>JAODJW010000040.1:13691031-13716578 GCA_026777045.1 Hyperopisus bebe
AGGATAAAAACCAGTCTAAAGCTGAATCAGAAATGCCCACTAACTGCTCTAACCTATTCATTAAAAGCTGATGGACCACTGTGTCAAATGCTGCACTGAGATCTAACAGAACAAGCACAGAACACAGGCCCACATCAGCAGCAATCAAAAGATCATTAAGAACTGTAAAGAGAGCAGTTTCTGTGGAGTGCTGCCTCTTAAAACCAGACTGAAAGGGATCAAAGAGGTGGTGCTCATCTAAGAAGGCATCGAGTTGCTGTTCAACAACCTTTTCGAGAACAATAAAGCTTTTTCTTGACAATAAATTTCAGTTTTGAAATGGGCCTGTAGTTGCTCAGTAGAGATGGATCTAAATTGTTTTTCTTCAACAGTGGTGGAATTGCGGCATGCTTAAATTGAGAAGGAACAACGCCAGATGTCAAGGAGCAATTTATAATGTTTAAAAGGTATAGGCCTATGCAGTCAAAATTTTGTTGTCTGCATCGCATCAGAAGCACAGGAAGAAGGTTTCATCTTCTTGAGTAAGTTAGAAAGGTCAGAGAGTGAGACTGGTAAGAATGTAAAAGACTCAGAGTGTGAAGAAAAAGGAACAAAAGAGAGCGGATGCAGGCACAATGTTTGTCCTGACATCATTAATCTTGTCAACAAAATACTTCAAAAAATTGTTGCAGTCATTGTCAGAAAACACCTGAGTATTAGAATGCACAGAAGCAACAATATTATTAATTGTATTGAATAAAACTCTGGGGTTTCGCTTATTAGCCCGAATGAGGTTTGAAAAATAGGCTAATTTGGCATCCCTGACGACAGAATTAATATACATAAGCAAATCCTTTAAATAAGAACAGTGAACCTCAGATTGGTGGACTTCCACAGGCATTCAGCTTTGGGACAGGATCACCTGAGATTTCGGATGCCGTCGCTCATCCAAGGGGCTGAGGGGGGGTGAGAACACTACCTGGTTTTGTATGGAGCTACAGTATCTTGTCCAAAATTGAAGTACAGCAATCATTAAAGTTTTGGAGTGCTGACTCCACATTTTCAACACTGTTGTCAAGATCACATTTAGAAAATAAATACGCAAACTGGTTAATCACTGACTCATTGATAAAACAAGTATGTCTTAGTATGAACAAAAGATACCAACTCTGCATTAACAAATAATTCAAAGAGAACACACTTATGGTCACTAAAAGTAACATCACAAGAAGGGAAACAGTTCAAAATGATCCCGTGTGAAAAAACCAGATCCAGCGTGTGCCCACCAGTATGGGTGGGGCTGGTGACATGTTGAGTGAAATTAAAAGTCAGTAAGGTTCAGGAATTCAGACGACACAGTGCATGAGGTGTTATCTATGTGAATATTAAAATCACCGATCATAATGACTCTGTTCAGTTTGATAATTGAGGACAAGTCTTGAAATTCTGCAAGGAATTGTCCTGCTGCACCAGGAGGTCGATAGATTAAAGTACAATATAATGGTTTATTGTGTCCGACTTTAACCATCTGAAGCTCAAAAGATGAGTAAAAAGATGAGTGCTAACCGAATAGCATAAAAATTACTTTTTGAAAACAACAGCAATCCCACCTCCACGACCCAAGTGCTGCGGTGTGCAGATGAATGAGCCGTCCTCTGGACATAGTTCCCTCAGGTGGATGAGCTCCAAATGACACTGCCAGGTCTCCCTTAAAAGCATAAAATCCAACCCATGACTGGTAAAAAAGTCATTTAAAACAAAAGACTTGTTTGCGATGGAGCGAGCATTAATCAGAGCTGAATTTACAGATACAGGAGCGGCAGCCTTCAGAGCAGCACACACGGTGTAGCGGGGAATAGTGCAAAGCAGCCTGGGGGATCTCTCTCGGCAGACGCGGGGTCTCGGTCGGGGTGCGGCGCGTGGGACAACAGGTGGTCCAGGAAGTACCGGTCTCAGGACAGTCGGCCTTAGCTGGGAGTCATCAAGTCGAGGGAGAGTCGAGCACTGGTCCATAAGCGCCAGAATCTCAAATGCACACCTGTCCTTTTTCCTCATCTCCTCTTCCTCCGACAAGCCCTCAGATTGTCCCAGGCACTGTTTGCTAGCAGCAGGGGGAAACCGCAGAGCAACAGGTCATCCTCAAGTGGGGGTGGAAGAAAGGTGTTGCCACGAAAACTTTTTCCATCGCTAGCTGGATGCTAATCAGTGATGAGTGATCATATATGAACGTAGCTGGCAAGGCACGTACAGACAATAACGAAACACAACAGAAAACCATCAGTACAGTCCACAAAGACGAAGGTGAGCAAAACAAGGTAGAGGCATAACCTAACAGAGGCGACGTCTTGGATCTTGGATAAGGCAGCAGAACCTGCACCTTATCGTGGGACAGGACTTGCTTCATGAGCCTCTCGAACATGGCTGGGGCATTGCACAGGCCAAACAGCATTGACCGGAAGTGCCATAGTCCATAGCTAATGGAGAAAGCGGTCTTAGGGTGAGCTTCTTGGGCAGGTCAACCTGCTAGTAGCCAGTCCGGAGGTCCAGGGTGCTGATCCATATGGACTCAGGAATGTAGTCCAATCGCAGCAGATAGGAGTCTTTCCTCATCACTGAGTTCAGCTTTTGGTAGTCGACGCAGAACCGCCATGTCCCATTCTTTTTGGTGACAAGGACTGCTGCAGTTGCCCAGAAGCTGTTGGACAACTCTGTGATGCCTGCCGCTGCCTTCTCTCTGATCCCGTTAGAACCATTAGGTCCCCCTGGAAAGGTTCTGTCATGGATCCGGATGGGTTTAGCACGGGGACGAGGCATGGTGCAGGCAGGAACAGAAATGTGGACAACCCACTTGCGACTCCTGGGAAAAGAAGTGATTTATTAACGCAACTAAAAACACAAGAAACACTTATTTACAAAACAATGGACCACGAGGGGTCAAAAGCAAAAAAGGGGTAAACAAAGAATAACTACAAATGGGGTAGGGAAACAAAGGGCAAGCAGGCAGAGTACAAATAACAGAACATTCAAACATAATCAATGGCATACAACATCAAACATTAATGACTCCAGAAGGAACAGAATGGGATAAGGAATTTAAATACAACAGGCTAACAAGGATAACGCAGGACAGGTGAAAACAATTAACAAGGACTAATAAAACAGGCAACAGATGACACTAATAATTAACTCAAGGAACTAAACAGGGAAACTAAGAACTGACAAAGAAACAAGGAAAATAGAATCTAACACTGGGAGTAACAAAGACCGGTAAAACACAACTAAGGCACAAAACAAGAAACCAAAACTGAATACAAATCACAGGACTAAACTGATACAAATGAAACACTAGGAACAAAATACAAAAACAGAGGAGGTAGGAATTGGAACACAAGACAGTGTGGTTCACAGGCAGCCGCATGCTCAACTCGTACAGCCATGCGGCCGATGATGAGCAGGGGAAAACACAAAGGCTGACAGGAAGGACAGGATGACCAGTGACGCCTGCGGCCAAACGGGGAATGCACATGGAAGACTGAGACAACAGTAGCTGACCCTGACAGGTTCGCTGCTTGGCTCCCGGGGTTCCCGCCTGGTCTTCTGGTGCTCCCCAACACTGCTGCCGGAACCCGTGCTCCAGTAGATGGAGATCATCATAAGATGCCTCTGATCCCACCTCTGACACCAATGTAAGCGCAGATCACTGAGAAATGTTGTTTATAATAAGCAGGCTTGAGATATTGCAGGTTTAACCGCTAGGTGGCGTTAATTGCATCTGTGCCATTCGTACTGACAATGCACTTGCACTGCTCACCATGCCAGATGCCCCGCTTACTCCTAATACGCATAGTGGGCACACACACGCACGCACACATCAACACACTATGTACTGTACAACAATAAACACTCAACACTACATGTGACACAACAACACAGTATATTTACATACAACACAAGCGACCACGGGGAACTATTTACAGGGTTGGTATCTGTCACGGGGCATGGAGCGGGGAAGCAGGAGGCAAGGAATCTGGGAAACAAGGGATTTATTAAGGATAAGCACAATCAGGAACACAAAGAACATAACGACGACAATGACCGGACTGGGGAAACATACTTTAACGCAGACTTATATACACCAGACTAATTAACAACAACGAGAAACAGCCAGGAACACGGGAATCCCACACGGGGTAGATAAAGGGGCGTGACACACGGGAGGATCGGACGAGCAGGGCATGACAGCATCAGTCCAACCTGCCGCACTGCCCGCCGTTACCTCCGCGTTCTTTGCTTAATTGTTTGCAAGCATGACTGGAAAACTATAATGAGTCTCCACTACATGAAGATTAATACTAATTCAACAATTTATTTTGCCAGTGAATGAAGCCTAATTAATAAAGATCAACTACAACAAAAACCAGCATGTCACGCAAGCAAGTCAGTGCATTCACTGTCTTTCACCCATTTTAAACCATCTTGATCTGAGTTAACAGATCTATGGTTCCATTACCTACAACAGTGTCTAGAGAATGGATGCACTTGTCTTGGTCTAATTTACTCAGTTATCTGCATTGGCTCCGTCCTGGTGCTCTAACTCCAAAAGCTGGCTCCCCTGGCCACGAATTATCACTCCTAGTTGCTGTCATTTGCAGTTAATCGATTTTTAAATATATTGTTTCTCCCCATATCATTGTCAGGAATCCGTTTGCTCTGCAGATGGGGTAGCTGTCTTGCTTGCCCCATTTGAAGGAGTTGCCAATCCGCAGAGTTACACTGTACCTAGAGTACTGGGACCTTGGGCTGCAGAGGAGAGGCAGTAACTAATGATCTTTGCTTGATCTTGTTAACCTTCACAAGGCGTTCCTTCCCCTGGAGTATTGTTTCCTAGTCTGTCTTTATTGTGCTATTTCTGATTTTTGTTTTTTTCTTCCTGGGCTTTCTTGTTACCTTTGTCCCCTGTCCAAATAGCACTTGTCTTGTTCCCTGGCTCCCTGGTATTTATCTCCAAGGTTTTTTAGACCCTTGTGGATTCTGTGACCTGACTGAGATTTTGGATAGCTCTGCCCGAATCATCGACCCCAACATTCATTCTCCAGCTCAACCAGCTTACTTACCTGTCCCATTCTATTCCATCTACAAGTAGATCTGATTTTCTCAGAGGAAAAAAAGCCTGTCTACCTTCTGTTCTCTTTTGGATCTTATTTCCAACAGTTTTATACTTTGGGGAAGGACACCGGAGATGCTTTTAAATTTGCTGGCTGTGTTTCTTCAGTCTCTTTAAAATAAAGTATATCTCTACCACACTCACATAACAGCATAGTCCCCTAACCAGGGTAAGTAATTAGAAGACAGATGAATGGGCCCAATTCCCTCTTGTAGCCATGAGAATGCATGGAGATGTTGCCTGTTCTCCATGTGTTAGCAGTAGTTTCCTCTATGTACTGTGGATTCCTCCTGCAGTTAAAAAAACATTACGTTAAATATTACGTGAATAAGTGACTATACAGACTCTATTCTTAGTATAATCATGAGATGTGGGATTGTGTGTTCTGTGATGGGCTATCATCCTAGCATCTTTCCAAGATTCCCTGTGCTTCCTGAGATATAGGCTCTTGACTCACTGATACCCAGTATATGAAGTTACGGCTGACTTGAATAAATTATTCAGCTTTCAAGGAATATACAATAGACTGTTTAAGTGAATATAACATATAGGAGAAGATTATTGCACTTTTGAGGTGAACTGCTGTTTTCACAGTGTCCCAGATGACAGTACGGTTTATTGCATTCCATTCTGTGATGTTTTCATCAATTTTATAATAATCATTGGCAGCATTGGTGACCTAATTCCTTTGGTATGCAAATGACCTCAGCAGTGGCGTTTGGAGCTTATTTTTTCCGTGGTGGAGAATTTCCAGAAAGTGTTTGTAATATGCTGTTACAATCTGCTATGATATACTGAAAAGATAATCAATAATAAAAATACATAATTAGAATAAACATCTTTCTATTACTAATTTGATGATAACTATCGGGAAGGGTGGTAACTGGCTCTGCAGGTTAAGGTTAGCTGGTTAGATAAGATAAGGTAAGAATTATTATTGTCATAGGAATTATCATGTGCAGAGTACAATGAAGATGAGTAGCAGTCCTTTTGGTGCATTCACATGTTACAAATCAGTTAAAAAGGGAGAAAAAGCTACAAATTGAACTAGTTTAAAATACTAAAAAGAATATATTATATAAATATAAAACGTGCAAGTATATTTGTGTGGTTTTTATATAAATGGAATGTATAATTGTTGTGATCTGAATATTAGCTGAAATATTGCACTCCAGGATATTGCACAATGAGGCCTGGTTTACAGTTAATGTAATAGGAAATATATGTACAAAAGTGAAACATAGATATAAATATGAAAGTGAAAGTCAGTCAGTGCTGAGTTCTGAAGACAAAACTGCCACTGTTGTGATGTTGATGATCACACGGGTCACAAAAAGTCATGGTTGGCCAAGTAATTTCATCATTAGGCCCTCAGTCCCCATTGGCCCACAGACACAGCTTTACTCTGCTCTCACACATCTATACGGCTTTGGATAAAAGCTTTACTTCAAATAAAAATGTAATCAATTACTGTATGTGAAGGGTACATAAATGCATGCCTAGGGTACTGGGACCTTGGGCTACAGAGGGGAGGCAGTAACTAATGATCTTTGCTACTAATGATCTTTCCCATTTCTTCCACTAATCATAAAAACAATCATTTAAAAAATATTACATAGATATTCTTTCCAGGTGATCATATACATGTACCTACTCTGGGCAACTTTACTGCATGCATACTTGTAGTAGGTTGCAGAGAATAGTTTAGTTAAGTCTTTCAACAGTGATGATTATGATGGATAGTGCTACTAGGATACACAGAGGAAAAGATATTGTTTTGGATCCAATTTCAGTGGGGGAAATAGTAATTCACCTTGATAATGGAATTCTAGTTCATTCAAAATATGAATAGTTATGTAAAATATTTTGTAACATTTCTGAGAATTTTCAAACAGTGATTCCAGTAACTGAAATGTTATATTTCAGGATCTGGTCACCTATCAGTGGTTGTTAAACATAATTTTCTGTCTACAGTAACATGACAAGTGGGGTTTTAACTAATGACAAAATACCCAAATGCCATGCGTAGGTCAAAGAGGAAGCTTACCGAGAATTGTTTTGTGAGCAGACGCATTCATCACTCTAGTTCTCTCTAGATGCAAAGCAGCTTTATTTTACAGAACATAAACCTTTGCTCTCTGTTTATAATCAGCTGTTTTTTCTAGCTCTTGGACATGTTTTCGTCCTGCACAGTTTGGCAAATAACGACACATGCACTTTGCAAAAAGCCGTGTTAAATAAATTAGAAGCTCAACAAAGTTTCTTTCCCTTTTTTCCTTTTAGATCGCTAATTCTTTGCTTATGTGTATTTCTATTACATGCCATCAAGCACCTGACACATTATATTCCCACAGCAGCTGACAGCACTTATGTGTCAGATTGAATTTCTGTTAAAAGATGTAATGTGATATGCCATGGATACTTTTCCTTGTTGTCATACGCAGACTGAACACTGTCATCATTATTTATGCAGAATGCCATCACTGAACACAACCGCTTAACCTGGACAGGGTCATGGGGGACAGTCCTGGGGCTAAGCAGCATGAACCAGACGCAGGTAAGAACACAACATTCAAATATTAACAGCATAATAGGATAAAATGGGTGATAGTCATATAATGCATCCTAATGTATTTCTAAGAACAATTATTCAGGTGATAGAATTATTACTAGAGGCACAAGAAAATGGTTTGTTTTTACCTCTCGACACAATGGTGTCACAATGCAGAAAGACCCTGAATAGAAATATTTTTAGACTTAATCTTCCACTAATCATAAAAACAATCATTTAAAAAAATATTACATATTTTTTCCAGGTGATCATATATTTGTCCTCAACTTGGTGACAACCTACCATATCCTTAGCAAGCCATTTATGTGGATTATAATTATAAAATTATTCACACACTCATCATAAAATAATTGCAGTGACATATGCTTTTTGAAATGATCTTTAAAAAGCAATAAGACACTTCAAGTCAAGCTCTGTATCAGCACCACTTAACTATAACTATATTTCTCTGAAAGCTGTATGAAACATTGAACTGATGATGTAATCACACTAATGGCAGGCGTGACACATAACAATACTAATTGTTACCCTGGAACTCACACAGAACATTTTTTAATAGAAGATTCATTAAGATGATTCATCAATGAATTTTAATACGCATCTGGTGAAATGAAACGCTCAAATCCTGCTCTAGATGGTGACGGCCCAATCTGTAAACACTTCTATCTCACCAACACATGACAAGGAAATTAATAAAAGACATTTATCTGCCACAACGAGAAGGAAAAGGCACTCTTGCTATGTGTTCCGTGAACCAGAGAACACAATTTCATTTCTCCTCCCTGCCTTCACATGTGAATTACTTGTCACTTTAAAAGGGTTGTTTGGGTGAAATGATGGCCTGTTTTTTCATGGGCGTGTATGAGAAGGGAAATGGAAGGTCCAGATGATGGTTGGGGCACCTGATGGTTGGTATATAATGGGCTCACACTGAGACTGCCGTCACCCGTGATGACGTGCCGGTATTCTCAGTGAGTGCTCCGCTGTGGGAATAGCGGTCCCGTTAGTACAGATGATGAGGTGCGCGAAGAACCACTTGTCTCCTTCTGAAAACTAGCCTCCGACGCCCGAGAGAAGCCAAAGCGTCATTCTTATACAGAGAAGGAACAGCACGGCTTAAATTAATTCGGAAAACCCTCTAAACCAGGGAACTACACAATCGAAACCTGTGTTTAAGGATAGAATATATTTCTTCAATATGCTTTCTGGTGAATGTATCATAGCCATGAAGAGCTATGCAGCCCGACAGTTTGATGACCTGATAGATCCTTCGCTAGTACACTCATCATTTTAAGCCGACAGATGTCATTATATCCCCCAGACAAGGTGCTAATCACTACAAGCTTCATAAAACATCCCTCCAGAACACATGATCAGCTTGGCTCTGTATAGCTCACCAGCCCTTTCCCTTCTGGGCACTGCTCCAGAAAACGGTGCAAGAACAATGGCCCCGTCTGTCATTGCGCTAGTCACTCAGGTTATTTATAACTATTGATCGCTGTCTTTGTGATTCAGTCACAGATCATTGTTATATCATGCTCTTAAAGGGACAGTGTTTGCCCCTTCATAATTCCTCTGAAACGCATACATTTTCCAACCACCCGTTGGCAGACCTAATCACCTTTGATATTTTACCTTATTTGTAAAAGCCAGGTAGAAACCAGATATGTCCTGCATTAAAGGCTATTGACACGGGATAAGACTTACACATGTATATATAGCCAAGATGCCAGTCCCTCAGGGGTCACATGCTTTCAAAAACATGATCACACACTACGGTCAGTTTGGTGGCAACAATTAGCTTAACTGCAGGAAGAAATCCCCACACAAAGCAGAGGCAGAATTCAAACCCCCAACCCTGGCATTATTTCAGTTTTAAATAGAATAGAATAGAATTCCATTGTTGTTTTTTTATTGTTTGTTTGTTTATTTAGATTTTTGAGGCAACTTTTACTAAAAGATATTGCAGCCAATGATCGAACCACTCATCCCCATTAGACCTATGGCACAAAATGCAAGTGAGAGCAGAATACATTTATCGTTCTGAGGAGATGTTTTTAAATCAATTCTGCAGGTCATATTCCATGTAATTCTCAGTACTTATTACTCCTTAGTGGCAACCCTCAGGAAAGCTGATATTATTTTTGTCTGTTCTGACCCCAAGAATGTTCAGAAATTCCCTGCTTGTTCACCTTGTATCACACATGTCCTAAAATAGACAGGTACATTTTTGGTTATATTTACACACAAAGTAATGGATTGGTGTCTTTGTACTTCTTAGGATGTTCTAGAATTACTATACTTCTGACTGAAAATGGAACTGTGAGTGGATTGCTTTATTTCAAAGAGAGTACAATATCAAGACATGATAGGGATATCATGTCGTAAAAGTGTTAAGTGCCAAAAACCTGTTAAACTATCGGAGTGGCACTGTGGCCTCATACCTCCTGGCTGGGGGTTCAGATCTCGGCCCTCTATCTGTACATATGGTGCTGTGTGTTCTTCTTTTCACAGCAAATGTACAAATGCGGACTAACAAGCATAGCTAATTAGTGGCCACATCTGTCACTTACCTATTTAAGCTTACCTGCCCAATCCCTCAGTGTGAGGTATTGTTTGTTGCATGCAGCATACTGAGCACTATCTCTGTGTCTTGCATGCTGCCTTCACATTCTGTCCCTCTCCAGCTCCCGAATGCCTCTGTCCAGACAACCGTCAGACTTCCTCAGTGTCCTTAACTTCCGACTTCTGTGCGTTTGTAAGACTGACTTCCTTGGCTTTCGACTGCGTCGCTTCAGTGACCCCGACCAGGAATTCTGCCTGCCGATACGGTTGTCTGTTTGCTGGTTCCCTTAATAAACTCCCTCTGGGTCCCCAAGCTTCTGTCTTTACACTTCTGGTATCTGTGAGTTTCCTCAAGGTACTTTGGTTACTTCCCATGTTCCACAAACACGTGTTTAGGTGAACTGGCATCTCTAAATAGTCGCGGTTTGTGTGACCTGTAACTAAATAACATCCGTGACTGGATGTGTTCGCCTGCCTGTGTGTAATTTGAGACCCATGCACAGAACTATATACATAGAAATCAAGGAAACATTGTATCCTTTATATGCAATATGTGGAAAAACAAGATAAGTCTTTAACAAAATGTCTATGCCCAATGGTGTAGGTTTAGTTTCAGGATTAGTTGAGACCGAATCAGTCTTGACCCCCCTATCCTCCTAAACGTGTCCCTATCATCCATACCCAAATCTATGTCCCTTTCTATGCCTTATGCCCTTGTCTACATGATGGTCAAAGCTGCCAATGAATTGTGAGTCACAATGAAAACGAAAGTGCTTTCCCCTGCACTGGCTTGCACACCCCCATGCTGTGCACGTTCCGTCACTCTTACTCGCTCGCCGCATTCACGGTCACTTGCACACCTGCCCAGCGAGAGGCGGAACTCATCGACTGCAATGCCTCCTTCAGCGAGGATGACAAGCTGCCTCAGTCCCTCTCAGCAGTTGCAAATGAGAACCTGGGGCTTGGTTGTAGTCCCTGGGGGGAAAATAAAAATAACAAACCAGGAGAGGTTTCTATGAGCTTTGCTAGCCTTGGATATTTCAGAAGAGCAAAGATCTATCACATTTAATGAATGCTTCACAAAACATTATGAAAGACTCACTTGCTAAAGCCTAGTTCAAATTACCTAACTTTGTGTTATATTATACATTTCATTTATACGTCAAGTGCATGGATTCTATTCTGCTTCACTCTGAACAAGGCTGCTCCTCTCTGGAATTGTCTTTTCAGACTTGATGCATTACTACAGTGAGCTCTTATGGTGAGTAGGAATGCATTCGATAGCAGAAACACTGGACAGAAAAAGAATTGTAGACTTCGGAGAAGAACGTCCGTGCATTTCTACCTTACATGTACTTTTTGATAAAGTACTGCTTGTGTGGGTGACAAATTTGCAGTAAAACAGATTTGTTATTTGCTCTACTGGCATGAAGTAGGGGTGAGTACATGTGTCTATGCAGATAAAATCAGAAAAAATCAAAATCATAGTAATTATTCTAAAAAATGTAAGGTTTAAGGCCTTAATGGCCATGGAAGTATGACCAACTCCTTTTTTAAAAATTATAACCAAAGCAATTATGAAGTGATTAACCACAAAATGGCTCCTCTGTGGGATATAATTTTGATGTACCTGTGACGGATTTTGACATTGACAGGTCATGGCTTCCCGTCTATCAGTTCCCCCTCGCAGCTTGTCATGCCTCTTTCCCTCCCTGTCTCCCCTTATCTCTCTTCCACACAATAACATGTAAACAGAATAAGCATCTCTCCAAGCTAACAAACTAGCAAAGCCTCACACAGCAACGAGAACAGGAAGAAAGAAAGTGGCTGATTTCGAGTAGCACAGAATCTGAACACTGTGGCTCTTAAAATTAAACTACTACTGTATGTCCCTCTGCTGTTTAATTGACATAAGATGTAGCAGAAGAACATTACAAAGCCACCAGTGTAGCTGTATATTCAGGTGATTAAACAAACGTCAGCTGACGGAACAGCACCATATCTCCAATCCCTCTTCCATATCTACTTAACCTCCAGTGCAGGCTCACCATGAGACTGCAGCCGGTACCAGAAGACAACCCTAGCCACCTGAGATACCCTCATATTGACTTATTTCACATTTTTAACACTATTTTTATTTTCTGATATAATCTTTTGTCATGATTGCACTTTATGACCTGTATTACTTTAACTTTCCAAGCAAGAGTATTGTATTTTCATAACCCCCCCCCCCAAAAAAAAAACATATAATTGAGTAATGCTGAATGACTCTGATGTCTGTCAATATTACCTATACATCTTGGTGTGTCAGGTATAGCTTAGAGTTAAATTCTGGTTTTTGTATTGTTTTGAATAGGTTTAGGTTGTTTTTTTCCTTATTCCAGTCAGTTTCCTTACCATATTCTATGTAATAATATTTACTTTGCATAGGTTATCTGTTTTCTACCTTTCCTTTCCAATTTTGCTGCTTTGTGAAGCCATCTAAGAATCAGGTGGAAGGGATGGGGCCAGCGATGGTCATAATATAACCTGACTCTTCTCACCTGTTCCTTGTTCCTGCTGTTCCAATAAGTTACTGTGTCCTGCATTCTTTGGCAGTAATCCTGGATAAGAGCCCCATTTCTGTCAAACCCAAATATCTGGATACTGTCTTTTTTCCATTTTTCCCTGAGCAGAAATGGAAATTTTACATTGTTTATTCAGAAGTGTCTCTACTCTGTCCTACCTCTGAATAGCAGACCCCAGATTAAACACATATGCTCCTGTTCACAGAACCACCAGTGTTTTCCCACAAGGCAATTAATGCACTTGTACTGCATTAAGTTGAAAAACCCCCAACCAAACTATTATTTCCAAATTCAAGAGCCCTCGAACAATGCACACATATTGACATGACCCAGGAGCAGTCAGTCATGAGCTAAATTGGCTATATGTTATGCAGAATTTCATTGTACCCCAGCACTCTGTCACAACTTATCGTTCAAATAGAACGTAACATCAATAATATGTTTTGTTGGTTAGACTGATATTCAGTCAGATATTTGATTTCTAATTGCAAAAGTCAGGGGATATTACTTACTCAAGCAGTAAATAATCCATTAATCTGAACTCTAGGACTAAAATGTACCCCATGTGCCCTACGGTCCTCATAGGACATTACTGGACATAGCTGACATAACCAATTGCATTTTCAAAATGGATGCTTGGGACCAACGTAACACGGAGCTTTTATTGGCGTCTGCTGAATGTCAGATGCAGATGAGCATGTCGTTGCCTGACCCACAGCTAATTTATCAAAAGAAATGGCAAATCAATAGTTTCCGGTGGTTAAGTAAATAATGAGCTTCAGTGGAATTTCCACACAGCCACAGGCAACAGAGGAAAGAATCTAGCATCCGAATGGGAGGTTTAGTAAAGAGCTATTAATTGTCCTCCTGTTATCAACTGCCAGAGACAGATGGAGAAAACCGGAGGCAATGTCACATTAATTCTCCTCCCAGGTATTTGTTATTCACCTGGGAACTGGGTCCTAGGATACTTTTTTTGGTCTTCTAAATGTGCAGCATGGTGTTTTAAATCAGACACTTGAAGAGAAAGTGACATTCTCTGCACCTCCCCACTTTTAAAACCATGGTAAATTAAGATTATTGTTTTCTATAATGGATTGTATAATTACATGCAATTAAAAGCCTGGTCTGAATTTGATCTGTAAGTACATGACTCAATAGGAAGATTACACACAAAATGGCAGCCCTAGAGAAGAGTGCCCTGATAATTAACCAGGGTTTTGGTATCTGTTTTAGTCCCTTGGAGGTACCTTGCTAATGGGCTTTTAAACTGTCCTGTGTGTGCTTTGTCCTACAACTACCCTTTCCCTAAAGTCTAATTTTCCATTTTCTGCATCAGTACTGGTGAATTTAGCAGACTGTTATACGCCTCACATACTGTAGTTAGGTAGGGACAGCATGCCTGAATGGCTATATATATATACATATATATGTTGGCACTGGAAGATAAATCATTACAATGCTGCCGTAGGGGTGAGGATCCACCAATTTACCATAAGAGAGGTGTTGGTGCAGCAATAACATGCTAATTAAATTTTGCTCTGCCAAATGAATTGATCAGAACCAAAGGGACAGCTGGCTGGTAGGTCATCGAATTACCGATGCTTGAAGTACAAAATGATATTGTTTTTGTTCTCCTGTGACACAGATAGATAGATCTAGGATGTTTATCTGTCCTTGTGTAAGTACGACTAAATGTAGTAGCAGTTTCCATAACATAAATAACATAATTTACATACATACATATTTACATAACAGCAACAGTATAAAAGTAGTACTTATACAAGCTATACCAATACCATGCATATATATATATATACACACACACACACACAGTTGTGTGTATTGCATGGACATATATAAATAGCAGTTATATAAATAACTGTAACATTTGGCATATACATGATATATATGCAAGACTATTGCACTGTTGATGTAAAGTGCAGTAGTTGTAGTACAAATATAAATCAAAAAAATCAGTCAATCCAGCAGCTTTCTGTGTTCAAGGGGTGGGGTATGAGCTGGTAAGCCGTCGGCAGGGGGGGGGGGGCTAGCGATGGCGGGCAGACTTCAGCATGGCAACGGCTCTGGGATAGAAGCTGTTCCTGAGTCTGGCTGAGCAGGAATGTATGGTCCTGTATCCTTTACATGTCAGCAGAAGACTGAATAGATCATATCCAGGGTAGGCTGGGTCAGAGGCGATCTCGGGGGCCCTCCAGAGACAGCAATCATTGTAGATGCCTCAGTGTCTAGCAGCTGCAGTCCGGTGATGGTTTCAGCTGTCTTGATGATGCATTGCAGGGCTTTCTGGTCCGCCGCGGAACAACTGGAGTAGCAGGCTGTCATCCAGTACATAAAGACACCGTGGTGCAGTAGTAGTTCACCAGGAGTTGTTGTGGCAGACCGGCTCTTTTTAGACTCCCGAGGAAGTAGGTTGTGGTTAGGCTACTTTATGCTAACTGGATTGAAATGTGATTATCAAAGATTTTTTATCACAAAATATTAAATGATAAATTGGGCAAAGGGACAAACTATGAAAGGAAAAGAAGAGAGAGGTTATGAGGATGTGTGTTAATCAATGATTCTGAGCAAAGTTTGAATTAAAAAGGACATGGGCAGAGAGCACTACAGTACAGGAGATACAGCAATAAGAAAAAATAACTTTAAAATGAAGGTAGAATTTAACAAACACTCCCTGCTATTACAGTTACAATTAATAAAAATACAGTGCTATTACAAGTAATTTATCAGTCACAGAAAAACAAAAGCAATATAAACTACAGTGCAATCAAAAACATTCCCATCATCAGTACCTTTACAGACTTATCCTGGCAAACTTCACAAACATAAAACATCTAAAGAAAACTGCACCCTAATGAGGTACAGATAAAACATCAAACATCATAAAAAGAGCAGGCTAATCAGATAGACCAGGCTGTGTGGCCACGGTCATGTCAGGGAAGCTGAAACATACTCTGTTTGCTCCCATAGCCCAAACAATGCCCTTAAAGAAAATCCACTTCCTTCAGTTCCTTAATGAGAAATGGAAAGCAATTATGTGACTGAGGCTCCCTGTACACAGTATGAAAAGATGAAATATGCTGTACTGCACGTTCCTCGGATCATCTTTACTTGTATTATTTCTTATTAGTGTTAATGTTAGTATGTTTATTATTGTATGCTGTTTTGGATATACATTTACATTTGTCTACCCAATATGAAACAAATTTGTTTGTTTATTTGTTTCAGGTCAACATTGATAGGTATATGAGCATATCATACACTTCATAATTTCTTGATTTAAAAGCACTGCTGAAATGTCTCATCAACAAATACAAGTTACATGGAATATTATTTGAATGGGAATAGTGGATTGTATGGTGTTTGTTGCTGCAATGATTATTGTCCAGCTTCATGTGAATGTACATGAATGTCGAAGTCAGATGCTGAAAGAGTTCCTACAAGGAGAGCTGGGTATTGTCTGGCATCCGTTGACACAGTGCTGTCAGAACTGTCCACGAGTAGCCGTGGTTTAATAGGAATTGTTTTCTTGTTCTAAGAAACAGATGCTGGCTTGCGGAATTGTATATCCGTTCTTATCTAAGCAGAGAGCAGTCATTAATTTCTGTTTAACTGGAAAAGCTTCTCTGAAATTTAGTAGAAGCAGGCCTGACTTTGGACTATTATCACAGCAAGGAAATGTCCTAAGTGGCTTGTGTGTTTATAGATTAAAAGTGATAGCTTTCAAGTCAAGATACTTCTTAGCTCAACCGTCCGGTAGTAATACGCCTTGTAATTTATGAAATATAGTGTAAATATTTTGGTTTTTTTATTACTCAGTTGTTACAAATTAAGGATAATCAGTAAAGTTAGTCTGAATAGCTTGTCCCAGTTACAGAATTATCCAGTTTTGTCAGGTCTTGACAAAATATAGAACTTTGTGTTCAGACTGGTGAGTCGTGTGACATGGTTGTGAGGTAAAACAGATCATTGAAGGGGGTTCACAGGTAGTGGCTGTCAAAACTACATCATGGATGACTAATACAGACTATTTATAACCCACAGCCATTTTAGCGGAACAGATAAACATAAGCACAATAGACAAGGAATACAACATAGACCCTTGCCAGGTTAGCCTTTGGCAGTAAGATGTGGCTCTTAATGATTATTATTAAATATATTAAATATTTTCTATCCAGAAAGGCCTTCATATGAAATGAGGCATTAAAAGGTTACATGTATTAAAAGGTTACTTTGAGCAATTTCCTCCGGGATCAATAAAGTTTTTCTGATTCTGATTCTGTATCTGGTCGTTGGGGAAAAAAATGAATAACTCAAACGTTTAACTCACATTTTTATAGGCTGATAACATTTTATTTTGCTTTTGTTCTGGATCTTCTAAAATTTACTCTCTCTCTAGTTGGTTACCATTAAATCTATAAATGTTATGTTTATCTTACTGTTCCAGGTCAACTTCCCAAATACAAATTTCAGTGGACAGTTTCAACTCTATGTGGTTTCCAGGATAAAAAGCAGACTTGTCAGATTTCCACGTCAAGCCTCAGACACCAAAAACCTAAACCTTCTCACAAGTTTTTGCTCTTAAAGAATTTGTCTGGTATGTTTATACCTGGATTACCATTCAACTTACTTTGTCTAACCTTTCCAGCTGACCTCAGTTTAACCCAAGGAAGAGACAAAGAAACAATGTCTCTTAATGGGTTCCTGACATACCAAACCACAAAAGGCAGGCTTCGCTCTAACTGTAAGGGGGTGTTTGTCACTGAAAGCTGGGAAAGGGAAAAGAAGACAGCTTTCCTAGGTCCAAAGGGACAAAATATGCAGCATTAGCTGCCTGAAATTCTTGGGGGAATTGACTGCAAGCCTATTTTTCTTCCATCAGATTGCATTCTGATGTGTTTTCAAAAATCTCCTCTTGGGTGTTTCATTTCATGGTATTGTAATGGATTCAGATGTCCATGGGCAATTGTGTTTTTATCTAAATGGATTAATCAAATTCAAATCCTTTCAGCGCATCTTTTTTTTTCTTTCTTTCTAACAAATTCAATATAATTTCCACATTAACAATGCATCATAAGCCTTTTTTTTTCTCTGTTATACACAAAGTGAACTAGGGAGGCTAAGAAACAGAAAGCGTAGCCTGTTAGCGCCTTTTCACCTGTCAAAGAGGATTATTCGTGAAAACTTATTTACAATAAAACCAGAACTGTTCTAGTATGATTTTTAAGTATGCTCTGAAAAAATGCCAAAACTGTCTGGTCACTGTGACACCTTATAATAAAGGTTTAAATTTTATGATGAATTGATCATATATGTTCACCCATGTTCCACCCAGTTCATTCTTTCATGGACCCTTGACAGATGTTGGCTTGACAGTCATCTCTCCCCTGCATCTGTGGCTAATGCTTGTTAGGTCAAAGATTAATGGTGAATTAAGTTGGATATACTGCACCTTATCCATGTATATCCCAATGATTCATTTTATAGGAGCACCATAAACAGCCTTACCATTGGTCAAAAATGTAAATTATTTCAGTCGTATTTAGTGTGGCACAACAAAATGGTACAAAAATGTAAAGAAACATTGATCCTTCATCCAACAGTCAACCATGACATCAATTACTGTAAAGTGATTATTTCTTTAGTGAAGGAAAAACTGTAAGCATCCCTGTGACCTCAACCTAAGATGAGTGGATGGATGGATGGATGTTGGATGGATGGAAAGATGCAAGCACTCATGCATAAGAACTTAAACATTGAGACTAAGAAAAAGTGCAAAACAGAACCCGTTTACTAGGCAAAGACTATAATTCAGTGCGTAGAATGGTAGTAGATAGTATAAAGGGAATCATTTGAAATTAGCATGCAACTGTTGCTTAGAAGAGCAGCGCTGATATTCTTGTCAGCTTACTTGACAGCTGAGTGGCTCTTCAAACTTTACATTTCTCCTTTCTGGAGAAACAATCTACTTTCCAACTGACTGAAACGTAAATTTACGGCTCACTTTTGTTGAGCTAAAATATAGCCAGAGTTCTTCCATAAAACCCTTGCTGACGGATCTGCACATGGATTTAAAGCTGTAAGCTGCTGTGACAACTGCTTGATGATTGTTAAGCATGGCTTTATAGAAAAGTACTTTTGAAATGGAGGATATTTTATTTTTTTTGTCATTTAAAAATGCTAATTTTTCACAAAATATTTTAAATATAACTGAAAATGAAGCCCATTCATCACGTCCTGCTTACCTGCCCCTCCCATTTCTCCCCAGCAGGGCTCTAATGAGCCACACCTGTTCTGTGTTTATCTCTCCTCTTATTCCTGCCCCCTTGTTAACTCACTCCAGCTGCCTCCTGTTTATCCCCTCGTTAACCCAGTGTAATTGCCTGCCGGTCTTGTCTTCCCTAGTTCTGTCAATGATGTTGCACCTTGCTGTGGTCATGTTTGGACCTGGCCCCCAGCGTTAGTTTTAGATCCGAGTGATCTTTTTGTTTCTTGCCTTGGTTCTCTTTGGTTTCAATAAAGTCCCTACGCTTCCTCTTAATCTGGCTCCTCTGTTCTCCTCTGCAATGTGACACCATTATTGTTGTGATAGAGGGTAATGATGATATTTTATAATATTTTTCTTGAGAGGTTATATATTCACATAGGAGACAGTTATCCTAAAAGGAACAGTGTGTATGCATGTTTTTGGGATAACCTTTAGGTTAGCTGTCCAGACCCAGGTGTGAGGATTCTTCAGCCAATCAGTCCTTTAATTAGTAACCTAATGAGGGTGTTGAAGTGAAAACACGCAAACCCAACAGCCTTTTCTGCATAAGCTTGACCACGTCTGCGTTAGTTGGTGCCCCAGCTAAGAGACTAATGATATTCCCCGTGGCGTCCTGAAGCACTGTCAGTACTATCCTAAAGAACTTTGTCTATACACTTTATCGGGGACTTCACTACAAACTCCGAAAGCCCAAACGAGGTCATCGTGTGATAGTCCCATTTCACCCGGACATGTTACATCTCAGTAGAGATAACACAGGGGAGGTGGCTGTTTAGCTGTCAGTATAGTATTGATTTTAAACGAGTGATAGCTGCGAAATACAATGTGTGAAATTCCCTGAGATTATCAGATTCTTACACGCTTCCCATCCATTACCTCAGCACATCGTTTTATTTCTACTTCATCTCTATCACTGTTGTGTACACATATATTTTTCCCAGTCCAGTTTAGTTACAATGGTGTCAGCAATTCATGCACATATGTCGACGATGAACCCTTTGTTGTGATATCTATGTCTTTGAAATGTTATGAAAATCTTTTCCACTTAATGAAGAAAAACAAAAAAATAAATAAAAACAAGGAATTTCATTTAGCGAATTTAGAAGCAGTTTTTCTCTTAGTTTATCCATTCATTTCATTTTTTAATTAGTGTTATTGAAATAAGCCCTTGGAGTAATTTTCATTAAAGTCTGTCAATTGCCGCACATTTATTTGCAAACACCACTAACTGTTTCACACTACATACATGAAAAGTTCATTTGAGAAATTCCACTTCAAAAGAACTCAGTGAACGACATGTGAAAAATAAGATGAGAAGGCATCACTTTAATTAAAAGGATGTGTACTTATCTGCTATCCACAATGACAGCATGTGACAGCAATTAAAAAAACAGAACCATTCCCATGACCTTACTGTGAGCATGAGATAACTTTGCTTATCTCCTGTTATTTATAGGAATATATAATGTTTTGCTAGGAAAGTTGTTTGAGGAATTGGAACACATGTTTTGCTAGGAAGATTTTTTGAGGAAAGGTCATTGCTGGTCAACCATGGCTTAATTTTATTTGATTTTTACAGCAGTGAATCAGTAAAGGCAAAAACAAACTTGCTGTCTATAAATGATTTTGTACAATGATTTTCTTTGATTCTATAAATGATTTATCACTTTATTTAGCCTGCAAAAGCCTTTTTCCCCTATCAGTTATTTCTTGCAAGGACTGACCACCAGTAGGTTGTCAACCTTTATATAAGCTGGCAATGAAAAGGTATTCGCTGCAATTCCAGTATGAAACATTCCCTGTCTAAGTAAGCTTAACAATTAAGCAAGGCAATAAAGTTGCACAATATAAAATATACTGAATAATATGTCTCTCTGTGTGATCATCGTCTCTGGAAAGAATCAGATCATTAAGACCTAGCAGTTGAAACAGCAATGCAGAGATGTGGATTGTTTTAAATTGCTTTAAGCTTTTATTTGAATTAATACCTCAGCTTCCAGGAAACAACAGGAGGCTTATGCTTAATGTAGATCACCCCCTTTCCGTGTGGCTTCCCACTGCCGAATTTAATGACGCCTAATAGCATAATGTACAGTAGATGTTTGGAGCCACCAGGGAAGCGATGGTGAAACTTTTATCACACAATTTAACTGGAGGGGGTTCCTCTGTGGGAGGCTGGAAGAAGAAGAAGAAGATGATGACGATAAGGAAGACGAAGATGCTGTGCCATCTCTGCCCCACCAGACCTTGAATGGTGCCCACCTGCTAGCCACAATGACTGTAAAACATCTAATAGCACTCTAGCTATTAGGAAGCTAGCCCTAGCTATGCGATAAAGCTTTCTCAAATGTAATTTATTATGCTACGAGTCATTAGTCATTCTCTAAATACAGTGGGTATTGACATTACAAGGGGGTTTGCCTTTTCTTTTACGCCAAGCCAAGGGCCAATTACAATATTAACAAACATAGGATACTGCGAGGTAGTAAACAACTTGTTTGTGCTGGTCTGCTTCCCCTGTCGATGAAGCTCGCTGCCAGCCGCAGCAGTGGGGCACTGGCCCTCTCGTAGTTGGTGTAACCCTTGGCTCCGCACTGCCTTTTTCCCCTCTGGAATGTCTCAGAAAAACAGACTTCTGTTGACTTTGTAATTAGAATTCTAAATTACTTGTTTTGCTCTTAACCGCTTTTAGACAGTTGATATATCTTCCCAAGGCAGTGCATAGTGTTTTGGATAAGCAAGTTCACAAAATGGACACGTGAAACTTTTTTTTTTATTTTGCCACTGCAGCATCAGTTGAATCAGACAAGGTGTGGGGCTATATTTATGTAACATTTTAAAATAGTTATGTAAGATGCTTGCTACTATATTTTAATAACATTATAATAATAGAAAGTTACAGTTTATAATTTTGTTTTATTATTAACAGTAGCAGGTTTACCAGAACCTGACTTATCTGTTTGTTTGTTTGGTTTATTAAACTCACATTCTGTATATACTATTTATATGTCTTCTAAGACTCCTCGGTGATGGTTTATCTTTGTCTTCTGTAAGAATACACATGTTAAATAGTGATCCAGAACCTTGGAAGCTATGGATGCAAGGCAAGGAATAACACACAAAGTCAATTTGGTAACTCCAATTAGCCTCAGCATGTTTTTGGACTGTCGGGGGAAACCAGAGAACCTGGAGAAACCCCACGACACCATGGGGGAGAACATGCAAGCTCCACATGAATGGAGCCTCTGGTGGACGCTCGAACCCTGATCCCAGAGGTGTGAGGTAATAGTGCTAACCAGTGTGCCACCATGTTGCACTATTGATGAAAGTCAATAATAAAAAAAAAATGTTAAATGAATGTTCCTAAATTCAGGATTTAATTGGCCATGTTCAAGCATATAGAAATTCCTACTTGTTGAACCAAATACGTAACGTAATTGATGTGCAACCACAGTGCAATGAAACAAGTAACAAATCACTACAATAATTCAATGTGAGATTAGCTGACTACTGCATTTCTCCTCAGATTAAGTCAGTGGTTTGTGTATGAGCATTGGTAATGCAAAGGCTAAAATGTGTAACATCGTGCAGGTGGTGAAAACATTTTGAGTGGCGTAGAGGCTGTTGAACAGTTGAAGTCATATAATTGAGGATTCATGTTGCCTGCATACATAAAGTAGTGCTTATTAGTTTGTTGAGGATCAAATTAGGTCAAAATGTTTGTGCCATTTGTAGTACAGATTTAATTATGTAAATTTACAGAGCTGAGATGGAAATGTTTCATTTCTTTTTATGTAATAGTCATACTTAGGTGAAGTAACTCATGTAAATATTCCTTTTCCTGGCATATTCTGAATGCAAATCTAATTGTTAAACAAATACATTTCCATTTTGAGTGAATGGATGTAATTTCTGAATGCAGCAAAGACATTATAGTAACATTTTATTATCAGAGAAGCAACACAGGAACTAGTATTTTTCTTACACTAATCTGAAACTCATACTTACGCCTGTAACTATTGACCAATCAACTGCTGTTCATGGAATGTTCAGATAAACATAGAATGCATTCCAACAAATACCAAACCACTAAAATGGTTCACGGTTATTTTTATTTCTTATTATATACACTTCCCTGATAATTAGAGGTGAGTGTAAAAACATACTCGGGAAAGATGGGGCACATTCACAACATGATATGCTTTCACAAGAAAATTGACAAAGAGTACCACAGCAGATTTTCTAGAATTAAACATATAGAAACACTATATTAATATGGCTACATATTAAATGGTAGTAATACTGCAAATATAATATAAAAATATAGTAGCAAGCATCTTAAATAATTCTGTTATAATGTTACGTAAATCACCACACCTTGACCTGATTAAACCGATGCTGCAGTGCCAAAAAAAGAAATTAAAGTTTCACTAATCCATTTATATAAATGTAAATGTGCAAACTGTAAATCACAAATAGAATGGGAATATCTGTATGGCAGTCTATTGGTTGCTAATGATTGCAGGCATGAGAGAGGGGTCATGCAGAGGACTGGATCTGAAGGTTAGATGTGGCTGACACAGGAATCTGCCCTCTGGGCATTATCATAAGCCAGATGTCTGGGTATCGCTGGTGATCTGGGCTCAGATTAGGATGTCTGATAACGGCAATGCGAAGAAAGAGTAAAAAGAGTGGCTGTATATTGTATTTATGATATAGATGCAAATAAAAGTGGAATTCCCCAAGTCAACAATCACGGTTTGACATAGAAGAAAGGATGATTATATACGACATTAATGCAATAGCACTGGTTGTTTGGCTTGCTAAGTCTGTTTCTAAATACAGATGTAGATTAAAAAGATCCATACAGCAGAAGGGTTAGCTGCATATTATAGCTCTTTGTAAAAGAAGACCACATAATTACAGTCATCTTTGAATGGGATAAGAAGATACACTGTGCAGAGCTTCCTTTACAACACTAGTTCATTTCTATTCAATTCAAAATTTTAACAGAAGTCTAAGTACTAGAGTGGCAAAACATTTTAGTTCTAGATAGAAATATTCTGTGCCAGCTGGAGATACTTTAAGTATTTCAATAGCCAGATAGGAAAGCCGAAAATAATCTAATTTCAAATGAAACAGCATGGGCCAGATGTTCCACTATAGTGATAGTGAATTTCTGACAAAACCAGTCGCATTATGGTTATATTCCTTAGGGGAAAGAATGGTACCCCATTCCATGGGTGTCAGTTCCCAGTGGGCAGCCACTTTATACTGCTTTTGGTTCCAGCTGGGCTCATAATTGATTGTTTGATTTTCCCCTTTTCTCCTTTGCCCCCCCCTCAACACACCTACGTACCAAGCATCCTGTTCAGATCCGGCCCTGCGTGGCCAGGATTAACCACATAAGCGTTTGGGTAATATTTTCCCCGTGTTAGATGCATTTCTGAATTTGGTGACCCACCGATTAGCAGCGTTTATTTCTGACGTGACGCCATTTGTGCTGTTGCCCAGGGGCATTTAATACTCCAGTCCAGTCCTGTACCTACCATAAGCGAGGCTGATCCTCGCAGTCACCTCCAAAGTATAATCACCCATACCTGCACCTAGTGTTTTCAAGCTTTGTCTCACCGCTCCATCATTCGCTTTGGTTCTTCCTCCTCGGTGTTGGTTTTCTGGTTTGATTGGTCGGTCTTGGAGTTTTGGCTTGTTGTCTGGTTCCGGGCCCAGCTCTGTGTATCGCATCCTGGTTGCTAATTGCTCAGCCTTGCTCAGTCCCTCAGCTCTGTCATTAATGATACACATTGCAACTGAGCGCTTGGGTCCTTGTTAGCTACCTCAGCTACGAACCTCATAGTCAAGTCCTGGTGGCACTGGAACACCATGCTTGTGCATGTGCAGTTTTAAGTCAGTGTTTGAAGGCAACTTTTGTGGTTTTTAAGGCTTCTGTAAATTCTCCCACTAGAGATAAGACCATATCTTCAGCTGCAAGTTTTTCATTGCTTTTCCCTCTGTTTTTATTTTTATAAACACCCAGCTTCAGATACTTTTTGATTATCTCAGTGGTAGTAAAATCAGGATAATTTGTACCGTGGTGTGGATTTTCACAAGATTTGAGCAAATCGAAAGTGGCCAAATGGCATAGTGAGCTATATTCTCCTTTACAGTAATAAAATGTTACAGTGCCTTCAACAATAACAGGGGTGTTTTTAATCAGGAAAACTGTGCCAATTAACAGAATTATTTATTCACAAAATGTAACTGTTTATTTGTGTTCACCTTTCCCAGGTAAAGAGAAGAATCATTTCCTGCAAAGTTAGGATTTCCCTGGCTGTTCCCTCTGTCCCCCAGATTCATTAAAACGTCAGACGTGATTGTGCAGTCTATTACCATTCAGTTTTAATTATAATG
>JAODJW010000040.1:13728030-13744463 GCA_026777045.1 Hyperopisus bebe
GTTACTGGTGGGTAATTTTAGGGGTTTATATTATAGAGAGGAACGGGCCAAAGAGACGAGCAGTTATAACATATCCCGTATTTTGGTCAGACCGACACATACAGATTATGAACCCAGTACTCCGCTCAGTTAAAATTGGGGTTATTTAGACCTGAGAGGGTAGGGAGTACTACACAGGCAGATCTGAAAACTTCTAGTTTATTTGAGCACCATTTGCGCTCTAGCTTGCATGAAGCCTGTTTAAGTGCATGAGTATGATCAGAGTACCAGGAGGCAGGTTTCTTATCTCTATGCTTTATTTTATCCCTGGTGGCACCGAAGGAATCATAGGGCTAGGGCTGTATGGTGCTGAGGGGCCCACGGGACAGGGACCCACACAGGAATCAGAACAAGAACAGGTGGGTACCATGGGAAAGGCAGGGCAGGAAGGTGACTCCGGGCCAGCAGGACATGGACAAGAGGGCGCCGCTGGGACTGCGGGACAGGGGGGTGCCACTAGGACAGCCTGCTCAGGATTCAAGGGTGACGTGGAACTTACTGGACCAGAGCAGAAACTGGGGCAGGAACTGGGATAGGAGGACCTCAAGGGGTCTGCAGGGTAGGAATTGGACATGGCACAGCTGGCAGACCTAGTGTGTTCCTGCCTACCTTTTCAGGAGACAGAGAATTGGCCTTTCCCCTTTATGGACCTTCCTCAACACTGGGGGTCCTTCTGGAGCCCGGAACTAGTGCATCGTGGGAGCTGGATGGAACTTAGGGTAATTCCCAGAGGGTACCACTCAAATTCCTCTAGAGGAATGTCTTTCTTTGGACTGGTGATGGCTAGAGAATCAGGAATGGGGCTAATAGCTGCTTTAGAGCCAAGCGTATGGCGGGTGGCGGCTGGCATGTCAGGTGTTAGTTTGGCAACAGCCTCCAGGCAGTGATGGCAAGGTGGGGGTCCGGACAACCACTAGCAGCCTCGTGGTGGACGCAGGTGTGGAGTCCGTGAGGTGTGAGATCTATATCTCAAAATGATAAATAGAACAGAGAAGTAGTACTGAATTTGCACCCCGTGGCATTTCAGTCTTTATTTGTCACTTTCATTAGTCATTACTGTTTTCTCATGCGGCTGACATTGCAGTGAGGTCATGGCGGGAAAGATGATGGAAGAGAGGCATAACGTCACATTGCCCCCATATGATACATCATCCCCTGGCAATGGGGCAGTCTGACAGCATCCAGTTCTATAGGCCCTTGGTGTCACTCAAATTCTGCACTTAGATGTTTCAAGAAAAAAATGCTGTTACAATTACATTATACATCAATGTTGTTGGTCCAACAAATCCCAGATGCTCGACATGTACCTGGCCGTCCACATGATGCAACAGAAAATGGGATTTATCAAATCAAGCGACCTTCTTCCATTGTTTCAAGGTCCAATTCCTATGCTCACATACTCATATGTCTACTACTGTAGACGCCAGAAATAGAGGTGCCAGTTGACATTCAACAGAATTAAGGAAGAGGCAGGGTGAAGAATGTTGGGTGTCATTAGTACAGTATTGTGGTGCTGGGCAGACTGATGTATCACAGTCCCGACAAAAAGACAAGAGGAGACAGAGAAACTAACATCCACTAGCTGCGTGACGTCATCATGGGGGAGTGGAAGAAGATTCCAGTGGCAACCTGTGAAGCTCTAGTGAACTCCATGCCCGAGAGAATTAAGGCAGTGCTGGAAAAGAATGGAGGCCACACAAAATATTGACACTTTGGGCACAATTTGGATATTTTCACTTAGGGGTGTACTGACTTTTGTTGCCCGCGGTTTAGACATTAATGGCTGTGTGTTTAGATATTTTGAGGGGACAGCAAATTTACACTGTTATACAAGCTGTACACTGGCTTCTTTACATTGTATCAAAGTGTCATATCTTCAGTTTTGTCCCGTGAAAAGATATAATAAAATATTTACAAAAATGTGAGGGGTGTACTCACTTTTGTGAGATACTGTATGTATGTCACTTCTAATAGGCAGTGCAATTCTGAAGTTGGCTTTAGTCCTCTCTCAAATGTTTGTTTGAATGAATGCATCTGTTAATTTTTGTCATCATGTACCCCTCTTAAAGTTGAATCATCAATTGATTATAAGCTATTTAATCTAAAGCAGGGATGTAATGGGTGTCTAGCACTTAATGAACAGTTATATGAGTCCAGCCCACCATATCATCATGAATATGAGAAGCTAGCTGTTCACACGCTTTTGCATCATAAGGAAACACACGTGCTCCTTCACAGTCTGTTGCCCTACTAAGATGAATGAGTGCTATAAAAACTCTCATTTTATATGGTTCAACAGAGGAAATCTGTATAGGTAAACACAGTGAGGAAATTTCAAATCCTGTTTGGGGTTTGACTGGTGACTGAAGTGACCCAAAAGCTTTGACTCAATTCTGGGGTCTTGGAGGCAGAATTATGAACTTGATCTCCTGTCATAAAAGGGGTTAACTGTATTTTGCCAGTGGGCATGCATATTCCAGAAATGAAACTGATTTCATTTAATAAATGTAGGCTCCAACCAGCACACATATTGTGATACACAAAGGAGCTATTACATAGGTGAATAAATTCTCAGTAGTTTTCTATATTTATTTGTCTTTTGTAAGACATGTTTATACAGAGAGAAATTCTCTAGTAATTGAAGAAGTGTCATTTCAATACATTTGATCTAAAAAAAACTGAAGCATAATACATGTATCAAGTCTAAATGACTAATCTCAATGACTTATTCAGATATTTTAAATTCAAAAGTTTTCTGGTTATTTTCTTTCTGCATGGTTGCACTTTCACTAAAGTATCTTTCCAATCATATACTATATGTAATTTGGAAAAGGGACTCCTTACTGAGGTGTAAATTTGTATGGCCTTGTTGACTTCTCTGATAAATGTCTCTGATTAAGAGTCTTTCTATCAAAAATGCATTTGGTGTCTTTGAACAACTTTGGGGGAAGAACTTAGTGGGTCATTGAACAGAACCATGGGACACTAAGAAAGAGTTTAATTAGGCATTAGAAGTTGGAAGACAAGTACAGAAGGAGCAGAACAAAAAATTGCAAAAGGTGCAAAAAAAATTGCCTTTGGTACAGAGATACTGGGAAAAAAGAACTCTGAGTACAGTGATATACACATAGACATCAGAAATGAAGAGCAGGTAGTGTAAATCCGTATGAGCAACTCTAATCTCTCCAAACTGAACATTACACATGACTTTTTTAGAGGCAAAAGAATGTCTTTCTGTTCGTCTTACCCACATATCATATCATACATGTGTAAATTTCTCTACTTTTCACCAGGTCGTGAATTCAGCTGTGAAAAAGAATCGAAGAATCAAAACTGTACAGAATATCAACAATGTCAGCACTTACAAGCAATGCAGTGAAGGTCTCTGAAGTATGCCAGCGTCAAAGATATATGTTCATGGCACTGGAGCAATATAGTAATGATTGGCAGAAGGGACACAGGCGTTATAAAATAAAGACTGACTCAGAGGACTGTGCATATGCATTGCAATATGTTCCCCTGGCCAAACTGGCCTCATTGGTAATTAACCATATGCCGATATACCTTTGCATTTTCACAAAATCACTTTAGTAAAAGAGAATTATAAGGCACAAGTTCCATTTATATCCAGTAAATGTCATCATTCAAAAAGCAATTCTAAATTGCTTAAATTCACATATTGCAATAATTAAGTTAATAATAATTAAAAGGGGGGGGGGCGTTCACTTCCTATATGGGCATAGTTTGAGGCCCTGCTATCTTATTTTAAATCTAGAATATTTTAACACTCATTCAAGAGATTCCATCCCTTTAGTACTGGCTACATTTTGCCAGATTATTAAAGAATCCTATATATAAAAAAGAAAGATCTATCTTGGAAGGAAATATTAGGGTAGTGGGTTCCGGCTGTGCAGAATCTCAGGACTTTGGTGTGTGATAATCTCCCCCAGAGGCTGGGGAAGCAAAGTCAGCATGCATAACAAACATCTATTAAACACTAGAAATCGATGATTGCATCCAACTCTGAAGTAGGACTGGAGGGAAGACATCCGGCATTTTTCATATCAAAACTCCCAAGTCCTTCATTTACTCAGAAATGCCTCCCAGGTGGTGTTTCCTTCTATGGTCCTTGGGAGCCTTGGTAATTTTAGGGACATGTGCACTAGATAGCAAAGAACTCGTTCTCATTTATAAATTGATTTAAACCTCACCTGTAGGTTAATTCCAAGGGCAGATTAAAAAGAACCTACTTCATCGCTGGTTTAATAATAAAGGGGGAGATAAGAGGTGCTACTTGATAAACCTTTCTTTATTTCAAGCTCTTCAACCAGTGATTTTACACCAAAATGAGTATGGTTTCTGATTTGAAACCCTTGGGTCATAATAAAATTTGGGTTTTCACATTATCTGTTAATTTCTGAGTGTAACACACTGTTAATTCCCTTAAAATATTTAAATCCACAACTCATCTTTCTGAAAATGAGTGCATATCAAGCTGTCCCGGCATTTCAGTCATGGAAAATAATATATAGAACAGAGAAGTAGTACTGAATTTACACCCCGTGGCATTTCAGTCTTTATTTGTCATTTTCATTAGTCATTATTGTTTTCTCATGCGGCTGACATTGCAGTGAGGTCATGGCGGGAAAGATGATGGAAGAGAGGCATAACGTCACATTGCCCCCATATGATACATCATCCCCTGGCAATGGGGCAGTCTGACAGCATCCAGTTCTATAGGCCCTTGGTGTCACTCAAATTCTGCACTTAGATGTTTCAAGAAAAAAATGCTGTTACAATTACATTATACATCAATGTTGTTGGTCCAACAAATCCCAGATGCTCGACATGTACCTGGCCGTCCACATGATGCAACAGAAAATGGGATTTATCAAATCAAGCGACCTTCTTCCATTGTTTCAAGGTCCAATTCCTATGCTCACATACTCATATGTCTACTACTGTAGACGCCAGAAATAGAGGTGCCAGTTGACATTCAACAGAATTAAGGAAGAGGCAGGGTGAAGAATGTTGGGTGTCATTAGTACAGTATTGTGGTGCTGGGCAGACTGAGGTATCACAGTCCCAGCAAAAAGACAAGGGGAAACAGTTTTACACGATGTTGCTCTGTATGACACCCCTTAAATGGCTCACATGCAAGCAACAGCAACACATCATAGCAAAACAGGGAGGTCCCATAATGGATAGGAAGGCTCACACACAGGAGACCATTACACAATGGCTTGAAACATGTGAGGATCAGGCAAGGACTGAGTATAAACACAGGTAAGGGCACACGCAATAATCAGATACATAGCACAACAATTATCTGAGCTACCAAATAAATACAAGGGCTATTTACAGGGCATACATAGGGCTATATACAACCATTCACAAGGCATGCTGGGACATGCAGGTGGCTGAGCTACTCAGAGCCACTTCGCTGGCACTACAGTATGTGTAAATGAAGGCATCAGTGTTTAGGGGGCGCGCAGAGGTCCTATAGTTTCCCTATGTCAAGTGAAGACTCAGCGTTGAAGATCTCTAAGATATGCTGATGGTGGACTGCATGGTTGGAAGATCTTCAGATGTCCACAGAGGCCTGTCAAGAATGAGGGGTGTCAGTCAGACAGCAGTTCATGGACTACTCAAAAACTGGTTTGCAAATGCCTTCAGACAACACACAGTGACTCAGGAAAGAAAGAAAATAAAGTCAAAAGGAAAAACTAAAGCAACATTTGCGGGGTGAGCCTTCTTTTATTAAAAAAAATGCATGTCTTTCCTTGTGGTCTTCAGACATTAGACATCTGGCACATACATATTGTTCTTGTTCTCTGGCTTATTATGATTGCCCTTTATATACAGTTTAAAATCAGGTCAGGTAATGCTCAGCTGAGCCAAATGTATCTTTTGATAAATATAATGAGGTAGTATTGGGAGTGCTAGGGGAATTTAATTGTGACTTTTAAAGCTTAAGTCTGTGAATGTACATTGTCTAATGAAGCAAGCTGATGTAATTTAAATCCCCTGAAAAGGAAAGGCTAGAGAACTGGGTCTTGAATTTAAAAGACTTGTGTCAATGTGTCAGTCTTCCGTTTCTTTTCTGGTATAGTTCAGAGTTTTACAGCAAAGTTGACATGAAGATTTTTTTTTTGCTTCAGGGAATAAAAGAACTGAAAGAAATGAATGGGCAATGAGCAAAATATCCTCACCCACTGCCGCTGGGAACTGCATGTACTACACGCATCCATTCTTAATAACTACATTTCAATAACTAGGGATAAGACAACTGAAAATACATACCCAAAACTATGGGGGGCACAAATAAAGATGCACCATTATGTTGTAGAACTATGATATCCCTCCGCTTAGGCTGTGTGAACCCCAGTGGAAGACAAACTGTCGCGAGTTGCAGGATGAAGACAACGGGAACAGGAGTGAGGGCAAAACAAACAGGTTTTATTACAAAAGACGGAGGCTGGAAACCAACGGGATCTCAAAACTGGAATGAACATGCAGGTCAGCCAGAACAGGAAAATTAACAACAGGACCGGTGTGCACAGGCATGGGAAGCAATTTCATACCAGGACTAACAAGGGAGCAAATGAAAGGCATCTGGAGTGTATCATAAGGGCAGGAACAAGAGGCAAGTCAAACGTGTAGCAGGTGTGGCTCCCCAAAAAGGTTGTACAAAGTCTTGCAATCATGGGAATGTTTGGGGTATAAAATGCCATTAACCAATCAGAATGTCATTTCCCCTTCTCTTTAAAAGCCAGGTGCACTTGCACCTTCGCGGATTGCTATTATAATGGTGGATTTCTCTGCAGTGGAGATTGATCTGCTTGTACACAAAGTGAGAGCTCATTAGCAGACCATCTTTACACCAACAACAACAATAATAATACTACTACTAATAATAATAATCAATTTGGGCTCTGTATGGGAAAATGACAACTGAGTTGGACTCATAGCAAAAACACGAGTCATGCCTGCCGTAGTTTTGTGTCGGGTGGGCAGGTAAAGCCTTTATTTTCATAAAAGAAAGTAAAACGACAATGCAAGTAAGTTTTTTATCTATCCTTAAAGATATCTGCAGTAGAAAGACTCACAAGGCAATGCAGATGAGATCCACATCTACCTTAGCTGGACGTGATAAGATTAATCTGAGAATCTGATACAATTTCAGAAACATCTTCAATCCACAGTTACAACTAGTATACAGAAACTGACTGACTGACAGACAGACAGACAGACAGATTTCAAAACTCATTTGCTACAAAGTTTAGGTTTTAATGGTCCATAATGATGTTCTCACATTCTGTCGCTAGTCACAGGTAAATTCCCTTGACCTTTTAAGAAGAAACTACATACATTCTCCCATATATTTATGCAAAAAGCAATAAAAAAAAGGCTTGGAAAATAGCAGGAAATTGGAAAAGGGAGCAGAACTACTAGGAGTTGAATTAGGAAATGAACAGACACAAAGTCTTTAATCTTATACTTTGATGAGTTAAAGCAGATTATTGAATAGAGAGTCTTTGATGTATTGCTGCGTGATGTCTCAGTGGGGTGCCCTGTTGCCTCACACCTCCAGGGTTGAAGGTTCGAATTCTGCTCTTCATTTGTGAAGTTATGTGGATTTCCTCTGGATATTTGTGTTTCCTCTCGCAGTTCAAAGACACGCGCTCATTCTAACTGGTGCCTTTAAATCTCCCTTTGAATATGATGGTGCGTATGTGTCCTTTTGTGGACTGGTGCCCTTCAAACCTATGCCCTATGCTGCCTGGAATCGGTGTTAGTTCCTGAGCAGGATCAGGTTAGAAGATGCATGGATGGAAGTCTTTGATGTGCCTGTCCTAACCTTTATTAAACCTCTGTGGCTTACATTAGTAAATGTCGACCAAAGATCAGAGGTCTGAAATGAAATAATGCAGTGTACTTATCTACAGTCAGAGCAAAACACATTTTAACAAGTGACTAGGGTCATGCCTGATATATGGGACCAGAAAACTTAAATCCACTTTGGTCTTGACACCATGACTGTAACAAATTCCTCAATTAAATCTTGGGATATTTTGGAAATTATTAATGATAATCATGATTGTTCTGGCCAGTAGAACATCTGGCACAAAACACTGAAGAATGATTCATCCATCCATTTTCTGTAACCACTTATCCTATGCAGGATCACAGCAGGGACCAAAGCCTATTCCGGAGGCTACAGGCACAAGGCAGGGAACAACCCAGGATGGGGCACCAACCCATCACAGAGCATACTCACACACACACACACCCATGGGCAATTTGGTAACTCTCATTAACCTCAGCATGTTTTTGGACAGCGGGGGGGAAACTGGAGTACTCAGGGGAAACCCCACAATGACATTGGGAGAACATTCAAACTCCACACACACGGAGTCATGATGGAGACTCAAACCCTGGTTCCAGGGGTGTGAGGCAACAGTGTTAACCACTGCGCCACTGTTCTGGAGAATGATTCCTTACTGGAAATGTTTAACTCGTGTTAAACTGACACAATGTAATTTAGGATTGCTTATCAGAGTACATGTACAACCAGCAGAGAAGTAAACTGTGGAACAAAGAAGCAGGTAAACTCTCTTTAAAGGTAATTTGTAATACACCACTGGCTCTTTAAGCAGAAACGCAATTGTACTTCTACACCTGTACAATCTACAGATATGACTTCAGTTTAACAAGCATTACAGTGTAACCACACCTGGGACCTGAACCAAAAGTGATCATTTTACTTGCCCTCAAGCACAAACACCAAATGCTACTGTCAACTGCCTGTCCTATATTTTGCATTAGCCTAATAAATCACACTTCAGTTTGCAGTTAGACTTCAATGCCTGATAAAACATTTGTGTCACAAAAATTTGATCGTAACATTGCTGTCTGGTATTGCATATGCACTGACAGGTGATTAGTTCTCTGCAAAACCGAAACATGGTGATACATAAATAGTGTCATCTGACCAATTACCCCAGAATGAATGGAAAACTGATATAAAAACATAAGTACAGGAAGTGACACAAAAAGTAGCCATTGTATAAATTGACTTGATGAGATGTTATGGATTTTATCACACCGGGTGAAATAATTAATGTTTTTAAAAAGTGTTGCTGTGGTTTCAATTAACCCTAGAGAATACAGGTATGTTGTGTTTGGGCTGTCTCATAATTGATAGTAAGAATGTGGATCATTTTATTAGCCAGCAGCCGTCTTTGTGTTCATGTCAAGATTACCCGGGACGTATCCCTTTTCCTTGACTGCTTTTCCAGAAGAGGATCATGATAATCCATTTTATAAAAAACAGGACAAGAGACATAAGATAGCATGGTTGGGATGCTAGCCCATCACAGGCCACAACCTTAACAATTCTGGCCAATTTAAAGACACTGATTAGCAAAATCACATGTTATGGAGGAGGAAACGGGAATAAATCTCTGTGACAATGAAGTTTCTCTGCAGTGGAGATGGATGCAGAGAAAACTCATACAATCTGGAGCCCAATGGGGGAAATAAAAATTTAAAAATAGAACATGGATTACGTAAAATATATTTAAGGTTTATATCCATCCATCTTCCAGCTGCATATCTAATACAACCTATGGGTAAGCCTAGCCCATTCAAAATAGTGTACAAGGCAGGGATACACCCTGGAAGCGATATTAACAATAACATATTAAGAAATTCAGGTTCATAACTTTTTGGAACATACTGTATACTAGGAAGAAAGAAACTAGCATCATCATTCTTCTTTCTTTCTACTTTAGTTTGACCTATTTCAGTTTTTCCATAAAAAAAGACCCGGTCTAGTAGAACTTCCCCAGTGCATTATGATTTCCATTACACATGACATGCCAAGCTGTGAAGTGTCAGCCACAGTGACTTCCTATCACTCTTCTTGATTTATTACCTCCAGTGACAGAAGATCAGAATGGAACACCTGCATTGTGACAAGAGCAGCTCTTTTCGGTGGAGGAAGGGTCCATACTGGGCTGTGAATTTCAGGTTGTGCCAATGGCCCAGCACTGACAGCGAGTGACAGCTCCTCTGCCCTGTGATGGGTGGGACCCTACCTGGAAGGGAGTCTGCCTCTCTGTCCTCGGATGACAAGAACAGGACAGGAAGAACAGGAAGAGAACTTGTGACCAGGAATTTGACAGTTTGACTCGTTCATGAGCATGATTTTTGTGGCCTCACTGGAGACGTGTTATACTAACCGGAGTGGCGGTGCGTCGTAGGGGTGCGTCGTGCTTAGTGGAAGTATCATGCAGTTTGTGGAAAGTTAATACAAGCTGCAAACCAGAATGGTAAAGAGCAAAACTGCAAATACCTAGAATTAACCTGTGAATTAACACTGTGATTCTATGTGCTGTGAAGGATCGGCAACCAATCCTGAGTGTCCCCTGCTTCACGCCCTCTGCTTCACCCCCTCTGCTTCACGCCCTCTGCTTCCTGTATTGCACTCTAGGTTCCCCGTAATCTTGTACTGGAAAAGTGCTTTTAGAAGATGGATGGATACACAAGTGCATGTTTGCTTTTAGAGCACGTCCTTGTCCAATTTGGCTGTGAGTGGAGTGTGGCTCCGTGAGTTAGGATGCTGCACCCGTAATGGGAAGGTCATGGTTCAAATGGCAAGGCTGGCAGAGTAGTGTCACTATTGGGCCCTTGAGCAAAGCCCTTAACCTCTAATTTGCTCCAGGGCTTGGCTCAAGTTCTGTCCAATCGGGGTTAAAATGTTTGTTTGTACAAGAAAAGGATATTAAAACCAAATCTGACAAAATGAGCAAAAACAACAGTTTATAATATCAGCACCTGGAGCATACTGTAAACCTAAGAGCACTTTATCCATGCCTGTCTTTCACGGTCCAGTTCCTGTCCCTCCTATTTGTTCTCCACTGCTGCTGACCCCTAAGAGTTTGTGCTAATTGGTGGGTCCCATTTGGCTCAGGTTTATGCTGCTCTTGTAAATGTCCTCCCTGAGACCTTGCTTGCTCCCCAAGGAATCATTAATCCACCACACAAGTCGCCGGTAAATAGGATTATCTAAGGTGAATTATACTGTACCTCATAGTGGCTTTCGCCTATGGCAATCGCACAGATCCGCATTTTACGTACTTGCGCCCGCATGTCTCAGCAGACCGTGGACTTTAAAATAATGCGAGAATTGGCCACGTATTGGCCATGATTTCATTCTTGCTTGAGTTTATAGAGGGAAAAAAAAGAAAACGGCATACATGAAAAAATAATTTGTGGAGCAATCTGTTTTCCAAGAGGCCGCAACTAAAATGGTTAGCAAAAAGTCCTTGGAGTCCAGCCGCATGATTTCCCGTTAAACAGACTGTAAAAGTCAGCTGAACGCACACATTTTTCACACCTTGGTAATATGCGCTCGCATTTTTTTAACCAGGATACATTTCATTTAATGGTACTGATATTGGTCGTTTCATACCTGCCTCAACTGGAGTGCTTTTGGACATAATGTTATACAATTAAGACTGCTCTGAGCATGCATTTGTGTGAGACGAGAACGGCTCTTAACTCTCAGGAGTCCTTATTTCTGCCTGGAAAGCATGGAGGATCTCCAAAAATCACTCCTTCCCACCTCCAAATTAGCTTGCTCACCATCATTAAAATTTTACAGTAAGTTTTTATATAAATCGTTCCTGTTTTATACTAGTGGGCTGTTATAAGGCATACTGTAGGAACAACTTCTTCTTTCTCTCGCTTCCTTAATCAGTAGTCTCTTGTGCCCTCGTATCTATGTCTGAACACACAGGCTTTTAATTTTTTATTTGTCTTCTGGGACAACAGGACAAGATGAAACAAAGATGCTGAGTCTTGCTCCTTTCATAAAAAAGCCATCTCACAGAACCACATATGGGAGGAAATGAAATATGAGATAGATGGGATATAGGTTTCCAAGGACTGCGGCTCTCGTAGAATTCTGAGGCCTGTTTAGGTGGCTTGTTGGTCACGGATGCTGTAACAAACAGCGTTTTTGCCATTGGCCACTTTTTTTTTGCCTTATTTGTTTGCATCACTGTTTCACCACCTGATTTCTTGCATGAGAGGAACACAACTCCATAACAACTTGCAGAAAGAGGCTGCTATTATGACCACCATTTGACAGGGTTTAATGAGGAGGACTGAGTGGAAGAGAGAAGCGGGGATGGGGGGATGCATTAGACCACTTGGTGAAACATTGTGTGATTAGCAGGGAAAAGGGGGAATGGTGCTCAAGAGGAGATCAGAGCTGGGATCTTTTCAGTCTGTAAGATGCATGTGGTGTGCGTGCAATGAACTGAATTACTGTGAGAGGGGGAAGACGATAAGCACATGTTTTTGAGACCCCCCGAAGAGCAACATGAAAGATGTAAATCAGCAATTTTTGTCTGAAGCCAGGTTAAGGAAACCGTTAATGAGCTTTCAGATGAAACCAGTGATATAAAATTCAACATAAGCACTAGTACCAAAAATGACAGAAAAATGATTATTCATAAAAATTAAAAGAAATTGTTTGCTTTAAAATAGCCTATAATTACAGCAAAAATGACATCTAATTTTCTGTTGCTTACATTTATCTAAATTTACATTTATTTATTTAACAAACACTTTCTTTCAAAGCAACATACAAGTAAGAAAGGTGGTGCATCACAAGCATACAGTTGTGAAGGAGTCAGCTTAGGTGTAAAGGCAAGGGTGTAACTTTGGCTGAAACATTGGTGGGGATGAGGTCTCCACCCCTTACAGGGGAAACATGATTATTGGGGGGGTTGTATTAGCTGGTTTTGATTTATTGGGGGGGGGCTACAAACCCCCCATCCCCCCCATAATTTACACCCATGTATAAGGGGTCAGCTTAGGTGTAAGTGCTGGTGGGTTAAGTTACCAATGAGTGATCAGTAAGTCAAGGTTAGATATTGGAACTATTAAATAAGAACTAATAAATCCAAACAGGTCAGTAGTAACTGTAAGTGTGACAAGAGCATCCAGTAGAACACTTTAACCACCATCACTGTGTACCCCCACCTGGATGATGCGACTGCAGCCATTCTGCCCCAGTACGCTCACCACATAGTAGCTAAGGTGGTGAAGGGACAGGAGAGAATTCACAAATTAGATACAGGGGATAATTAAAAGACCCGATTTTGATAGGACCAGAGTGGGCAGTTTTAGCCAGGACATCGGGCACCATCCCTACTCTTTCAAAAGATGCCCAGCGATCATGTACGTCCTCAGAGAGTCAGGACCTTGGTTTTTACATCTCATCCGAAGCACAGCACCATTTTTTTACATCTGTCACCTGTCACTGCACTGGGGCATTGGGATCCGCACAGACCACAGGATGGCCTAACATTCTTCGGTACTTCAATCCACCATCAAGGAGCCACGCATGAGAAATGTTTTGATGTGGTGGAGGAATCACCGGGCAACGTTCACTTGCTGACCACAGAAGGTGAGCTGGATCCTGATGAGCGACTTAATGCAGTGGGTGGTATTCCATTGACAGCTCTGAGTAAGCACCAAGGACTTGAACTTGACGTGAAGACCTATAGTGAACCAATGGAGGGAGACAAGGACTAGTGTAGCACGAGTACATGTTGGCTGATTGAATACCAAACGTGGTGCTGCATTTTGAATCTGCAATCCCTCAATAAAGCCCAATTTGCCCAATCTTTGGTTTCTAGAGCTTCTGTCAATATACAACATACAACCAATTGCGCTCAAATAAATGTGCGCAAATCTTCACAATAAAACTCACATCACTCCTGTTATGATTAAAGGCCGATCACCTTTATTACTAAAGTAATTAAATGTCATCAGATCTTGTCTGGGATCGTCTTACAAAGAAGTGCAGCTCTTTAAACCAATTACACATTCACAAGTAAATTGTAACAAACAGACAAAAGGGATCCAATCACAGGGTGAATTGATGTTTAATTTGGAGGGTCAACTCGTAGTCGCAAGCAAGCAGGGTCAAAACCAGAGATGCATAAAAGAGAAACAAGCTGAATGGAAAAACCAAAAGCAAAAACACAGGTACAAGCAGAGTGTCAATAACGGGAAGGTAATTAGAAAGGTAACCAAATCCAGGAAAACACAAAGGAAAGAATCGGGAGACCAGGAAGTCAAAAACACAGGTGACACACAGAGATCAGTGAACCATGGAAAATGCTCAGTGCTGTGCACTCACTTAATTCTTTGGAGTAATACAGGACTAGCTTAGTACTGGGCTTAAACTAATTACTGGGGCTGCTTTGCAGTTGTTCAGTATTCAGGGCAGGCCTGGTTTTTCAGGAATGTTTGGGCATGGTCGGATCTCTTCCAGTACAGGTATGACAAATATGGAAAATTTCAAGAGAACTGGAAAAAGACTTTTTTGCGTCCAAAAGCTGGCCACTAACTATAAGCCCATCTGCATGCTTCCAGTAATATCACAGCTTTTAAAGAAAATTGTAGCTGAAACACTTATGTACCACTTAGAAAGCAATTGACTTCTGCACCATAAACGATTTGGTTTGAAACCACAGAAATAGCAAATTGCCACCTCATTGAAAATATAAAATGCTTGTTAGATAAAAGAAATGTTGTACCTGCTATACTTTACTATATCTAAAGATGGCCTTTGATGCATATAACCATGTTTTACATATATTCAAATCTCCCGTGAAACTATTCTTGGTTGTAAATAGTTTAGGTCATGTTTGTAACTGTACATGGGGTTTGTAACTGTGAGAAATACCACAGGAAAATCTACCGAGAATGGTAATATCCTAAACTGTGTTGGGTCCTTTAACATTCAGGCTGCGTATTAATGGCCTTCCTTAACGCTGCCCAGGAGCTAGCTTGGAGATGCATACTGATGACACAGTTATATATGCATCAAATCTAGGCCTTCATCTGTAAGGAGAATAACTAACGGAGCATATGCTTCAAGTATCTTAAAAGCTGTAAAATCTTCCCACAGCTAATCTAAAGGAGAATTCTTACAGTTGCATACAGCCCCCATCAAGAAAGTGTAATTATTATTACAGTATAAGATGGGACATTTTGGCGGAGTATACTGAACTAATATCACAGCTTTTCACGTAAAGGATTAAGAGGAAAAAGTACAACTTAGAACAATATCGATGTTGCCAGAATTTGAATCTTTTATGGTGGTATAAATTGTAGTCAAACCATTCACAAGCAGAATTTAAAGACAGCATCCATCTTCTATAACTGCTTATCCAGTTCAGGGTGGCAGAGAGCCTGCAATCTATCCCAGGATGCACAGAGCACCCCGGATGAGATCATCAGTTCATCACAAGCACACAATCACAGGCACAGTCCCAAACTATGAGATGTTTAAAGGCACCAGTATATCTATTCTGCATGTGTTTGGACGGGAAACTAGAGCACCTGGTGGAAATTTGCACAAGAGAGAATGCAAACTTCACACAGACAGAGCCATGGGTGGGATTCATCTCCCCAGTCTTGAGATGTGATGCCACAGATTCCCTAAGCACATGCTTCATTTAGAGATGCCAACCATCCATCTTTCACCCACTTTTCCATTAGAGGGTCCCAGGAAGTGCAGGCTGGAGCTAATCCCAGGTAACACACGGTGCAAGGCGGGGAAACATCCTGAATTCCCATAATTATGCACAACTGCACTCTATGGGAAATGCTGAAACCCCAGTTCTAACCAACAAACTTGGGGAGTACATGAAAATTCACCCAGATCAAAACTACCACAATATAGTGCATTGTTTGTCTTAAATAAAATTATAAATTATATTTAAATGCAAAATGATTTGTGATGAATATCAATCTTTAAATTTCCAAAACAGCATGATTGTCTGTGAATGTGTACATGCATCTGCCCGGCAATGGAGCTGCATTTCATCCAGAGATCACCCCAGCCTTGCATGCTGTGCTGCCGGGACCTTTGTGACCCTGATCAGTGTCAGACACTGTACTCAGAGAAAGAAGGAGAACCAACTGCTGGAGACTTCGGGAGTTATTCGGGGAGAAGGCCAAACCGAAATGAAATCAACAGGCAGGAGATGATGTCGACAATGCCGTTCCAGAAGGGTCTGTACCCAGGGAAAGTCTATCGTACAAATACAGAAGCGATGAGGACCAGGCACACGGGACACAACAGTGGTCGGCGGATCAGGAGCAGGCAAGACGAGAGCAGGCAGGACAGGAACAGGCAGGACAGAAGCGGGCAAGTTCGAGGCACGTGAAATAGGAACTGGCGAGACAGAAACAGATAAAGGAGAAATGGGCAGGTCAGAAGCTGGCAGGGCAAGTAGTAGGCTTGGTATGTTTCATCTGATACGCAACAATACTTCGCAATTGGTCGGCATGTCTGATTT
>JAODJW010000040.1:13750060-13765229 GCA_026777045.1 Hyperopisus bebe
TGTGCCCTGCGATGGGCTGGCCCCCCATCCAGGGTTGTTCCCTGCCTCGTGCCCATTGCTTCCAGGATAGGCTCCGGGCGACCCAGTAGGATAAGCAGATTGGACAATGGATGGATGGAAATTAAGATATAAGCATATTTCACACTCTTTACTGGGGAACAAATTGCATTAAGAGAACTTACAGTTGTTTGCATATATATTTGTCTTATATATTTGTTAATGCTTCCTAAAAATGTTGCATTGAATTAAATAACATTTTGATGTTTATAATTAGAGCACAATATTGACTACTTACTGAACCTCCATCCATTCATTTTCTGAGTCCACTTTTCCTATTCAGGGTCACAGGGGGGTCCAGAGCCAATGGACACAAGGCAGGGAACAACCCATGATGGGACAGCAACCCATGAAGGGCACACTCACACACCATTCACTTACACACCATTCACTTACACACCATTCACACACGCATGCAGGCAGTTTGGTAAGGCCAATTAGCCTCAGGATGTTTTTGGACTGTGGGGGGAAACCAGAGTATGCAGAAGTAACCCTAGGACAACACTGGGAGAACATGCAAACTCCACACATGGAACCCTGGCAGTGACTTGAACTCAAGTCCCAGAAGTGTGAAGCAACAATGTAAACTATTGCACTGCACCCCCATGCCACCTTCATAATTTTTAATATTGCTTCTTGGTTAAAATTTCTAAGACAGCAGTACACAAGAATAAGATGAAGCAGGAGACTTTGGGAACGACCAGAAACCAGCCTCATAACAGGTGGAAATGACATTCTAATGCCCGAGTTGACTGTTAACTTATCCGACAGTCTCTCAGTGACCTTCAAAAGGAATGAGAAACATTAAGTGTAGGTGTGAAGTGCACTGCTAGGACAGTTTGTATCAGGCTCCTAGAAGCAGGACTGAAGTCCCATAAAGCAAGGAAGAAGCCCTTCATTAATGAGAAGCAGGGAAGAATCAGGCTGCAGTTTGCAAAAAAAAGCATATATGTATTATTCAAAGATGCACACCCATGAATTGAGAAATGAGTGAAACAAAAAAATTGTGCTGTAAACACTGTCTGTCCCAATTGTTTCACATAGTTGAAGATGAGGATGACCGGACAGAATTTTAGAAAAAAGGATTACTCCGAAATCCCCTACTTACTCTGTCAAGCGAGTTCCTGACAAATTAAAGATTTAAGAAACACACTATATACTGTTATCGGCAACCATGAGTAAATCATCACTGTAACAAATACTACAAATGTACCTATGGCAAAGCTTGGACAGCTGGGGAGCATAAGCATGTCTGATGGGCAATTCTCAAGGACTGGGACAACTAAAGAGCTTTGGGACAGCAAAAGACCTCAGGGTTTAAAAAAAAGTCAAGGAAATAAAATTCACTGTGCATGTAACCTCTCGGTGTTACCGAGACAAAAAAAAAGGACAGATACACATTAAAAACCAGGAAGAAAACCAGGAAGTCGTGGTACCAGTTGAATGAAACAAGGATGGTCATGTGACTCCCCCCAGGACAGATGCACCCCCATCCTCCTCCTGTACTACTCACTTTTAATGCATATTTATTACACTTGATTAAAGGCAAGGTTTTAAATGATCAGACTGCAAACGTACTACAAATTACTACAAGAAATTGTGGTTTTGTTGGCAGTATTTCAAATACTTTAAAAAAAAAAGTACCACGAGGCGCTTTCACACCGAAGTTCCGGAACCTGGTCCCAGTTTGCAAGTCCCTAGGCTGTCTTGACCTGGAGCATTTGAAGCTCCTCGCCACTTTTGTGTGTCACCTTCACACCACACAACAGGAAATGAAAGTGAAACAAAAGTTCAAACAAGGAGACCTAATGAACTCCAGTGTGTCCAATCACATCGATCCAGATTTTATATAAGGAGTAAGTCTAACCCACTTCTTTGCTGTTACAGCTATTCGGTTCACCCACCTCCTCCCCTCCACCACCTTCGGCTCCCTGTCCTGGTCCGGGGTTGGCTCCTTCACCTCCTGCCTGGTCGCCCAGCCAGATCTGTCGGCTTCAGAGTCGATGAAACCGACGACCAAGAGATGGGCTTTGCCAAATCACTCTTCTCATACTTATTTAAATTGTTTAACCAAATAAACACTCATGTCAACTATCTATTGAGGTCTCCTTGGTTGAACTTACTTGGACCTTTATGCTGAATAAGATACAAAAAATTCTTAGGTTAAACCTCACACAATTTCATAAGAAACGTACTACACCAAAACAATGGTGGATGAATAAGTCATTTCATTAGTAATTTGTTAGTTAGTGGGAGGATTGATTGTGATGATCGGACGATGAATTTATGTAGAGCAGATACTAGAAAGGCCCAAAACATTTTTGTTTATCTAGGTAATGATTCTTATTAAATCTGGCCAGCGGATCTTTCATTTTCCACAGAATAACACACAATGTAACATTATCCCAGTAATAAGCGCTGGCAAGTTCACCACAAATTCAGACAGGAGTATATTGGATATCCACTGAATTTTCCGATGCAGAAATATGTAGACACAAGCAAAAAATGTAACAATTGATGCATTAATTGTAAATGAGGTACAAAAATAATTTCATCTGCTCATTTTTTTTCTCAGCTACTTTTATCTTTTTGCCTGCATTACTGTGTAACTTCCAAGTTAGTGGCAGTGCTTGTGGTCAACCAACCAGCAAGCTACCACTGTAAGGACCTCCCCAGTAGTTAGTGTTCAATTGGAAAGTACCTCGTCTGGAGTAAGTACTAAATAGGGTTCCAGAACTGCCTCCTGCAGTATAAACACAACAAAAAATCCTAGTTCTGGAAAAAGGTTCTGGTTCCATTAAAAAGTTCCAGCGGTGTGAAACCACCTATGTTTAATTATTATTTGGGTGGTCATTGAAGAGAACTTGCCAAAATGCTAGACCTCTGTCAGACGACAATAATTGTCAGAGTCACAAGTTCTGTGAGTATAATAGCACAAAGATGCAACTGAACATTGCTTTTCCATATGTAACGCCTGGGTACAATGGCACAGCTTTTAAGTCACTGAGTTTTCCATCAAAACATTCCTGTCAAGAATCAAGCACTTGTTGGCTATGTGGTCTCTGGTTAGTTGAAGGAATTTGCATATTAAGCAGTAGAGAAAAAAAAAATGACGGCGTCGCACCATAGGGAACTTCCTTTTAAAATTATACAATATGCTTCATTTATGCCTAGAGCTGTAGACATTTTAATTGTATTCTTTGGCTCCTAATTCAAATCACTCATGGTAGCATAAATTAGAATGGGTACTTAAATGTCAAAGTGTATTGATTGAAACTTACTTGGGGGCTTTTCAGTGGATCAAGTTCTTGAGTGTAATTGCAAAATTGAATTACTCACAGAATGGCTAAGTGAGTACTCTCAGATCCTACCTCATTTTGCCGGCATCTGTTGTCCTTCTGGGCAATATAAAGGTGAGACACAATGTAATACATGCCTTAGATATGTAAAGCAATTTTAACTATGTGTCTTTTTCAGTTTAGTCTGATACATAGCACCACTTCTTTTCTTTGCAGTGGCTTGCTGTTGCTGAGCATATGTCACATGAGATTTGTGTGCAAAGCTGCTGCATGAGTTAAGCTATACAAGGATAATACTATAAAAGTACTGGGGGGCAATGAAGGATTTAAAGGAGGTTTGAAATTTAAACATAAATCAAAGTACAAATATGATTCTCTGGCACATTTACAGAAATTGTCATTATATTAAACATATTGCATTTAGCTGTTTGATAAATATCCATCTATTCAACCATCAATTCATTTTCCAGTACAGGGTCATTGTATGATTGAAAAATATACTGTTACTACGATTTAGCTTTTGTAATATGGCCACGATATTCAACATGTTACAGCTCTACACAGCAAAAGTTTACTGACTAACTTACTGACTTTTATAATATGACAGCAGATACATTAAGGGACTACACCCTACTCTGTTTTCTAGTTGCCACTATGATTGATACCATCTGCTCTAATTTATTATCATCTTTTGTTTTTATACCTATGCTTATACTGCTGTAAATGATTTTTGTATTGAATCATAACTGTTGGGAACATGAATCTAGACAAATATTTGGAAAATCAATAATTTCATTTAAATTCCAAAAGAAGATAGCCCTTAACGTTTGACTTATAACTATTTTTGAAATATATGAAATTCATAATCTGCTCCTTATATCTTGCTCAACTCAGTTAAAAAAACTGAACGTCATTTAAATATTCCCAGAAAAACCCAGTAGCAACTTCTTGTGTACGAGCACAAATAATGCTCTTTCCTGAGAAGTCGAGTGACTGCATTGACAGACATCTGTCTCTTGCATTATTAGATAATTATAATTTTCTTATCGTGGCAGAATTAGGAAATCATTTTTGCCTAACATAACTACTCAAAAATATCCTTATCCATATCCTTGTTTTTAACAAAGCTGATCAGACATGTGTACCCAGAAATTGAACGAAATGCCTCCGGAATCTTTTTCCATTTACCCAGTACAGTAGTCGGACCTACCGCAGATAGCCAAAACTGTGAATAAAAACCATGTAATCATCATCCAGAGACCCCTTATATAATGTGATTTTTGTGTACTACATATGGTAAAGTTTAATTGATAGATTACACACAGTAAGACATTACCAACATTAAATACAGTAATAATAACGTAAATTATACATTATTATACAGTACTATACTGTACTCTATATTCTCTCTTGAGTGAAAGGAATGCTGATGTTTAGTCCCTAAGCCCTAGCGTGTTCTCCCTGCCCCCTGGACAACTGCATAGTTGATGATGCAGCTCAGACTTGTCAAGTCTCCAGTTGTGGGTTTGAGACTGGCCAGGAACCAGCCTCACCTGTTTTGTTTATTGGTTCTCAGATTTCCCTACTGTTTGTTATTAGTTCTTTGCCTCCCTGTTTTGGTTGGCCCTAATTGTGTCGGTTTGATTTCTGTCCCTTAGTCCTTCCTAGTACAGTCAGTTATGTTCCCTAGTCTCTAGTGCTTGCCTGCCATGATGATTGTTATAGTTTCCTAGTCCTTGTGCTCATTCAGTGATTCCAATTCCACCTGTTTCTCATTGTTCCTGTTCTTCAATTGATTTTTTGTTGCACCTGTTCCTTGTTTGCCCAGGTGTTCCTGTGTATTAAAATGCTTGCCTTTGTTTGCTCCTTTGTGATTCATTGTAACTATTGTGCCCCTGTTATTGTGGGTTGGTGCTCTCTTTGTTGCCTGGCCTCCCTAGCATGTTGATTTATGGTTCCATGTTAGTTGGTGTTTTGCCCATTTAGTTCTGACCCCTCGTGGTCCTTTCGTTTGGTAGTTTGCCCCAGTGTTTTCCGTTTCTTTAATAAACCCCTTGCCTCAGAGCCACAAAGTGGATCAGTGCCTTTTCCCCCCTGCGTCATGGCAACGACATAACAATGGATGGATAATTGAAGAGTCATATTAGTTATTACCCTGATTTTGAGATCAAGAAATATACATTTTGAACTTGAGCTAATCCCCTTTAACAGTTATTCTATAATTTTCTGATTTATTTTTTTATTTCCGTAAATGCATGATTGATAATGTTACAACATATTACCTACTTACAATTGAGTTTTGCGCACGATATGTCTTTTTCATTACTATAGAGCTTTAAAAATCTCGCCGGGAAAGATGGTGTAAATAAGCAGAAGGCAAATACATCCATCAGACATCATATGTAATCTAATCGGAGAGTGGTCACCTGTTCACTGTAAGGCAGTCTCACTCACCAGCTGTTCTTCTGTGCTGAAACAAGGCTTAGTGTAAAGTGGCTGTCACAGAAATGCCAGTCTATGACTGATTGTGTTAACTGTCTTTAAAATACTGATGTTCCTGTGATTTTGCCGTTGATAAATTGTGTAAAAATACCTTCATAAATACCAGGATTTGTATTAGGAAAATCCGTAAAAAATAAGATTCTAGGAAGGACCCTGATTATTATACGGTTGATAAAATACATCACATAATTTTATTTTTTTTTTTGCAATAGTAACACAATGCTGGAGAAGTTAAGGGCCCTCTTGGGGCTAAGCTAATTAAAATTTGATCATACTGCCACTGCAAAATCTACACACAGCCACAAGCAATTGGTTTTTGTAGATAGTCTCTTGTGATTGTGGCAATAGGTATCTTTTAATGGACACAGCATTGGCAGTCTTGAGGCAGTGTCTGCCAAACACTGTGACAAAAATCTTCACCTTGGGATGCTCCCATAGTGGGGAAAACGAGCTAATGTATCATGACAGGAGAAATAAGAGCCTACTTGTACTATTATGACACCAGATGATCTCCTGTAATCAAGACATGTTTCTGTAAAGATCAGCTCCATATAATGCTCTGAAGATTGACTTGTATTTGTAGTTGATTAACAACAAAGAGATAAGAAGTCATTAGATCCATGATGATCATTATATTTTTTATTGTAATTCTGTACAAACTACAATCCAAATACACAAAGTACGCATTTGAAGGTTGGGTTTATTGTGGGTTTTCTTTTACTGGAACAATTGGGTCATGTAAAACAGGGATCTACAATAAAGACAATAAAGTGACCACAGATGCAAAAATGCTAAAGACCAAATTTGGGCCGGGTTAATGGATGAATAAAATATAAATGCATGACTACAGCTCACAGTGAAGAGTTACCTAGGGACAAAGCAAAAGAGGATGCAGCAATATATAAACTATACAGGGACTAAAAGGTACTGTATAGGGTATACAAGGATTTCTCTATCTAAAAAACTAAATTGCATATCCTATCTCTCATGCACAATTATTTTGAAGATGTTTCACATGTATCCATCCGTTTTCTGTGCCCAGTTGTCTTACTCAGGCTTGCAGAGGATCTAAAGCCTATATCCCAGAGGCTATGGGTGCAAGGCAGGAAACAAGCCAGGATGGGGCACCACAAGTAATATTTCCACTCTCTGCCCAAGCGCAACATTGGATGGTTCTGCTAACCAAACCAATACACTGAGAGCCATAAATAATTCCAGCAGTCGTAATAGCCTCTTAAAGATCTGTCCATTTCCTGACAGCAGGGCGACACTGATCCCCTAATTGGACCCTGCAATTGTTCTTCTCAGTTAATTGCAAAGACATCAAACTCTATGACATGCATACACACAGTTTCATAGGTGGTTTTAGTATAAGAGTATAAGAGCGGTATTAAGTGAAATCATGTGTCATTGTATTTACAGAACCATTGTTTTTCGATCGATTTGTCTTACAATTAAATGTTAAATGTGATTTAGATTTTTTTTAGAGGACAACATATAGCATTGTTCTGTCATCTGATGTTCTAGCTGAAGAAGTGAGTAGAGGTAAGTGTGGTGTATATCTAGACAGTGATGATGATGGTAGGTGATGATGACCTCGGGCCAGTTTAGAGTCTTCAGGGGACCTGTCACAATTCATTCATAAATTTCAAGTGAATGTAGCCATCTTATCCTCATCTGCAGTGTGTCAGAATAATGTAGGGTTTCAGGGGTGTGGGTAGTGAGAGAACAAGAGAGGAGAAAAAAAGTGACAATATAAGTCTGATGGACATTGATGTTCTTAGATTTATATTCTGTCTTGAATGAAGGGTAGGCTAATGGCCGTATAATCAGTTTAAAGAGCTGGTTTAGACTGCAGTCAAGGAGACAAACTTTGAATCCTTATTGGCCCATTTGTTTATATAGCATGCAGAAACATTATTATTTTTTAAATACAGTGTCAAAAATAATTCAAAACATGTTGAAGAGCTTGAGGAAACACAGTTGCGATTCTGACGTGTAATTTTAGGAAGCTGTACCCCCCGCTCATGGTGGGTTCTGTCAACTGAAAGCCACTTGTCATAGGGCAGTCTATATAGGGCAGTCTATATAGGGGCTGGATGGGAGAGCAGTACTTCCCTTCTGCACAGGCAGCCACTGTCAAGCACTATGAGGGACATTTTTCCAGAAGCCAGCTCAGATGACTTAAGGGGAAAAAAAATGGCACTGAAGTTCAGTTCACAATGACATGGAATGATGGATGACACAAGTCAGGCTTAAATGCAATCTGAGATATGGGATTCAGTTATCCCTCAGGTTGAGCATAAATGCCTGCTGAATGACTTGGAAGACCCTTGACTTTGGGTCTAATCACCCATTATAATCTTACACAGCAAAACACAGCAGAAACATGTAGAGTTGCATTCATTATCCCTAAAAGCCCTTCCTGTTTTATATGATTACACATCCATTTTAAGCATCCTGAATGAAATGATTTTTCATTTTTGTTTGGTTTTTCAACTGCCATCTCAAAACATTCTTCACGGTGCTGAATCAAAAGCAACATTACACCAGCAGACACCATTTGTTCCAGATTTTTTTTTCCCAAGACAAAGTGGCAGCAACTTAATAATATGACTGGTTAAGTGCTTTTTTTCTTTTAAACTAAATTAGAAAAAATATCATATTGCATTAGTGGAAGACATAATGGTGCCTAAATTGGATTTCATATTGTTTGCTTGAAAAGAGGAAAGTTGAAAAGCTTTGAAATTTGTTGTCTGAGTAAGGTTTAAAAGGACAGGAAAATGATTCATGCTATAAGGCATTTTTGTTAGTTAATACCTACACATAATTTACGTCAGGCACTTTTTTTTTCTCATTACTTTAAGAAAAAAGCTTTTTTTTTTTTTTTTTTTTTTTGCAAGCCATGTTTGTAAGGTTGAATTGAAGACAGGCACTAGTAAATACTCCAAACAACAGCCCCACCTCTTGCAGATTTAACTGTGGCAACACAATAAAGGTCACTGAGGACTACAACAATTGTTAAACTGTTGAGTTAATATTTTTTTTTGCAAATGTCACAGCCTCAAGTAAAAATGAACTTGAGCAGGTAACCGTGAACGTGGAGAAATCGTTTCGCCGCATTCTAGATCTTGTAGCTCCACTTAAGAAAATAAAGCATAGAGATTAGAAACCTGCCCCTGGTACTCTGATCATACTCATAAACTAAAACAGGTTTCACATGAGCTAGACCTAGATAGTCTCTCTAAGTACAAACAAGCACTAGTGACTAGTGACACTGAATCTTCCAAGCCCACTAAAGTCAAATATGGTATCCCACAGGGATCAGTGATGGGCCCACTACTGTTTACAATATAAATGCTACCATTTGGTAATATTATAAGAAATCCCAGTGTTGGTTGCATTGTTATATATACATCTGCTAAACTAGATGACGCATTGCAGCTCTCTCGGTTACTAGACATCCAGTGTTGGATGGCAAAAAAAATCCTTATATTAAACATGGGAAATAGTGGAAGTAATACTAGTTGGTCCTAAGGCTGCTCAAAATAAGTTTGACAACCTCAACTTTGTTGGTCTTACAACTAAACATTGGTCAGTGAACTTGGTATTCTGGTTGATTCAGATCTATGTTTTGATGCTCACTTAAGAATTAGTAGTAGATCTGTGTTCTACCATCTATGGAACATAGCCAAGCGTCAAAAGAAGCTTTCCATCCATCATGCAGAAAAACTAATATATGCCTTTATAACTTTCAAGCTGGTCTACCATAATGCCCTCATTTCTCGTTGCCCATCCGGATCCTTACATTAACTTCAGCTAGTACAAAATGCAGCAGCCAAAGATCTTACAAAAACTAAAAATTGACCATATTAGCACTGTTCTATGCTCCCATCACTGGCTTCCAGTTACGTCTTAAAGTTGAAATACCCCTAGTGGAGTTGTACCAACATTCAGGGACTCCCCATGCCTGAGTTCCTACAGTACTTGCCTCTCCTTCCTACTTATGCTGCCATAGCCATGTCTGCCAGAGCTTATGTATTGCACTCACCTAACTGTTTGCACTGCCTCTAATCTCCTCTACTTTAGCTAATGCACTTTTTATTTCCCCTAACCCTCCTGGGGAGTGCTGCCTGGAGACCCAAAAAATCAAGATATTTTGCCTGCGCTCTTGCTTGCGATGCCTCTACTACCTTTCTCTCCTCCCTTCCGTGCTGCTCTACTACTGTTCATCCTGCCATCAGAAGCAGCACCATCACCTTCCTGCCACCAGCATTGAGACTCAATTCTAAAGCTTTTCACTGTGTAAATTAGGGTTTTGCCATCTTGTTCGTTTGACCTCCTCTGCCGACCCCTGGAGGATGGGCTCCCCCTTTGAGTCTGGTTTCTCCCAAGGTTTCTTCCTTCTAGGGAGTTTTTCCTTGCCACTGCCGTCTCTGGCTTGCTCACAGAGGGCTTTGGGCGGGGATAATGTAAAGCACTTTGAGACAATGTAATGTTTTGGAAATGTGCCATACAAATTGAATTGAAATATGCAGACAGGGGTAGCATGTCTTGGTTCTGCCTCATGTGCTCTAATATTTCCCTATATTAATATGCATTCATCAGAAGGTGTTTTTCACTCATCAGACGCAATTGACCAAACAGGGAAGGAAAAAAGACGCGGACAGATGCAGATTTTCCACTTGCTTTTACATAAACAGGAGATATACCTGCTCATTCAGCTGTGGCTCACATAGTGTGTTCAGATAAATGATGAAATGTTGCACTTAGAATTATATTTACGGGCACGTGGAAAACAAATTCAGTTTCTCAAACTTTAGAAAACATTTTCAGCATCAACCTTTTCAGTGACCAATCATAGAAAATGGCCCGAATGGATATAAAAGAAAGCTCAAAGCTACTATTTATACAGATGCTCTCAAGGACAGTCAGACCACTTCTGTGTTCCTGTTTGTCCCAAACTTACATATGTACAGTATGAGAAACTTTTAGCAAAGAATAGACGGCATGCAGAAATAAACTCCCCGGACACCTTATTAGGTACACCATGCTAGTACTGGCTAGGCACTTTATTAGGTACACCATGCTAGTACCGGCTAGGCACTTTATTAGGTACACCATGCTAGTACCGGCTAGGCACTTTATTAGGTACACCATGCTAGTACTCAGTTGGACCCCCGTTTGCCTTCAGAAATGCCTTAATTCTTTGTGCCATATAGATTCAACAAGGTGCTTGAAACATTCCTCGGGGTCCATGTTGAGATGAGAGCATCATGCAGTCGCTGCAGATTTGTTAGCTGTACCTTCATGATGCTGATCTCCCGTTCCACCACATCCCATAAGTGCTGTATTCGATTGAGATCTGCTGACTGTGGATGCCATTTGAGTACGGCTTTCTCACTGTCATGTTCAAGAAACCAGTCAGAGGTGAGTGAGCTTTTTGACGTGGCACTTCATTCTGCTGGAAGTAGCCATTGCAGGCTGGGCGCCTTGTGGTCATAAATGGATGGACTTGGTCAGCAGCAATACTCAAGTAGGCTGTGGTATTTAAACGATGCTCAAATGGCCCAAATGTGCCAAGAAAATATCCCCCATTTCACCATCACACCACCACTGCCAGCTTGCATTGCAGATACAAGGCATGATGGATTCATGCTTTCATGTTGTTTATGGCAAATTCTGACCCTACCATTTAAAAGTGGGAGTAGAAATCAAAACACAACTGACCATGCAACGTTCTTCCAATCTTGCTTTATCCAGTTTTTGATGAAGCTCGTGGCCCCTGTAGTCTCAGTTTCCTGTTCTTAGCTGACAGGAATGGCACCCAGTGTGGTCTGCTGTAGCCCATCTGCTTCAGAATTCCACATGGTATGCATTCAGAGATGCTCTTTTACATACCTTGCCTATAACAATTGTTTTTTCTTGTGTGCTACTGTTGCCTATCTATCAGCTTGAACCAGTCTGACCATTCTTCTCTGACCTCTGCCATCAACAAGGCATTTTTGCCCAGAGAACCACTGCACACTGAATGCTTTTCTCTGCAAACCCTAGACATGGTTCTGGATGAAAATCTCAGTAGATCCGCAGTTTCTGAAACACTCATGCCACCAACAGAAATGCCACGTTCATAGTCACTTAAATCCGGAGGTGGACATTTCGCAATAATAAACTAGAAATCCAGACCAATTCAATTAAATACAAGACTTTTGTATTTTTACAAATACAAGACTACTTTTATTTATAATTTTTATTTGAGTTTTCTCTTGTGTGGGCCAGAAAAATGTCCCCGCAAGGTAAAAAATCAGGTTTTATTACAGTACATTGTGGGAACACTGGCTCCCCAAAATGCAATATATACAAAACCACATACACACACACACACACATTTTTTGAGTCAACTACTAGCATACCATCTTTGGCTAATGAATACTGTACACCAATGTGTTATTCAACTAATGAAGCTAATTAATTAAGTGAGCTGGTGGTGAAATTTAATGAATACACAGAATGGCTGGGGGGTCCCTGGAGAGTTCAGTCATTCAGTAGGGTATGAACTTTTTGGAGAACAGAAGAAATTCTTCCTGGTTTTTATCGTGCTACTGTTAATTTGCATATATTATAAGGTTAAATTGTATTTTTTTCCTAAGAAAATAGACACTTAATTCTAAGATTAATAGTTTTAAACATTTTCTTTTACTGCATAAGACTTCAGCCATAACATTAAACCACCTGCATAATATTGTGCAGGTCCCCCTCGTGCCATCAAATCAGCCCTGACCCGTCGAGGCATGGACTGCAGAAGACCTCACAAGGTGTCCTGTGGTATCTGGCACCAAGACATTAGCCGCAGATCCTTTAAAATCTGTAAGCTGTGAGGTGGGGCCTCTATGGATCAGACTTGTTTGTCCAGCACATTCCACAGATACTCTATTGGATTCAGATCTAGGGAATTTGGAAGCCAAGTCAACACCCTGAACTCTTATTCATGTTCCTCAAACCATTCCTGAACAATTTTATGGTTTTGTCAATGTGCATTATCCTGCTGAACAAAGCCACTGCCATCTAGAAATACCATTGCCATGAAGTAATGTTTAGGTAGGTTGTATGTGTCAGAGGTTTCCAGCAGAACATTGCACAGAGCATCACCCCCCCTCCACTGAATTGCCATCTTCCCATACCTCATCACGACTTGCCTTTTCTTCCCCAGGTAAACGATGCACACGCACTCGGCCATCTGCCTGATGTAACAGAAAATGTGACTGAGACCAGTCCACCTTCTTCCATTGTTCCATGGTCTAGCGTTGATGCTCACATGACATGGGCACTCTGACTGGTCTGCAGCTACACAGCCTCATACACAGCAAGCTGTGACACATTGTGTTCTGACACCTTTTTCTATTATAGCTTTTTCATCAATTTGTGCTACAGTAGTTTTCCTTGAAAGACCAGACCAGATGTACTAGCCTTCACTTCCCATACGTATCAACGAGCTTTGGACACCCATGACCCCATTGTCGATTCACCAGTGGGCCTTCCATGGACCACTTTGGTAGGTGCTGACCACTGCATACCAGGAACGCCCCATAAGACCTGCTGTTTTGGAGAAGCTTTGACCGTCGTCTAGCCATCACAATTTGGACCTTGTCAGACTCATTCAGATCCGTACACTTGCCCATTTTTCCTGCATCCAACCCATGAACTTCAAGAACTGACTATTCGCTTGTATAAATATAATGGTACCCATGGCAAGTGCTACCAAAGATAATCAATGTTATTCACTTCAAATATCAGTAGTTTCAATGTTGTGGCTCATTGGTGTATGTGCATGCATGCGTGTGTGTGTGTGTGTGTATGTGCGCGAATTAGGTTTATATTACTTTGTGGGGACCAAATGGTGGCATGATTGATGCATTATTGCCTGTTATATATATACAACAGATAATGGGCGACCAGTCCAGAACATAGGAACACTTTTCCACAGTGGACTGTTTCCATGTCTTTTTATTAAGGACTGGCAATTTCAAGTAACTTTATTACCACTGTGTTTTATTTCATTATATAACCTCCGTGATCAATTAAACCTACAGTAACAATATGCATTTTCATTTTTATTACATGGTGTAGCTTCTGTGAAATATCCTTTAATTTCTCCCATTTGATGTGTAAGACACAATCATGCATAAATTTAGCTTAAAAGGGCTTTTCGTCTAGTTTTGCTTATTACGTTAATCTTGATAACCCTTTAATGATAGATTTTTCTAGGCACCTATTTTCAAAACAATGAAGTGATTGGGCGAACCCATGACATGAAACCTCTGCTGTTTCATCTGGATCCACACATTCTGAAGTAGCCCTGCCCATCATTTAGTGCAGCATTGCAGTGAAGCAGTAGTCCATGAAACGTTTCCACAATCACAGCACTCTTCCTGGAAAATGAAGCAGACACATCGGGTCTTTTTACATTTCCCTATTCACAGTGCAACTTAAATATAAATGGAAATGAAATTTGTGGAAATGTCAAGAAAAATCATAGTTTCCCATTTATTGCATGTCTTCTTGTTATCAAATGCTTTGGTAATACAGTGGTACCTCAGAACTTGAACTTAATCCGTTCAGAACTCTGGATCGAATACTAAAAAGTTCGAGTTCTGATTGAATTTTCTCCATAAGAAATAATGGAAAACCAATTAATTGGTTCCAGGCCCCAAAGAATTACACCGAAATATGTTTTTTTTTTTTTTTTTAGCATTTAAACACAAAATGAACCGGATAAAACAAGAACAGCATATACTGTACTAAACACATCTAAGTACATTTATCAAAACAGTAATTTTTAAAGAAGGAAATAAATGTAACCAAACAATGTGTCCTGCCCCGCTCCTTCCGTGTGCCACGCCCCCTTGTTAACCTCCTGTGGAATCCCCGTGTGATCAGCTGTTTGTGGTTGTTGTCATTAGTCCTCTGTATTTAGTCCGCATTTCAGTTTGTTTCCCCAGTCCGGTCATTGTATTGTCTGTCTGCGTTTTGCCTGCCTTACCTGTAATTAAACCCTGTATTCCCTGATACCCTGACGTCTGTGCCTTTGTCTCCGTCCCGACCGCTGGGCAGGACAATATTATTATAATTAAATATATTAATGGTTTATTATCAGTTCTCAGGGCGACATGGTGGTGCAGTGGTTAGCACTGTTGCCTCACACCTCTGGGACCCAGGTTTGAGTCTCTGCCACATGTGTGTGGAGTTTGCATGTTCTCCCTGTGTCGTCGTGGGGTTTCCTCTGGGTACTCCGGTTTCCCCCCACAGTCCAA
>JAODJW010000040.1:13768790-13786349 GCA_026777045.1 Hyperopisus bebe
ATTTGTATTTCATTTTCTGCTCCCTGAATGATCAGGCTATGTTTATATTGGCTCTATTTCCCATTTGTACCTGCATATGGTAAAACATTTGAATAAAATGGTTGCTTTCTGTCAGTTTCCCTTGTCATGAGATTCTATTATCCGAAATAACCATATGGACACTTTTACAGATGTAAAGTTTACTTTTTTCTCAGTTTTTCAAGTGACTTTTAAATGGCTTTCCCTAGCTTTCACGTTAGGCTGAGTAGAATTGGTATAAGTAGTCTAAATAGATTTTGTTCATTATTCTGGTCAAGGTATATAATTTATTTTTTAGCAATTTAAGGTTTCACTTTCATGTATTCCTGTTGTCTTGACTGAGTTCAAAATGACACTACATTCCATTAAATAATAATAATAATAATAATAATAATAATAATAATGATGATGATGCCCTTAACCAACACTCCTTCCCCAAGATAAGACTATGATTCAGAATGCAGTACATCTATCTATCCATTTTCTGTACTTGTCCTATGCAGGGTTGGGTGTTGTGGAGAATATCCCGGAAGCTACAGGTACAATGCAGGGATTAACAGAGGGTGGGGCGCCAATGGGAGCAGTACAAGCTGTTCCATTTCTGTATTGTTTTTCAAAGTAAAAACAGTGAAAGGTAACGGAAACTCAAGCATTTAAGATGCATAAATTACAGCAAGACCAAACAATTCGATATGCAGTTCAACCTTAAAAATGTTCTTCACCAAAGTTGCCGCAGCATTCCATGCCTCTCTCATAAACATCACTGCTTTCTTTAAGAATGATTTTTTCTCATTGTAATACATACACACACACACACACACACACACACACACACACACACATGATTTGAGGATAAAACATTCCCAATGAAAGTCAGATCCCTTATCTACTATTTTAATTCAATTCAGTTTATGGTGCTTAATTTTCGCTGTCATTCCTTTCACTCTTACCATCCACAATACACACACACATTGTTTGTTTGAAAATTCTAGCAGGTGATTCATTGACCTGACACTTTCTTTTCTGTCATCCTAGGGAGACTGAAATTGCATAGATTGAAACTATTCAGTAGGATTACAGAGAACGACGTCTTCCATCTAAATCAAAGATAGTCTGAATATAATGAGCTTCTATCGGAAATGTAGAAAGCAATCTGATGATTGCTTCTGTCTGACCCTGAATTACTTTTTATTGTTTTTCTGCCAGCATTTGAATTGTTGTCACTTGCCGTGAGTGACTTCAAAGGACAGAATCATTTTTAACATGTACAGTAAAAACAAATGCTCTGGACAGTCTAGCCAAATCTTCCTTTATCCATCCATCCATCTTCCAACTTACCCAAGACAGAGATGCCAAGGGATCTGAACCCTATTCAAGGTGGTGTAGGGTACAAGCTAGGGGATCTACCCCAGGCAACATGGGGATCACGGCCAGAGAACCAGGACCAGTCAATCCTATAGACTGCGGGCCGGCAACCCTGATCCTGGAGTGCTGGTATCCAGCAGGTTTTCCAACCTACCTGGTCTGCGATGAACCACTCCTGATGCCAGGTAGATACTAATTCATCAGATAACATAGAAAGCCTGCTGGATTCCAGCACTCCAGGATTAGGGTTGCCTACCCCTGCTATAGGAGATACAGGTAGCTGCCTAGGGGGCCACCTTCTGAGGGAGAGTCGACTAGCCAGCTGGTTTCACTTTGCTTTGGACAGGGGGTGCCAGTGGTGATGCTCGCCTAGGGCACCACATTGGCTAGGACTGGTACTGGGGTGAGGTGAAGACACTGGATGGTTGCACACTTCTCTAAATAAATCTAGACATAAAAGATATATACATTTAGCTTACATTGCCAATGTATTTACATCTCCCTTAATAATATGGTGCCGTAACACATGTTTCCATTTCCAGATACCTTAAAGCATGAAACATTAAGGCAACAGCATAGATGTTGTTACATTTATCTATCTCGTATACAGGATAATATAACCACTTATCCTCATCAGGGTCACATGATTGCCTGGAGCCTATCCGAATCAGCATAAGGCTAAAGAGGGGGGGGACCCCCGAGATGCCAGCCATTCGTGGGGCCAACATACACACTCACATAATTATACATTATGGGGACCATTTAGTAAAGCAAGATAATCTAACTGTACATCTTTGTACTGTGGGAGGAAAGTCCCCAGAGGAAACTCATGCCACACAAGGAGAATATTTGCATTCACTTTATTTAGCAGATGGTTTTTTCACAAATTGAACACATCGACTCCACAGACAACAACCCCCAGCCCTGGAGATAAAAGACATCAGCGCTACATACTGTACTGAGCTCCATACTGTACTGAGCTCCATACTGTACTGAGCTACATACTGTACTGAGCTCCATACTGTACTGAGCTCCATACTGTAATGAGCTACCATACTGTACTGAGCTACATACTGTACTGAGCTACATACTGTACTGTACTGAGCTCCATACTGTACTGAGCTACCATACTGTACTGAGCTACCATACTGTACTGAGCTCCATACTGTACTGTACTGAGCTCCATACTGTACTGAGCTACCCTACTGAATCCTTCCCTCATGTACCATTTATATAGCTGTGCATAATAGTCTCAATGACATACCAAAGCCTTACATCTGATACAAGATGCAGGCAAGGACAAAAATGTACATCCTGACTCATAATGACATCTTTTTCCGGGTTGTTTTCTGAGTAATGTGTCTGGTGCACGGATCAGCTGTTAGGGCAGAGGGATATAGTGTTTATGAAGTGCAAAATTAGAATGCAAAAGGTTTTGTATGTGAGCTGTGTTTTGCTTGTGTCCAGAGCACCGCTGGGCTGCCCTGCACCTCTGATGTCCCGCTCATGGCTGAGAACTTCCAGCTGTCACTCCAGCGCATATCTATGAATATGCATAGAGGCAGATCAGGTTTGAGATGCTGGAATACATCCTGAGTAAGGGAAAAAGGAGGTGACATTTGGGAATGAAAAACCTTTATTTTGCTGGGGCAAATGATGTAAAAACAATAAAATGAACGTATGGTTTGCATATGGTAACATTGACACATTAGATTTGCGAGGTTGCAGGTTCGATTTCTGTCCATGTGGAGTTTCTCTGTGTTTGTGCATGACATCATTCTGGGTACTCCATTGTTCTCCTGCAGTCCAAAAAGATGCAGGCAGGTGAACTGGTGTCGCGAAGCTGCCCTCGTAGTGTGACTATGTGTTTACCCTGTAATGAACTGGCACCCCATTCAAGGTGTCCCCTGCCATGTGCCCTGTGCCTGGGATTGGATCCAGAAATGTTATGGAACTTGGGTGAAATACGGACGGCTGTTTTCTATTTTGTGGAACAAAAATGAATGGGTTTACTGGAAATAATGAGAAATAGAAAAACAAATTTTGTTCCTCTTAGTGACAGACAAATAATTCATCCTTTTATTTGCTAGGATACAGTCAGTGAATAGAAACAATTGGTATACTCAGAGGTTTTATTATACAGTACAGCATGAAGGAATAACGGCACAAGGAGCCTAATACACTATATTGCCCTTGCAGTGAAAACAGATCCAATGCTTATCCAAGCTTTTGTGTACCGTCCATCAGGGTTGGTAGTCCTTTGTCGCCCAGCAGTACTGACATTTCAGAGTAATTTCTCACAGGAACATCCTCCTCATAATAGGGAAAAAAAATCAGTCAGGCATTTTACTGTTAAGCATTTTCATGGTTGTGTGTGTACAAGTCATAATGCATCTCTCATATTCATCTTAAAGACATTCAGAGCCTCAGTACTCTGAAACAGAAAGTCACTCCTGTCCTGTCCGTCACTCCTGGGTACTTTCTGACTGAATTTTTATCATTTTGGAGGCTAACACATTTTAATGAATTTTTTAATTTGAATGTGACTTCAAAATTAGACACATCAACTGTGCCGCTGGAAGCGCGAAGGATTTCAAAGGAGCTACTTTCACAATGTGTTTTATAAATTCAGGAGCACAGGGGTGTATACCTATCGCAGCTTTTGATCTCAATTCCTGTTAAAGAATAACCCTTCATATCTGTATGCATTGCACCAGTACAGCATGACATCGTCTCTCACATGGGAACTGAATCCTTGACAAGTGTGAGGTTGTCTGAGGCAGGCACAACCTGACACCACTAATGGTCATAGAATACAGTGGGCTGACCTGATCTGAGGGGGGTTCTGAGATGACTGATAGAGATGGTGCTGGTGCAGTACGACGCAGGGGTGCTGCTTGACCGCTGCTGTGATTGAACAGCTCACAGTGATGCCTAGAATCTCTATTCCCTCCCTCCACTGCTCCTGACAGACTTCAGGAATCCAATTTTACATTCTGAGGCTTGAAGTAGTTTCTTTTCATGAGTCTGAACTTTTTTTGTCTTTTTTCAGCATTTGTCTACTGGGAATGACAGTTTTGGTAATAGAAAAGCTGTGCATATATTAGCTTTGTTGTTCTGCATTTTTCCCCTGAAAGCCGGGTAATGGAGATGCACAAGTAAATAGTAATACAGTTAAAATTGTGATTAGGTGGGCTGACTGTGCATTGAGTTTTGCTTTGTTTTACCATAATTGTCTTCCAGGGAAAGTACATTTCTTTAAGATGATAAGGCAACAAATGCTGCTTTGTGTGATCATTGTTAAATGTTATTTTTCCCTTCTTTATTAATGTTAAATTTGTTTTGTTTATTTATTCAAGTGCACCTTTCAGCAGGTTTTATAATTTCTAAAGGACCAAAAAAATTATGGTGGCTCAGAGGTCAGCACATGCAGTTAGGCTAACTGATATAAGAAATATCATAGATAGTTTTGGGGTGGCATGGTGGTGCAGTGGTTAGCACTGTTGCCTCACACCTCTGGGACCTGGGTTTGAGTCTCTGCTTGGGTCACATGTGTGTGTGGAGTTTGCATGTTCTCCCTGTGTCATCGTGGGGTTTTCTCCGGGTACTCTGGTTTCCCCCCACAGTCCACGGACCTGCTGAAGCTGATTGGAGTTCCTGAATTGCCCCAAGGGGTGTATGTGGGAGTGAATGGTGTGTGCGTGTGCCCTATGATGGGCTGGCCCCCCATCCGGGGTTGTTCCATGCCCGTTGCTTCCAGGACAGGCTCCGGACCACCCCGTGACCCAGTAGAATAAGTGGGTTGGAAAATGGATGGATGGACACATAGTCTGTGAGTGTGTGCATGTTTGTGCCCTGTGACAGACTGGTTTCTACATTGCGCTCAAAATAATGAATTTTCGCAGTTCCCCTCATCAAATTCCCTATGAAACACCAACTGAATGGTTTGATTTTAGCTTTGAATTCTGGAATTCCATGCAACGTCTCATCCGAAGCTGTCATGCTGCTTACAACCAGGAAAGAATACCATTGGGGTTTATTCAAAATTTTTAATAGAGTCCTAATTTTAACACCCAATAAATATAAATATATATAAACAGTATTGTGTCATCCTATATATTCATTTTTAAAATATATTCAGTATGCCAGTCAGCACTAAAGGCCTGTCTCATCTCATTTCATTGTCCCCCCGGAAGCTTCCGTTGTCTTGTGGCTGACTTCCATTTTGTTTTGAGCAGATTGCAGCATTTTGTTTTGCGCTTGTTTTCATATCGTGTTCTCTGAATTTGCAGCACGTTGTTCCTCACCAGTCACTGTCTGTGTCCTATCCAGGGTGTATCACAAACTTGTGCGCCATGCTGACTAGGATAAGCGGTTAGAAAATAGATAAATATGCTCTTTATTGCATGCATTGACTTTATGTTTTAAGCTATTCGAAAATGGGAATATGTATTTAGAAAAGTATAGAACTCAAATGATGCATGTTTAATGTGCTTAAACTCTGATTCAGCTGCATGTATTAAGAGGCACCAAGACCTCAGCTGTACTAGAAGTGCTAGAGCTCCATAATCAGGCTCTATTATGAGGTGGAAAAGTACTGAGGTATTTTTCTCCTGTTTTATATGAGCTGATTTGAAAACAGGACATATAATGAATCTTCCAACCAGCGCAATAGTAATTCCTGGGAGAGACACACAATTCATTACGTGGGTTACTTAATCGCATCTGGAAATAACATAATGCAGGCAATTTGGAAATAACATAATGCAAGTAATTTAGTTGATATGAACTGAATATACGCCTACAAGTTTTGTCGTAAATACCTGTAATGTGCCATACTTTACTGTAACATAACGTCATTCACTTTTCCTTAAAGGCACAGAGGAGTGTAAGAAACACAAAGATGGTAATAATCTTGGTTGTTTACTCAAAACTAATGGAAAAATAATTTGTCACACAAATAAAACGAGTAAAGATCCAAAAAGGATCTGCAAACTGTCTGCATAACACCACAGTTAGGACAGCCAGCAAACCTTTATTTATCTGCTACTTGAATTTGGTACTGATATTTACAACATGATTGTTAGCGAAGAGATGGTTTCCAAAGGTCAAAGATTTCCTTTTAAAGAGAGTAGAAAACAATTGCACACTACAATCTGAATTGCCAAAACAAGGCATTGCACGAATAAAGTGATGCGTAGTATGAATGTTATTGGAATGTGAAAATGAACAAGTCTCTTCAATACGTGAGAAAAATAAATTACTTCATCTGCGTCTGACTGGGTTTACAAGGGGTGGGAAAGAACAAAACACACCAATGTGTAGTTAAGAATGGACCAGATGGAATGGTTCAGACTAAGTAACCCTATTCATCTGTTCTGCATCACTCAGTTTGTTATACTTATAAACTAAATTATAAGACCTACTATCTCATTTACAATGTTGTGCTAAACTGATAAGCAGCATCAAATCTTTTATTTTTGCAGATAAGGATTATTCTGTTTGTGTGTGTGCGCGTGTGTGTGTGTGTGTGTGTGTGTGTGTGTGTGTGTGTGTGTGTGAGCGGGTATACCTATCCTTATTGGGACACAATGTCCCCATAACGTGATAAATATCTGGTTTTTTTCCCTTATGGGGACCGGTTTCCTGGTCCCCATAAGGGAAAACTCTATTTTATAAAAATCCATGACTGCTATGAAAAAACTAAAAATGCACTCTCATAAAACTCTTGTATTTTGTTTGGTTACTTATGGTTATGGTTAGGGCAGGGTAGAGGTTAAGGGTGTCATAGTTAGAGTTAGCATTTTTCCCATTGAAATGAATGAGCGGTCCCTATAAGGATATGTTTACCCTACATGCGTGTGTGTGTGTGTGTGTGTGTGTGTGTGCGTGCGGAGCAGTCAGTAGTAATAAGTGTACTTCTTACCAATCTTCACCAAATTGGGTAAAGTGAAGCATATTAGGCAGTCAAATTCATTTAATTATTCACAAAACTGGTAGTGATATTGAAATAAATACCATAAAGTTACAATTTATAGCAGCATAGGTTTTTATAAACTGAAAAATTATAATTATAATATTTTAACGGTCATTAAGGTTTATTTTAACGGTCCTTCATACAGAACACAAAATCGAGAATAAAAAAAATACAGAAACTTCAGAGATGTCCACAAAATCAATAAGTATCGAATTTAAATATCAAATTTGAAAATAGAAAAAACATAAATGTATACCAAAAGAGAGTCATAAAGAGTAGAATATTGAGAGTATTTTAAATGAGGAAACTCCTTCAGCCTATTGGGCTCTAAGTGGAAGATTAATCCTAATCCCAGATGCATCACCAAGAAAGGCACAGCCTCCTTTCATTAGACATGTAACACTCAGGACCCTAAGAATAGCTTTGTTGGTAGATCTAAGGGTATGTTCAGGATCATACAGGACAATGGCACTGAATATTTATTTTGCAGCTACCCTATGCGTAACTAAAAAGTAATTAATAAAATGATTATTCAAGATACTGGAAGCTAACATATGACACCTAGCACTAGGGTAATATGATCCATTTTTCTGTTTTTGGAAGGGAGTCTATAAGCATATAAAGAGCTACAGTAATCTGGCACAGAGCTGATAAAGACATGAATTACTGCCTCAGCATTTCTTGAAAGAGAAACTGTGCATCTTCAGGAATATTTTTCATTTTCCATTTATTTATTTTTGTAAAGCTCAAAATCCTTTACTGGTTTAAAAATTCCCAGAAGTTTTCACTGGAAGCAGTTTTCACATTTGCTCTTAAGGGTCCCCCAGTTGCATTTTATTGGCACATATGGCCTAGAACTCATCTTACTTCTTAGAAGACTATAAAGTATCTTAGTACTTTGTATTTAGCTGAAGAAGTTTACAACCTTCCAGCACTTATTATCATTTAGACCCACCTTCTGAATAGTTACCCCTTATATAGTTAATTGGGTGTAACTGCAATGTACAGTTGAGTACCATTAGTACAGACATGAAAGGAATTATTGTGGTTTTGCCTAACATGGACTAGAACAGAACTGGTCCAAAGAATGACACTGGAGGAACACCAAGGTTATATGCTGTGCCTGTGAAATGTCTACTTGCAGGACAAAATGTGGCTGCAGAATATAGTTTTACTTGGCCCACTTAACAAAAGCCTTTGAGAGTCAGACCACACAGAGTACCACACATTCTGAAGTATTTGGTTCTGTTGCTTATGCTTTATTTGTAGCCTTTAAAATGCATTTATATGTTCACTTTTGCTACTTGCTCAATATAATCATTTTGCCTTTCATCAGGTAGGGGCTGCACTTGGAGGGCTATGACTTTTTTGTGCTTATTTAAGATAAGATTTATTTCTCCAAGGAATGTTTCACAGACAAAGCCCTCATAAGGATAATCAATTGTGTAAGTACCCGTGTACAGCCCGATTTTAGTTGTGAGAGTAAAAGGTCCGTTCATTTTTGGGCGCATAATAAGTTATTCTTTGTGTTTCCTTGGAGCTAAATGATTGATCTGGGATACAGAGAAAAAAGAAGCCCTGTGCCAATACATTGATTTTTTTTCCCCCTATTGCACAATCAAGGTTGTGCTTCTTTAACCTTTCGAGAAATCTGTCAATTAGGAGGCTAGTGGACATTACATATCATTCTGAAATATTGAAGGTTCTAGAAATATTCGGATGAATTTCAGCATATCTTTCTGACCTGAAGACATAGATGTTGTACTGTACGTCAGTAAAATGTAGTTTTTGCATAAAATAGGTATAATTTCTGTTAGCTTATTTCAGTGTATACTCTAACACGTTAAGCTCTAAACCAAAATGTCTCCGAGCCACTATAAAATTAAAACTGATTAGTTTGTTGTAGTTCTTTGAGAGAGTTAATCTGGACCAAATGCTTAGCCCAGGAGTACAGTGGTACAAATGGATTTTAGGCAAATAAATCCTATGGGGAATTCAGATATTTGATTAACCCGATAATATGGTTGGCATCCTGACCAGCAGACGCAGGAAGAAATTTAATACCATGATCCTACTGACCTAGGTCAACTGCACTGATAGGTGAATTTCTCAGCCCAGTCCTCGGGCACCCCAGCCAGTCCACATTTTTGCTGCCTGTTGTTGAGAGGGAGCAAAAATGTGCACTGTCTGGCAAGGAGGTGAGAGGGAATAAAAACATGGACCATTTGGGGGTCCCCAAGGAGCAGCTAGAGGACCACTGAATTATACAAAAGTTAATTTGGATCCTAAACAATGTCTCGACAATGTCATATATTTACAAGAATTTTAACAAGCTGTAATGTTTTATATCATGTTTAGCAGTTCACCCCTAAAAATATTGTACAGAAAAATCCCAGCAAGCAAGTGGGAATATGCGTGTCTCATGAAACAATTTTGTATTAGGAGGGGCACTGTAGCCTAGCACATCCATGGTTGGGGGTTCAATATAACCTCTGCTCTGCGTGAGGAGCATGTTCTCCCCATGCCGCAAAGCTTTCCTCTAGATATTTTAGCTTCCTCCTGCAGCCCAAAGGCATGCATTTCAGTTAAAGTCCTGTCTCTAAATGCCCATAATTCCCTTCATATGTGTGCATCTCATCCAAGGTGCCCTGCTGCCTGGGCTCTAGGCTGCCTGAGACAGGGTATAGTCCAGGGGTCTCCAACTCCGGTCCTGGAGAGCTACTATCTAGTCAGTTTTCTATCCTACCTGGCTTCTGATGAGCCACACCTATTCTCAGGTAAAAACAGGAACAGGTGTGGTCCATCAGAAGCCAAGTGGGATAGAAAACCTACTGGATAGTAGCTCTCCAGGACTGGAGTTGGAGACCCCTGATATAGGCATATAACTGGTTGGAAGATAGATGGAGAAAATATAGATTATTTCTTTTATTATTCTACAATTAATTGAGTGATTAGTTATCATTGCTGACACACCACAACAAAATGTGTTCTCTGCATTTAACCCATATGTGACAATGCAACATAGCAGGGGGCAGCTAATTCAGCACCCAGGGGGCAGTACCTTACTCAGGGTACCTCAGCGGTGCCTTGCTGGTTGGGTATTTGAAGCTGCAATCTTTCAATTACAAGTGCGCTTCCCTGACCATTAAGCCCCACTGCCCAAGTAAAATATATTAAAATAAAGCTGTCAGTGTTATTAAATAGCTTATAACCATGTGAAAACATAGAAAAAAAGTACATACTAACATAAATCTGTACAATGAAATGAGCAACTGTCACATATTTGCATTCTTTCACTGAGGGTATTGTTCTGCATCCACTCTGAAACAGAGTAACATCAATGAGGATGAGGGTTGCAAATTCTTTTTGAGCACAGTCAGAAAGGAAAGCCTTTACCATGAAATGTATGTCCATTTGGAGAGAATAAATGAGGAAAGAAAGACCCATACTGTACCACAAAGGTTTTTGTACACTTGGTCCATTTGGCGCAGATGTATAGTATCTAGTATGGGGGTATTGAATTTACAGGCACAAGTTGTATGGAGTTACAAAACAAACACAAAGCACAAAAAAGCGAAGAAAGTAGATGTGCAGCTACATGGGGAAAACATTGAAATAAACACTTGATTGGTGAGCATCTGCATAGAGCCAAGCCACTTACCAATGTTTCTTAATGTTTTTAGAGTTTTCCTTAGCTGGGGGAAACAAAGAGACGATTCAGTGTCTGATCACTGTCTCATCACCTCACAAGCTGCAGTTCCTCATCATAATAGGGGAATTCAGCTGTGCCTGGTTAGGATAGCTGCGGGTGCTGACACTATTCAGGCTGAATCACTTCAGGATGACCCTGGACTGGGCGGAATGATGATGGAGAGTCACACAAGAAGTGTGAACCCAGTTAGATCTGAAAATCTATCTAGAAAGTTAGAAATTTCTGAATGTTGACTGTCTTCAGGGCTACTCAAGTATTTTTTTAATAAATCAGTACAATTCGTTTAATAGCTCATGTCATTTGCCTTTTTTCGGTCAACACAATAGTTCATGGATAGCAACAAACAAAGCCTTGGTTTTTTTTTAACACATTTTTACAAACACCGTGACCATTTTACGATGTGTGACGATTTCTGAATAAAGCTTCAGATGTTCCTTGACTCTGTAACTGCTCCTGTAGTTCATATCATACCTATTCGGTCACACAGGGTCCCTTTGATTTGCCTGCATTCCCTGCCAGTACATACCGTATACGTCTCTCTTATATTCCCTCAGAGATTCACTAATACTTGGTTCTGTGTTATTTGGAGTCCCCAAAGTGGTCTATTTCCCATTTTTCTGTTTAGTGTGGTTCAGTGATTAGCTGCAGGTCATGAAACGACAGTACGTTAAGAAGATGGTGTTCAGTCTCTCCACATTCACCATCTCTGTGTGGCAACATACACAAATGAGAGAATCATTATTCAGTATTGATTAAATTTGCATCCAGACCCAATACTGGGTTAGTAGCTGGAAGATGGATGGATGGATGGGGTATTGTTTTTGTTCTGAGTATTGATTTGTTCCTTCTTGTGGCGGCATGACCGCTGTGCCATGCCGGCAGCAAACAGGCAGCCTGGCACCGTGGCGTGGGAGCCCCGATTATCCACAGCTGGGGGCTAGTAAAGGTACCCAGCTGCCGCCCATTTCCAGCCATCAGTCTGAAGAGAGAAAAAGGCAGAACAGCACAGAGAGGGAGAGAAGAACTGAAAGCCGTGCACTTGTCTTGTCTGGTGACACAGACTCAACCAGATACGGGTGCTGATGACTGACACCAATCCCACCAGGATGCCAGGGTCCCTCTTCAAACCCAGGGCCTGATTTTGAGTGCTTTTCCCCACCCCTCCCAAAGATGCACATGTTCCCTTGTAGCCGGACATGCCCCCACCACACTTCTTCATGGATATTGTTATATTTTTCTCATATGACGGAACATTAGCATCTTTTCATTTGTTGTTGTTTGCTATGTTATTTCCTAATCTCAGCAGTGTTATGTGGTATCTGCATGTATAAAGGTTGATTTCAGTTCTGAGATTCATTTGATATATTGCATTTTTACTATTGTTAGTTGTGTGTCCTACTGAATGAAGATATATATTCTCCTGTTAGAGAAACAATCCAACTTTTTTTTTTTTTTTTTTATTACAAATACACATTCTTAAATCCAGTGCATTTTCCCCTTAAACCCCCTGCCAGAGCAACAAATTAAAATCTTATATTTTCTGCAATAAACAATTTAGTTTTTTTCCAGCTACAGGGCACTTTGAACAAAATATTATATAATAAAATATTATATAAGATTTTCGGGACAATGCAGTAAAAGATGTGTGTGAAATAATCACTAAAACAAAGCTGTAGGGAATCAGTCTGCTTCAAAGAGACATGGGTCTGATGTAAGTAATGCAGCAGTTTTGCTGCAGAAGCATGGGGGGCCATCTAACTTCAGGAACATCAATAATACAAAAGGATTACTATTTTTATTGTTTCCACCACAGTTTGATGACTCAGGGAGAATACAAAATTTACTTCAAGGTTTTTCAGCCATAAATGTTTTCTTTAGTCATGATTACTACGGTTCCATAATCAGAAGAGACAAATTAGTATTCACCTAATACAATTAATAACTGATTAATTAAACTTAATTTGTCTTACAACCTACTGAATCCACAATTTAAAAATCAAAAATAATATTGTTCGCCATTGAACACATTTGAAAGTGTTGCAATGCTTCTTAGGTCTGTGAAGGTTTCATATTTTTGTTCTGGCTTTCCAATCATTTGCCCTCGGCCCTATAAATCTGTCTCCTGCTTCTTGAAGGAGGTGGACTATGATCTCATCTGTTGATACGTTTGTTGCAACATTCCATGACCTAATACCTAAGTTTCTGAGTAGTTATCAGTCAGATCAGTCAGAACCGGGGTGACTACGAGGACCACTTTGATCAGAAATCTGCAGTACACTGCTGTTTGAAGCACAGATCGGTAATATGTGTACTTTGATCATGCTCTATTGCAAGTCATTCACCTTAATAGGCTGTAATTATATAGATATTCTCACAGATAGTGTCATTTCAAGAATTAAGTGTCTGTTAAGGAGAGTTGCAATATGTTCCGAGTGTTCTGGCAGTGATACGCATTCACCTTCAGTTATGTTCTGTAAATGTAAAATGTTTTTGTAACTGGACTAAGTCTCAGTTTCACATTACACTGCATGCACCTTCTCCACATATACAAACAACACTGGATTGTCATTCCTGTCAAAGCATTTACTGGTGGTGAATAAAGGATCAGTGAATAAGGGACACTAATGTCTCCCAGATGACTCAATACTTAAAAGACAATAGTCCTATTGAACTATGGCAGACCATCTGAGACAAATGCCGCCATGCCTTTACTAAATCATCTTCTTAGTTGTTAGGGGGGGTCTGAGAATCAGGGCTGTCAGAGAAGCCTCTGAACTATATTGTTTCAGATGAGACATTAATCAGAGGAAAGATTAACATATCAGCTGGTTGGTTATATGAGGCCCGGAGGCATGATGACAGTGTATTAAAGGATACAGTCAGAGCTTTAAATTCTTACATTTAAAAGACTTTGCAGCATAAATAGAGTTGGATGCATGCTGAAACTCCATTAGCTTTGTACAAGCAAAGCAGATTTAAAACAAAATTATATGAAAATATTGACATGACAAATAATTACCCCACAGTAGAAGGAAAAGACCAAGTAGCTTTTTGTATAATTCTACCATGTGCTACTGTTTTTCAGAATTTATGTACCATATTTTGTTTGCAAACACTGAACCATACCTCTGTCTAGAAAATCATGTATAATTACTCAATACAATATGTCGTATATATGTTTAAAGGCTTTTCTGTGAATATAATTTAATGCTACATTTCAAATTAGTACGAAATGAATTATCAATAATGCAACTAAAATTGCCTAAATAAACGGTAAAAAGATTAATGGATGGATGGATGGATGGATTACTAAAATAACAGGTGTCTTTGCATGCTAGGCACCCAAATATATGCTTCAGAGCTGCTCTGATTCATGTCACATGATATAAAAAATGACACCATTGAAAAAAATTAATAAAATAACCTACTTATGCCAAAATATTGATTGCCCTTTCATTGCCTTTCATACATTTATGCCTACATGTATTGTTTCTAAACAGCTCTATTTCTTCAACTAAAACTTTAAAACTATAACCAGTATCTTCATATGATACTATGTTTCAGTGAATAATGTTGCCTAAGAATAAACCATATGCTAACATATGACTGCCCAGTTTATCTTTGTCATAAAAAGCTTTTCCTTTATCCTCTGCTCTAGATAAACTATAAATTGTTTTCCATTCAATTACAATCAACTGCGCCATTGCTAGGTATTGATTTTACCCCTTCTGCAACTAGCAGAACGGAATAATAAAACTGCAGTGCACTGAAATTCATGTTGACTATTGCAGCTATGATGAAAACAAGGAAGTCACATGCAATAGCAGAGTTCAGTTATGGGTTATGCAGTGTGAGTCCTCGAACACCTCAGCCCCCTTCTAAATGCTGATAGAAATTGTTCTAACAAATTACAGAGGACAGTGACTTACATATAGAAAGGACATAATCAGTCAAGGGGTGACATAGTAGATAGCAATGTTGCTTTGCACCTCTAGTGTTGAGGGATCAATTCCCACCTCTGCTCTATGTGCGTGAGAAGCTTGTGTGTCTTCAAGTCATGTGGGCATTCTATGATAGGCTGGCATCCTGTCTGTAGTACACCCTGACCTTGTGCTCTATGATACCTGGCACCTTGATAATTTAGTAATAGTACAGGGGAAAATGGAATAAAATTGTAATATAGTACAACATGGTTTTACTTATTGTCTTATATATACAGAAACCATTATACAAAAGAAATTGCTCATTCCCCCGCTTAAGTAGTGTTGGTTCGATCTCTCAGTGGCTCATTCAGGCAACATTGCTGTGGCCAGCACTTTGTCCTGAAATGAAAAAAGAACACGATCAGTCTTAAATCACATTTAAGCCGCCATTAAATCACATTTCATAATTATTTGTTTGGACCCCCCCCCCCCACATTTAACAAAAAATATTAGTTCACCCAGCGCTATTTCTATTGCTTCGCGAAAGAATCCATTCCACTTGATCGATATGAGAATACACATACCACTGAAAGACCACTCCGGGTTTTGCAGGAAACGGTATCTAATTCATTAAAAAATTTACCCCCTGCCAGTGTGCCCCCCCCACCACATTCAAAATGCTTCTGACGCCCCTGCTTAAAGTCAAGGCCCAATTAAACAGTCACAAATGTACAACCATGAGAAGCTGTGGATGTGGGTTAAATTGCCCCCACTCTATGATGGCACCCATGAGATACCCGGCAAAACTGGCTTTTAATCTGGCCTCTTGTTAGTGTACGGTGGTTATGTCCAGTTAACTATCATGTGTGATTATGAGAGAAAAAAGATTCAATAGTATAGTCTCTCTCTTGTAAGGGGGGTACCCATTGAGTCTGTTGGTGTAATGTGCTCTCTCATAAATAAGGGGGCACCCCCACCGTTTCACTGGACCAATTCCACAGGATATTCCTAAGAGATGTACCTCTTTAAGGAACTTTTCTTTCACTCTCTGAAATTTACTTTTCATTTTACAATGTTAATACAAAGTGACTGAAGTTGAATATATCAGGCACTACTGTTTTTTTCTTTGCATGTTCTTCTAAACAATAGAATAAATGAGTATGCAAAATCAAGCTTTTTCTGCATCCTTAAGATTGATGGTTTACTTTAGCAAAAAGCTGATATTTTCCTAACTGCTGCCTGGCAAAAACTCTGCCTAAATGCAGTACAAGAAAAAAGCTGTCTGTGCTCTGCCATTGTTTATGATATAGATTTGTTTTGTAAAGGATTCTTTATTGATTCAGCTTCTTTTTAAGGAAGCCAAACGGTTTGGATAATGGATTGCAGATTGTCTCCATAATGGCTCTTAATGTCAGTTGTCTTTAAATCATTTGGTTCCTGGCAGACATTCCATTTGCACAGCTTGCAAGTGTCATAGCTCATATGTCACTGCATATTTTTAAAAAGCTGCTCTTTGAATGAATCAGAATGTGTATAATCTGCCTGCAAAGTGTCCCTTAAACAAAGAGTTTGCCATATGTCATTCCAGCCAACAACCTAATGCCACGTGGGCCCAATGATTATTTAATGAAGCCCCTACCCCAGAAACCTTTAAGCATTATTTGACAGTGAACTATCGTGACTCTTTTTTTAACAAAAGAAAAATATGTGCATACAGGCAATGATAAACCTATGAAAATGGTATAAGTAGATAAATATAAGCATTACTGTTTTTCGGTCTGAGCAAATTCAAATGCAAAATTATTCCTACAAGATCAGGTTGGCATCTACTTTTTTTTACTATGACAAACTGGTTACTTTTTTCCTATTAATTTGAAAAACTCAGAGAAATCACAGGGAAAAGGCAATGGCTGAACTCACTAAATTTACACAACCGAGGCTGTCCACTCATGTCTTATCTCTTTTCACCTGAAAATCACTGCTTGCCCAACGTGTCAACAGTTCTGTACAATGGCACTTCTGTTGGTGCCATTGTTTCATTCAAACCATCCCAAAAAAGTAGCCAATTTCTGTGACCAGGCTTTGATGATTTATGCATGCATTATTCTCATTTTTAGCCTAGCTTCAAGATGCACGATAGATGTTTTTGCAATCCTAGAGAACATACAAATGGTTCAGCAATTGGGGGGTAATGATGGCGATAGCCTTTATGCTACCGTTCCTCAACTCAACTACTGTAGGTATCCTGCTGATTTTTCTTCAGTGACATGTAATGCATGCTGATAGGCAGAGGGTAGACAGCTTGTCTTTCAGTGTTCTTGGCATTCACAAAAGAGAACATCTCATTAATACAGTTCAACTGAAGGGAAAAAGTCAGAAAAAGAGGCAATTAGAATCACAACGTTAATTCCGTTATAAACTTGACCCTGTCACAAACGTGTCCAGTTCTCTCTCTCTCTTTATATGTGTGTGTGTATATATATATATATATATATATATATATATATATATACACACACACACACACACAGTACAGGCCAAAAGTTTGGACACACCTTCTCATT
>JAODJW010000040.1:13786510-13802416 GCA_026777045.1 Hyperopisus bebe
AGGTTTTGATTGACTTCACACAATCAGACCAATGCTGGGCTGAAGGTTCATAATATCTGGCCCACACCACCAAGGCAAATTACGGTAAGTTGGAATAGTGCTCAAACACTTTTTAGGATACATGAAAAACATAATTAAATATTTGGGAAAAATATTTTGATTTGCAGTAATATTTATTAGCTTTTATTGAGTTAGAACAAAATAGCATTTGATGTTTGTAACGAAGTTTGCTTTAGGAAACATAGGACACGTATTACTTATAGAAGCATTTATGGTCATTTAAGGTTACATCAGTGTTACCTTTCCCATCTATGCATTCCTGACCATAGTTTGTAAGCATGGGACTTGATAATGCAGACTGTGGTTCTTTGGATTGTGGATCAGACTACAGTGCGTCAGAAGAACAATAGCCCTGGTCCTGCTGAATAACCAAAATTTCATTTGCGAATAGCGTAGTATAACAATACAAGAATTGTGATGTCTGCTTTTCTTAACTTGAGCCAACTGCTCGAATTACACACTTTTTTTTATAAATCCAAAATACAGCATCCATAGTCTTAAAGCTATAGAACATATTACCTAATACAAGTCATATAGCTTCATAAAACAGTAATTTGCCTGCAGTCATTTGGTTTCTTTAAACAATATCAATATCAAAATACTGTACTTGAATGAAGTGTGCACAACATGTAATGCCCCCATACAAAAAAAAGGTTTTTGAGGGAGGAAAGTACACAATATCACACACAGATATGCCCCATAAATGTTAATGTGACATTACACCGTTAACTTGAAACCCTGCATTTTAGTTTATCTGACTGTCAGCCAAATCAGCAAGTGTTCTATGGGCTTAAGCTTGAATGAATTCCTATTTTCAACACAATGAAACTAAATTATAAAAGTTATAAGACTCTGAAAAGAATTCACTTGTGCAAATAAGAGTCAATATCTTGGAGAAGAGCAGACTGGAGATGCTAGTGATCCTATATTTGGATGGTGACTTTCTGCATAATTGCTTTACAGCTTTATTTCTTGACTGGCAATAAATGTGTCAATTAACTTAATTTTGTGCTACCTTCCTCTTTGTGTACAATATATGAAAAATGCAAATACTGAATAAGAACCCCTTTGCATAGATCCCGCAATGTCATTAAAATTCATTTATTAATTTATTCTCTGATGCAGGTATATAATTACCAATAACGACCAACACATTCTGCAGCTACTTAGGAACAGAACTAAATATGTAGTTACCAGTGAAAATAATACATAGCTACCATGGAGAAAATTCTTGTATTAATTGCATAAAATTTATGTTGTGTTAATTCTGTTTCCCCTCTTTTCTCCCTTAAATTATTATTATAAAAGGAAAATTGATTTGCAAGAAGAACTTTGACAAAGCTGGCAGAAACATGAATAAACATAAACTAAATACAAAAACAGTTATTTTTTTCAATGTTCCCTACCTATACTATCCTAACCCTGGCAGCACAGGACATGGGGCTGAGGTAGTCCGCTGAAGGGCACATACACATATACTAAGGACTCTAATTAGCCTAACTGCAGAAACTTTGAGCTATAGGAAGAAGTAGGAAACCATTGTGACACAAGGAGAAACATGCAAGCGCCAGAGATGCTGAAGTGTGCTATGATGGCCATTCTGGTTGAAAGTGTCATGGATTTCATGAAGATCATCAACTGTGTCACCAGCAAAGCGACCCCATATCATGGATCTAGAGCTGAGAGGGAGCAAAAACATGGACTGTCTGGCAGGGAGCAAAAACATAGACCATCTGTAGGTCCCCAAGGATTGGGAAACACTGGTTGAGAGCAAGAATCACAGATACAGACATGCATCTTACAAACACACAAGGGTCGGAACCAAATTTTCTGTAATTAATCCATAACGCAGATTTACATATTTGTTGTGTTTTTATTTTATTATATTTTAATGAAGAGTAATGGGCTCAGCAATGAGCCATGTGGAAATCCACTGAGCATTTTCATATTTGATTATTTACGCAGAGATATTGATCTGAAAAGTATGACCTAAACCAAGAAACACATACTCCCTGAGACCAATCAGATTTTCTAGCCTGCACTCAAGTCCAGCAGCACAAAAGGGCAGATTCTCAATCATTCATTAATCTGTCATATGTTATTTTAGTGCAATGGAGTTTTCTAAACTGAAACATCATACACAAGTGCAGAATGACAGACAGCTGTGGGAAAACATATATCTCTATGATTTTACATAAAAATAAAAGGAGATCAAAATCAGACTTCTCATAAGTCTTAAAATGCTTGGAAAATATCCAGAAAATAATAATAGATTTATATTGATAGTAAAACACTTTTAGTTCCAGATGGAAACTCTTTCTTTAGCTTTGCATGTTAGGGAACTATTAGTTACTGTAGTAAATCCTGTCCAGTTCTTCATGGGTTACAGGCAGAGGCGGACATTTCAGGTCCAGAAAGTAAAAGTCCAAACCAGGATTTTGTTTCAACCAACAAGTTGAGTACTCTGTGACTGCGACTCTTTATATTCAACTGGATGGTTGAAACAAAATCCTGGTTTGGACTTTTACTTTCTGGACCTGAAATGTCCGCCTCTGGTTACAGGTCTGTTGATCAAATGTCTAGATAAACCAAAACTGCATACCACACAGCATGGCTAAAACTGGAATATTGTCCCTTCTATAATGTTGATGCATCCGGCGTATCTTTTTAGCTCTTTTACATATTGGCATGCTGCTTTCTGTAGTCTATATTTAACTTGGATGTCATTAGTGCTGACATGGTTACAAATTTTATAAAATGCATATTTACCTATAATGCCTTCAAATTTGCCTGTTGGTCTCCCATTCCTGAGGTGCAATCAGCTGTAGTCACTGGTAGTTTTAACCCACATTTGTCAGTATTCAAACGCTATAAAGCCTCCTCAGCAGGTGGGTTTCTGAGTGGAGAAAATTGGTTTGAAATTTAAACAGAAAATTCAGTGGGCACCATCTGAATCTCATATCCTTGCTTCCCACAACTGTGACAAATTTGCCTTACTGGGAAGGTTTCACTAGGGCTGAACCACGAGGAAGATAATCCAGTGCATTCAGATCAGCGGAGAAAGATTTGTATGGAACTGCTCTCCAGTTTATGGCGTGACATGTATGTGTGTGTTTTGAACACTCTTTGCCAGTCTAATGCACTTTAGCATTTATAACATTTATATCTCTTATTTAGAGTAAAGGACAGTAGAAGACACAGGAACAATTAAAAAAACATCTATTCCTAGACAGTAATTCGGTATATGGTTTTGCCAGGTGATAGTAAGATTTGTGTCCTTTGGAAATGGAGACATATCCACATGACACAGAAATTACAGGATTGAATGGGGAGTTTGTGAGCCCCTTGAAGATTCAGAGGGGTAGGCAAGCAGAGCAAATAAGCCCTAACAAAAGACATATCTGCAGATGAAGTAGTAGACCTCCTCTCTCTCTCTCTCTTTCTCTCTCTCTCTCTCTCTAAAAAGTACTTCCTTATATCCATATAATCAATTAATAATCAGTTGTTGTAATGTCGGTGGAAATCAATTTCCTCGAGTTAAATATCAAAATCCTGGTGACACCTGTCAGTGCTATTACTGAACGAATATCTGACTCAACATTCATTGAACTTTTCCCTGCAGTCATATAATTATAGCAAAATAAATAAACTCATTTCCATAGTATTCTACACTACTTTGGTGTAATCAAACATTGTATGCTTTTAGTCTTCCCACTAAACCTAGGATGGTTATGTCAGTCACAAAATATTGTCTTTGCAAAATACAACACAGAAGCAATACAGATCTCAAATTCTCTTGACAGAGTGCATAAAATATATATTTTACACATTACCATCATGCGGTCTACACTGGAAAAAAAATGGTTATGTCCTAAGTCTGAGTTGATTATGTTACTAAAGCATAACAAAAAATATTGGTTATTGATTTCTGAAAGAGACAGAGTTCACAAATTTTACACAAATAAGGACTATTTTTATTTAAACAGTAATACTAAAAGGGAGGCTTTGTGAGAGTAAAGTTAAATAAGAGCGAACAATAAATTTTCTCTGCTTATCCAGTATAGGGTCACAATAGTGTTGGAGTCTATCCCAAGCAGAATAGCACATAAAGCAGGGGAACATTCTAGCTGGCCCATCTCAGGGCTGAGCTAGCAAAATCAAACTTACTGTTAATGTAATGTTAACCAGTATGACTTTTACTTAACTAATGTGATGGCATGACTTCAGGGATGTGGGCACCACGCCAGCGACAGGTGACACTGCTGGGCATTACCTCATGGCTACCCCGATGGCTCACGGTTGGTGACTAATCAAGCTGCCCAGCTGTAGCCTCTTTTGTATCTTCGGCCTGCATGCCAACGTGAGGCCATGAGGACATGAAAAAGGAGAAGGTAGTGCTGGTAGCTCTCTTGATTGGACACAACCCTTGCAAAAATATTCAGGACACAAAGACTGTTTGGGTTTTCTTCACTTGCACGTTTTATAAAAATAAAACTGAAATGTTTTTCTTTTAAAACTTGTTGAACTAAGAGTATGGTTACCAAACAAAGCATGCAAATTTGTCTAAAATGAATATGTCTAAATGCAACTAAATATGACAGTTCCATCTTCACTAGTGGTGGGTACAGGTAACCAAAAAGTTAGCTTTGATGGCCGCTAATCTGTTAACTCCAAAGTTTAATTTGATAACGCTAAACCGATAACACACTAAAAACATTAACGGAGCCTAATGATAACCACTAACTGCTAGCTTTTATTGTATGAATTTAGCGTTTTTGGTTCTGAAACCCTTAAAAGATACCTAGAGACATGAAATTTTAACCTGTTTAACACTTAAGTCTCCAGGGGATATGTGTAGAGACTTGGGAAGAAATCTGTGTTGAAACTTTCTTTCTATGATATTTCATTTGTTTTTGTTGGGGAAGCCCTGTTTTGCAACTGGCCCATGCTGACATTTTGCCCTCAGTGAAGCCACTTGTGGACTACAAAAATGGCACCATTTACCCGGGACTAGGTAGGAGGGTCTCAGCTTTTTATTGGTCTATAGCTGTGCTCATCAGAACCTGGAAAATATAACTGGGGGTCTGTATCATGAATCAGGATTTCTTGCTTAGCTGGATAACTTGTCAAATTTAAGGTATTCTTAAATTTAAGGACAGACCATTGCAGACCTGCTTACAACAGCCAGGAACAAATATATATGATTTAGGGTTTCCAAATGTTTTTGACTATTAACCTTTACTCACTGTACCTGTGTAAAAACTAAATTTAGTGGAAACTTAGCAGAAGCTAATTGGTTTTCAAAGTTAGTGGTAATGCTAATTCACTAATGGGAAAAGTTAGCTTCACTAATTAGCAGTTAATGGACCCTGTCCGCTACTGGACTTCAGCAGAGATCGCTTAACACCTTGTAGAGGTTCCCTTTAATTGCGTGCACCTCTCAGAACTACACCACACCGCTGTTTCATCTCCTGCAATCCGAACGTTCAAGCAAAGAGCACATAATTCCGAAAGAACAGTAGCCCCTTGTCACCCATATATATTGAATGGTGAAACTAGCATTATAAAGAAGGCTTGTGCAATGAAATAGGAAAAATCACTAAGGCAGTTTTAATAAGGAAACTGAAGCAGAGTATCTCTACCCGGCTTCAGGAAGCTGCTAGTAAGTGAGATTACACCTTCACTAAGCTCAAACCAATTTCTCACTCTGCCACATTAGACATTTATGATTGGCAGAGGGTTACCGTATCATGACTTCATTGTTATTTGATGCTATCCTGGACTGCCTTGAAATTTAAAAAAATCATTCAAAAGCTATGGGTCCCTTGATTTAGATTTTTCTCTGGCTGTTTCGCTCTAGGCAAATTGATTGGTTGATTTTTAGTGATGATCTGTAAAATAACTTAAATAAATGCATAACTGTGTTGAAATAAATAAGCACTGTAATTTTACAATCTTTTTTTCATGAAATCCCTTTTTAGGGGTGGCTTGGTAGCTCAGTACTGTAATTGATCTAGAATATTTGTGCCCTATGTGACCTGGGACAGGCATGAAGCTCTATCTGATCCTGTACTGGATGTATGGGGTAACATTTGTCCTGTAGAAGTAGACTCATTTGCAGAGTTGATTTCCAAATTACAAGTAAATAAATGCTGAAAGTCTAAGCTTGGTGTAGGTCAATCATTCACTAAAAAGGTTCTCAGGCAGATCCAACATTGAGCTGGCTAAACCAAACTGCATGGAAAGCCACCCACACTGTGGTGGGGAGCCAAACCTCCTGGCTGGGCAGAAACTGCTGCTGAGGTCTTCACCATCAGTCAGCGTGGTGTTTCTGGTGTTCCACGGCTTGCCTCAGTCATGGGTGATTCACCAGCAATTTCTGCTGCATCGTAACCACTCGTCCACTGCAGGGATGTCCAAGAGCTTTCTCAGCCAAGGGAAGAGGAAAGGTCAATACCCTAGAGTGCACTGGAATGGGGGGAGGTTAGTGGATGTAATTCTGAGTATATTCAGCCCATGTGAAACACTTATTTTATTAATTTTGTCGTTGAGTAATCGCAATAAGTGCAGAAACACTCCAGTGTTTCCTGACTGAAGCATTCAAGTTTGCCAGAGTGAGGCAATCAGGTTGACAAAACACTTGCATTTGAGGTTTCCCAAAAAAGGCAGACCAGACCTGTGAGGTAAACTACTGTAAGAACCTCTTTTTAAAATCACCCTGGATAGGCCATAAGCCCTAAAGACAACACAGAATGAGACATGTGTAGATTTCAGTACGGATGGCAGTCCCTTTAGTGAAACTAAATGACATCCCTTATAGAATGTAAAGACAGCTATCAGAATAGTCCAGATGGGATTAATATAGAAAAATTATAGTTTCTGGAGCATCTTGTGGCTTCAGAAATTTATGAAGGTGTAATGCATCAGTCTTTGTGTTCTTAGATCCTCTTCTATATGAGAAAATAAAACAAAAATGATTGTGTTCATAATGAGAGTTTCTGATGTATTCTAGGTTATGATGATCCATAAGGATGAGTAAATCTAATGTTTCCAATATTCTAAGGCTTAATAGTTTCCAATTACAAATAACCTAAATCCTTTCTCAGGTAAGAGCTTTCTTAAAATGACAACATCCGCCAGGCCTTTACCTTGTTTTTCGGTAAGAAGTGCTCCTATGCCACTTTACAAGAAGGTAAGGTTGACTACTCCAGTCCTCTTCAGTTTGAGGGAACCTCCTTTTAACAGGTTTAACAGAGCTAAAATTCCATATAAAATGATGGCCAGAACTGAGCAAATCCCACAAAATTCTGTTTCCTTTGCTGTTATTTAGGCCACTGTTTCTTTGCTTATTACTAATGATGTATCCAAGGAACTTGATTTCTGTTTTGTAACATTCACATTTAAAATTTCACAAAAAAATGATCGGTCAATAGCTACCACCAAACAAGCCCTACATGTCCTGCATGGATTTCGTAATCAGAGAAGTAGGTCAGGACACTATCAATATGAAAACCTTACTAGGTGTTCATGTAGAATCTCATTAATGAAATATTGTGGGTGCAGATGTGGATGGGTATCTGGGTAGCTCATTCCACCATCAAGAAACGATGCATGAGAAGCATAGTGGAAGTACTGTACTATGTAACCACTGCAGGATCTTCTGCGGGGATTTTGTGCTGTTCCAACAAAGGTCCTAGAACCAAACTGGCTGCTTTCAAAGCCACTATTTCTGCTAGATCTTTTTTTCTATGAAAAGGTTATGCAGCATTTCTGGGAATCCAATCAAGTTCATTTCCTAAGTCTGAATCAAAAATCAATACTATCAATACAATAATCAAATGCAGGTCCATCAGTCACTAACGGAATTTAGAGGGACAACTAGAATCTTAATCAGGCAATACAAGTAAGAATCAAGGAAACTGGAATCGTTCAGTTGGCAATTTTGTGTCGGCAAAATCAGAGATTGTACGGGCGTGATGGATGGATGGATATTTTTTAATATTGAGATGATAACTATCTTGCCTACATAGATCCATTAAACCTCCATGAATATAAACAAAAATGCCTTTGCTATTTTGCTTATCTCATTCAGTCCATGTAGCATTAGTTTTGTGGTTTTGTTTTGGTGGTGCAATGAAATTAAACCTTACTTAAGCAATTGAATGAATTCATTTAAAAACCTTTCCTATCACGTAAAGTGACAATGACAGGCTATCTGCTAAGCTGATCAAGGGCCGGGCAGCTGTTTCCTGCTGGTGCATCAAAGATCAGATGGGATGGCTGAGCCAACATTGGGCAGTTCTGCATCACCTCATCCGTCACTTTCTGGCAAACGTCCAGGACAAACATGGATTCAAAACTAGCCAAGCTTGCTGGAGGTTAGTGTTCTGGCTGACTCTCATGTAACCGGGCCAGAAAGCCTTTTGGGAAATCATGGACCCCTAAGCAAAGGTCATACTGAAAGGCAGATATCGTTGCATCAGAAGGGCGTTAATTTATTCAGCAATTTGTTCAACCCAATGTTCTTCTAATAAACATGGCCAGTTTGTCTTGTGGTGCAGGGAGAAAGGAAAAGAAGTCACCCCACCAGCACACTCCACTATGGCGTGCTAAGAAGCACAACTGGTGAGCCTTCCTTTTCTGATTGCACGTATAGCATTCGTTAATTGATTTTTATCGATATTCATTTATTTCCTTAATATTCTTTTTTTTCTGGAGATTCTGTTTGTGTTCAGTTTTTCTATTCAAATCCATTTCTATTATTTGCTTGTTTGCACTGTGTGTGCTGTCTTTGCAGTATGTCTTGTTTTTGCACTATACAGTATGTTTGTCTCACCTTTACGTACATTGGTGCTATATACACAATAATTTGACCCAGGGATAAAGGGATAGGTAATACAGAACAATGGACAGAGATTAGATAGAGGAACAAAAAGATAATTCATACACTAGAAAAGTAAAATATTGATACAACAAAATACTGTCACACAAACAAAAATATACAGCATCACCATCGGTCAATCCATCCATCCATCCATCCATTTTTTGTACACGGTGGACCTATTCAGGGCCACAGAAGCTAAGGGTACAAGGCCAGGAACAGCTTAGGTTGGGGTGCCAAGCCATCACAGGGTATTACACCCCCAGTTTTATCTCACATTCTGTGTCATATTATAAGACACTTAAAAATATATATGTGTATTTTTCTGTGGTGACAGTTTCACGCTCATTGATCTGATAATTTTCCCAATGTAAAAATAAAATAAAACTTTTTCCAATGTGGGGTCACAGTAAGCTCAGGGCTCATCTTAGGAAGTAAAAAATAAAAAAATGGTTTCCAGTGTCGCTTTTGACAAACCTCATATCAACAGTACTCCCTTGAAAATGTCCTTATACAAAAGATGTCGTTCCTCACGCTTGACCATATTCCTTGGAATGTATCACTCCATCATGGTAACAGAGAAAGGAAAAAAATCTTGGGACTTCCTAATCATTATCTGAGGCAAGAATGATTTCAGTTTAGACTGTGAGGCACTGTATTGATTCTGATATGTATTAGGGGCTGTCCTGCTGTTGAAGGGCTGGACTCAGCAATAGAAACAGCCTTGTTCGAGTCTTTGAATAATCTTCTTATTTTACAAGGGTAAAATCAAAAAGGACCATCTATAAGATCAGCTAGATAACAGCTAGATAACATCAGAATAATTACGATATAGATTCAGAAGCCACTGTAGCTTTTGGGTTCTCATCCTCTGTCACATAAATATATTTCCTTTCAGTTCTTTATGGGCGTAGTTTCTTACAAGTACCCAGCTACAGTTTTCACCGATCCTGATGAATCTGTAGGATGGATGGAGAACAGAATCAGGTGATATATGGACTTGTTTTATTAAATGAATGGTTTTTTTGGGTTAAGTTTTTCTTGTTTCAGAGCCAGACAAGAACAGGTCCTACCATACAACAGGGAGCCTCACCTCGACATGGATTCCTGCCTCTGATACTAAATTAACATAAGAACAAAAGAAACTTACAAATGAGAGAAGGTCATTCGGCCCATCAAGCTCATTTAGGGAGAACTTAACTAATAGCTCAGAGCTGTTAAAATCTTATCTATGGTTTTAGCTTGCACTAAACTAACAGGAAGGTTATTCCATATTCTGACTACACGCTGTGCAAAGAAATGCTTTCTCAAATCCAGTTTAAAATGTTCTCATTTCCACCTATGGTCACAAGGCCTTGTGTTATTCTATTGAAGTAACTATTTGGTTGAACAGCATCCAGACCTGTTACAATCTTATATACCTGGATCATGTCCCCCCTCAGTCTCCTTTGCTCGAGGCCGAATAGATTCGGCTCAGCTAACCTCTCCTCATAAGACATTCCTCTAAGACCAGGAAGCATTCTTGTAGCCCTACCTAATTTAAAGGTGGATGTTCGGTTATGATAACACTTTTGGCAATGACATTTACATAGAGGCAATTATAACTGGTATTATTTAGGGATTCTCCAATTCTCATTGAATTTCCCATGAATGTCAATTGCATGCGAATTTATTTATGCTGAGTGATTTTTCGTACTCTTGTGATTATGGTTTCTAAAATTGAATCATGCATCTCAAAAGTGCATCATGCATCTCAGAAATGTTTGTTTCCAAGTGGATTTAAGATTGCACATGGATATATTAATCTGCATGATTTTCTTTTTTGTTTCAAGAGCAATTTTTCTGAGCCAGTGCAAAAAAAAAATCTGAATGTGATGGACTCTCATAGACAACATGTAGATGGATTTGAGGTAATTAGAATATTCAAGAATGCCATATATAAAGAGTATGCAAAATTTAATTATGCCAGGACAGTATTTCTCACAATGTGGTAAAAACTTGTTATTTGGGTGTTGTGGGGACCATTTTTCAGGTCCATAAAGATCTGTGAATGTAATCAAAAAACTAAAAATGCCTAGTCTTTTTGTTTGGTTACATATAGATAAGGTTAGGGCTGGGTAGGATTTAAGGTCATCATGTTGGTATTAGAGTTTTCCCTGTAGGAATAAATGGAGAGTTTCCACAAAGATATAACTACAAACCTGTGTGTATGTGTGTGTGTGTGTTTCTGTATGTGTGCATTTTTACTTAGGAAGACTTTATTACTTGTCTTGTTTTCTCTTTAGGAACAATTTTTTGGTATTGTTTTCCTTCAACATTGCATTTTTGTGATCTGAAGATAATAAGTTGTGGGGAAAATAGGAATTTCTATTATGTTTCTTATAGTGTCCACTTTGCAATCTTACAAATGATATAACTTTTATTATACATATGCGTATAAATTAATTTGTTGATTTGGAAAATGATTTTTGTTTTTTTCATGATGCTTGTTATATACAGTACACATATATACTTTATTGTCGATGACACAAAAGTGGTGAAAAAAGCTGGGTACAATTTCAAAGGATTAATTTTAACTTGTAACAATGTCAAATTGAATATCTGACATAGAGAACAATGTGAAAGAGCTCCTTTTCAGAATATAGGCACAGCTGCATTGGTATTTGAGACGCAGTTGTTGGTATTTGGTATTTAAAAATGCAGAAATTCTCATTACCAGACGTAAAAATGTGTACATCACTTACACAATGTATCATATATGTGTCTTACCTTACTTGCCTTTTTATTGATTTTATTTAATACATCACTTCTTTACGTACTCTGATACTTTTGTTTAGAGTTATTACAATTATTTAAAAAGTATCACTGTTATTCTTGAGTGAAGCTAGCAGAAATCATATTTATTGATTGACCAGTAGTATGTAATGCTGGACACAGAGAGCTTGATGCAATTCTTTTTACATACTCCAACATCTGAGACATTTAGAAATAGACCAGCCCCCCCAACCCAGCCCACTCGCATTGGTGTTTTCCCTTCTTAACAGTTTCTGAGTGCGTTGGGCAGAACACCACAGGAAACAGACGAACGGCGGGACTCCGGGATGCTGAGTGGAGAACAATAAACTGGGAGATGACTCAGAGCTGGACACAAAGGCCCAAACCTGGGGGTTACAGCAAGATGACAAGAACCATCATCATCCCTGGGTAACACAGGGTGCTTCAGGTGTAACAACACATCACAATGACACCTCATGGACCATTACTCACAGACATGGAACTTTTATGTGTTATTTATGCAATATCTGGGTGAAGATTCCTCATCCATCCACATTCTCATGCCCGGATACCCCAGACTCTGAATTGTTCTACACGAAAAGCAATAAAAACTACAGGAAGATTCCACTGGATCAAAACAGTTTGTTGGGTTGCTTCCTTTTCAGCTGTGGAATTTGATGTCATCACCTAGTGATACTTTTTTTTTTTAGCTTGCACAGATGAAAGATTATGCATAAAGAATAGATTATGCATTAGTAATTTTACTCAGAAGCTTTGATCAGAAGGGAATTTCAACTATTGGCTCTGTAAATGTTCTTCAGCAGAAATTTAGAAGTAAGCCGTAGTAAATTTGTAAATGCCTAGAGCAACTTATTCCTGAAGATAACTTTCTCTTTAAAAAATAAAAAATTCCAATAAATTATTGTAACTGTGCCCTGAGGTGCTTGAAATTGTCAAGGTGTTTCGCAACTATTACACAACATTATGCCTTGCTTGCAGTGTTTATATGGCAATGCAAGATTTTAATGACTGGTGTCATCTCAGTTTAAATAATGCATTTCTGGACATAGTAGACATGTTTTATACATTTTTTGTTTCATCAGTAAGGTCTGATACTTATGAAAGTAGCTTTGCCTAGAGCTTAACCATAACTGTAAGGAACGATAGCAACCTGAACAAATGTGTACTGTAGCTTCAATAGTTAATAATATTGCATTTAAAATAGATATATATCGAGATATATGAGGCTGTTAAATTATTGGGTAATGTTACCATAATGTATGGTTGTGTGCAAATTAGCTTTTTTTTTTTTTTACAGGGAAGCCTGTATTACTACAATGTCCCCTAAGGGACTCCAAAGAATCGAAGGGTCTCAAAGTCACCATACGGCATTGATGAAATGCAGAAGAAGAGCCATCTTATACAGAAAGCTTGTGCTTGCATTACTGCCCAATAACCCAACCTGAATGGCCATAATGATCCAAGCAATGCATGTATCTGGAATGTTGCGTCTCAGGACACTAGCAGAGTCATAGGTCGTAGGCTCAGCTTTTGACCTCTTGGCATGAGATGATGAAATACTGAATGATGTCATCCACAATGCTCTGGGGTGAAACAGGGTCACTGAGCCACAAGGGTAAATCAATTAATTAAGAAGTGAACATACGTACAACCTTATGACATCCGGATGGCACACAAAACCATATGAACCAAATGTTAATTGGCTGAAGGATTAATAATGTAAGCATTTTAATAACTCCTCTGAGGAATAGTGACTGAATTCTGTGTCATGTCATTCTTCATAAATATTAAAATTCCAAGGGAGCTGAATGAGAAAAATCCCCTAGTTACAGCCATAAAAATGCTCTTTGGTCATCCGTTATAAAGCAGATCGCTCAAATAGTGAAAACATTTTCAATAATTTACCTTGTCAAGCTAGTCAGTATCACATATTTGTAGCAAGAACCCTTTGTTTAATTATATTCAATTTTCTCAGTACAATTATTTAAAAATATCTACATATAGGTGCGTGTGTGTGCTATGTGCATGTATGTGTATGTCTGTGTGTGTGTGTTTGTACATGTGTCTGTGTGCGTGTGTGTTTGTGCGTGTGTGTGTCTGTATGTATGTGTTTGTGCGTGTGTGTTTGTGCATGTGTCTGTGTGTTTTTGCGTGTGTGTGTGTGTGTCAGTTTCTGTTATCTGAGCAAGCTTTGGCTTTCCTCAAAGGATTCGCATAAAAATATGTATAAAATCATGTTCTAAGTTGATATACCTAAATTGGATAGCACATTTACTTTAGTGAACATGTTTTATACATTTTTGTTTTACATTTGCATATTTAGTATTGTTCTACTGAAGCCTTTCAGGATACATACTCATTAACACACTGAACCCCTCCAGAGACTTGAAACCTTATGGTCAGAAATCTGGACCTTAAGCACTGCATTGCCAATCTGAGGTGAATTTAACTATAAATTTCTACAAATAAACACAATGTTTAAGAAATACCAGACTGCTTATGACTAGCTTTAAAAGAGCAAGAACTCTTGTAAGCAAGATCAGTTTAGCATAAAAGTGAACTAGCGTTTTATACAAGGAATTTCTATCTATCAACACTTATTAATAGTCATAATGAATGAAGCACCTCATTTGAAACATTTGGAATTAAATATATTAACATTTCCAATATGGATAACATTTATCCTGATTAAGGCATTACATTGTCAGCAGAATTTTCCAGAGAAATGTTTGCCATATACCAGTTGCTGATGATTAACCAGCGGTAATTCAGTAATGAAGTAATTGCATTCTTGCATCAATCAGTCACTGTAGAACATGTGCTCTGCAGGATATAGTGTTTTTGGTGATCTAACTCATCCAAATAATGACCCATAGACTACAATGTTCTTAATTCAATTTTTTCTGAATAATATATTGATTGGATTCCTATTTTCTTATTTTAAAAAGTTACAGGAAGCATATTATTCAAGCGTGTGTCTGTGTCTGTCCGTCTGTGTGTATGCATGTGCTGAAAGGACTTGGCTTCAGGGAATATACACTATTGATTTAAAAAAAGAGAATACTACACTATGTATCATTTCAGACCTGTAAACTTGATAATGCAGATCCCTCCATGTATAAAAATCTACACACAAATTTTAATAGCTATATTGCACAGGTATTTTACACAGATCCGTGTACACCAGAGGTACAGAACTTTAGATACTCTATAGTTCTAAGCAGCCTCTGAAAGGTATGATGTGATTTTCAGTTAAACAGATCTTAAAAACCATTATCCAAATACAAGTTAAAATTGTGATAATATTTTTGCCTTTTAAGGTATGGCTGCTTGCATAAAACCCACGCTTTTGAACAGGTACAAAATGGAAATGTAAAATGTTTATTAGAATAACCCAAAAATGTCAAATTGGACTAAAAAATACTATTAATATTAGTATTTTTCCTATTGTAATATTGCTTGAATATTTTACAATAAAAATTTGCAGTAAGAGTGTGCATTAGGAAGACCATTACAGATTAAAGAAAAAAGGACAATTTTGATTGAGTGATATTTTTTCCCCTGTCTTAAGGCGAGAACAATAGTGTCCACAACTGGCCATAAATTAAATATACTGCCCATTCTCCAGTTTAATATTAGCATGTTTGCCAGACCTGACTTTCAGTTAACACTGCAAAAAGTGGACATCAGGGGAAGTCAGAAGAGAAATGATTTCACCATCACAGACTTGGCAATTACAATGATGCCAAGGAAAATAAACTGCACTTAAACAACTAATACTTATTTACAACCAGCTTGAGATCATTGCTACTCTGAAATACACGTTCCAGCCATTCAACTGATACATGTTCACTGAAAGATGAAAAAAATAAATAGAAAATTTTAGTCATCAAACATACTGGTTCTTAAACATGTGCAACTACCTTCAAATGGTTATATTATAAGCTGAATGCTGGAATATCCTGGCATAGTTTATATTTGCAGTAAGTCTTTCATTACATCATGTGCAGTACTTTCCCATTGTAATGCTTCACCCTGTATGTGATTGGTCAGCATGTAAAAGGTAGGAGTAAAGGCAAACTGATGGACTTTGTAGTAATAAAGCTGAGAAGGAAATTTCCACTAAGTGAAGCCAGAGGGAGAGTAAAGTGGTACCACCCCCCCCCCCC
>JAODJW010000040.1:13812794-13834487 GCA_026777045.1 Hyperopisus bebe
CATGTTAAGTGCATATATATTCCCTTTTTTTTCTTGAGTCTGTTTGCTCATGCAAAATGAAATGCGATTAATATAGAATAAAAATGAAGGATATTTAATTGGGATTAATCGGTTCACAAACTTTCAAGCATTGTGACTTTTACACAGACACACTCACAGAAGGAAACCTTAGTAATCATACTGAAATGGTTCATTGGTTAGAAGAACGTCTTTCCCTTCAAATCCCAAGAGGAAGTGTGACAGGCCTGATGCCCTTTTGTATGTTATTTGCTTTATTTTGGTTTCACTTTATTTTATGTCAGAGATGTAGAACTGATCATTTTCAGGTCAATTTTATACACATATAACAAATAGAAAAATTTTATACACATAGAAAAATTCTAAAATGTTCACAAACTTTCTAACATCATTGTGCCCCTGACCCATGTGATTTGCATGAACTTCACCCATATTCCAGATCCAACCCTTCCTTATTCCCCAGACTCTGACTAGAGTTTTTTTCTTTCTTGCTGTAGATACCCCACTGGAATGCTGTAGATACCCCACTTAGACTTCACATAGCATTTTAGAAACATTGACATAGATGTCATATAAACACAAAGACGAGCATCAACAGACCTGTGGAATGCTGAACCTCATTTGTATTTTATTTGGTTCATTTGTTACATAAAAACAAAACAAAGTAATTAGTATATAACCTAATTAATATTTTTTGCTATCTTAGGTACTTAATTGAAACATTTAAGTAATCATTAGTTACAGCCAATTAAGTAATAATGTTAAACCGCTTCTGAATATGAACCAAGAAAAATTAAGAAAGCTGTTTCAATTTTATCTTTACAAATGGCACCAAAATCTTGTGAATGACAAGTGCTTCGCTTAACGGACCATTTCACTACACATAATTACTAATGAACTAATTGGAGTGAAAAAACGCATCAATCAATAATAGTGTTAACAACAACAATTTTTTTACCATTTTTGATAAGAAAACTTCAAACACAGCTCACAGCTACAGGGTAGGACTCATACCCATATAAACCACTAAATGTTGATGGGGGGGGGGGGGGATCGGACTGTAAGCTTGAGCATGAGCTCTAATGGGGTAATACAGCGTTAGTGCCACTAATCTATGACTCATCACCTGAACCAGTGTGCGAAATACAGGGGGGGGGGGTGATACTCCTGATTAGCCCATGAGACCCCCTGAAAGCCTCAAAAGCAAAATTTTAAGGGGGTCTCAAGATCGGTATTGCACAACAATAGGGAGATGGGGACCTCCTCCCCCCCCGAATATTGATGGGTATTTTGCACACTGACCTGAACCAATTATCTAATAATATAATGTCCCTTAAGTAATGGACACTTTTCCCACTCAAAACCTCAAAACACTGAAGCCATAATGTTCTTTGGACTTCTGGCACGGGTCACCTTCTTCTGCATTGTTTACACATGAGCCAAAACAAGACTCCTCCCCTCACCCCAACTCACAGCTTCATACTATGTTGCATATGAAGCCATTCACCAGTGGCTGTTTTTGGCAACATTTGCATCCCTGGTCTGCTTCCAGCATATGTCCTAGGTAATTTCTCTCACTATTGACACTTCCCTGCCTAGCATACTAGCACCAAAGTCGAGCCTTATACATGTAGAAAGCATATGCTCTGTAGTAGCAAAGTCCTGATGCCAGAAGACTCAGCATGAATCCTTTAATTAGCAATTAACTTATTTGCTCATTTACAGCAATGGACTGAGACAGCAGGAGGGCGCAGAGAAGGAAACACTGCGGGAATAAGATGGATGAAATTCATCGTTGTGCATTAAGTGAAATAAAAATATATTTAAAATAAAAACAGGCGCGGTTCTGAATTTCTTCACATAAAGATGCAACTTGTTCTTCAATATTATTTCTTTAAAAAAATAAGAAACAACAATAACAACAAACATAATTGTCAAATCCTTAGACAAGCAGGGATCAGGGAATCAGGAACAAGGGGTTTATTGCAGAAAACAACATGGCCAGGTACAAAACAGTGGAGACGTCAATGACAGGACTGGGGGAACATATTTGAATGCGGACTTAAATACAAAGGACTTAATGGAAATAACACGAAACAGCTGGTAACAATCGGGATTTCACGCAAGGTTAAATGAGGGGGCGTGGCACACAGGAGGATTGGACGAGCAGGTCGTGACAATAATAATAATATAAAAACAAAGGTTATCAAAAAGGCCTATTGCAAAGGGTTTTTTGGTGTATATGTTCACATGGTGCATTTTGTCCATGTTTTTCAGAATTAGAATCAAAATATTATTTACAAAGTACGAAGTATGCAAGGAATTCCTCTTACTGTAGGTGTAGGTGTCAGAATAATGCTAATCCAATACAAAGCATAGAAAAAGATAAAATTTATAAAGGTTCTTACTCAGAAGGATTATGAAATGTGTAATACCACGACTCTCAGGTAGGGCTTTACAACTGTTTATTGGGGCAGTCCAAAGGAAGATTAAGAAGACAGGCAGGGTCAAAACCAGAATCCGTTGTATCTGAAACACCGAAGCCGGAGGAGTATCCTTGATCGTAGTCGGGTCGAGCGCAGGAAGGTCGTAGAGCTGGGGATTCAGTCCGAAGGCGCAGACGGGAGACACCGGGAGTGGACAGGAGGGAAGATCAGGGCTGGGTCGGATGGGAGTGGGATGGATCAGGAAGCGCATGAAGCGGGGGCAGGGAGAGTCGGGCGGATCGAAGCTGGAACACAGACAAGGGAGAAAGTTGCTCGGAAGTTGCATGACACAATACCTCGCACTGAGCGACGGTCGTGCGATGGTTTATATAACGAAGGGAGGTGTGGCTAGCGAAGGGGGGCGTGGTCGCTCGCTGTCGCTGGTGTGACAAGATGGTATGGGACAGACAGTAGTAATGTGCATTACAATGCATGTAATAAAATGCACGTCCTGCGGTGAGATATCAAAAGGGTCCTTGTTTAGAAGGACAAAAGTCTGAGGAAAGAAGATGAGGGCTGAGTATTGAGGGCTCTCACTCTTGGTCTCTCCTGAGATAGAAAACACTGGAAGAGAGAGTGAGGGGTCAGCCATGATTTTCCCTGCCCTCTTCTTCATCCTGGACGAGTAGAGGTCTTTGACGGGGGAGAGCCGACAAACGATGATTTTCTCTACACCTTGCACTGTTTTCCGCAGCTTTTGTTTGGTGTATGAAGATGCAGAGCCATACTTGATCGTGATGGAGGATGAGATGATGGGTTCTGTCATGGCAGTGTAGAACTTGGCTCAGCCCAAGTTTCTTGAGTTGTCTCATTGTGACCTCTGCCCTAACTGATCCATTAATCTGCCCACAGTAATTTGAATTATCTTATGCACACTGCACATAAGAGGAAGTGGTGAGCTGGCCTGGACTAGGAGAGAATGCTGGGTGGCTGTGTGATTGAACAGAGACCTGCAGTATGTATGAGTATGGCTACGGCGAGGTTAACAATACTCTCCATTCGGAAATCAAAGGAACGTTAACAGTACTTGTGTTATGTTCAGTTCTGTGTCAGATTTGCAGCTTACTTGTGCCTTTCCCAGTGGAAGACGAGTAGCATAACAGGAGTATATAAGTGGATTTAGACTAGGCAAATGTAACAACTGCTAGGGAAGCCAACAAAAGAACTAAACATTTGGCTTGGACAGTAATTAAAGGTGACTTTATTATTGGAGTTCCTTGGTGTCTGTGTGTGTGCATGTGTGTGTGTGTGTGTGTGTGTGTGTGTTTATTGATTAATCGATAGCTAGTGATCTCAATATTCCGGAGAGTCAATTTCACAGTGGGCTAGTTGTTGGACCTGGCATCCTCAACATTAAGAACTTTGCATGGCAGAAATAGTTCGGAATTCTGCTTTTTACTTTTTTATCATTTTATTTATTCCTTCCCCACTTCTAATGTTCTTTGCTATTTGTCCCCGTGTGTTTTATGCTGTACTAGTGCATGGTTGTGGCTTGGATGGGAAGTGTAATGTACACTATTTACATCTATTTTATTCAGCTAATGCTTTGTCCAAAGCAGCTTAATAGTGAGGCAAATGGCACATTACAAACATACTCGCTGGCAAGGAGTCAACGAGCCATAAGTGCAGCTAGACTGAGCTTCCAGTAAATGCCCAGTTATAAGTGTAAATAGTGAAGGAGCAAGAGCTACTCAAGAACTCTGCATACTTGCTTTTTTCCTCTTTTATCATCCTTTTTTGTAAGCAGTAAAAGATCATTTAGTTAACTGTGCATTGTCTTGATATTACTTAATGCTATCTAACTAGGGTCCATCCATCCATTTTCAGAAACCGCTTGTCCTATTCAGGGTTGCAGGGATCCAGAGCCTAAATTAACTGGGGCATTCATTCAAATTGTATATTTTTAAGTCGTAGTGAAGTGGAGTGGTAGTATATGTCATCTGTTTTAGTGCCTGCCTGATTAGGGCAATTTCCCTGCTAAGTTGGGAAGATCTATTTCCTGTATGACTGCACATCATGTGGCCTGTGAGCACAGATGATCCTTATTGTATTGGGGAAAAACATGGGTTGGGGGTGATAATTTGCACCCCCCTATGGGTTTGGGACTGGATCTGTGAGGATATCTGGCAGACTCCAGACAACTGGGCATTTTGTGTTCAGTGTTAACAGCAGTAAAACTCAAAATCCTCTAAAATTAAGGAATTTCATATACTGTATCACATGAACTAGTGTAATTTAGTCAACCAGTTGCATCCAGTCCTCAACTCTTCCTGATGCTGTGACAGCTTTGTAAACGTTGTACAAAAGTTTCCCAACAAGAACGAAGTTTTGCATAAATGCAACAAATCCAGCACACTCATTCTCTCGCACATAGTAGATCAACCACACTTAGAGGCAAGATGGAAAATGACCTTCTCCATTGCCTGTTCTGTTTGTCCAGAATTGCTCTCTTCATTGCCAAGAATTGCTTTAAGTCCATGGCTGTGGCCAAGAAGAGACGTGCAATAAACAAAAAAACAAGCAAACATGCTTTATTTGCCATTTGCAGAAGTACATTGGAATGCTTCTCCTCACTGACCCCAACTGGCTCTCCATAGTCTGGGGGGGATCACAGTGCAGGGTCAGCTAACGTGCGGGGCCCCTGGAGCTGGGGGTTATGGGCCTTGCTCAAGGGCCCACAGACATGTGACTGGTCGGTTGAGACAGGGGCTTGATTGCTGATCACAGGCACAGACTCAGAATGCTAAGCCACCACCCAAATTTATAGCAGCAATAGAAATGGCACTAGCTCATCCTCATGTGTTTTAGCTCTACTTGCCAAAAACAAAGAATTATATACCTACAGTAATTTATGCTTGTATCTTGTGTTTATAATGCACTTATTACAGTCATGATGACCAGTAAAACAGCACAATGTCATATTACACCACAAACAGCAGAGTCCCTTGAAACAATTCTTTAATTCAGTACTAAAATTGTATATTCCTCTTGCATATCAACTACTGACTGTGCATCATTGGAAATTTAATTAAAGCTTACTTTGAAAATAGAATTTATTTTCAAGATAATCATATAAATGAGAAAAAGGAGTTACTGTGATATACTGTGATATAACAGACAGAAACTTACCCAAAATTATTATTATTATTATTATTATTATTATTATTATTATTATTATTATTATTATTATTTTGTACTGGGGCAAATGTGGATGTGACTGTTTTTGTAGTTAAGCTAGTTTATTCAAATTTAATAGCATTCAGTCATTAGCCTGTTGGTAAACTGAGACAGTTTATTTCTCTAAATTTGTTTTACATCTTTCATATCCTAAAATTATCATGCTTTACAGTATGCATTGCCTTGATTTTTTTTTCTTGAAATGAATATTTATAATATTCAGAAGAGAACCAAAAATCCCAGTTGTGAAGATTACAGTGAAAACAGTACAATGACAAGGCACTTTAGATAACTGCAGTGAGCAGGAAATCCAGCCTGTACTGGGAAGTCCAGGTTTAGTGTTGCTGCACTTTCATGCCTATGACTTGCAGGAAAGCCAGCCTGTACTGGGAAGTCCAGGTTCAGTGTTCCTGCACTTTCATGCCTATGATTTGCATTCTGACTCCAAATGAACTCCGGTCAATGAATTTGTTTTGTCACCCATATCCACCACATCTGTACAACCCCAATCATCTTACTGACCTGTTGCCAATTAACCTAATTTGATATTCAACCAGATGTTTTGTTTTAACATTACACAACTTTTCCAGTATTTTGTTGCCCCTGTCCCAATTTTTTTTAGACGTTTTTGTTTACATTTTACACATGATCTGACATGGAATCCCAGGTTTCCAGTCATATACGGTATCTCTGTGAAATCACATCATATTTTCCTTTTCATTCTCAAAGAAACTTGTGATTGTAGTACACAAAGCACAACGCTTTCTCATTTGTGGGGAAAAAAACCCTCCTTCTCCTTGTCATTCCTTGTTATTATGATATGGGGCAGTGTCAGAAACAGGGTTTAAATTAAGCCAGGACTAGGCTAATTCTATTAAAATTAATCCAATTTTAAATCATTTTGTCTTTCATGTTTGTGTTTACATTTTGACATAGAACTTTTGAAAAATAATGCTATATAGAATTCATATTGATAATTCTGTATATATTGTTTATTATTTGTGCCCCATGTATGATTGTTACTAAAGAAAGGGCCGGTTTCCCGAACAAGGATTACGACTAGTCTTGGACTAAATTGCCGTTTCAATGGAGATTCACCATTGTAACTCAAAGCTAGTCTAGGCTTAGGCTTAATCCTTGACTGGGAAACTGGACAAAAGAGTTTAATCTGAGTTGTAAAACTGGGTCAACAATAAGTATTCTTACCTGAAGTTACTGGACTGGCCTGCTGGATATTTTTTTATTTGAGATGAATTTCAAAAAGCGAGTGACAGTCCAGGTGTTTTTTTTCCCTGGTTTGCTGAATTATGCTGCTTGCTTTCAGTAACTGGGAGGTTTGACACAATTTGCATCAAGAGGTTCATCTCAAAGTCACTGAAGTCTTTTGAACGTTTTCTCTGGGCTTTCGCCATTGTGTGTTTGAGGCAGGTTTTATTCAGGTTCTATACAATATTTATGTTGCTAAGGGTCCACACTGAGTTTTCAAAGCATCCTGAGGTCAGCACCATATGCACATTGTTAGTGTAATGCAGCTTCATAAAGGGAAGCTGACCTAAGGCTGGAATTTGCTGGTCTCCAGCTAGACCTACCTCATTTCAAGTAAAGCATTGTCTAAAAATGTCTTAGAAAGCCATCTACACCAGAATCTATATCAGGAAGTAGAATTAGCCTAGTTGTGTTTTCATTTGATCTCTGTCTACAAAACTGTCCCTATGTGCAGAGACACATTAACATGGTCAGAGGGCCCTGGGCTATTTGAGCTGTCAGAGACCACCCTACTACTTTGTAAATGCTATACAATGGAGTGGGGGTAGAGGGGTACAAATTTTAATTAAAAATAGAGGTTAATTGAGGCTGTGATGACCCGGTGTCCCATTCTGGGTTATTCCCCGCCTTGAGCCCATATCTTCCAGGAAAGGATCTAGAAGAATCACAAACCCACCACAGACATATGGGCACAGAAAATCGATGGATGGATGGATGGATGGGTTAGTTGAGGCCCCTATTTAGCAGAGTGCTAAAACCCCTTGCATTAAGTCACCCCTACCTATGAGAAACAATTCCTTTCTCATCCACAGTGAGTCCTGGAACAACAGTTGAGATGAATATCTGGGAAGCCCTGTGTATCATTGAGCAAGACTGCTAATCTGAGTTTCGACAGGTGAAGAATGACTGCCTATTTTTTTTTCATACTTTACCCTTGGTGTCCTTTGGGATCTGGAAAACACATGTCCATATACACATGAACATAATGTCCTATACCTACTACTAATGAGAATGACAACAAGGAGCTTCTAAAACTTTCATTAACCTGCCATTTATTATCTGTTCACCAGTTTTGTTTTTTGTCATTTTTACATAGCTGAAAGAGAATTGATTTGGCTATAAAATCCTATTGGTGCATTACCTGAAATAAAATTTTGTGGAAAGAAAATTCAGAAATAATTGTTTTTTGGAGCTTATTCTACAAATATTTTAAAAAGTCCCATTTCAGTATTGTGGATCACGGAGAGTTCAGTGCTGTTATTTCCAATGATTTCTTCATCCTCAAATGAATTACAGGGGTCACAGGTGATTCACTCTGTTAAATTATTACTTTGACCACATTATGACGATGTCCTCAAGTTCACAGAATTCTGAAATGGTCTGAAGTTAGTTCTTTAGGGTTTCTGGGAGTGTGTTTTTTTTTGGTTGTATTCAAAACAATTTCCTCTGACCTTTGAAGTAGCCCTCCATGATATTGCTCTGTATGAAACACACAGGCTAATGAAGAGGACTCCTAAACGAAGAATATGTGATGTCATTTGTAGTGCCCCTATTCTTTCCTAGATTGTCGGTTTTTATTTTCTGCAGAATAGAGAGTCCTGCTATCCGATAAAAGGAAAAATGTTTGAATTACCACAAGTCACGGCAGAAGGAAAAGCTTCATCTGAACTATGGCTCAGTGCCCTGAGTGATAATTGTATCTGCAATATGTGAGTGGCTAAGCTGGTCCTCCAGGTGTCTGATTATGTGTCGGTGCTCTGAAAGCCCTGACGTGCTCTAAGCAGCAGTGAGAAATGAGCAGTTGAACAAGATGCATCACCAAAGAATGACATGGGATGCAGTGGGATGGCTGCCATTGTCTCTCATGGCAGAAACGTAGAGAGCACCTGACTTATTAACCCTCTGGGGATGAGCGTATTGCCAGCTGTGCAGCATAAGTTTCCTGTCTATTTCAGTTCATAACTTACTCTTATGGTTTGAGAAGAGGGTAACACTTTCCATTAACTGCACCTTCATAATGCTGTTATATTGCATTCATAAAACATTCAGTACACATTCATAATGTATTCATCAAGTATTCATAAAACATTCATAAACATCATGTATGTATACCATAACATCCTAACATCCCTTAACAGCAGTATTATACATTATTAACAAACATTATGTAATAATAACAAACATTATAATTGTATATTCATGTACTGTTTGTTATTAATGTATATTAAAGCTGTTAAGGGATGTTAGGATGTTAAGGTGTACTTGCATGTTGCTTATGAATGTTCTGTGAATGCATTATGAAGGTGCACTGAATCTTTTATGAATGCATAATGAATGCATTATGAAGGTGTACTTAATGTAAAGCATTACCTAGATTGATGAAGTTCTATGTCAATAAACAACACAGATATTCTAAATATTACACAAAATATCCCGACCTATGATAAAATGGCTTACTTTAAGTAAAGAATTCAACTTGTGTAATGGGGAATTCTGTATTGTAAGAATGTGTTTATAAATACAAGGGCTTTTTATTTATACCTTATTTTAGTTCAAATAGGCATTTTATTGTGGCTAAATTATTTCATGGGTGTATATAAATAAAGCACGCTTATGGCAGAACTTTTTTTCATTCTGCTGCAATGTATCATTTTTCTCCAGATTCTTTTATTTTTATGACAGACTCACCATGGCAACTGTTATCACACCCCCCTCCAGAGAGAAAGAGGATAACTCTCATGACCTAGTATCTCAAAGTAACAGATGCAGGGGATATATAATCAAGTTCCTATTCATAAGGTTTCCTTTTTATTCTTTGCATAGGTATATTCTTTGTCACATCTTTGTATTCCATTTCACTCTTAACTCATCCTGGTTGTCATGTTTTGTTTAAGAGCTGGTTATGTTTGTTCTGTCTGAGTGCATTAGCCTGTCTGCCTGCTAGATCTTGACCTGTATCAAGCTCAGATGAGGTGTACGGCGTCTCCCTGTTCCTGAGCCTTCGCCTGCCTATCTACGTCTGGAGCCATCATTCTTTCTTGCCGTTTTAGGGACCAGAACACACAGTGTTTGCTTGGGATAGTATAGTTCAGGATGTTCCTCTTCTTGCCCTTTGTCTGCAATTCCCATGATGCACTCAACGCAAAATGAGTTGGATGGATGATCTATATGCAAATTTGACATAAAGGTTTGGAATAAACTGTGTACCCTTTAAGTGAAATAGGAGTGTATCAAGATCTTATAAGCTTATGAGACAGTGGGAAAAAGCTGGGGCCCCATTCTGTGCTGGACAAAAGCCCTTATTATCTCTTTTCATTATGTTCAGATAGCTTGTTCGGTCTGACAAGCTATTTACATCAATTAACCTTTATTTTAATGTCATCCATTTTTGTTTTTCGTTTGGCACTTGGTGGCCTGTTATCTAATCAGCAGGCCTGAGTCAGTTTTGGTTGGAAGTTAAAGTTCAGGCTTTCGTTTTTCCTGTTGCGTAATGAACGATCATATAATTCTGAGAAAACTGAGAGACTAGCATAGACTCCTATCTGAATGTGTTTCTGCTGGGAGTGCTGGTTGAAAAATAAACTTTAAAGGCAATTAGTTTCACTGCCCGAAAAAAGAAAGCTGGAAAGGACACTGTCTAGGTACATTTCTCGGGTAATTATCCATTAAATCCTCATGGCTATGTACACCTAGAAAAGGTTACATTCAGAGATCTCTAAAGAGAAATCACACATCCAGGGTTAAGATGGAAAATGTAAGGAAACTAAATTGCTATTGTTAAAGCATCATGAAACTATTTACATTCATATTTTGCTGAAGGTTTCAGATTTGTACTGCTTCTTCTCCTGCTGAAAATTTTAACACATATTGTTCATATACATTTACAGAGTTCATATACATTTACAGAGTATGTTAGGTGTGCCAGATTATGAAAATCCTCAAAGACTGTAGAAAACATTCAGGTGTGCCAGTATTTGCCAAAAAAAAAAAAAATGTGCACAGTATTTGAACTATTACAGAATTTTTAATGGTGATATGAAGTTTGGTTTCCTAAATGAATATCTACACCTAAGTTTTTCAAAAAAGAAGCTTCTATATGGATTCCTCTAAAATATTTAACTTTATTAAAATACATTGTATTTCAATGATAAGACGCTTAAGACCATTAAGTATAATGGAAAACCTTTCTAAAGTATGTCATTCCAAAACACGTCTGAGGTAGCGCATACCGATTACACAGTAACCCAGCCCTTTCAGTGGAACCCTGAATGCTTTTTCCCACAACATAATCTCATTAATCAAGGGAAATACCAGGAAGAAGGCATCATAAAGGCATCTTCCAAGAATAAAGCTCATCCATCAGAGGAATGGATCAGTGGAAAATCACCAAAATTAGAATTATGAGACTCTATGTCAGATCCAGTACTTATGTTAGTAAATAGAGTGTCATCTCCTTATAGCATGCTAGCAAATTACAACAAGCCATTAACTTGTACACATTTCTGTGCACTGATGTGAGGAAGCCTGCAAGCTGGCATCACCAGGGACATAAGGAGCTGAGAATGGGTGGGCATCTCATGAACGCTCTGGACAATGACACCCCGCATAAATGTTGGTAATATCTTTCTGAAAAATAAATGGCAAGAAGATGTTTCACTCTGGTGATGTTTGACTCTGCAAACTAAGACTCTGAGGTCAGAAGGTCATTGGTTCAAATCCAATGGCTAACAGAGTCTTGTCACCATTGGACTCTTGAACAAGGTTCTTAATTGTCTGAGGGACAATGGCTGACCCTATTCTCTGGTCCTCACCTGTATGTCAGATTGAGCAAAAGCACCTGCTCAGTAAATGTGAATGAAAGATTGACACGGGATTGAAGAGCTTACAGTAGCAACAGTTTGTGGTTACTTGTCATTTTCGGTGCCACTTCTATCAAGTACTGACAGAACAAGCACAGCACATTTAATATTTAATGCAGCAGAACAGTAGCAGTGCATGTACAGTTCTCAGTGTGTAGCACTGTTGCCTCCGGTTTTGAGCCTCCTAATCCTTCCCACACTCTATGGGTGTGGACCCATAGAGTGTCATGCAGGTTTCCTACAGCATTCTGATGACATCCAGTTAACCTGTTTGGCATTCCTACATCGCCTGTTCTGACTGCGTTTGAGTGTATGCAAATGTCCTATAATGCATTCTATCCAGGATAAATTCCTGCCTGAAATAGACTTTAGCCCCCATATAACTCTCCTCAGGATGGTATCCCAAGTGGTTGGAAGATAAACAGATGAATCAACACTTGCCTTGTTGTTAGTAAATCTGATTATGGGTATTTTTATCCCCCAAACGGAGAATACAAATGGTTTTGGGTGTGAAAACTCAAGAATTATTATACAGACCTTTTTTCAAATTTTCAGGCTTTGTGTGGGTGACAAACTGGAATTGTTCAAATTTTGAGAGAAATCACCCAAAAATCAAAATAATTCTGTTTAGTGCCAGCAAAAGGGAGGGAGACTGCAGATGACATTTAACTTTGTGATAAGTCAAAAAGGATCATGGATAATATTTCTGCTTCACGCAAACATTATGCGAGTGAAGATCTACACCTCACTTAATTTTGAGACAAATTACCTTAAAATTAAATTGCCAGTATCGACGGCAACAACAGATGGAAATGGCAGCTGTAGAAAACATTTGGTCTTAAGAATACAGCGCTACAGAAATCTTTTTCAACCTTTGCAGACATACTGTATGGGGAAGACCTGGAAGTCATTACATTTTGAAACAAATTGCACCAAAATTAAAGCAGCTCCACATAATGATAACAAAGAAAAGTAAAAGCTCAGACACTTGAAATTGTTACTGTGATCATTTAAAAAGTATTCAACACATGAACATCAACTTTTTCTACCTTTGCTCACACATTGTAAAGGTGAAGATCAAAGCTAGTCACATTTTGAGACAAATTGCACCAAAATTGAAGCAGTACTGCACAATTATAGCAGAGAAAAGGGCAGGTTCACACACGTGATCTTGTCAGCATGATAAATCAAAATTCTGTCAGCTCCAAACTTTCCAAACTTTGTGGACACATTGCATAGGTGAAGATCTGGATAACACTAAATCTTGATGTATATAAACGTTACATGGATGAAAATCCACACCTGGATTCATTTTGAGGCAAAACACCTGAAAATAGAAGACTCCACCAAGATACTGGAATAGCATTGCTTTTAAAAATATCATCCAGATATTGTACACTACAGTGTACTGTATGGGTGATATAAAATTACATACCACCCAAGTCTAGTGCAAAGTGGTGGCTCTGAGGCTAGGGATTTGTGCCAGTATCTGGAAGGTTATTGGTTCAAATCCTGTGAATGCCCAGAGTCATTCTACTCCATTGGGCCCTTGAGTGAGGCCCTTAGCCTGCAATTGCTTTGTCCTGTGTATGATGTTAATCTCCACCCAGTCCTATAAGGAGGTCCTCCAACTTACAGGGGATAACTTGGGGGTTGGTGGCAGGACTGACACTCCATTCAGACTAGTGTGGTGCTGAGGTATCACCTGCCACATGGCTGCACTCAGGTTCTAATCCCTGAGTTGGTTTGTCATGTGGTGGGTCTAATGTAGAGGGGCTAGAGATTGTAGGGGCTGGGTGCTGTGAAAGAAGTAGGGTTATGATTATTACAGTGTTGTACAAATGTTAGGTCTTTCATACACTAGTTGACCCAAGGAAATACAGGGAAATCATGGAAGCGTTCTACATTTCTTTGGGTACAACTGTATGACCTCTCCAGAATGCATATCATTGGGTTAGATGCATGGATCACAGACAACGGTAATACTGCTATCCAAGTTAATTAATATGATACAATTTTAATTCATAAACATAAAACCAATAGAAGATTTTTGTCAATACTCTGCTAAAGTCTTTTGTTCCAGCTAAGCGGATGATCTGCCACTGAATCTTCAGAACAGGGGCATTCCACCATCCCAGTATGATAATGATCTGCCAGTTGCCTTAGCTATACTTGACCATTCAGTTCAGGATGACCACTTTTCTGTCATTATGGCTAAAGGGAACAACGTGTGTTCTGCAGCAGAGAAGACGCACACAGAGCACAAAATTTACCTGTGCTACATCTGGTAGGTTAAGTAGCAAAGTTCTTCCCCTTGTCATCAATGTACAGAGATTTATACTGCCAGTAGAAAGGCTGCAGGCGGAATCATATAAATAGTATTCTCAAGCGTGTTACATCACATGAAACCCGCAGAACATAAAATGAATTAAGTTGCTAGATGACAGCACACATATCAAAGAAGGTGTGAACTAGTCAACAGTCTGCCTGAAGTGACACGGGCATGCTGACGGGTTAATTAGTCATTCTGCAGAAAAAAGAGCAAATTAAAAATAATGGAACTGGACAAGAGAAGGTGATTAAAGAATGAACAATTTTATTATTATAAATTGTAAGTCTTTCATTGTGTGTATTTTTATCATTATACAAAGGTCCCACAAGGTTAAGTGCAGTAATTGTCTAGTTATGGATTTTGTATTCTGGCAGTTATCTAAATGAACTTGCATAGCATTTAAATATAGACTCATATGCATCACGTCTGGTATACTTTTTTTCAATAAAACAAATTGGATACAGAAGCTTCTTAAAAAATCGAAAGGAATTTGAACTTGAGCATCATGGTGCCTGTCCAGATTTTTAGCCTCCATGCTACTTGATACCTGTGTGACAAAAGCATTTTGTTGTGTGAGTTAATATTCCAGTGACACTTGTGTCTGGAATAGCATATCACTTTGAGTTTAATGCATTATTCATGTCATACAAGACTGTCAGAATTAAGACATGCGGTAACATTTTTACACCTGCTGCTGTGCTGTCATTTGCTCCAGAATTGGCCCATGTTGTTCTCTGATGCCCCTGATTTTTTTTTACACATAACAGCTGAATAGCTTATTCATTTGCTTGTTTGTTGGTTTGTTTCAATCAACTGTCATTATTAAAAATACATTCATTAATAGCCATAAAATATATAATGTGCTCTGTCGGGGGAAAACATGGAATCAGTCATAATTCTTTGAAAGAAAAAATGAAATACAGATATAAAAGATACACTTACTGAACCCTCGGCAAGACTCGGGCAAACATCCTAAAGAATGTGAATTATCAGAGGGAGTGTTTTGAATAGAACACAAATACATGTAGGAAATGCACCAGTTTTTCTCAATCAAATAATAAATCAATCAAAATGTTTTATTATTATTATCATTATTTCTATTTATTTATTTATTTGTTATTTTTTACTACAGTTTAAACTTCATTGACATGAGCTGGTTACGTATTCCTGTCACGCCCACGGGGGCGGGACCGGACAGGTGCGGCTCATTGACAGATGGGGAACCACCTTAAAAGCTGCGCAGCACCGACACCAACTTGCGAAATATTGAGCCGATGATTCGAAGCCGTACCGAGCACTCTTTTTGTCCTCCGTCTGCCCGCGATCCCTTGCCTTACCTGTTATCCTCCCGTGTGATCCTTACCTTCTTCCCTTCATTCCTCAGTCCAGCTCCCGTTCCTGACCTACCTGTCCTGCCGAGACCAGCCCCGTCCGTCTTCCCCTCCTCGTGCGCCACCGTCTCGTGCGTACTCGTCGGACGGATCTCTCTGGTATCGACCCCTGCCACGCCTCGACGACTACGATTACGGATCACCCCTCTTGTACCTTTGTTTTGGCTCTTTCACCTCGGAGCTTCTGTAGTGCGCTGCCTTAGCTCTCGGGCTAAGGAGCCACCGCTCCCACTCATTATGTGTGCATTCACTAACCTAATAAACCTGAGTCTTCCCTGCATGTCGGGATCTCTGTCTCCGTCCTTGCCGTCCTGTGACAATTCCAATATGCTTATTATATAAATATAAATTTATCTTGCCATTTTGGTTTGGGAATTTTCAGTGACAATCTAATGATGATGATGATGAGAGACTAGTGGCAGCTCACTGAGACCATCTCAGACAAACTGATAAGATCAAGTGGGTTCAACTGCAATTTCCACATAATAAGGGTGATGTGTTAACTCAGTGGGTAGCATTGCACTCTCGCACTTTCAGGGTTGGGAGATTGAATCCTATCTCTACTCTAACTGTGGGACATCTTGCCTGTAGTCTGTGACGTACAGTATGTGGCCATGTGCCCTGCAATGGACTGCTTCCCTCTGGAAGGTGTACCCCAACCACGTGGGGATCAAGGGAGGTGGAAACAGTTGAGAAATGGATTTAAACAAAGTATGGACATAAGACAGTGTTCACAATTAGTAACTTAAACCAACAGACAAGTTCAGTTGTCAAAAATCTTACTAACATTTACTATGGTAATATTATTCTCATTGGCCAATTTATTAGGTACACCTGGCTAGTACCAGGTAGGACCCACTACAGAATAACTTTGAGTTTGATGACTTGTGTGGTCAGAGAAGCTGTTATGTGTGATCGGCATGGAATGGGCAAACAGGAGTAGGAGTCACGAAATCGGGTAAACAAGGGGTTTAATTGAAGAACACACACACTGGAACACATCACAATATCATTGACCGGACTGGGGAAACATACTCAAACGCAAACTTAAATACACAGGACTAATTAACAACAACAAGAAACAGCTGGTAACATGGAGATTCCACATGAGGTAGTGAGGGGGTGTAGCACACAGGAGGATCGGACGAGCAGGGCATGACAGAAGCCTTTCTACACAGCATTCTTGTACTCAGCTCTTAAATTTGCACTTGTGATTGTGGCCATCCTCTCAGGTTTAACAAGTGTGACCATTTTCTTTTGACTTCTCTTATGAACAACATTTATTTCCCACAAAACTACCACTGACTGGAATTTTTTTTTTTCATTTTTTTTTGTTTATCACACCATCAGAACTCAAGACACTATGGTGTGTGAAAATCCCAGGAGGGCGGCTGTTACTGAGATGCCAGACCCACCACGTCTAGCACCAACAAACACACCGCATTCATAATCACTTAGATCAGGCATCTTAGCTCTTCTAATGTTTAGCCAAACAGACTCTCAACCTCTTGACCCTGTCTGCATGTTGTATTATTCAGTTGCAGCCACAGGATCTGCCGTTTGAAGGAGCAGGTTGTTTGCAATAACAAATAGCTATAGCCAATGAAGTGGCCACTGACAGTATTTTTCTTAACCACATGGTGCTTTTCTTATGTACTTTGTTCTTTGCGTGTTTTATAATTCATCTGTGAAGTTCACATAATGGATAATTGTTGTGAACTTCCAGAAAGGAATCAATGTAAGGAAAAATGTGCCTTAACAATCTATTGAAATTCTGTGAATCAGATGAATTACATATTCACTATACACTGTTTATTTAGCAAATAAGGCCATTTGGTTAAGGTACTGCCTTGGGTGTTAAGTATGTAGTCATCTTGCTTATCCTGGTCAGGGTTGTGGGGTCATTATGTATCGACATAATATAAATAAATATGTAAATGTTTAAGTGGGTGGTACTATAACTCACACCTCTGAGGTTGGGGGTTCAAATCTCACTTCTGCTCTGTGTGTGGAGTGTGCATGTGTCATGAGGGTGTCATTCAGGAATCCAAGTTCCTTCCTACAGTCTGGCTAATTGATACCCCTAGACGGCCCACAGTGCAAGACACCAAAACATTATTTTCTTCTCTGTGTATATTTTAACTTATAATGACATGAACCTTAGCAGGCACACTGACTACAGATTGCTGTTCAGATTATTTTTTACTTATTTATTTTTCTAGCAGCATAATGAGTGCCATCTGTTTTATTTGATTAGTGTAATTACTTATTTGGTGAATGACTGTTTTTGTCTAAATAATGTTTGTCATTTCCTATCTGCAAATTTCAGTGAGTATTTATGGCTTTTAATTTTGCAGTGCATTTTTTGTTCTATTTCCTTTGCTTATTTCGGTTTTGTTTGGCATCTTTCTTCATGCGTATCAACAGCAGATGGCCTGGAAGTTCGAACATTTTCAGAGCCCTGTGAAAAGAACCATGCGCGCGACATGTTTTGCGATTGCTATCTTAGCAAAGGAACTTCAGATCTGCTTCATTTATGAACCGTCTTTTTCTTCATCCTGCTAGTAGGCGACAGACCTCTAACTCACAGAGTTCAAAGATGGAAGGGCTGTGATTTCACGACAATGAGGTCAAGAACAGAGAATCCCAGAGCAATCCATTACTCGTTGATATTCTTTTGTTTCCCTTTAGCCTCTCTTGTTTCTGGTACAAGGTTTACTGTAGAACTCCCACATTATAAAGTAATTCAGTCTCAAAGGCTTTTCCTGTTACTCAGCAAGAATACCAATACAGCTCAGGTCCCAAAACACATTTTTCAGCTGCCAAGTGAGTGATTGCCGCCAAAGCCTTTGTGAATACTGCAGGATGGCTGATCATTTTCTCCCCATACTTTATTTGTCTTTTGTTTTGTTTATGTTTTCCTGTTGTTTTGTTTTTGTTTATTTATTTTGTTTTTTATTTGTTTGCTATTTATTTATTTAGCTTCATTAAAATAATGAGATCATCGTCGTCTCAGCGGAGACATTGTCAGGTTGACAGGCATGGCAGGTTTGTAGGAAGCCTGGATTTTGAATGGCTGTGATGCTCCCATATTTTCCTTATGTTGTTTATCTTTATAACCCTCTGTTTATGTCTCTAGATTACCTAAAGAATTAGCCTTCAAACCACAGCTGAAGAATTTATTCATAAGCCATCTGCCTGAAGTCAAACCCAAGAGGAAAAAAAACACCTAGCTACAACACAAAAAATTAAACTGTTACTCATAAGTTCTCATATCAGCTGTTCCCAAGAGAAATGAATTAAATACAGAAATGTAGAATGTATACTTCTATAGAAGTAGAAAAAATATATATCCTCCTGAGACCCAAGGAAAAAAGTGTCCTTCAATTTTAGGTTATTTGTCTTTGGAGGAAATAAGACATCTTACAATTTAGATTTTTTTCAAATTTATTTTTATTTTTAATTTCACAGCATCTTTAGTGCACAACAGGAATAAATACGTTTCCTAACATCAGCGAAAAGACAGATGCAAAAATAAAATGTCCACTACAATGGACATAAATGAATGGGTGGGGTCTCAGGAGGATACATCATTATATTGCACTGAAGGCTGTTTGGTTTAGACTTCAGCCTATGCATTATGCTTAATTGTCCTAATAGACATTGATATGTTTGTATTGTTCCATTAAAGACATTTATTAAACCAACATCTATAAATGACTGACTGTATTGAAAATATCTCCAAGGAAACTATTTCAAATTTAAATATCCAAACAGCACCCTCTGTTGGTCTCACAGAAAAGGACTACTATAGGAATAAGTATAGGAATAAGCTTTGGAGAGATTTCAGATTAAACCCAGGCCATGTTGTGGGCTGTTTGATTCTTATTATGATTTGTGATAATATATCAATATTTACCACTGAGAGCTCACTCATTTTGAATATACATTTTTGTGCACCCAAAATTAGTTGCCGTTTCTACCTAACGAAAGCCACTGTCTGAGAAGAAATTAAAATTTTCTGATAAATACATAAGCTGTAGTTTAACCTGTTTAATTTAGTTAATTTAGTTAACACTGAAGTACAAATTATGAACATGAACAAGTATAGTTCCTACTTGAGATAAAAGATGTATCACAATTCATTAATTATGATCAAACATGAGATCAGTATTTCACTTGTGTTATTAATTATTTGTTCCTTCAGTAGTTCCTTAGCAGTTCACAAAGGTATACAAAATGAACAGATACAGTAACAAACAGTGCCTGGGATGAAATATGCATCATGATTCATTAATGATGAATTAACATGAAATCAGTATGTAACTAAGATTTAGTTTGTGGTTAATTAATACATAAGTAATAGTATATTAATTATTATACTATATTATTTAAATCCTGTCAGGTATAGTGTTGCCATTAAAAGTTGTCATGGCGCCAGAGCCCCTAATCCAGGAGTGGTGTTTCAAGTGGTTAGACATCCTGGACAATGAGATGGCCTTCATCCAACAGCTCATCAGCCATCTTTCTGCTACTGCACTAAACCTGGGTTTGAGAGTGCTTAGTCAGGCTTCTTGTTTTTCAGAAGTGGTGCTGAAATGTGATTTTTAAGTGTATAGGACAAACCCACTTAGAGCATACAGTTGACGGACTCTTTGAGTCTGTCAAGGAAGCCTCCAGAAGCCAGTCCTAAATTCGGCTTTGTCTAGCCTGGCCTCTAAAATTCCGCTGCTACTCCTACAGCCAGCCGTATGAGCTCAAAAGAATGTCCTATTTTATACGGTACTCTTATAAACCTCCCAGGTATTAAGCCTCCCACCCTCAGGCCAAAGCTTCCATGCTGATGGGTTTCTGCTGATAGGCCTGCAGTGGGGTCACTAATAGAAAACACTTAACAGATAAACATAGGAAATGAATTGAGGATGTCAGCTCAGCTCTGTGTTCCCAAGGCACCTCCTCAAATAGAAACAAACATGTCACATTCTCAGTTCAGACTGAATAACACTTCTGCTTCTCTCAAATTTTCCAAAATGGAAAAAAATCGCCCAAATGGCAAATTTACCATTGGTGAAAGAAGTACGTTATTATCAAATGCCTATATCCGGCTGTTGTTACAATACTTCATTTTCACAAATCTGACTGTTGCTTGAAGCTGCTGGAGATGAGTGTTTGGTTAATGGGTACAGGATAAGGAATTCTCCAAACAATCCCCCGTGATGACTCTGAATCCCTTTCTCAAAACCCATTTATCCAGCTTTGTAAATATGGCTTTGTTGAATTGCATCACAAGCTTCTCTAACTATACACTGGTCAGTCACTGTATTCTAATAGTAGAGCACACTGTTCTCCTCTTCTCCATCCACACATATCGTATTTTTGTTGAAATAGTACCATAGGGCTACTCTGCTATTTTGCTCTCTGATTTTACTCTCCTGTCCTTCCACACTGTGCCTTCTTAAGTTGGTCGCCATGACAGCCATTTCCTTGAAACAGGTCAGCGAGACATAGTCACTTTCCTTCTGCGTCTCTCAGCCTTTACTGTGATGCTCCTTGTCGACTGTCAGTTTTTCGTTGCTAGTTTTTCTCCCACTATGCCCGCACTCATTGCCTGAGACTGCTTACCCTAGAGGGACAGCTAACATATAGGGCTGCCATACCTCATTCAGCATTATACTAACAATCAGGTGCAAGACAGCTGATAGGCTTAGTTGTGGCCATAAGTAGATGAGAAGTTTAGGTAACACCATTTTCAAATTATCCCCAGTGAGGTGGACATGTTATTAAGGTCAGGCTCGTTGATCAGGTTTTTGGGGATGCTTTTAAAACTGCACTATAGAGCAATGTAGCAGCAAGTATCTTACCACAGGAAATGCATAGCTAATTGCAATTTATTTGGTTAACAGAAAGGTAATAATCAGTCTATTCTGCGCTACAATATCAGCCTTTAAAATTCTATAAAATGTGACACTGACCAAATCATTAAAAAAAGAATTTGTGTTATTTAAAGTGTTTCATGAGCAGGAAACAGAAAAAAACTAAATATGTGTATAAATATTAGGCTGACGAGGCTCTGGACAGATTGACAGTAGTACAATGATGGAAAAGCCAAACAATCTTTTCAATAGTGAGCTCATTCTCTTTTGCCCTATTTAGGCATCAGTTCA
>JAODJW010000040.1:13850625-13865758 GCA_026777045.1 Hyperopisus bebe
ATCTGTGTGTGTGTGGGGTGGGGGGGGGGGGTCACTGGGGGCAGAGTATAACAGCGAGAGTGTGTATTCCGATTCTTGCAGGTATAAGAAGTGTCAGTCTGGATGGGGGGGGGGCATTTCCTTGCATTTCAGCTCAGCTCAGGTGACTGAGAAGCTGGAAAATATTATGGTATATTTCTGCAAAAGAAGTAGGGTGAGAGGATAGCTCAGGATACTTAACCTTTCTACATAATTCTGTGTTTCTGTGCCTTCTCCATAATCTGCACACCCATGAAGAGCAGGCAGATTGCATTGCTTGCTGTGATAATGGCATAAGCATACTAACCTGGGAGTACCTGGGAGTACACAATAGTCAGCAAGGATCAGTCTGAGCTGCAACCTGGGGAGTGATTGCTGGGGGTGTCCTGTTGACTGAAAATAAATCTGATGATGAATTTTCTCTCTGTTTGATGTAAAGTAATGCACGTCTGCCAGGAAGGGCAAGGGGTTTGGGAGGAGGGTATCCCTGTCTGCTCTCTGCATTCACGAATGCATCCATTTATTATGAAAGTCTTACCATATTCCAACCGTATTCCACATATCATCTGCAAAAAGAATATCAGATACCATACATACAAAACAGTAAAATACAGACAGTCCCCAGGTTAATAATGTCTGACTTATGGGCCACTCATACTTTCGCACATGCTGCCATAAAGGCTATTATATTAAAAAATTGAGTTAAAAACAATGGTCTGTAGTAACAAACACACAAACTACTTTTTGATGTTCGTGAAGATACTGTATCACGTGGCTTCAGTGGGTCACATGTTCAGACCTCATGAGTTTTACATCTTGTATGAGCATTTGCAGTGTGGTAGGACGTCTCAGCTGCAGAAACCACATTACAGTGTATAGTGATGGGGGGATTTACACAAGATACCTGAACAGCTGCTGAGGTCTATGGATTTTCAGTATGTTAATGGTGTCATTTACCACAGTGTTTAACTCTCATCCATTATTTATTGTTCAAATAATAGCAGTAAAAGCAAGCAAAGTCCTCCTTATCATTTTATCACGTCATCACTATTTAGTTTTGGGTTTTTTTTTTGTTCATCTTAGCCCCATTGTCTTGGTTAAACTTTCCAACTGAACTGCGATGCTAAAATCCACCAGGTGAAGGGCTGGACGTCCTGCTTTGGGCCTGTACACTGCATCGCACTGACTGTTTTTCTGCATGCATGCTGTTTTACCAAGAGGGCTCGGCTGTAATCGCAGTATGTATCTGGAGTGTCGAATCCCAAAGTACTGTGCGCTTAGCAGTGGTTTCCCACTGGGCTTCAACTCACGGCGAGACGCAACTTCCCATCTGACTTGACTCTGTGAGGAAATGTTCCTCTTTCTACTGCTAATGCCATCTGAATTTTTACATGTATACCAAATTAACTCAATGTGTTTTTTTCAATACATTAAAAAAATAAATATTCTGACTTCTGTAGGATGGCCATATTATAAAACCAAGATCATATAAGTAATTGTGTACATTTTAGATGCATATTACCATTTGTAAACATTTGGCTAAGCTTATTATGTTGATTAATTCACACAGAGGTGCATTAATATTCTCTCCCAAAGGGGTAGGTAGGTAGGTAATGATTTCATTATTCAGAGTCAGGGTACAGTAGTACCAGACTATTTTGAATGCTTTTAGAATTAGGTCTGATCATTCAGTCACATGCCATTTCCTTCCCTTTCTAAACAGAAGACATCTGCCTGACCTTTTGTCTAGAGAACACTACAATCTCAGCTTGACTTCCTGCGTGCCTCTCTGACTGAATGAATGAATTGTAACCTGAATGAAGGATCTCCGTCCACAGCTGGACCTTTCGAAGTCCAAGCTTCTTTCTTACCTCGCAACTCAACCATTCAACAGTGACATCTCTGTCTAGCTTGGATCACCAGTGTAGTCAAAGTTTTCTCGGAGTCTAGAGATAGTAATGGAGGACCAGCTATCGTTTGCTGACAACATTGCAATTGTTTCCCGATCCTGTACTGTAGATTTACTTTTTATAACATCAGGCAGGTCAGACCATAACTACTACAACATACAACATGCACATTAAATCTTTTTCCAGGCAGTTATCGTTTCAAGGTTAGATCATTGTAAGTCTTGACTTGTAGACCTGGCAGTATGTTCTGTGATTCAAAATGCAGCAGCACTCATGTTGCACCTCAGCTTGTCTCTCTTTAGTGACTCTCTATAGCTGCCTGCATCAAGGTCGACTTTGTCCAAAAACCAAAGATCACTTGGCGAATCCTCCACCCCGTGAAAACAAGTCTTGTGCTACATGTTTTTCATGCGTAGTTTCTCAATAGTGTAACAACTACGTTTTTAATATCCACCAATCCATCGATCCATGCATTTTAAGAACAGTATAAGTTTGTGGTAATTTTTTATTAGAAGCAAGACTTTCTCAAAAGAAACTTATCATTTAAAAAAAATATATATATTTTTTACTTTATAATGTTTTCATTATTATTTATATGCATTTTTGTACTTATCTTTTATGAATGCTTATTCAACAGCAAATTCAATTTTTTTCACCGTAATCACAAACCAGATTAGTTTTTCTTTTTTTACCTCAAGGGAAGGATACAATATTCACACTGTTATATTTTGCAGAAAGAGAAACCAAACGGTCCAATAAGTGGGCAGTGTTAAATTAAGACATCAATGGGGATATTGCTTCATTGTCTTCAGCTTTGAAAAGTCAATGACTGTCAGACAAAGCAGAACTACAAAATGCCACAAGCGAGCAAAAATCAAAGCTGTAATTTCTTACCACTCATTTCTCAAAACAGTTATTGAAATTTTAAGTGATCCAAGCAAACAATATATTATTAAGTAGCCATGTGCATTGATAGAATAATAGATGTATCATCAATATCCCCTTTCACAGTGAAAAGCTCATTAAGTAGTTTAGTGGACTGTATGATATACGAAAAGAGTATAAGTTGGACTGGAAGACCTTATTAGCATTACTCATTTAGAATGGGCTGTTATTGGGAACATTACTTTCACAGTCATCACTACACTCAGGTCTACTAACACAGTGGTTGTCAACCTTTTTTTACTCCGCGGGCCAATTTTTACCATGCCAGCTCAGTCGCAACCATATATCAAGTATCGGTTTAAATTAATACTATGATCATGCACCCTGCAGTTTACACCAATCAATGCCTATTGCACAAATCTGATTGGATGTGCCAGTGAATTTTAAATTAAGCATCTGTAGTTTGGCTTCTTGGATTGGTCGAGTGTTCACTAGTTTTGTATGAAGCATTTGCAGATACAAGACCCAGTTATACAGTATAGGTTAATTGGGGCTGGGAAATCTGAGTGTGAATCAGCATATGAGCTTGCTGGTTTTAAAATGCTTTAAAATGCGTTTCCATCTATGCCTCCCAATCCATGGGTCGCAAAACACTACAAGAGGCCCAATGAAATAGTACTTTCCATGTTAACACGGCATGTTATGTTGCTCGGTGAAGCTTGTTGAGCAAAAAGATACAGCATACTTACTAGACGAGTCTGCAGCCCTTCCATGTTTACATGGGTACCATGCACTCAGGGGAGGTCTTATGATAGGATTAATTAGACGCTCCAGAGGTGGGGAAAAATTAGTTTTTGTACAATAATACAGCTTTCAGAACATCAACCAGAAACTGCATTACATTGTTTGATCTGTGGAGCTTATAACTGGTAGTTGTCTAATGAACGAATTATAGCCTTCTAGTTATACAATAGAGGCAATATAGATTTAACTTACTACAATTACATTGAATCAAAGATGTACCATATAAATCATAAATCGTACTCCATCGTCAAATCATACTTGCTATGATGCATTACTGTGCGAAGAAAAAAAAACTGCTGTCCTGAATGTTCAACATCCATGATATGGAGAAAATTAAGAGAGAGATTGCTTTCTGTGTATGTCCTTCAACAGGATTGCTGTATCATTGCTTGCTTCAAATGGTCAGTCAAGAGGAGGAGTTCTGATGTTTTCAATAGCAATAGAATGTTATGGCGGGGGGGGGGGATCGATAGCAATGGAATAGTTCGAGGTTAATGAAAGTCTGTGTTGTACACTAAATGGATGTAATAATATCTGATGTTTCCTGCAGTGATGGAATATAGCACAATCCATGTGGAGATAAGCACCACAGTACATGGCCACTGAAAGAACACATTTTATTCTGCTTGAAGGACGAGCGCTTGAAAAAGCAACCTCACAAGCACACACAGACACACTCGTAGTTGGGACAACAAAGCTCGGCCCTGTGATCTTCGATACTCATCTATGAAAAGCCAGCCCTACCACATTCAGCTCCATAGTGACAGAGGAGCATATTACCTCAAGGCTACAGTTTTATGCCATATATAATAAATGTTCACAATGCATCGCATCATAGATGATATTAAAGACCGCAAAAGGATTTGAGCTACGTCAGTGATACTGACTTTGCTTAAGGCACTTTTTCCCTGGTGGAAAGAACACGTTTCCACGCACTTCCCTTTAGCAAGTGGGACCACACCAAGCCCAGGCAGAATGAGTGCTATTAACTCAGTTAATACTCCTGAGGCTACTGCGTTTAAGTAAAGCTCTAGAACGTATCCATTCCCTTGTCTCTGTTGTTCTGGAGCTGAACACACATCTAAGAGAACATAATACTTCCCTTCTCTCACAGAACCTAGCTCCTCCACTACCAGGTACACATGCAGTGTTCAATCCTTTAAATGGAAGATTTAGGTGATTACAGACTTATGCACCGTTCTATTGCATTGGACAGAATATTGGTAGTTTGGTACTTTCCATATGCCCCTTGTACACTGCTCACATTCTCCAAATAGTTTGGGTGATTTATCACCCTGAGGGTGAGAGCTCAGCAACTGCCAGATAGCATAAGTGCAGTAAACGCTAATTGATTGTGCATTGAAATGAGAATATGCCCCCAAACGATGATTCTTGGCAATGAGCTCGTTCCATCTCCACAGTAAATTCATCCGCAACATACACAAAAACCACTGGACATCCATTACTGAATATCTACCTGTTAAGGGTGATATTTTTATAGCTTCAAATACTGTCAATCAAGTGCATTTTTTCCGTTTTTTTTTTTTTTTTCTTATTATGGGAAATGTATAACAATTCTATAGAGAACACTTTGCAGAGATAATTGTACCCTCTTCCTTTGACAGATTATGGTGTTTTCTTGCTGACATCACAAATGATTTTAGTGTTTTATTTTCTGTGTACAAGCCATATCACACAATTAGAATACCTTTTCAACTGCCTAGTTGAAGAAATAACAAAGCATTCATTTGAGTGTCAGGGATTGTGTTTTATATGAAAAGGACAGCTTCCACTATGTTGTTTTTTACAGAGGAGGAGAAATAAAGATGCTAAGTGTCATAATAGTTATGATTCTTTTCTCCAAAGTAATCATGCTTCAGTCATGCATAATGTTTGTTTGGTGCACAATACGCTAATGTGTTCAGAAACATATTAGTAAAGAAATTAATCGGTCAATATATATTGAAGTCATGTGACATGTCAGTGGTGAAAGTAGGTTCCTATTTTTGTTTTGGACAAAAGACTGAAAAATGAAATTGTCCCTATCCCCAGAGAAATAACATCAAAAATTGACAAAATACTTTATATATGGCTATTTGACATTTGAACTCAGTCATTTCAATCCATCAATCATATAGGTACTCAGTGATGAAATCTGAGAATAATACTAATGGAAGAAACACAGCAAGTGATACATCAAAATGTATGTGTATTTCTCCAAAATGAACACTATAACCTTTAATTTATTATTTAAAGGTAATGGGTAACAATTTAAAAATATTAAAAAAATTAGGTGAGTTTAAATCAAACTGCCCTTAGGGTTCGACTGTGCGTTTGATTGTGCATGGATGTCCAGTGATGAACTGGCATCCTATCCAGGGTTCAGGGTTGCTTTGACCCTGGATAAGCAGTTATGGAGAATTGATGGATTATAGATGGATAGGTTATGGATGGATAGATGATTCATAGTAATGAATGACAGATAAATGCAAATCACACCTTCATTTTCAGATCTGTGACATTTAGCTTATCCATACATCCATCCATCTTCCATCTGTTTGTCCTGGTCAGGGTCACAGCTGGGACCTGAATCCTATCACAGCCATCACAGGGCTCAAGGCCTGGTTTACACCCTGGACAGGATGCCAGCCCATCACAGTGTACATGCATACACACAGAGAACTGGAGAACCAGAAGGATACCCACACATCACAGGGAGAACATGCAAACTCCACAAACACATGGAGTGAAGGAAAAATTTAAACCCTCAACACTAGAGACAACAGTGCTAGCTTGGAATATGCCACCCCTATATTTCGGCTAATTCGGTTTCATTTTGTAAAGCTATTTACCAAATGATTCTTTTGTATCCCTAATGATTGTCTTACATACCTAAGGAAATGTGTGACCCACTCTGTTTATTCACCTGTAATTATACACTCTGTGGGGGGTGATGACACATTCCGGCATATTGACAGCTCAATACAAAACTCTGACAGTTTTAGCTTTGAAGATTGAATTATAACTCCCCGTCACAGCATTTTAAAAAAACATTTGTCAGCTTTTCAGCACTACAAAATAAATACAAATACAATAGGTCTTCATCATCTGTAAATGACTCTATTGAGCTTCCCCAGAGCTGCAATGGCAGAATCTTATAAATCCATCCATCTTCTCTAACGTCAGAATCGGTCCCTTCCTTATCCTGTTCTGTCCATTGTTTTCCTATGTTCCCTGTTTGGCCAGCAGGTGCCACTGGTCATCTCGTTTTACTCCCTGTGATCCCCTAGGTCTATCCCCATAGTTCTCCGTGTTTTGTGGGCCACTCCGAGGCTGAATAAACTGAGCGTGCAGCAAATTAGCCATTCATCTTGAACAGTTGTGAGTTACAGGCAAGCATCGACATTGTTGGACATTTTTACTTTTGTGCCAGAGTGCTATATTACTGTCAACCCTGTGTTAATCATGTACCTTGCATTTCTGTGCCCAGTTTGATTCTTGCCTTTTGTGTTTCTTTAGTTGAATATTTACCCCTGTGCCCAGTTTATATCCAAGTCCTCTGTTCTTCATATCTCTTATTCCCTAATGTTTGTGTTTTATTATGGAGCCACAGCAGTCCGTCATCAGGACCTCACTATCTGTGTATATAAGTCCCAGAATGTTCCTCAATACCAAGAATGTGAAGATTGTACTTGTGGTCTTGGCAAGAACAAAGGTATGGTCAAGTACACATACTGAGAAACACCCCGTCTATTCTTAGTGTCCTGGTTTGCTATCAATAGTGTTTGAATGTGAATGTGTTTGCTGTTAGTTGTGTCCTGCTGTCAGCCCTATTCTGAGTCTGTATGATTCCTCTGCATTTCCTTGTGTTTAGTTCTTGCCTTGTTAGTTCTTGTATCATCTATCTGCCTTTGTTTAGACCCCTCGTGTTCTCTTGTTTCTCGTTCTTTTGAGTTATGTTTTGAGAATAAAATACCCTATTCTCTGTAAGCCACATAGTGAACCATCGTCAATCATGCTCTGACGTAACACCTAACCCCTCCTCAAGTAGAGGGTCACAGTAGTTTCATTTACATAAATATAAGAAATATGCATAACATATACAATACTGGAAAAGTTCAGAAATAATGAATAGAAATATAAAAACATTAAATAGGAAATAATTGTAATATATGTTGATATTTAACTGTACTATGTTTTCTTATTTTATATTTGTTATAAAAATACGTATATGTTGAGAATATTTATTAATACCATATACGCAGTTAGGGTGACCAGGTTAAGAGGCTGGAAGATGCATGGGTATAGGCAATCATTTTCAGGTGAATTACAGTATGTGCAAAATGGGTTTACTGTCACACAATGATCTGATCAGTGGCAGTGTCAGTAATACTTGATATCCTCCCTGTTCCTGTATCATATTATGCAATATGTAATTTTTAAATATTTATTCAGTATATGCATATTATAACCTATTTACAAGTGCTTCCTAAATATTGCTGGAGTATAATTGTCATTGTAAGTCATTTGCAAATCATTGTTTATTAGACTTCCGGGGCTGGAAAACTGAAAGATGAGACTCAGTTTGTTTTGCTGCTGATTGACATTATTAATACTAGTTCCCATTCATAAAATGATTGAGATTAATTACTATGAAGCTGAATTATGAACCCACAGACCAGAAATTTATGGATCCCTCCTGCCATATGCCAAAATATCAAATACCTAAACAAAATGTCTGCCAGGCCATAAATCTTGATAGTATTGTCATATGGTTGGCGTATTATATTTGGGAATAATACTGCATAAAGCAGTGATGGGGATAAATTGGCTCCCTATGCTCCTACAATGCCTAGCAGATGGATGGGCAGATAGACAGCAGTTTATTAACTTTTTAATTGCGAGACTGAAGAACTCAATGTGCAGCTTCAGCTTGCATATGATTGATGTTGGTTGGGTGTAAACATGCTAAACGCAGGAATGGCATACAAACTGTCGTTACGTCCACGGTGTGTGACGAGAAACCCGGAAAGCTTCATGATTGCCAGCTTCTAGATAGCTGAGTCTGTCACATGCATCATGTAGAGCATTATTACAGAGAAAACGTAACATTGACTTATAAAGAAAAAGCTCACTTTGAGTAAGGAAGTTCCATAGTATCCATCATAGCATGTTTGCCTGAGGGGGAATTTACCCTGGAAAATAATTTCTCAGGGTATTTTTACGGCTGTCAGGAAAAGATGCAGGTTAGCCTCATATGAACTAGGGATTCGGCGTCCATTACAAGTGGCCCAATTAGTCTGTTCCTCCTAACTCTTTAAAAGACCCCTGGACACATGAATGAGACTGGGTTGAATACTTATTACAAAAACATGCAATGACTACTTGCATTCCCTTCAAAGGGAATGCAATAATAGTTTTACTTCCAGAGTTTACGGTACATACATTGCTTTAGAGAGAAAAAGGTAAAAAGAAACCAATAATAACCACAAAGAAACAAGTTTCTATAAGTTGAATAAAACTAGTTAAATATGATTTTTAAAGAAGTGTACATTTAGGCTCTAACAACCTTCCAATGAATTTTCCAGAGTGCACATTTTTCACATCCAGTAATGAGTAAAAGTAATTATACTATAAGATACAGGTTAGAGGATAAACAAACTAAAGGAGAATGTTGGTGTGAATGTAATCAGACCATAAATGCATTCATGGCCAACCCATGTCTGGCCTTGATTAATTAATAAAGACATTCAAATCAATTATAAAGGAACTAGAAGGCAATATAGAGATGCAAGTACACAGGTTATGCGAAACATGTAATTTGTATTAGTAAGAAAGCTCATGAATACTGCACTTAAAGGCACAGACAGAGAGCATGGTGGCTCAGACAGGTGTATATAGAATCGCGATAAGAGGAAATAAAAGCATGTATGTCATCATGGATAAGTCATTGACAGCAAGGAGAGGCTTAACATTAAAATTATTTCTATAGTTACAGTACTAGTAGTAGCACAGTAGTAGGCCTCTTATTCTCTTGGTCAAATCTCAGCTCAGGAAATGAAAGCAGTGTCACAACCGACAAGGGACTTGGGGGCAGGCATGGTGGAGAAACAAAAAGGAATTTATTTGAACTAAAGGACCAAAGGCTGGAAATCAACAGGATCACGAGGGATCAAAATGGGGGAACTGGAATGAGGCAGCGCATAGGCGACAAGAAGGTATGACATCAATGATGTAACACGGGACTAGGAAGCATATTTATACAGAACACACGAGGGAGCTAATGAGAAGCAGCTTAGAGTGATTAACATGAGGGTTAGTAACGAGGGGTAAAGTAAAGGAGTACCAGGTATGGCTTATTAGGGTCACATCAGAAAGGAGACAGGAGGGTCAGGTGAAATGGTGGGCAGGACGTGACAATAAGCAAGCAAATTCTTGAATTAATTCTTTATAGCAGTCCTTGGGGTGCCCCCCATGTTTTTGCTTTGGGAGCTGAGAGAGAGCAAATATGGGGAGTGTCTAGCAATAAATTAATGTGGTGACATGTATTCTCCACTAGGTGGCTCTAACAAGGTTCTCCACGCCACCTAGAGAAACAAAGGACAGTGTAACACTCTTAGAGTATGGACAGCTCTTTGTCCATCTGGTGCGAGAAGGCTCCAGGGTGTGCAGCTGGAAAGTGCTGTGTCAACCACAATTGACTGGTGAGCTCGTGTGGCCAAAACTCAGAGAACTTTGGACTATGCCACCATCTGGTACTCACTGGGGTAAGACATCTATTCTTCTGACAGTTCAAGTTCATCCTTGATCTCCCTCCTGAATGCATCAAGGACATTGTTCATTTGCATGAATAATATGATCCTGAGACACCTATACCTTAAGCTACAGTTTCACCACAGCTCCCGCTAATCCCACTCTTGCACCACCACATAATCATTAAATCACCAGGTGAATTCCAGATTTCCATCAGGCAGTACACCAGAATATGCATAATGCTCAGCTCAGAAAGTCCTATATGCATTAGAACTGTAGATCATCTTGTATGAGATGATTGTTCTTCTCTTTCTTCTTCACTACTTCTTTCTTATATTACTTGTTTCACTGATATCCTCTAGAAGGTACTGTTGAAATATAGGTCTGTCGTAAACACATGATTGAAAAGCAAAACAGTAGATTTAACTAAAACCAGAAAACTTCAGAAAATACAGGCGATTCTGGTGCCTTCAACATGAGAGCACAAATACTTATAGCAACCAAAACAATGTGATGTAACTTGATAAACGAGCCAAGTCTTGCAATACAAGTATTACATATACGCTTTGTCTGCCTAACATTACGTGATAACAACTGAGCCGATGGTTCTTTCCTCTCTCCCACTGCGGGATTGTGGGTAATCTTCTTCCATGCTCGGTCTCAGTCGGCATTTCCCATGTTCAGTCTCAGTTGGCGTGCCTCACTTATAGTCAAAATTTAGTAGAAAAGCACCACCCGATTAAGGGCGCAGCAGTGCAAGCGATGAATCTGTTTAACAACAATGCAATGTCCACATTTCTGAGGCAAAAGTGGCTGTCATTGGATGGGTTCCTTGTCAAAGTCGCACAAAACGCAACAAAAAGATTCCAGGGAGCCAACAGATAGCAGTGATTCCGTTAGTTATAGTGAAAGTCGTCCTACAAAATAACCGTCTTCTTCTCTCTCTCTTCTCCCTCACACCATCCACGATTCTTTTCAAAGGTAAAGTGCAGGTTATTTTGTTTTATGTATTTTTACTTTATATTTTGTATTAATCATTTTTATATGAATATTTTTGGTTTGTGCATCAAATCATCTGAGTTGCCATTATTTCTGATGGGAAAATTCACTTTTATATATGAATACTTTGGATTACAAGCACGTTTCTGAAACAAATTATGCTCGCAGTCCGAGGTTTTACTGTACATTTAATATACTGTGCCTCCCACTAGCTAACATTTTCCAAAAGCAGACTTTTAACTGGGAAAGTAGAAGCTGTATACACTATATAAGTAAAGGGTCGTCATTATTTGAAATCAATTTCTTCCTTGGAAAATGATTACAAAATAAGCGAATAGGCACCTGCTTGTGATGTGGCTATACAAGACAGTTAAGCTGAGACCCAGGGGGAGATGGAAAGTGAACAAGGGCTGCAATAGAGCAATTGGAAGGATAATTTATATGTGCAAAAGTGCTACTGATTCTCGTAAATTTCTGTATAACCTCTATAATTATTTACTGTCTGCATTGTTTTGTCTCTCTCTGGTGTCTCTCTGGTGTCTTTGTTAGATAGCTGTAGGCATCTGTGCACTCCAAATCACTTACTCACACACACTTGAGCCCACATAATACACAAACACTTCTCCTTTAGCCAAATCATCTACCTTCCTGAATCAGTTTGACTTACTGACCCTACTTTTAGACGGAGTCACTCCCATGATGTTCTAACAATGCCATTAGTATCTTTAGACAACTATGCTGAAATGTGATGGTCCTTCAGGTTAAAAGGGAAAATCGCTCTTGCATCTTTTATAGATTTGTTACATGCCCCTATAAATTACCTATATTTCAAACATTTTTCGTCAGTGTTTGGCTTTTCTGTATGCCCTCTCTCGCAGTGTACAGTACCTTCAGCTAGAATTATTTTTATTTTTGATTGAGGTTACAAAAGCGCTAAACGGAAGTTTTTTTTTCCCCTGGTGGTAAACATGTTTGCTTTGTTTCAAAGGCCAGCGACACAACACTTGTTTTAATCAGCAATACATTTTAAAGTAATTTGAGTGTGTGAACAGAAAGATGAGTCATATTTCATATAGTTCAGTACAATTTTAAAAAATAGCAATAAATTGTCTATTAACTCTGTGATACCGCAGCTTATTGGGAGGAACTTTGGCCTCACACCTTGTCGGTTTGATTCTGGCTTCCGATTCTGTGTCTGTGGAGTTGGCATTTACCCTCTGAGTGCTCAGGTTTCCTCCCGCAGCAAATGAACTGCTTCATCAACACGCTTAAATGAACTGACGTCTCTAAATCAGTGTTTCCCTGTTCGGTCCTCAGGGACCAGCAGACAGTCCACGTTTTTGCTCCAAAAACAACACAGAGAAAGGACTAACAAAAAGAAGTACAGTATTGTAATTTCCGCCTTTGTCGTCCTAGGCTCTCCTAAGCTATCTGTAAGCATTAGAATTCTAGTCTAGCCCTGTGAGTGTGCACTGATTTCAGAGCTCCCGCAGATATAAGCAATGATTGTGGAGTCTGAATGTGGGACACAGCTACCTTTATCCTCCCCTGCTGCCTCATCTTTTATCTTGCAAAATTGCGCAGTTTGGCAATCCAAGGAAAGCCAAAAAGAAAGAACCTGTTTCACTGTCATGTGTTGATCTTGTTCATAGCAGGAACCAGCCTACTTAGACATGTTATTTTTTTCATTGCTTGGCATGATGTTTTGTCCACATCTGTCCAGAACATGATCATTTCACATCATCAGTCCTACACAGTCTTTATGTTAAACACATGACACTGGGATACAGTTATAAGCATGTTGGAAATGATGTAAATACTCAATATTCCTTTATCTCAGTAAATTTCAATAAAACTTTTATTATTTGACTGGGAATATTTTAAAGTGTAGAGAAATTCTGTACTATATTGGACGTTATCTAGCTTTTCTTTATTTGCAACCTACCATTGAAATTACCAAAGAATAACTTATACGTCTTGCTGGACCGTCTCACTCTTCATGACATTATGTTTAATCCCGAGTTTCCAAAGTAGTGTAATGATTTCTTTTCACTAGCCTCAATTGAAAAATGACAAGAATGGCATGTTGAGTTTTGGTGATGGATGTGCAAAGTGATTTATTATGGAATGGCAAGCAACAGAACTAATTTGCAGGAAGAGAGCATAGTAATGATTAGAAAATCCACTGCTCTTACTAAAAGACCATAGATTTAGCTGTCATTGCTTCTGTTCTTGCTTAAAGATAAAAGTTCATTTCATTTTTGTATGAAAAATGGCACAGTAGTTGTCATTTGATTTTTCATGGTTTTGGGCAAAAACTCCATACTGTACTGACTTTTATGTAATATCTTCATGACTGTTTTGATGTTTATCATTTTAATATTGTTGTGTTTACTAAGAGCACTGATATGCTAGACACTCTCTTCCCCTTGTTAGTCGATTAAAGCGAGGGTCATCTACATGCATTCGAAAAGAAATGAACAAACATCTAAGATTTTGAACTAAAAAATATAAATGAATGTTATTCATAGTCTCCTGGAACAGGAAATTGAAAGTTAATACCTAAACCTGTTGGATGGCAACAATGTTTGCCCTACCTTTACACTTGAGATCAAATACTATTCAGTGAGATTAATTTCAGTCTAGAAGTGCTTAAAAAAACAGTCGATATTTTGGAGACCTAATCATTAAGAGTAGAACGATACCACAATTAGGAATCACCTTGTACTGAATGGAAGATGTTTTAAAACTGCAAATTATTTCGCTGATATTGACGGGTGAGGGAAGTTATTTCTCATCAATCTTGGTTATAATGTCATAACTCTGGAAAAGTTACTTTGTTTTGACTTGAAAACAACTAAGACTCTGCTATGCACATACAGTATGCATGACATGCAGAAGGACTGTATTAATCCCCAAAGAAGCTGGGAAAGCATGATGTAATCTGTCAATTGGAAGCCTGTCAGGGTCGCCAGGTAAACATGCTGATCACAGCCAATTGTCTTTTCTTTCTGACACTGTGTAGAAACTGAATGTTCTGTTTTGTTCCTCCTTAGTAACCTGGCCCACAACCTAGACATCAGCATGTCCTGCTATTTGATTTTGTTCCCAAAGCGACTTTATTCGCTTTCACTTTATATTATTGCAATTCGGGTCGTACTGTATAGACCCCTCCTCCACACCCCAGCTCCGCCACAATCTTCAATCCATGCAGGGAAGTTACTGTGCCAGTGTGGTAAAGTTTCCTACCCATCAAAACATCTCATGGGTTATGCACAGAAAAATTATAATTGTGAGATGAAAGTGCCGGTCCTTCCTGGGGTACAGGGACACGGTCCTGCGCCCGTTGGTAAGCCGCCACTAAGGCAAGATCTGCTAACAGCCGTGTGATGGGAGTCAGCAGATTCCAGGGAGATGGGACAGGAATTGTCTGGCAGTGTTCCACCAGCGCTGGCTACCGATGAAATGCCACAGTGGAGTGAGGGTAGATAAAGGCTTTTGATAGCAGCTCATTATTTATGAACCCCACCCTGGAGGAGGGGCACCCCCAGGAATAAGTGTAGAAAGAGAAGTGTTAATTCTGGTGGCACCTGGGATAACATTTCAACAGGGTTTTGTTCAGGGGTGGGGTTCAAGGGGCTGGGGTGAGACCCTTTGTCTGTCTCACTTTCTGACTGAATCTCTCTGTCTGACTCTCTCTGGTTCTGTCTGTAAATCTGTCTGTCTGTCTATGTCTGTCTCTTGGTCTGATTCTGACTCTGCCT
>JAODJW010000040.1:13882637-13904792 GCA_026777045.1 Hyperopisus bebe
GTGTTCTTCAAAGAATGTTACTGCCCCCTGGTGTGCAATAGCATGCATTTCATAGATCTGAAAAACTGCTACGAACCGCTTTTCATGTCCTTCAGATAATCTGTGAATTATGTTTTTTTTTTTTGTTTTTTTTTTGCAACATGTGCCCTGTACGTTCATCATGAGTAAGCTGCATAAGAAATGTAAAGGTTGGCACATTTCTATAATCATGGGTTATTAGCATAAGATACGATAAGATATTTTGGAATTACATATACACCATATGGACAAAAGTATTTGGACCTGGCCATTATACCTACAGGAATTTATGAAATCCCATTCAAATTCCATAGGCATCAATATGGAGCTGGTCCCCCCTTTGCAGCTATAACAGCTGCCACTCTTCTGGGAAGGTCTTCCACAGGTTTATGCAGCACGTCTTTGGGATTTTTTGCCCATTTACCCAGAAGAGCATTTGTGAGGTCAGGCACTGATGTTGAATGTTGAAGGCACTGGTTCACAATCTACATTCTAGCGTGGGCCAGTCAAGTTCGACATGCTGGAACAGAATTGGACCTTCCCCAAAAAGGTTCCCAAAAAGTTGAAAGCATAGAATTGTCCAAAATGCCTTGGTATGCAGAAGCATTAACATTTCCCTTCACTGGAACAAAGGGGCCTAGCCCAACCCTTGAAAAACAACCCCATACCATTACCCTTCCTCCACCAAACTTTACAGTTTGCACAAAGCAGTCAGACAGGTAAAGTTCTCCTGGCATTCATCTCATCCATCAGATTACCAGACAGAGAAGCATGATTCGTCACTCAACAGAACACGATTCCACTAATCCAAAATCCAGTAGCGGCGTCCTTTACGTCACTCCATCCAACGCTTGGCATTGCGCTTGGTGATGTGAGGCCTGCATGTGACTATTCGGCCATGGGAGCCCGTTCTATAGAACCTCGGTGCACCATTTTTGTGCTGGAGATAATGCCAGAGGTAGTTTGGAACGCCGCAGTTACAGAGCATTGGCGACTTTTATGCCCTGTGCGCCTCAGCACTCTACAGCCCAGCACGATTACTTCCCATGGTCTGCCACTTTGTGGCTGAGTTTCTGTTGTTCCTAAACACTTCTGCTTTGCAGTAATACCACTTACAGTTGACCGTGCAATATTTAGCAGGGAAGAAACTTAAAAATCTGACTTATTGCAATGGTGGCATCCTATGACAGTGCAAGCTTGATTTCACTAAACTCATCCGAATCACCAAATTCTTTCATAAATATTTGTAAACCTGACTTCATGGTTGGGTGCTTGACTTTATACACCTGTGGCAATGGGTCTGAATGAATCACTTGAATTCAATGATTAAGAGGTGTGTCCCAATACTTTTGACAATATGGTGTATATGTCTACCCCTTTTCCTAAATGTTTGCATCTGAAAGGTGTGGGTAGATGTTCATTTTCTTAAATCACAAAGTGAAGCTGACAAGCAATTCCTTGCATTTAAATATTGCTTTTATTGTCTCACCGTCAGAGAGCTCTGCTGATGACCTTATTGCAATATATTTATACACATTACACACTATTGCACATATTACACAAACATGAAATGAGGAATCGGCAAGGGAGAAACAGTTTGGAATAACTGCGAATCACGAGTGTCACGATGAAACACATTCAGCTCAACAGCCTGTTTTTTTTAATCCTTTCTGCTGATCTCTTTTTCCCCATCAATCAATGGTTCAGCTGAGGTTTGCGTGAGCTGATTTATTTGAATTTTTAAACATTTGTATTTGCATTTAGATTGTGTTTCTGAGTGATTTATTACACTGGCTCCCTGCGTTCGTGAATCATTTACACGATTTTCAAGGATCCTCTCTTAATCGTTGTAGTATTTGGTGTGTAATGTTTGACACTAGAGTTACCAGGGCCACCCATAGGAGCAACATGTCGACACAGAGTGCAGGGTAAACACACTTGTGCCGAAGAAGGCAGCATTCAGCAAAGCCACAGTCATTTCTGCTTGGTCTGCACTCTCACTGCCCCCTCCAGATTTATAGACTCTGCAAACTTCATGCTGTGTCTGTAAGGTGGGGGCTCCATTGCATAAGGGAGGGAGACAGAATCGGAATCACAGTCCCCTGTGCCAGCCACGTTCCCATCCTCTCCAAAATATCAGAATGCATGGCACATGCTGAAAAGATCCCTTCAGAGTGGGTGCGTGCGCAATGGATTTCATTGTTTGTATATCCATTCCTTTTGAGGATAGGCACAGCAAGGAGCTGGCCTTGGTGAAAGAGTATACAGGAGGAACAAGGCAGGAGTGTCAGGATTAAAAGAACAAATAGGGCATTGTGACATCATCATCTTCTATAAGGGAGAAGTACCGACCAATGAAGACATCAGGGTCCCTTTCCTTGAATATCAGCCTTTCAGCTGTAATTTCTATTGATAATGACATAGCTGATGTGCATTAGCCTACAACTCCATTTCCAAAAAAGCTGGGCATATTTTTGTCATAAAAGAATATAATTCCTCAGTTTCAACATTTGATATATTGTCTCTGCCGTATTTGTAATTAAATATGGGTTTATATGTTTGCAAATCATTACATTCTGTTTTTTATTTACATTTTACACGACATCCCAATTTTTTTGGAAACAGGGTTGTATTTTTCAAAATGTATTACTGATATTAAACACTGCCCCTAAACATTTCCTGCACAATACACTGTAGCTTTCAGACATTCGTCAATGTCTTCAGGTTTTCCTAAAAATATATTACTTTATAATAAAAAAATCTGTATCCATCTGTGAAGAAGCTTCATGTTGAGAAGCATTCTCTTCCCATGGAACAAGCAGAGCGATTGCCACAGTGACTCTGAAGAGGCTGTTTGTAAATGAGGGTTTTACCAAAATGTTTTACAAAACAATACATCTATTAAAGCTGAGGGAAAAAAAATTCTGTCACATTTATTTTACTTATAATTATCTACTCTTATTCTGTTGGTTGCTATCCTCCAGTTACACGTGAGACAAGTAAGACAGGCAAAGCTAGCATATGCTAGACGGCTGCAACATATATACTTGTATTGGAGTTCACAGTTGTTGGAATTTTCGCAGTTTCCTGCAAAACTTGTGGAAGATTTTAAAACTTAATGTGGTTTTGGGTGTGAGGTTATCTGCTCCCCCTTTAAGTCATTTTCACCATTACATTATCGTATGGGGAGTCCTCTTCCTCTTCATTCACAGGCAAAGCTTTCCTTGGTGGTTGAGGCACGGCATAGTCATCAATGTTGGGGTTGTACGGATACTCATGGCCACTTGGGTCCGCAGAGCCCTTATATTTCCAAGCATGACCTTTGAACTCCTCTGGGTTATCATAGAAGGACAGGGGGTCACTGGCAGCAGTAACTTCTGCAGCACAACCTTCCGGCTCATCATAAATGTGTTCTGCCTTCGTATATGTGGACTTCTTTGCACTCTTGTTCCGGATGGCTGACCTAATGGCTGACTCATCAATAGAGTCATACAAGGGATCTGAATGTTCTTCTCCATCTACAGAGGTCTCCCTACAGCCCTCATCCTCCATTTTGAATGAATGGGAGGCAGCAAGCATAGTGCTCAGACTCTTGGCGATGGCATCAAATGGAAGGGAATACTCGGAGTCCTGCGAGACAGGCTTAGAGGAGGGCATCTCCTGTGCCCTCTCCACTCGCTCCACCTGTTCCCTGGGCATGGAGATCTGGGAGTAGGTTGAGTCCTCACTATTGAGCAATGGGCAGCTTGAGATGCTCTTCACCTGGTTCTTGTGGGGAGGTGGTCTGGTGTCAAGATTCAGACTCTTAACCCCAGTGAGCATCTTGTCAGCCGGCAGCTCTAGCCGGGAGCGGGACCCTTGTGACACAGGGGGACACTCTCTGTGCTGGATGTCATTGACTGTGCTATAATTACTGCCATTGTCCAGGACAACATCCAGTCCCCCCGATGCTTGACGCTGGGGGGCCATGTTGCTTTTCTGAAGGTTAATGGCTCTATCCACAGCCTGGAAGAGAACATTTCCCTGCTTGGTCTCAAACTCAAAGTTGCCCTCCCCTGAGTCACATCGGCGCCCTGCTTCAAAGGAGAAAGTCACCTAAACAAGATGGGAAAAAATTAGCCTTCAGGGATCTTATGTCCTTATCCATACTGTACATTTGCTAAGAAGTAAAAGGCATATATTACTACCCCAGAGGAAGTCTTTTTACCAGTTACATGGGGCACGGAGTAAGAGGTACAAAACAGTCATTCCATTCAAATTTAATTATATAAAAAAATAAAAAATATTTTTCTCAGTTCGTAATTCACCTTGTCCCGCCCAAACCTCCTTAGGAATCGGTAAGGCCAGGTGAAGATCACCTCCCCGGACTTCACATCTTTGAGCAGAAGGCTGTCAAAATCGGTCCGCAGAGTGTAGGTTCCACGCAGGCGACATTTTTCAGAGACCTCTGTCTTCCTTATTGTCACCTTAAAGTCCTTCATCACTAGCAGGGACCAAAGAAAACTCGCATTCAAAAATCATGCCTTCCAACATAAATGCTGTGTCAGTAACCATATATTTCACAGTGGGCAAAATGAGAAGAATGAGCATTTAGGTCTTACACTCATTTTCACTTTTTGAAAAATGGAATACAGCACATTGGTAAAGGATGTAGACCTCTAACTCAAAGATCACATAATATATTCCCAGGGAGATTTGTGATACAAGGTACTTAACCAGAAGTGCTACAATAAAATCCAGCTATAAAAACTGGCGTATTGACAAACTACTCTCAGTTAAAGCTACTACAGAAAACCTAATATTTGCAAACGAAAGATCACCAGTCGTCCACCAATTGAAAGTTCACTATGACATATGAAAAATGTCTTTTGTATTTGAAACATTGTTTTTGGATCTAGGTCACACAGCTACTGCTCACAAGATGTACTGAAAACATGTTTCCTTTAAGACTAGGAAAACTAGGCTGCTGTTCATATAACCCACAGCACATGCAGAAGCCATAGTCAGCTCTGCAAAAGACATCTGTTTGGAGGGCAAGAAATTATATTCTCCTTTTTTGGAAGTCACAGTTAATAACAAATATATAGCTTAAAATGGTCCACGCATGGCATCATGACTTGTTGCTGGAATTGAAAACATGTTATGCAATATCAAAAATGCTACTTCTCCTCACACGAACACTGTTCACTATTCAGCAGTCTTCATATGTTTTGTGGATTTTCATTATAATCCCCTATAAAAGAATCCCCTATCCACTTAAATTTTAAAGGTTTTTATGAAACATTTTCAAGACAAATCTTAGATGTTAAAGGTTATACCCCGTATTTCAATGAAAAATAATGGTTGTAGACAGTTATTATATAAGTGGACCTTTATATATTATAATATCAAATAATGCTAATTCAGTATGAGTTGTTGAGAGATTGATCATGTAATTGATCATGTAATTGTTATCTTTGGCATTGCACGCAAAATAAATTTAATCCACCATTCCACCTTTCCATCTATCCATCCATCCACTCATCCGTCCATCCATCCATCCATCCATCCAATCATATTTGAACTGCTTATCCTGTTCAGGGTCATGAGCAAATTTCACATTTTTAAAAAGTCAAAAAATATTGCACTTGCTCAAACATGTCATGTTATGCTTTAATTTTGTAGGCTTTTTCAGTGACATTGAAACGTATAAATATGTGTGTTATAAACACATTTAGTGTTTTGAGCTCTCAACACTATGAAATCAATCTCACAACCTATCAAAGACTCCGTTTACTATCATAGATTTTCTCATTATGTAAAGTGAACAAGCTTTTGCTACTGGAACAACTTCCAAAAGACATTAATTTGCATAACACATTTTGCAAGACATGTCAAGAATGGCGAGGGAAGCTATATATTTATTTATGGTGATATCTAGAAAGTCCCAGGAAATCTAAGCAATCCAGAACCTATAAGGGAATAAGGAAGAATTCCCCAGCCTTTAAAGTTAATCTAACTCCATCAAAGGGTCCGGGGTATTCAGGGACCGTCCGCAATCATTGTTAGCACTGCAGTGACAAAATTTATAATGCTGTGAGCATTATGAAACTGTGCCCCTCATCCAGCTGCACCTGTAGTGGCATCGTGGTTTAGGAGCAGTTAATAAGCATGTAAAATGTGGGTACCGAAACCACAGGCACGTTGCCACAACAGTGAAGCTGCTCAGCTTGCGTAAGAACAGCTCCCTCCTGCAGCTGCATGTCTTGATATCATCTCCAAGTCAATCCCTCAACAGACATAAAGAAAGAAAGAGAAGCCCGTTTCCTTCCTGAACTGAAACGCTATTATTGAAGCATTTTGTGCAGAAAATAGACTTGGTGATTTCCGTGTGTGGTTTTGTTTCTCTGCTACTGGGTTATGGCTTAGACAGGTGTTAGGGTTTCTGCTTTGTTTTTCTTGTTTTTTTATTTTAGAACACAAAGACAAGCGGCACTTGGTTTTTAGGGCAAATATGTTGCAAGCTCTCTTCCCCGAACTGGTCTATATTCGACTTGCCTTTAGAAGTGCGCAAGGCAGAGAAGCAGGAAGTTTAGTTGTTGAGAGGCCACTTCTTAGTTTTACATATGCCTGCAGTTTGCCAACAAGGTCATGTGACTGGCAGACATCTTTAATGAAAACAGTTCTCAGTACCTCTTATACCTGTGGTGCTCTCATTAACTATTGCACCTATGGGAAATACAGTCGTGCGTGTTTGGAAAAGAACACTGCTGGTTGTTTGCTTTGGTCAAGCTTTTGTCTATAATTAGTACCATGTTTGGTAGTTCTGACCAGGAGAAAAGCAGGATACTAGACATTCGCCAACTTCTTTTGTTGTGTCGAGCTACAAGTAGCTAATTTTGACTCAACATTTTCACTCACCATTCCCACAGCAAAAAGTTATTAATTTATAAAATTCAAAGAAGTTTTGTTGTATTTTATACTGCCTCACCTGTACTAAGAAAAGTGCAAGCAATCCTTTTTCAGTGGCTTAGGATTAATGTCTTCAGCTGAATAATATGCTGTTTATAATATATCATTGATTACTGGGATAACCATTCTAAAGTGATATTGCCTACACAATAACAACTGGGAAAAAACATTTATTTAATCACGTCTTAAAATATTTTCTTATTTTTCTTTATAGCAAAAAAAATCCTCTTGGGATTTTGATTAATTTAGACAAACATTCCATCAACCTTCCACATGATTTCAACCATGCAGTGAACTTCTCCAAAAAAAGTCTATACTGAGTATAGGCATCCTGATATTTCTCAGTTGATTAACACCATAAATTTATCACCATTTGCAATTTTGATTTTATTCATTTTTAAGCACAATTCCAGGAAGCTCATAATTATAATGCACACAGCAACTTTTGAAATAATGTCAATGTTCCTTCCGTTAACTGTACACCGTTGGGAAGATTAAAGCCAAATGTCCCAAAAACTACATTCAGAATATATTAATGGTGTTAATTGGCCCCCCCTTAAAGCCCACAAATATTTCTTGGTTGAATTGTTTACGATTATGTCATATGGTTATTCTGATGCACCTACCTCATCATGATGCATAGCAAACAAGCGAACAGCCCCACAAAGATGGTTTCACGCTTCCGTTTGGCTCTGGCTCACCAGTACAAAGACACGTTTATGTTTATGTTGTATGTCTGACCCTGATTTTTGACCAGGAAATGTGTGCTCGTTGCTGTCTCATTTACATAGGTAGATCCTTCAGACAGCTAATATTAGCACTATAGCTAGTAAAAACCCTTACGAAAATTAACCATGGTTTTACTATGATTAAATAACCATGGTTTACAATGGTTTGCCATTTTCCATGGTTTTTCGTGTAACTATGGAAACCATGACTATGGTTTTATCATGGTTTCGCTACAGTTAAACCCTAGTATGATCTTGGTCATAAACTATGTTTTTGTTTTACCATGATCTTTACCATGGTCTTTGTTTTACCATGGTCTTTCCAAACCATAGTAGTAGTACTATGGGTAGTACCAAAGTACCATGAGGTACCATAGTAAAACTATGGTTACAGCATAAAAACCATAGGAAACCATAGTGAATTTTCGTAAGGGAAGTATAACTTTAAAAAGCAGCAAAGTATGTCTTTGTATATTGCAGAGAACTTTTCATTTAACTTTTTTATTTATTTCTTTTATTTCCTTTAATATGCATATGGTTGAGGTGTACCTTAGGGTGTTTTTTTCTTGACCTATCTGTATTGGTTTCTGTTAGTGATAATTGTACTTTCTCAGAATGATAGTAGCAATTCCAATACTAAATAGCTGGATGATGGCTGTAACCACCTTATAGATACTCAAAAGCTCAAACCACTCTTTTCTACTCTTATCCTACTCTGATTGAGGCAGGTTTACTTGTGCTCACCAAGAGAGACAAATGAGCAACAATGTATTGTATAACATGTATAACAAAGTATTCTCGCAAATGTTTCTGCATTATAATATTCAGACACTTTTTGAAATGGATGTTTAGGTGCCCTTATGTGTCATGGATGTTGAAATGGAAATTTAGGTGCCGTTATGTGTCATGGATGTCGAAATGGATGTTTAGGTGCCCTTATGTGTATTGAGTCTTACCGGTCATGTCATGGTCCACATATACACCGAGTGTCGATCATGATCGGATACCACTAGCAGACGAATAAACTGTTTTTCATTTGCTACGGCTGGCTAGTGAATTGTCTGGGTGTGTTGAGTAACACACAGCCTCATGTCTGTCGAGCAGAGTTGCCAGTTGACAATTGCGGTAGCTGAACTGCGATTTACTTTTTTTGTGTGTTCATTGTGCACATGCTTTTTCAAGCAAAACGCCATTGAAAGACTTCAGTTTAATTTTCTTGACATGCTTTCAAATCAGTTGTATTTATGCAATGCAGGCTGTCAGGCAAAAGAAAATATTTTTGTGTAACAGTGGAACATGGAGCTATTTTGGTCGACATACCAACCTGACAGCAGTGCAATTATGAATAACTCATGGTATGACAGAGTATAAGAATACAGAGCTCAATTTAAGCAACTGTCTTCATAATTATCCTTCACCTTTCGATACTTTTCAGGACGGCAGTGAAGCATATAAAGACAGAGATATCCACATGCACATTCTAAATTAAGCTGCATTGCAATTTCTATTTTTAAAGCTCTGGATTCACTTTTTGGCATTTAAAGTTCACGTTAGCCAAAGTGTGACATAGAAGAACACAAACAGGCTTTGTCAGAGACAAACACCATAATTAACAAGAGCTTTTATAACAGACTCAACTCAGATTATGTTATTCAAAAGAACAGTTATGGTCCATAAGTAGTGTCTGTTGACAGATTATTTTTGCATGGTAAGTCTTCAGTTTGTACAGTGAAGCGGGAACTGGTGTGATCTTTCTCAGTTACGAGACAGGAAAATTAAGCCACAGACAAGAGCAACTTTCCATTGCACAGTGTGCAAGATATAAAAAAGGAGAAGTGAATGAGGCCTTTTGCCTTTTGCTGAAACCAGACAGGCCATTTTATTTTACAATTACAGGCCCCCATAAAAGTAGATTTACGTGTTCATAAATTGTGTGCCTGCAAGGCATTAAGTAGCAAGCGTTACATTGGCTGTAACTGTTTGCAAATGATTGTACACTCTCAGTGTCACATAGCACACTTTGCGTGGAAGCATAACACAAGTCACCTTGCCAGAGCTGCTGTTAGAGTGGAAGGATCCACAAGAAAGTAAAAAAGTCTAAAGTAATTATTGAATCAGATTTCGGTATAGATAAAAGTAAAGAGCTTAATAACCACCAAAAGCTAAGAGTAGGTTTCCGTTGATATGTTTTGACCAATCCCGGAGCATTCTGCTGCCGTGTGACAGTTGCCATCCTAGGTTCTCCTTAGAAACCCGGGGCTCTCGTTCTCTCCATCTGGCTGCCATTTCCTTATAGAGCGCAGCCATGTACTTGCGCGTTTTATCTGCATCTGCAGCACGTAGTGGCATTGCAGCTACTTTCAGCTCAATTTGATAGCTTCCTTATGGTGACCTATGCTGACCAAGTCCATATTTATAGCAGGAAACACCTTTCGCAACCAGAGCAAGAGTGAACTGCATCGAGGCTGCAATAAGAAGGAGCTCTTGACCTTTTTCAGTATTACACCCCTTAATAACTTACGTTTGGAATAAAAATATATAAGAACATCACATAAGAACATATCTCAGCTTGCATCAGACTATTAACCCAGAGGGAATTCCATTGTGATATGATGGGATTAGAAGCTTCTACCATAACATGCATTAACTTATTCATTTATTTAATTAACAGATACTTTTACTAAATAAGTCGTGTGTTCAAAGTGATGTACAAGGGAGGAAAGCTTTGGGTCAGAGAGCAGGGTCAGTCAGCATCCGGTGCCCTCTGGGGTACTTCTAAACTGCCCCCTGAACTTAAACTCTCTATTTACCCTAGTAAAGATAAAGCAGCCAACCCCCCACCCCAACTGGCAGAAGAGCCTACCGCTGTCTCGTGCGCTGTAGAGGGTGTTGTCCTCCATCTCCACTTCAGCCCCATCTCCCCTGGAGTGCATAATGCTGCCTCGCTTCTTGATTCCTGGTTCACTCCAGCTCTTCTGCAAGTGACACCAAGTGGCACCCATCACCGATCAATTCCATCCATCTGCATATATATGCAAGGGACTACATATATTCACACTAATGTTTGTTGCTCTGCACTTTAGTTTACTAGAATGCAGTGTACTCGTGTCAAGCTAGCTGATTAAAGTTACAAAGATTACAAAGATAATTTCTTACTGGCAACCAAAAATATGACTCTAAAAAATAATAAGAACAGCAGTTTGGCTAATAAATTGTAAATCTTCCCTTTACTGTAAGTCGTTTAATAAAAACTGATAAAAAACTGAATGAATAAATCGTTGTCCGATGAAAAGTGTGTATTGGTATGTCGATTTTTTGTCAATTCTGACATCTTACTATAGCCTGAATACTCCCATTGTCCTCTCTCTACTGATCGTGTTTGACATCTAACTGACCAATGAAAAGATTTTTTATGAAGTCATCTATCTGTCACATTTTGTGTGAGCTTTGTGTGATGGTAAACGTATGATAGGGTGCTGATTTTATCAAAACATTTAGATTATCTGGTGATAACCCACCGAGTTCTTGGAATATTGCAAACAGGGAGACAAGGCTTGAACTAACCGCACACCAGTGTAATGCATGATAAGAAAACCATGTAAGTACGCATTTGCTGACAACCATCCCTGAAAGTCCATTTGGAACATTAAACCATTCACTGTCAGCTGCGTAAAGGTAGGTTTCTATTCTGTGACGCTAAGGTCCCATTGCTTTGTTTTACGTTTATTTTGTAAAGTCATTTCTGAGAAATATTTTTCCCATTCCTGAAATTATTTTTGGCGACACATGTTTTTCGTTGGATAGCAACAAAACATAAATGTATATTTGCTAAACAAAACATCCTGCACAAATATACTGGAAAACTGACTTCATCATGACAATTATGTACCAAGGTCATTTTATTGTAAAGAATGCAACGGCAAACCCCAGTGTACGAACACTCGCATACTATAGGAAAACTGACATCCCTGCTAACATAAAACAGGAAAGAATAAGATGATATAACTGGAGAATAAACCTTGACTCTTGCTATGTTATAGTCTTGGGGAAGGGCAGTTAAACGTTTCATGCTTCTCAGAAGTCATTGCCTTTTCAGCTTGTGTCACACTAGTAATGACCAAGCTTCAAGATGAAAACATAAAAACAGACAAAAGGCTATTGGATTCCATAAATTCTACTATATTTTGATTCAGTCATATTTCTGTAAGTACATATTTTTATCTATAATATGCAGGCATTTTTAAATATAGTGTAACATTTCTTTTAATATGTGTTTGCCATCTGTAAGGTGCAGTGTTAATATTTCCATTTGTGACGTGTTTGAGAATGAATGAGTGACCCGATCACTCATATCATTGTGCGGCGCAGTAAACGTACTGGGAAAGCTGTCTCACACAGTGCCTGGGTCCAGCCCTCCAGCTCAGAGATCTCCGCCGCAAACAGAAAGATTTTCTCTGTGGTCTCCACCAGGAAGGGTCTGCAGTCTCTGGGGCAGCTTTCATTGTCGGTCTGTGACACCCGTATACAGTCACGCAGCTTGATGACCTTTTTGTTCTCCTGCTTGCGGCCCGTCCGCTCCGACTTCTCAGCGTTCGCCGATGTCGAGCTGTCTTTGTACTCAAAGAATTCCATCCGGGAGACGGAGTGGCTGCTCTCTCTGTAAATAATGGACCACACCTTCTTCCATTTCTGCATGGGGAATGATGAGAGCACAGCTCGTTAAGCGGAATAGGCTTGACTGACGCTTCATTAGCTTCCCAGATAGTTTGATTTCCTTTATTACAAAGTAAATAATGGTTCATATTGCTGCAAATATTGCTAACTTACATCCCTGTAAAACAAAAAAAAAAACTACTTTTTCTAATTACACTGCACACACTATTATAATTAATCATTCGATATTTCAGATAAAGGCTTGGATGAAAGCTCTGGCTTTCTTGAGGTTTCATACTTCTAAAGTGTACATTATATTTAGTCTTCTTTAACTTGTTTTTACCAGCGTTTAACATTGGTTCTTGAATTAGGCTCTAGGTTGAATCAACGGAAAAATCACACGCAACCATCAGTCGGTTAGACATACCATTACTGAAAAAATATATTGGCCACTTTGTTACCATGAAACTGAATCTCTAGTTTCCTCCAAAACACCTTTCCATTCCTTCTTAAATCACTAGACACTAGAAGAGAGTTTCAGCAGCCAAGAATTTCCTTCCAGAGGTAATAAAACTAAAAGAAAATAAATTTCTATTTCTCAGACATCTCTGTTTGGTCCAGACAAAGTACCACCACACGTGTCAGTCTGAAAATCCATTTTATATCCATTTCTTTCATCACTGACATATCAAATTTACCCATGTATTCTAAATGTCTGACGGTTAGTTGTTTTTATGCTAGCTACAGAATTGTATCGCTGTTTTCTGTTACTCTGAGCTTGTACCTTCTACAACACTTTTAGTATTATACATCATAGCAGCATGCAATTATACAACACTCTTCCACCATTACTTGTACAGCTTGTACATTTGTTTCGAATCATGTAGGTTGCACTGGGTAGTGCCAGAATACCAGAACTGCGCATGTTTGCCAGTCTGGGTCGTATATTTACAGTGTTTATCTTTAGTTGCTTGTGCCTGACTCTGCGATATTGGTGTAGTGACTTTCTGGCTGTTAGTCACATAATAAGGACAATTTCTTTAGACCAAATATCAGCCTTCAGTGTTCTAGCATTATTTTAGTTTGCACTAGACAAGCATTGTGTCATTTACTGGCAGAAACAGAGTGTTACCTCTGCCTTTGACCATGTTTGTTCCTCATATCACATTACACCACACAGCTATAAAGCCCAAATGTCTGTGTTTACTGCCCATATAAAAATACTACCATGCTAACGCTAATATGGCTATATTCTATTTATATATATATATATAAATAGATTCCCCCCCCCTCCCCAATTTAACCAGAGGTCAAAAGACATCATTTGTAGTTAATGAATCTTTAAGTGCTCTACCTGGCTTTCAATCATAATATACCAAGTCACTGTTACTTTGATTAAGATTTAAGTACATTCAACAGTCGAAAACTAGAGATATCAAGTATTTTTTTTTTACCCATCTGTCTGGATTCACTTCATATGTTATCATTCTTCATGTCAGTATGCAGTACATTGGACTAAATACATCAAGGTCATGTTGTTATCATACACAGTATCTCCTTTTCCATGCCTAAATGTTTGCTAATTTTGAGGAGGCGTTGTAGTACCTCCCCAAGCAAAGGAAGCAACTATAATTGCCGTATTGAAGTGGAAATTTTCAAGTAAATTTCCCAGAAAGACTAATTTCATTTGCATACTGATAGATGACGACAAGTAATCTTAATGCAGCTGATTAGTAAGCACAAGGAAACCAGCCGATACACAACGAGGGAGCCTGGGTAAGACCCGGTATCTCACCTTGCCAAACCTCTGCTGCTGTACGTACAGCATGCCTCTCTTCCTGATGTCCTCCTCCATAGCTCTGTGGCTTTCTTCCCCTGGCCTTGTCATCTGCTGGCCGCGCTGAGCCATCTGCATGCCTTGCAGAACCAGACAGGCTTACGATATCCGCGAATGACGCCGCAGCCTTCGGCAACCTGTCACTTTAACTTCCTGTTCACTGTTCAAGTGCCACTGTTTCAGCTTTACTTAGGAGTGCTGCACGTTGATAAGGCTGTCTGCTCCTTTTTGCAAGCTATTGCGTCTGCCCTTCCTTTGAAACCGCACTCCTTCCTGAAGTTTGTCTAGATGCTCCATTTTGCTTTTCATGAGCCTGGCTGCTTGAGAACCATAATTTATTTTGAGACTTCATGACATTGCACAATATTTCAATGCTGTAGTACATAATGGTTTGCAGTGCCGAGATAATTTGTCATTTCCACAGTTTTGAATTTTAATTTTTTTTTGTTATTGTGATTATCATGATTAGCAAGATTAGTAATTGCTACAGAACAATACTAAAATTAATCAATGGGTTGTCTGTACTTTGAGCAAACAAATTATAAGTGCACGTAAACTCTACTTAGTCATTGCTGACTACTGAAAAGGGAACTACTTGTAAACAGAAAACCTTCTTCCCCTTGAAAAACTCAAGTTCACATTTGTCTTTGTTCTTTGGATGACATGATGACTATTTTTAGATTGCATTTGCACTGCACTGGTGCTGTGGTCAGGATCAACCGTAGAGTTCCTCTTCTAACTTTCCATTAGCAGCATCAGTATCAGAAGAGGCAGCGTTGTCTCTAGCTGTTCGGTTTACGTCTCGATGTTGAGTCAGGTTCAAATCTCTACATTTACTTTATAAAGACAGTTAATCTCCTCTACTGACTGCGGTGTTGACAGATGGAGAGTAAGTCTCACTTTTACTCTAAATGCTCCTGTAATGTAGCAATGTTGTATGCATGGTAAGAGCTTTTTTCTGCAGCCATTTCCTCTTTCCAAACAGAAGGAGGTACCAATAGCTCAGAGGTTTAGGGGCTTCCTGTTGGCAGCTGCTGTGGTTTCCGCTAGCACTCATTTGTCTTTAGCTAGTCTGCCCCTGAGTTCTTCACTTTTGGAAACGGAACAAGAAAAACTGATAAAAACATTGTTCCCTTGAAATACACTATGCTCAACTAACTTGTACATTTAGGTATTGAATGTACTAAAAAGCAAGATTATATTGATTTTATTTGTTCCAGTTTGATTGCTTGCTATTGTTCATGTGTTACACTGCAAAAGTAAAACTCCCTTCAGCCTGTGTGACAACCTGTCAGATAACAAAAAATGTAGGTTTCTAACATTGGTGACTTAATATCCTGAAACATATTGAAAGAGGACCGAGAGCATAGGCTCCAGGGCATTCTGTGACAAAGCAGCTACTAGCTTTGAGCTCCCCTCCACAACGCCCCCTTGAGTCAGAGCAGCATCACTGCATTTCATATGATACCACCATACGGTCCCAAGGATGCCTCCCTTAGCGCAGTTACAATGTCCAAGTGGTATTATCTTTTTGAATCTTGATTGTATTTATTTGTCCTTAGCATTTGCTGAATGAGAACATGTTATAGAGATTAGGTGGGGAAGTCATTCCCCCAGACTATTCAAAATTACGTCTAGCATCCATCCATCCATCCATCCATCCATCCATTTTCCAACCCGCTTATCGTACTGGGTCTCAGGGGGCCCGGAGCCTATCCCAGAAGCAATGGGCACGAGGCAGGGAACAACCCTAGACAGGGGACTGGCCCATTGCAGGGCATACTCACACACGCACAGCTATGGGCAATTTAGGAACTCCAATCAGCCTCAGTGTGTTTTGGGACTGTGGGGGGAACCCAGGTCCCAGAGGTGTGAGGCAACAGTGCTAACCACTGCATCACCATGCCGCCCCCGTTTTTGTCACCCAACAGTAACAGCCATATGTCCCCAAGTCTGTTTATGTAGGCATAGCCTGCAACTTCTTTATTTTGTTGTTGTAATTCATTAGACACAAACAGCCTAAACATATCGAATTTTCATCGACTAAAGGTCAACTTTTCATGTCCCCTGCTCATAGTCTGTACTCACTATGGCGGTTCTCTTATATTTGTTTATTTTTCTGTCCATTCTAGGTGTGTTCTAGGATGCAATAAAGATGCAGTTAAAAATGCAACTATTTCATACAATTTTATCTTAAATTGGGTGTGATTTGGATCAATGTATTGAAGTGTCCTACTGTTAAAATATATTCAAAATGTCTTTCTAAAAAAAAAAAAAAAACAGGTCACCATATTTATTTTGCAATATAATCCATCTGAAGTTGATTGTATGATCTTGAAAAAAATATTACGGTAATTTTCAGTAATAGTGATGTGATGGGTGAATCAATTTGTGATGGATTTCTGGTGAGTTTCCTTCTAAATTAGTGTCAGACTGGGAGTTTTAAATCAGTGCCTGCAAATCCTAGATGCTTGGACCAGATTTCCAGTTCAAATCATTTTTATTACACCCACAACTATTTTCCCTTGTATTTCCTTGGCCAGGTTTAGAGAAGCAAAGAAAATGTTTTAATGCAGGCTGAGACTGTTCGGTTGCAGATGCTGAATATCTGCCCTTTGATTTGCACAATTACTAGGCTGGACAATTTACTGAGATAACGAAGGCAGCTTTAAATCACTTGGGACTACAATGACATGTTTTGTAGGTCAGGTTTACAGAATCAAACAACTTCTATTACCCCAAATTAAGGTCTTGTCTCAGGTGGCATGGGAGTGCAGTGGTTTGGCCTGTTACCTCACAATTCTGGGACCAGGGGTCAAGCCTCTATATCTGGGTTACTTGTGTGTGGAGTTTGCATGTTCCCCCTATGTTGTTGTGGGGACCCCTCTGGGTACTCCAGTGCCCCCCTCTGCCCCCACACAGTCCAGAAATATGCTGTGGTGACTTGGAGTTGCTCAGTTGCCAGTATGGCTGAATGAATGCCCGGCCTGTGAGTGTGCCCTGTGATGGGTTGGTGCCCCCATTCATGGCTGTGCCCATCGGCTTGGGACCCCCTTTGGGCCATGAATTGAAAAAGCAGTTACAGAAAGTGGATGGGAATTGTTACCTAGTTCCAAAACAGGATTTAACTACAATCATAGACAGAGGAGGTTTAAGAATGTACAACTGAAAAAGTATAGTTTTAATGGGAAAAAATGGCAAATGAGTGATGAAAAAGTATGTAGAGGTCAGCTTCCCCCTTTTTAGCAGATGGAGGGTTTACTGGTATTCGTCTTTGTTCTGTATGCAGGATGTGAGCTCAGAAGTTTATGAAAAATCAGAAACAGGTATTTGTGTTCTGTTACAGAGAGCTTTCCTTGTGGATATAAACACTGTGACTCTGATGTCAGGATTAGCTTTAATTTTAAAAATAAATGACTTCAATGAGGTTACATTTAAACAAAACTCAGTCCCCTGATGGGCTACATATCTGAAAGTCTTCTGCTATACAGCAGTACACATTTTCACAATGACATTAACTGTTATAAGCAAAAATCCAGTACAAGCAATTTGCATTATTCCAGTGCCTGTTTTATTCTTACATTTTGCAGCTTCCTATAATTATACTGGATAGTCCTGGAAGCCCAATTTTAAATGACTAAAGACAAACTTTTTATTAATCTGAAACTAATCACTACAGTGATGAAGATAGCCTAATCAACGATTTTCTAAAAAACAGTTTGTGGATTGAATACCATTGACTCAATAAATACATACATCCATCTACTATATTTCGTTCTTGTTTTTGTGGGACATTCATAATGCATATATCACGCTTATGTCACATCAGGGTAATTACAACAGCACACATGAATAATTTGCCTTTTAGCACAAACTTTTACAACTGAAAAATAAATTTATACAGGTCAATAGTATTTACTATACCAAATATTTTCAGATAAATAAAACTGCAATAACCATATCTGCAGATACAGGCATTCCACCGAGCTTCAATTTACAATATGTCAACACATGTATTATATGATTCCTTAGAACACACAGTTATTTAATGTGTAAACTTTTCAACGTAGATAAACTTTTCAATGTAGGCTTGAGTAGAAGATGTGATTTCTGGCTGGCATTTGCAAAATAAAAGGTGTTAATGACATTGAAGAGGGGGCAGCCTGCTGTGGGGGCAGTTAGGGGGGGCCTCCTCACTTGAAGCATGCAGCAATTTTCGCAGACTTTGGGAATTCCAGTGTTATACGGCCCACATGTTTTTGAACTGTGGGTGGAAACTGGAGTACTTGGAAAGAAGTCATGTGAGCGTGGCGAAAACATACAAATTCCACAGACACACACAGACCCCAGAATGAAAATCAAGCCCACAGTCATGGAAACAGAACTACTGAGTGATGTGCTCCCATCAGCAAATACATTTCATTTATTGCTCCCCTTCTCTGGCCGGCTTGACTCCCACTTCCAGTAGCCATTGAACCCAATTAGTCATAAAATAGGCATATATCTTGTAATATTTACTCAGTCGGTCAAAAGTATTATTGTTCGTCTCAAGAAAGATGGAAAATGTTTCTATAGAATTTAACAGTGACAGATCTGGAGATTCTTTCAATTCAATAAATACCAGTATGAAAGATAAATCACTGTGTCGCTTAGTAAATAACAAACTGAAGTAGTACACATGCTTAACTCACAGTATATTTTCAATTACAGACACATAGCAGTAACTGTGAATCACACATGTATCATAATGCAGCTGACAGAAGCTTCCGGAAGAAGGGCAATGAAGGAGAAAAGGAGAACTCTACAGGTCTCAGTGAGCCTGACAAGAATGAGGTCAGAAGCAAGCATACATAGTCAGGTCAGACATGGAAACCAATGCTGGTGGGTTAAACTCGCAGTAAAACAAGCCTGCTCCACATGTCATGATGGAATAGACAGAGGGAATGGTAACCGTCGCTAACAGCTCAAGTCAGGTCAGCTCTGTGTGACTGACCTGACCTGACCTGTACATTATATGGACAAAAGTATTGGGATACGCCTGTCAGTCATTAAATTCAGGAGTTTCATTCAGGCCTATTGCCACCGGTCTATAAAATCAGGCACGTAGCCATGCAGTCAGGTTTACAAACATTTCTGAAAGAATGGGTCATTCTGAAGAGCTCACTGTCATAGTCTCTTCTATCCAACTTTGTGGGAACAATTTAGAGAAGATTGTTTTCTGTTCCAGCATGACTGTGCCCCAGGTCACACAAAGCAAGGTCCATAAAGACATGGTTGGGTGACAATTCTATGCTTCTAACTTTGTGTGAGTTCAGTGTGGAATAACTCGACTGGCCCACACAGAGCCCTGACCTCAACCCCATCGAAGACCTTTGGGATGAACTAGAATGGAGATTACGAGGCAAACCTTCACATCCATTATCAGTGCCTGACCTCACAAATCCTGTTCTGGAGGAATGGGCAAATATTCCCACAGACACACTCCAACATCTCGGAGAAAACCTTCCCACAAAAGTGGAAGCTGTTATAGCTGCAAAGGGGGGACCAGCTTCATACTGATGCCTGTGGATTTAAAATTAGACGCCATAAAAGTTCCTGTAGGTGTAATGGCCAGGTGTCCCAATACTTTTGTTCATATTGTGTTTGTCCTTAAAATGGACTGCGAATTAAAAATGGGAGTTTACGTTTTCTTTCCCCTCTGGACCTCCTGCATTTTTTCACACTGGATGAACATCAACTTTTACAATGACAATGTTGGAATGTATTCTTCCTCAGGAGACACCCAGCTTTATCTGTGCAAAGGGTTTATTTTGACATGGACAGCCATGGCCAAACGTTTTGAGAATAACACAAGTACTGTTTTTCACAAAGTTTGCTGCTTCAGTGTTTGTAGATCTTTGTCAGATGTTTCTATGGTATACTGAAGTATAATTACAAGCATTTCATAAGTGTCAAAGGCCTTTATTGACAATTACATTAAGTTCATGCAAAGAGTCAATATTTGCAGTGTTGACCCTTCTTTTTCTAGGACCTCTGCAATTCGCTCTGACATGCTGTCAATCAATTTCTGGGCAAAATCCTGACTGATGGCAGCCCATTCTTGCATAATCGATGCTTGGAGTTTGTCAGAATTTGTGGGGTTTTGTTTGTCCACCTGCCTCTCGAGGATTGACCACAAGTTCTCAATGGGATTAAAGTCTGAGGAGCTTCCTTGTCATGAACCCAAAATGTCAATGTTTTGTTCCCCGAGCTGCTTAGTTTTCACTTTTCCCTTTTGGCCTGGTGCACCAGGAAAGGCATTGTTCATCACCAAACTGTTCTTGGATGGTTGGGAAAAATTGCTCAGAGGATGTTTTGGTACCATTCATGGATTCTTTACTTATTAATTTCTTGGGCACCCCGAAGCCTTCTTCACAACAATTGAACTTCTCTCCTCGAAGTTCTTGATGTTCCAATAAATGGTTGATTTAGGTAGGTCTTACTAGCAGCAAAATCCTTGCCTATGAAGCCCTTTTTGTGCAAAGCAAGGATGGCTGCACGTGTTTCCTTGCAGGTAATCATAGTTAACAGAAGAATAACAATGATTTCAAGCAACACCCTCCTTTTAGAGCATCCAATCAACATGACAGAGTGATCTCTAGCTTTGTCCTCATCAACACTCTCATGTATGTTAACGAGAGAATCACTGAAATGATGTCAGTGGGTCCTTTGTGGCAGGGCTGAAATGCAGTGGAAATTAGTTTTTTGAGATTAAGTCCATTTTCATGGCAAAGAGGGACTATGCAATTAATCGCAATTCATCCGATGACTCTTCATAACATTCTGTAGTATATGCAAATTGCCATCATAAAAACTGAGGCAGCAGACTTTGTGAGAATTAACATTCATTCTCAAAACTTTTGGCCACCGCTGTAAATTATTTGTCAGTCTGTTCGAGAGTCACAGATAAAAAATTAAAATCAGAACTTTTTAAAATATCACTGTAAAGTTTGTCTAAATGCATAGAACTTTTGGATACAGTTGACTCCTCTTTATAATGGCTGATTGTATTCTTGATTGTATTTGATTTAGTGCTTTCTCACATGTTAAAGTTATTATGTATTGATAAGCCATTAATTCAATCATTAAATCATTGAGATTAGATTCATAAGCCATTCAAAATGTACAAAATTCTTACAAATAACTAATACTAAGCTTGCAGGTTGGTTCTTTTTGTTGTTATTCTCATGGACTAGTGCAGCATTGTTGGTCACACTGCATACTTGGCTTAAAACTTGTGTTTATTCTTGCACAGGAATTCTGGGTGCTCTAAAATTCTAAAGACATGCGGTTTAAATTAACTGTCAGTGTGTGTGTGTGTGTGTGTGTGTGTGTGTGTGTGTGTGGATTATGTTTATATTACATTGTAGGAACCAAATGTCCCCACAATGTGATAAAACCTGTTATTTTGATGCTATGGGGACCAATTTTAAGGTCCCCCGAAGATTTGTGACTGCTATCAAAAAACTAAAAATGCCAAAAGTCTTGTGTTTTGTTTAACTACCTATGGTTAGGGCTGGGTAGGGGTTAATGTTGTCATGTGGGGATTAGAGTTTGAGCCACAGAAATGAATGGAGAGTCCCCACAAAGATATAATTACAAAACTGTGTGTGTGTGTGTGTGTGTGACAGAGAGAGAGATTGCAGTGATGCTCCTGTATGAAGGACTGGTGTGTACTGTGCTACTACGGATAGCATCCTGTCCAGCAGGATGTACAGTTACTGAAAACTGAATTGATGAATTATGATTTTCATGTAGCTGTTTATCTGGAGAAACCCGAGACAGCTGGTTCCCTGGGCAGCATCCATCAGCAGCTTCTCACTGCTGGACCTACATAACTACCAATGCTTTCCCCAGGGCACAAGTCAAAAAAACATCACAGACATGCTGGCAGACATTGCTCTTCCTCTCTCTCTAGTAAAAAGCTGG
>JAODJW010000040.1:13942570-13953312 GCA_026777045.1 Hyperopisus bebe
CTGTCTTTGTATGTGTGTGTGTGTGTGTGTGTGTGTGTGTGTGTGTGTGTGTATGGTGTGTGTATTTGTGTGTGTGTATGGTGTGTGTGTGTGTATGGTGTGTATGTGTGTGTGTGTGTGTGGATTACAGTATGCATGTTCTTCCCACATCTCATTATTTCCTCGGAGTTCTCTGGCTTCCTCCTGCAGTCCGCAGACACACGCTTAGGCTAACTGGCATAATAACACACAGTACTGGTTTTAGCCAACGTGGCACCCTAGGCGGGCATCACCACCAGTGGCCCTCATCTGAGGCAAAGTGAAATTGGCTGGCAGGTCAGTGCCCACTCAGAAGTTATCACCCTAGGCAGTCACAAACACTGCCTATAGTATCGATCAGCCCAGGCTATATAACCCGTAGTGTGCTTGTGTCTAGCGACGTGCATCCTGGGATGTTCCTCAGCCTTGTGACCTATGCTGCCTGGGATAGACTCCAGGCCTCACTGCAGCCATGTCCAGGATAAGCAGTGGGAAGATAGATGGTTGGGTTCCTACTCTTGTGGTTTTTTTTGACCACATCAATGGACAAATGGTTTAGTTAGTTTACTGTTAACCATAAAGGAACAATTACAAATTTAGGAGGTTGTACAATATCCCCCTAATAAGTTTTGTCTCTGAGAAACATAGATAAAATAAAAGATATTGTTGAAATGTTTTTGAACCTCATTTGAACGTGTGTTATATATTGTGAAAATGGATACCATTTACTCAGACACTGTACAATTGTGCAACTGTCAATTTGCAATTTGGAAGATATTTTACCAATTCTAATACAACACAAGACCTAAAAACAACACTGGTCTGACGATTAGTCTGACGACTGAACATAGTCACCTAAATTTGAATAATTTTTATATGTGGATACTGATATTACAGCTATTATTTTTCGGACATGTTTGAAAGTCAACATTTTGTTGCTGTGGTATCACCTTAAATAATATACTATAGCATGGGTTTAGGAAAACTGTGTAGGGGAAGAGTCCGTGTCCTACACGTATAGATAGCATAGCAATCTAGATCCAGGAGCTATTTTGGCCACTATTTGGTGAACTCTGCAATTCATCCCTCCATCCAATCAGCTTTCACACACTTAGTGCAGGGTCACAAGCTTTGAGAAAACAAAACTTCGGTTTATTTCACGATAACAGCAACTCTTTTGTCTGACATTTCTTTTATCCTGGCCTTCAATGTTACTGATTCCACCAATGTAACAACCAAGTATAACAATGGACATAGTACCATGTTCTCTGTGTGTACTGGTGGTACATCTGAATGAACGCCTTCTCCATCTCTCCTACTAGCCTAACGGGAGGAGCAGAGACTGCATCTTCACTGAGATTGTCCTGGAGAACAACTATACCGCTTTCCAGAACACTAAGTATGAAGGCTGGTTCATGGCCTTTACCAGGAAGGGAAAGCCCATCAAAGCTTCCAGAACCAGGGAGAACCAAAGGGAAGTACATTTTATCAAAAGACTTCACAAGGGCCCACTTCCCTTCCCTAATATGGACCGGCCCAAACATTTTGAGTTCATCAGTTTTCCACCAACTCGCCGAGCCAAACGCAACCGGAAATCAAGGACATCGCCTTAGCGCCAGAAGATCAGTACATCAGTTTGGACTGAGTTTGTATTTTTTTTATAATAAGAGAAAGAAACCATTTTATTTTTGTATTTTTACTACTATATGCTTGAACCGAACAAATGATGTAACAGATGATAATGTAAAATGATATGATACGTGTAAATAAGGTAAGATAGAAAATGAAATGTATATATTTAATATTTCTGAGAGTGTGTTTGTATGTATGCCAGCGCTTTGAAGTACGGTAACTGGAGAATTTAGTCAAATAAACCTTCTGCCTCAATGGAAATCAGTACTTGTTTCCATGACTAACTGTAATGCTCCATAGGACCAGTTGTATAATTTTGAATGTAACCTTCATTTTAAATCATGGTCATTTAATTTTGCGATTTCTGTGCCACTTTGTGATGCCACTTTTTAAAAGGTATAAATTTGACTCTATTTTGCCATTCAGGTTGTACTTCAGGTTGAATTTAAGTATGAGAATGAGAATGACATTATACTCAGATATCGATGGACAACATTTTGGATTTAATCATTTTCAAAGGTCCCAAAACAATGCACTGCTGCCCTATCAAAAAGAACAAGCTTGCGTCTTGACAATGCATTGGGAAGTAATTTGCATTTTCATTTATCATATATATTTAGCTACAGGTTTCATCATGGATGCACATGAATGTGCTATGATTGTAAAAATAATAACATAACGAGTCGTAGATCTGTCATCCCTATCAGAATATTAGTACAGAAATTCTGTAACTGTGTGAGATAATCAAAGTATGAAAGTTTATGTTCCATTCCGTTAATACTGTTTATACTTCTGAATACTGTGAGCACCTACTCATCACTGCCTGCAAAACCTAATCAATAAATTGCAATATAAATATAAATGTTTGGGGAGGTTTCTGTAGGTAGAAGCTTGCACAATATGGCTGGGGTCAATGCCTGCATATTTTAATTGTAAACTAAGAGGGAAAACTAGATATGTTATCAACACGTCATTTTTCATGTTATTGATTTCACAATGTGTAATTATGCATAAATATTTAAATTGGAAATGTACGCAAACAAAACATTTTCTGCCGATATCTCCCATCCATTATAGAACTGCTTATCCATTGTAGTGTCACTTGAGGGACCTGGATCCTTTCACAGACTAGCAGATTGTCTACTCATATGTTTCTCGTATAATTTTGAAATTTAAATTGCATCTCTGTGGTCAGTGTATCCACCAAACCACAAATGCTTCCACTGCCTAAATCATTTGTTTGAGATTTTTATGAATTTGGCTGAATTCAATAGCATATGAGTGTGATATTGGGAGACACAAACATATAATTTAAATGTAAATATGTAAAGATCACTTTTTTGGAGGGAGTGAAATCAAATTAAAATATTGCTGACTACACGTCCTTCCTGCCCCAAGTTCCTACATCCACATTTGAATTAAATATATTTCTTGAAATTCAGGCCAAAATCAATTTCTGTATCCTCGTAAAATTTGATTTTTACTCAGATTCAAATTGAAAGAATTCCCTGAACTCACCGGTGTTGCAGGTCACTAGGTTAATGGTAATTCTCACTTGAGGTGGGAGAATGAAGTAGACATCTGCTGTCCTATTTGAGTAAATCTAGTTACAAGTAAAAGCTACAAGTAAAACTGTTCACGCTACAAAGGCTCTGCTGAAAATGAAAACTCAAAACAAAATGTCAGTCCAGCTTCGGGATTTAGAACATTGGTACCACATTCTGGATTTTCTTGGTTGTATTAGTTATTGTTTTTTCAAAGAAAACCAGCCAAAATAATTTATTAATTCTAAAACCTTCAATGCTATTAAAGTAATAATGTTCTTACATTTCTACATAAATATTAAATCTAAAAAACATGTAAACAAAACTTAAGTATAATTGTTTCATATAATTATATTATTCAGTTCACTGGCTGTTTGGAAAACATTGACTTTCATAGTATTATATTGCACTATTTGGACCAACGTTTTGGAAAAAAAATGTCTGATTAACTTATCTGTCATCCCTATCAGAATATTACTACAGAAATTCTGTAACTGTGTGAGATAATCAAAGTATGAAAGTTTATGTTCCATTCCGTTAATACTGTTTATACTTCTGAATACTGTGAGCACCTACTCATCACTGCCTGCAAAACCTAATCAATAAATTGCAATATAAATATAAATGTTTGGGGAGGTTTCTGTAGGTAGAAGCTTGCACAATATGGCTGGGGTCAATGCCTGCATATTTTAACTGTAAACTAAGAGGGAAAACTAGATATGTTTTCATTAAAACGAGCAAACAAAAATTGTTTCTTTCACTTCAGTTAACATGCTCACAGATTGCCTTTTCATCAACCAATAGAATTTAAAGTTATATAGCGCCACCTAGAGATTTGTTTCTTGCAATGACAACCTCACAAAAAAAATTTATCAGTATGAAGGTCAGTCTGTAGGTTTACTCTGGCAATATACGTTTATCCCCGTTCAATTAATCTTCAGGAATGGCATGCAAAATGCACTATAGGATGTCTGGAAAGAAGAACAGACATTAGGCTATTGCAGTATTCATCTTCATTGAAGAATTGTCATTTCGATTTTTTATGATTGTCTTTGTATACACACACACACACACGTTTATATTTATTTTTATGTAGCAGACGTTTTTCTATAAAGCGATTTACAAATGAGGCAAATATTACATATATGAATCTCATTTTACATAAATTGCTTTAAAATCCGGTATAATGATATTGGTATATAATAACATGGTAGGCTACGTTTTGTTGCTGAGACTCTATGGAATACTTTCATACCAAACACTAAGGACAAGACTTACTTCATTAAATATACTGTATTAAATCTGGGAGTTGTGCAGGTATCGCTTTAATAGAAAGTGAACGCTGTATGTCTTGGATGTATGATGCATTATAGCATTTTAATCAACAAAAACACTACATCTCACAAAAATATTGCGCTTCTTTTACTGTGCCAAAATTAAAACCATTTTGCGGGATTTTTCAGAGAAATTAACACAGAAGATACGCGGTGCGAAAAGAATAGCCAACCAAACCTCTACCAGGACCCAATGTCACCACTGTGCTTTGCATAAAGGCCAAATGTCAGGCTACAATATTGCATCAGTGCATTTTGAATATAATAAGTTTCACTCTTTGGATTTGTTATTAGGCTACTATACATGCTTCACTGTGAAAATTTCCATCGTGCATTAACACGTAAACGTGTTAGATTGTCCACAAGGAATATTAATACAAAGCTTCGACTGATTCTTTCCCATGACACTTGACACGTGACCCAGGAAATGCAGTATTGACTTTAGTTTTAAAAAATCCGGTCATGAGGATCACACGTCCAGTGAATATTAGGGATGTAAATCACAGCTTTCCTCGCCATACGATACAGTATCGATTCCTAAAGCCAACGGTTCGATTTTTTTTTGATACCTCAGAAATTCCCACGATACAATACGATACGATAGGATTCGATTCAGTTCGATACTGAGGATAGTAGTCGAAATGATGAAATTTCACACAATCCTTTATATTTCAATGACTTAAAAAAGGCAAATATAATTAGCATTTTATCATATTTTATTGGGAACTGTAAACAAAATCTAGTGTAGTCAACTATGTCCCATAAATCAAGCAAAATAAAGCGCAATAAGGCAAAAAATAAAAACTTTGGATGGATGTAGTGGTGAATAATTTTTATTTTGAATCAAGTCTTCTCCAGACTAATACAAAAGTGTAACAAAAAGTATGTCCATAACTGTCATGACCTGCTCCTATGACCCTCTTGTGTGCTATGCCCCTCATTAACTTCGCGTGCAATCCCGATTGTTCCCAGCTGTTTCTTATTGTTTCTAGTCCTGTGTATTTAAGTCTACGTCAGAGTCTGTCGCCCAGATCTGTCATTGAAGTTTTCGCCGTGTTGTGTGCTGTGCTTGCAATTGTGCTTCCTATTTCTCAGCTCGTTTTTCGTAGGGAAGTTAATGTAGTTTTTATGAATAGTCCGAAAATGCCGCTCTACATTTCCCTTCTTCAGAATAGCAATGGTAGACTGACAGATGAGGCAAATGCACTTCGATTATGACTTGGTGAAATAAAAGAGTCCTCCTCCCATTCCGTATGGAAGTGGTCGGTTTTTGGCTTCTTACTTGGTCCAGCGCCCCCATTCATTTTTATACCCTTTCTTAAGTTTTAGAAATAAATTGGCGGCTAACTAGGCGATGGATGGCGCGGTTGAACGCTTCATCCATCCTCTATTTTTTATGCCATACGATCTACCCACACTACCTTTGCAATGACCAGTAGATCGCAATCGACGTATTGGGCACCCCTGGTGTAGACCATGTATATGTCGGAGTGGATCATGAAAACAATACTGGAACAGGCCAGAAAATAAAAATGCATGTATCGATATTTATGCGGTCACATCGATGCATCGGATTGTTTGCCGTTGAATCGATATATCGATACAAATCGATATATTGTTACACCCCTAGTGAATACTACGACCATTCTAGTTCTTAATCCCAAAGAAACAGTGGTGAGAAATGAATTAAGAAATGATCTGGGTAGCTGTAACTACTCACTATCCTGCTTCTTGGCATTTAATCTATTTTAACAAGATTGATTATATATACATTGTTAGCCATTGTTTAAAATTACAATCCGACTCTTCATTATGATGTCATAATTATTTTTAAAAATAAGTGAATTGATATGAGTTCTTAAGCTTCAGAAACTGTTGTCCCAGCGACCGACATTGGGATGAATTGGCGTGATACGCTTTCAAGACAAAACGTATTTTTATATTTGAAACTGGAAATTGCCTGCAAATCCGTTTGGAATGTGGAGTTGGAAAATGGATCGATGAAAGTAGTAGCGGTCGAAACCCATGTGGCGCCCTAAGCAAGCTTCACCGCCGCCTCCAGGCTGTCGGCAAAAAATGAGTGTGAGCGCTTTATGGGCCTTGGGGGGTAAAAGTTAACGACCGGGCGGGATTGGCTGTTTGCTAAGTCGGCGCCCCCTCAGAAAGGTGCCTCCCTGGCCAAAAGCATATATTGCTCTTGCCATGCAGGATCCTCCAATGGATGGAGGCAAAAAGAAATAGGCCTATACACTGGCCATTTATGTAAATTAAAGCTATATCTAATAGCCACATAGACTTACATGTATATTTACATAGATTTGGTGTTATTATATAAGTGAGGGCAATTCCATTTAAGCAATGCAAGGAGCCTGGCAAGATAAGTGGTGTGTATTTTGGAGTACCCCCGTTGCACAGAATGGACCGAGCCATCTGTGCAAGGGACAGCAACAGTAAGAAAGGCACATTGGCGCTATCTAAATGGCGCAGCCCTGCTCCGTCTGCGCAGCGCTCCGAAGATACAGCGATAAATGTCTGCAGCCCGAAACGTCAAATACTCACGCTGCAGCTCTGTCCGGATCTGTCCTCTGTACAATTCGCAATTAAAAGTCCAAAGAATTTAAAAAAGCAAAAAAAAAAAAGGATTAACTGGCTGTCTCGTGGGCGACGACGGAGAAGGGGGAATTATTTAGAAGAGGACAACAATTTCAGGTGATTCAAGATTTTCTTTCTCCTATCATAGCTGTCACGAATGAACACAAACTCCCAAGCACCCATGTGTTTTGTAAAGGAAACCCCCGTGCACTCTGTATTTTTGTATTAATCGCCTATGCATTTCTCCATTAAAACCAACTTGCATACAACCGCTGAATCTGTGGACACTGCATCGTAAAAAGTGGGTGGTTTAGGATCGGGGGGGGATGGACACTGATCGGAATGACTAGCCGCTTAAATATGGCAAAAAATGGAGAAAATAAATCAGCGAAAAGCTGCGGCGTCGGATTATTTGAGGGCGGCGTGATCTTTTACATAACCGCTGGCCGTGGTGACAGGGAGCCCGTCCCATGCTTGCAGGATCGCTGTAGTGAAATGGATGCGGAGACGCTCAAGGGTAACTGAACAACTCCCGCAATGGTCAGAACTGTGTGCAGGTTTATATTAAACCTCCGGCTGATGATTTAAGTGCCAGTGTTGAATTTTTTAACACAGATATACCTAGTAGTTGTAAGTATGAAACGGAATGCAGGTGGTTATAGTGATAGTGTCCATACGTAATTACACACGTAACTACAGAATTGCATGTATAAAAATGCAAAATTAGTGTCTGCATATGTTTTCATATAGCAGAATAGCAGTTTTTTGGTGTTTCTATCTAAATTTGCTTTACTTTAAGCTTGAATGACAATATAAGATCTCAATCGCACAAAATAACCTGCTGTGTAGTTATGTTTGCTTGTGCGTGAATCAGTTATTGAACTTGGGTTTATATAACGGTGGTTTTTATAACATGCTGCAATATTTGGAAGTTCCTCATAGTCTTGATGTGGGTGGTGTATGCTTAGCAACTAAAGCTCAGCGTGGGATGGGAATATTTTAATCAGTAGTTTCAACATTAAGGCACTGTTATAAAACCCTCTCATTATCTGGAGGGGAATCTGTGTTCTTTATCTGTAGCCTATGCTATTGTCCAAAACCGAGTATTACTTCCATGATAGTCTGGATGTCTGTTTGGGTTCACACTTGAGTGTGAGTGTACAGCAGCTTTTATTGTGGATCTTCCACAAGGTATCATACAGGTCAGTGTTGCTTCCAGCTGAAGCCTTGAGAGAGCCCTCAAATCCTACATTATGCATTTTGTACTAGGGAACATAAAGACTGATTAATCCCAGTTGGCAGTCTTGTTGAAATCAATAAAAACCCAGCTTCCCTATTTGTTAATGACACAGTCACTGACTGTATATTTTTCATTTGATTTATGGTTTTGTTTGCACAGTGTAACTACACTGTGCTGAAACAAATAGTGACATTAGACATTATTGTGTGTTAAAGCTGTTTGGGGGGAAAAATAGTTCTCTTACCTTGTTGGAAAAAGTGGCAAAAAATCCTACTGCCGTCTTCTGTTTCCTGCGACGGATAATTTCCTGCTGGTGTCAAGCTTTTAGGTTTAAAATGTCAATCAGACTATCCCATGTAACCTGAGAAAACTGAAACGATGGAGCACAACAGGGGCCTGTATCTGCTTCCCATTTTCGGAGACAGCAATGCTGACGTTCCCGACTGTTTCCGAAATGTGTGCCGTGGGCTTTAGGCATGACGGTGCACCACAGAAATGTCATGCTAGCAAATTAGCACCATTCTGGTTTGTCACAATTGCATTCTCCCACTTCCTGTTTCAGGTGGATTTAGGGTTCACCTCGACCGGACATTTTCTTACATGGTAACGGCACTTCACCTAGCTGTGCCGGTTCCTCACACGGTTAATGGATCCTCTCAAGGGCACAGTAATCAGCATTTAAACCCGATCTGTGTCCAGACTGCTTCAATCCCTTAACAAACTCACTCCCAGCCTCAGCGGCCTAACTGAGATAACGATGAAGGTGATACTCATGCTAATATCCATAGACAAGATGTCATCAAATAAATTGATCATAAAGCTTGTGTAAGACCTTTGCTTCAGGCTGTGTTGAGAGCAGAAGCAAGGTGTCATGAAGATGGAGACGTGGAAGTATGACCAGCCTCCTCCCTTTGCCCTGTCAAACCCACAACGCAGAATAACAAGTTGAGAGGTGTTATTTTTAAAACTTGCTATAAGAATTTTTTCATCTGAAAAAATATATTAAAATGTGGTAGGAATGATGTATGATGACGTTAGTAGAAACAAAGGGAATTAGCACTTTATATAGATCTTGTATATCACAGATATTTTATAGATTTGATTGCTTGTTTGTATACATGCCATTTCTTGTGTTTTTCTCTCTCTGTGAGACAATCACGAGGTTATGTGTTTCCAGGGTTGTTATTATTAATAATTCCATTTTTATTCAGTTTCCCGTGGATTGTCGGCCCTACTGCATGTCCTGTAATTGTGAACGTTTAGACAACTCTACGCTCTGCCCACTCTCTTCCGGCCCCTTATAAAGTCCTTAGACAAAATGGTTTAGCTTTTTGCCTTTTTTCATAGCGGGAAAATGAGCCCTTGATTTTCTTAAGCTTCTTAACAGAGGAGTGATTGTGAAAAGGATTACAAATGACACAGGGGTCTTTAATTAAACTCAGAACCGCATAAATGATGATTCCATCACATGTGCACTCTTCAGTAAAGTGCATATTACGCATTTGCTTATCGACGGACAGCAGAATTAACGCGTAACCGCTTGTGTGAAAAACGATCGCGTGATGTTTCGTAATAAATTACCTGAACTCTGTGTGGTACAAGAGCAGGAAAGTGTGGTGACACCTTCTGAATGAATGACCATCTCCTACAAGTTTAGGGAAGCTGAGGATGAGATTAAGATGTTAACCAGCTCAAGTGTATAAGCCAAAAAGAAGCAGGTTTTCTTATTAACTTGAAATCCTGCACTTAGCTTTTCTGCCTGCTTCATGGCTGTCATTAAGTTGCAGTTTACTGTGAATTTATCAAAATATCCAATGAGGATGTGGTATAGTAGACATTGAGACCTTCAGCATTTGATCATTTGTGGTCACTAAACACGTTGTTGGTACTTTAGTGTGAAGAACTTCGTGGGACATGGATGGATGGAATCTTTAGAATGTAGTTTTCTGGATTTTTTGTATTTGAATGTAAACATTAAAGTTATGTAGCTAAGTCTTAAGTAATACACCAGATTGGCGGATCTCTGTGATGGTATCTGAAGGTCTTTTAGTATCAGCCAGGCAGGGGCGTACAAATGAAAGGAAGAGATGAAGTGTTTCATGACAGATAAACACATCACTGTCAGTTTCCCTGAGAAGTGCTAAGCGGCCAGTGCATCTTGTTGCTTTATTGATTTATTCTGATGAAGGTTCTCTGGAGACTCCCTTAAAGAACCATGCTGAAGGGTAATGCTGTTGCTTACCATTTTGTTAACTGTAAAATCACATCCTTTAAATCACAGGTGTCAGACCCCAGACTCGGGGGTCCGGAGCCCTGCACATTTTTGGGTTTCCCCTCGTTTAACACACCTGATTCAACTCCTTGTGCTAATTACCACACAGC
>JAODJW010000040.1:13973032-14005203 GCA_026777045.1 Hyperopisus bebe
ACAAAAGACATTTAAAAGCTCTCCATTCTAATGCTAATTTAATAAACATGAATAGACAGCACTTAGGGTGTTTTCGCCAACTCTGGCGGTCCATCGTCCCGAATCGCTCCTGTGTGTTTCCTCTTCAGGTGCTCGTGCATAGCGCTAGTGCCGCTAAGGTATGACATCGAACTTTGCACAGTGTAAAACCACCTTTTTGTTTTGTTATAATTTGAACTACTCCCACAATTATGTAGTGATATTAAATTAAAATATTTGTTATAATGGGTTGAAGCATTTTAGAAATCATATAAGTAATTTTATTAAAATAAAAAAAAAGATGCGTCGTTTAAAATATTGATGTCGACGCATTTTCAGCTTCGACGTAATCGACCACGTCGACTAATCGCAGCACTAGTTCCCTCAGATGATATATTGTATTTAAAAATCCAAATTTATTCCAGATAGATATTGTTTTACAAAAGTGTTTCAGATGACATGAGAAATTAATGTAGAAGGTATATCCAGTTTACTGTACAGAGTGCTATGAGTTTACCGGACAAGACTGGTTGCACTTTTCATCGTCTCTCTGCAACGTAAAGGTTACGTCTTGTAATTGCTGCGGTAATGCTCAAATTTCCCTCCTGCAATTAATAAAGTGTGTGCCTGTCTGTCTTACGTTCAAACCAAATATTTATGTACTATATATGGATACAAGTATGCATATTTCAGTCAATATTTTCACAGAATGTTTAATACCAAAATTTCTTCAAATTAATATTTAATATTTGTAGGTGACATGTCCTATGTGTTCTTTTATATGTTTAATGCTGGTTTGACTGTGAAGTTACTGTATCTTAGTTGCAGTCCTCCATGGGAACTGTTGCTTAGCAACTAGGGAATGTTTGCTTTCAGAGTTGTTCAAAATATGGTATTTTTCTGATTCTCATTTATAACTAAGGCACCAAATTACACTCAGACATCATCAGCTAGATTGATGCACCTACTTGTTTGTTAATGAGTGATCAACAGTATCAGATAATATTTTCTTTGCTACATCCTTTCTCTCCCTGTGTTAGGAAAAGCTGTCAGCCCCTCCTGACAATAAGTTTTTGCAGCTATCTTTGTCCTGAGTTTGTATATTATATGTATGTAATTGGGGGCATGATTTTCATGATGGACTTTTGCATTTATAGTGTGCCTACAGTGTCATAATGTCGCTATAACCTTCCTATAAACTGCATGAGATAGTCATGATATTACTGAATATCTAAGATGCCAACTGTGGGTTCAAAGTGGAGGAAGGAGGGAATGGATTTTTTCTGCATCACAAATCATGCATTATTCAAACAGGGATTTTTTTATGTGGGGTCATGCACTGTTGAACATTATGTTTCAACACTGGCAAAAGTGCTGACGTGCTTGTTTTTATTCAATCTTGATTTCTCACAGGGCCATCTTCCAGAGCTTCCAAATCCACCTCTCTTCCATCATGCAACAGAACCGGCTTATCTCGGGTGGGTAGGATTAGGGTACCCTGAGGCCACAATTTAATATGAAACCATTTTTAGCCAGTTTTTCCATGCAATTTTCCTAGAATATATAGCCCATACTGTGAAACTCTTGATAGTAGTTCAGGTGAAAAAAAGACAGAAGTACCTTGTTTTTTAAAAAATATAAAAGCAATTTGTTGGTAATCAACATCTCATTATTAATGGTCCTAAATAGACATAGTGTATAGAACTGAGAACTGAGGTCACTGAGTTTTAAAAGCATCCTTCTGTATGTTTGTAGCTCCAGTCAGATGAGCTCTCACCTGACAGTGATAAGGGAGGATCATCAGGTATGACAGAACAATCCCACCAGTGTCCTTGCTGTGTTGCTTCACCAAAATAAAGTGATATATTCAAGCTTTCGTCATCAGAATTGGTTAGGCGCATGTTCAACTTTGTAAATCGCATAAAGGTAATATCCATTGATCTATATCTCTGTCTCTGTAGAAGAGGTCATAACTGTAGGTTATTTAACAGTATGATATGATGGTTTGATACCATGTTAGGTGATGTCCTATTGTTCTCTGTTCTTGTCATTTAGGTCTCCAGGTAAGAATATTATAGATATTTCTGGCTGCCAACACCATCAGTTGTTTCCTACGTTTTCATTTTCACCTGCAAAGGTTGATAGTTCAGGTCCGGAATGTAAAAATCCAGACCAAGATTTTGTTTCAACCAACCAGTTGAGTACTCTGAGACTGTGACTCCTTATGCTCAACTGCTTGGTTGAGGCAAAATCTTGGCCTGGATCTTTCCATTCTGGACCTGAAGTATCCGCCTCTGTTCACATGTTGATAGTGACATTCATGTGAGGCTTTCGATTTCCCCCTCACCCCAACATCCATCCATCATGAGCAGCGGTAGCGATTCCCCATGCTTGGTGCCAGTCTCCTGCGCTTTCTTGCATGGTGAAACTCTGCAGAAGAAAGGGGGCGTGTTATCTATATGCCTTGTGCAGTTATACTCATTGAGAGGTGTGTCTGATGTGGGGGTGTGGGGGAGCATTTGTAGAATGGAGAGGCTCAGAGGGGGAAAGAGCAACCTCACTGCCCAGTATGTTGCAACAAGGGATGAGAAGGACTTTGTTAATGCATTGCCTAATTAATCCCATATTCTCAAAGTTTTCTTATCCCAATGTGATATATGCCCTAGCGCACTTTTCCTCGTGGATGTTTCCCTACCCCAGATATGCATATTCATTTAATTTCTTTATCTAGTCCTTCATGCTTCGTACTTTAGAAGTATAAAAGAGGACAATGAGGGGCCAAGGTTTCACTTTGGGATTGAATTCTTTGTGGGGTGCTTTTGCTTATCAAGTAATCTTCAGGATTTTGTTTGAAATATTGTATCTGAAAAAGATGCATATCTATAAAGACTGTCTGTTTGTGCCGCTTTTTTGTAACTGGACCAGACAGGACTCTGTCAGGATGGAGGTGCTCTTCCCAAGATGAAATACTGGGTAGTGTTCTGAGTCAAGGCTGCTGCCTCTTAAATGGATTATGTGAGTTTTAGCAAAAACAGCCTGTTGATTGTGATGCATGGTCCTGTTTCCTCTGAATAGGTTTATCCCTATGGAATGCTCATGGTGACTCACAGAGGCCAGAGTAAGCTTCCCCCAGATGTTGACCGAACAAAACTTGAGGTATGGGGGTGAGGAGTGTTAGCTCATTTCACTGATGAATCTCAGACTTAACCATTTTAGCATTAAAATAAGCTTTGAAATTTCTTGGTTAGAGGTGAGAAACACCGAACTTAAACTGTTAGTATAGCAGATTGCAATCTGGATCTCCATAAAGTCTGGCCTGACAGCTGGAGAGCACCTTCCTTTGTGATGCATGCTTAAAATTGGATAATCATCTATACTGAGGCCATATCTGTAGGGTTTAGGGATATGTGATATGTAAGGCCCTGTTTGATGTGTTTTGTTCCTCTCTCCCCGCAGCGTCACCTGGCTCCAGAAGAATTCCTGGACGTGTTTAAAATGTCCATCGAGGACTTTGATCAGCTTTCTCTCTGGAAACAGAACGACTTGAAAAAGAAGGTTTTGCTGTTTTAGCGAGAAGAGACTTATGAACACAGGCTACTGCACGTCTTTGGAAACACAATCAAGAAAAGAATCAAATACAGAAAATATCAAATGCTAAACTTGGAAAGGAACAAAAGTCCCATTCCTGAATCATAGTCACCTAAAAATTGACTATCGACAGTTTTAAAAACTTAGGATCTAGTAGCTGTGTCTCTTTCTCATACTACAATAGCAACAGAGAATCGTATGGATTGTGCAAAAGCCTGTCGAGGTGACATATCCTCTGACTCGTATTATTCAAATTGGTACCAACAAAGAAATATGGTTACCAACACTTACTTGCTACGTCCCACAGGCAGGGAAGTGAGTTCAGTTATAGACCAAGCTACTCTATTAGTCCGCATTTTATATCAGAGCAGCACTGCCACTAGGACTTTAGCGAGGAAAACTATTAACTTACTTCTCAGTATATTGACCTGAGCAGCTGGGTATTAGCTAACATGCAGTATACTTCTATTGACATTGAATTACCAGCAGAATTAATGGGCTGATTTACTTGACCCTGTTTATTCAAACATAGAACAATGTTTTTGAATTGTTTCTCAGTCATTTTGATAGTTTTCGTTTCAACTAATCTGTTTTTGGAAGTGGTGGAACTTCAGATAGATGCATTTTGATTCCTTTCCTGAAAGAGCTGATGATAGACTACTCTATATTATTACTATTTAGCTCCAACAAAATTGCACCGTCTAGAAATCTGCAGCTGAGTTTTTGGCTGATCTGCATTAGCATGTTAAACCTTCACTGATGTTAGTCTCAACTAGTGTCTTCAATATTGCTCTACATAGACGGAGCCTGACGTCTTAAAGGTACGCAGGACTCATTGTCGGTGCCTACCTTTATTACCTGTCTGGTCCTATTGCTACAATACCTGCACATTTGTAAGCACCTTTAAGGTTTTTTGCTTTTGTTTGATGAAGGCAATGTCGGTATTGATTTGTATCAACATATAACAAGCGCAATGTCTGCATCTGCAGCTACTCTTCTGTTATCATCACTCATTTACTTGTTTACTGTCCAGATAGACAAAAAAGGATTTGGTAACTTATGAGTTTGGAGTATTTCTCCATAATATCTGCACAGAAGCAAGTTCTGTGCATCATTCGTTTGTTCTTTGTAGGCAGCTTGTATTTTTTATGTAAATGACAGCATGAGTTTACAAAAGGCCTCATTTAAAAGTATTGATAGCGATTGATGGGGAACTACAGGTTGTCTTTAAAATCATTGACAAGAGCAAAAAAAGTGATCACAAAAGCTCCAGTCACTGGGGAAGTCATAGAAGCACAGATACTTGCAGGGATAGGTCACTGTGGTGTGTGTGTGTGTGTGTGTGTGTGTGGGTGGGTGGGGGGGGATGGGATCCATGGGTGGACCACAGGGGTTACAGGCCAGACTGGTGCCCCGCAATCTCTGCATCATAATCCCTTTCAGCTATGTCCTTGAGAAGCAATAGTAATTGATATGTATCCTTTTGAACTTATTTTCACTGGTATGGAAAGCAGAACATAGTAGGGCAGCAGGAATCATGTGAGGGAACGTGCCTTAGTCCTAACCTACCCCTGTCCATTGGCTGCCTGAAGGGGGGGGGGGGGGTAACAGTGTGGGCTGTGGAGGTGTCGTCAAAGCCGAAACTCTTCCCGAAGATGCGATGGGTGTTTGGCTGGATGGGAGGAGAAGACAGTGTGCCTGAAAAAAAATCACCCAGGGCCCCAGTTCATGGGATATGGGGGGAAGCACCACGCACATTCAGGATTCTGTGACAATTAAAAGAAATCTCTCAGCACTTTATCAGCTCGCGGTTGCTTCATAGGTTTTTGTGTGTCCCTCTGTATCGCTTACTGCTGAGCATAACTACTGCGTCTGTTTTGGGTAGATGAGGTTCGGGTTGGGTCACCAGCCCCTCCAGACAGGGTAACAGTAGCCTCTGTCACCCACAGCGTTAAATGCTCAGCACCTCCATCGGATGCAGTCACACGCTTATGGGCATTGTCTGTTTCTTCTTCACCAGTCTCAAAACTGCTGATGCACTATGATTTTCATCAGGATATTAGAGACGTATTTGAAAATGCACACAAATGGATGCTGCACATATGTGTTAGGGCACAGTTATGATTGAAGCTTCATACTCATATGTTCTCCATGTTCTCTGTTTTTCATGTGCAAGTGTGTTGGAAAAAGTACAAATAAAAAAAATCACATAAAGACTGTTGGGGGTTTCTGTGTAAAACCACTGATTACAGACAGAATACATACAAACCGTATTTATATATAGTTGAAAGTATACTAAAGTCTTATCTTTAAATAAGTTACCTTTCTAAAATCTATCATGTGCGCACTCTAATTTATTTTCCCTGGTTTTAAATGCAGAAAAGAACCGCTTTCAGATAATAAAAAAAGAAAGTAAACATGTTTCTTTTCTCTTTTCAGGAAGCGATCTAAAGACGTAAAGCGTTCCTTAAAGCTGACATAAGGATGTGCAAGGCTATGACCGTGTTTGTGTTCTCACGGAGTGAGAGAGGGAGGGAAAGAGGGAGTGAGTGAGGGAGGGAAGAAAGAAGAGTGCGTATAGAGCTCTCAAGGTGGTAGGAGTAATTAACGGGGATGGCGCGGCTATGATCCGCTTGCCTTGTACCACAAAGCGGCGGCTGGTCGGGGCACCGTAGCGGAGGGACCGAACCGCACACATAGCTATGTCTGGAAACGATACGGACCCTGAACCCTGAACACCGACAGCGATGGACAAACAAAAAGGTACGGGGCCATTTCCTCCATTACGACAGGATCTAAGCAGTAAGAAATGGAAATAAAGCGCTCGCATGCAGCATATCCGCGGCGATCGCTCGTTTGCTGTTGTTTCCTTAAAATAAAAACGTGCTGGGAACTGGAGATGGAAGCGTTTTTCTACTATGAACATCGCAATGTTCAGGTATTGTAGCATGAGATGTGAATAGTTTATCTGAAGTATAAAGTAGTCTGCTGGTAAATAACGTGTGATGGGATCTTCGGATGAGGCTCAGTAACTTTTTCTTTCCCCTCCAGTCGGCGTCAGTCTATTCTAATATAGTCCATACAGAAATCCGATAGACCTCATACACATTTTCTTGTGCAGCGGTATCTGAGATGTATGTTAAACATATAAATCGTATTAGTTAGCACGTTTTATTTATTTAGATCATTTTCTTATTTGTTGTTTAGTGTACTGCTCATATTTTATTACTTTTGGAGTGCAGTATGTGAAGAAACGGCATCAAGCGCTATTCCCCGATTCGTTACCCCTCACTTATTTACTGTTCTCGTCCACCCAGTGTTTTTTTCATTATTATTTATTTATTGTTTGACATTAAAAAAATAAAACACCTTGGGAACCAAGTGAATACAACTGACCTGTTGTAGACTGTGCGCATTTCCCACAGTGGAATTAAGTTCATATTATTAAAGTGCAATATTATTCCAGGTAAGATGTTTGTTATATCAATAATTCAGTATGTGGTGTTATTGCCAGTATTTGGCTAACGTGGACCCAGTCCAAACTGTCCATTACTACGGTTGCGTAAAAACTTGTTGTTCTGGAAGTCGGCCTATGCAACATTTATCGTTTTAAAGGAATGTAAGTAATAACTATAGAGCAGTAGTCGGAAATGCCCCCAGCCACCACAATCTCCCAAGAGATCCTGAAACAGCCGACTATAGTTTGTTTTAAATATTAATGCCGGATTGATCTCTTTCTACAACTGTACGAGGGAAGGATAATAGAGACTAAACAACGAAAGGGATTTTGTGCTGCATTAGCTCTGTTCTTTCCATTTGTATCCTGTGAAAAGTGACCCTGTTTAAGCAACAGCATGACATCACGGATTATATTACAACAATACGCTATTGCCAGGTTTCCCCGGTCAAGAAAAATAAGAGAACTCCAGTCATTTGGAGAGTGTAATTGTTTATCATCCACGTTGTGTTTCTGCAGTACAAATAAACGGTTATTTTACATCCATGAAGTTCGGAACACATGTAGATTTCCTTTTTAAATATTCTACTGGGAAATCGCATTTATTCAGTACTTAGACTGTACAAATGGTGTTTCTTTTTGCCGTCAAACCCACATCCTGTGGCAGCTGAAATGCAGCGATTAATAATTTCATACTCAGTCATGATTTTATGGTTTTGTCTTTTCTCTGGGTCTCAAAACAACATGTCTTTGTGTTAGAGATCGATGTAACATTAGCCTAGTTTGATGCAAAGGTCTAATGCACGAATCCAGCTCTCTAGGGATCTACTGTCCTCGAGACGTTTCCTGCAGCTTCTTGGGTCACATCATGAAGAAGGGTGATGATCGTCACCTCGATGCCTGAGACTCTGAACATGTCTGATCTCCGTGTCGATCCTGGGCACATACTATGTGCATGCAATTAAATGGTCATTGTGTTCAAAGCTTCCATGGCTGCTCAGGGACAGGATGTTGTGTTGATGGTAGGATGCAAGCCCTTAATTTGGGAGATCAACATTTCTGACTCATTTGGACATGGAATGGTGAACAGCATCTGATAGTTCCCCGGGATACTCTGGTGGGGTGCTCAATCACCCACACCATATCCCACCCTTCCTACATTTTTTCCCATATTGCCCTTGCAGACAACAATCCCAGCTGAAGACAATTCTGTGTGTCAAACCTGGTGTTTTGTGAGATTTTTTTCATGTGGGACTTTAGTTTTAATGTAAAGTACACCCAAAACCCAGTAACGTCTTTTGAGTATATTTTCAGTAGAGATGTAAAATAGTCCTTTTGTGATCAATAAACAGACATGCAATTTCAAAATGCATGATCTCTCTAATTACAATATTTTTCTTTCCTGATTTTGATGTGTTTTACCTCCAGTTTCCATGTTTGAGTGGAAAGTTGTAGGAAATGCTATCAAGCCCAACTTTTCAATTCATGAGATTTTGCAGAGAGGCTGATTTTTTTCCCCCCCAGTTCTTACATTTTCCAGTTATTTAGCAATGTTTTTATCCAAAGTGACATACATTTGTGAATGCAGGGTCAGCCAGTCCCTGGAGCAGCTGGTGATTAAGGGCCTCACTCAAGGGCCCAACAGTGAAGTCCCTCTGCTGACTGCAGGATTTGAACCAATGACCTTCAGGCCACACGCACAGCATCCTAACTCACTGAGCCACACACCACCCCCAATACTTAAAACTGAGTAGGCTCCATAGACATCTGCAGAATGTGAAAAATGTCTCTGCTTAAAGTTTGAGGTTTGTTAATGAGCAGATATTACAATCCCCCCCTCCCCCAATGCCAACTCTTCAAAAATGTGATTGTTGTATCATGCAGCTCAGGCGAGCCTGTTTGGCATTAATATGAATGGCCGTTCTGTGGTTTGTTTTGAAATGTGACTTGGCGTACAGAAAAAACGCGGGGTCAGATTTCTCCGTGTAATTAAAAGGAAGCGGAAAGCCCCCCCCCCCCCCTGCTTTGCTTTGGTTTCTTTCTTCGGGTGTTGATCCCTAATCATTTTTGATCGGCCAGCTCCTGAAAAATCATGTCTTTGTAGTCATCAGAGTCAACAGAGTCATTGTACGGTTCTTCTAGTATGTTTTGTCACTGTTTGACAAAACAGTTCATATTTGTCATTTTTAGGATTGCTTCAGTGTGTTCTCCTCCCGTCCTCATTCACCTCATATCCTGCGGTGAATCTACCATGTGGCCCTAAATTATAATATAGGAAACCCAGTACTTCTTCAATAAGCAAAACTGTGTAAATGTAAGGTTATGGATTTGAATTGAATGTTCTTTTTTTATTTTATAGAAGTGGGCCTTCTGTCTTCCAACCTCTCATCCTACATCCTACTTCGGGTTTCAAGCTAAAAGCAGCCCATTAAGTTTAACTCTGTGTAAAAGTCACTGAACAGAATAACACTTAGAAAGCCTCATATTCACTGCCTGCTACAAAAATCAGTCTTCCTTACATAAACCTGAGATCAAAGAAACAATAAAGACAGCTGCGCCCTTCCCAAACAGGTAAACTGCCTGCCCTTCAGCTTCCACAAAGGTTAAAACATCAGTTGTAACTGCAATTACATCTTTATTGAATGAGATGGGTTATTTACTTAAAGGCCGAAAAAGATTGGGCTGTTTCTCAGTGAGTCAGAAGGTATTATGGTGCATCCCCCGAAAGAACGGATTGTTTTCTGAGGATACTGAGGGAACAGGAAATGGAGCGGATGGAATAATGATACCTCTAAGGATTAAACGTTGGACGAAGAATGCAGAAAAGTGTTTGCCTCTCATGGAAGGCACGCGGAAAGAGCTACTGTGTGATTTCACTGGTAGTTATTCATGGTAGTGTCAGGAAGAGAGTGGGGTCAGTAAGAAGGCAGATAGGACAGGACTGTTCCCAAAATTCCTACAGAAATCCTCCCCAATGTTTTTGTTTCCTTTGTTTTTTATCAAAAATGTAAATATGAAATTCAATGGAGGCCGTAAACAATTCTATCTTTTTTTTTTTTTGTCCCTTTCACCAGGCAAACATTAACGCCCGTCAGTTGGAATGTTTCTGTTTCATGTTTGTTTTTATGTGCTTCTGCCAGACCCGCTTTGTCTGAAGGTTAGTGGGAACAGTTCACATAGGTGAGAAAAGGGAAGCCCTGCTTTTAAAATCATTGCCGCAGTAAAACATCTTCTGCTCACGGTAAAAGTCTGTTTTTGGGCAGAGGCGAAATATAGTATTTTATGCATTGTAATTTAAAACATGCCTTGGTAAACATGCCAAGCCTTAGTTGAGATACAAATGAAAATAGATACGTGGTCCTTTGGTAATAATTTGGAATTGCAGTGTTTCCTTGTTATCTTTAGTGATGTGCCATTTGTGTGTGTTTTTTTTTTTTTTAAATGAGCTGAAAACATGCTATCTTTGTAAGGACACAGATATAGAGTTACAGTTTGTTCTCCAAGAAAAACGTAGCAAAGATGAGACCTTTGTTTTCACAACATTAAGTTCAGCTGCAGGTAAAGATCATCGCTGTATGCGCAGTATAGATCAGCATATTGACATGGACATATGGGTGAATATGGAAGGTGCTTAGCATCATGTGTGTAGCTGACAAGCCGTTGCAGAGACCTTCATTGTTGAGAATGGCTACGTCTTCTTCTCCATACGGTGGCATATTCCTCTCACCGGTGTTGTAAGAAGTTGTGATGGTTGGACAATTGGTGGGTTGCAGGGGACAAGAACATTTTTTGATCTCATTCCAGTATCCAGTAGACAGTTATTTAGAGCAAAATCGTAGCTTTTGACTCCCCTTGTTTGTACAGCTGGGTCATTTGCTAGTTTGCGTTCAGGTTAAATATCTTTCTCAGGGGTCACAGCTTGGGTCGTTCTGGGCCTTAAACATTTATCCCATGGCCTTTAGGAGAAAGGTGTAGTGGAATATGTCTTCCACCTTGTACACATTTGGCACATCTGCCCACGTTCCCTGTGGGGGTGCACTGGCCTCAGCTGTTTTCTGGTTATACTGGGAAAGATGGATGAATTATGAAACAATTGAGCTCTTCAGTTTGACTGGTTTGAAGGCTTCATTCAGCACTGGAAGTATGTATAGGCTTGTCTGGACACTTGGGCGTTCTTTTCATAGAGAGATTTAAAGGCCATTGAGGACACCATAACAAGTGGCTTGTTTTTATGGGACAGCGTTGCTGTGGCTTTCATAAGCAGAAAGTCCTTCCTCCCTTCCACTGTTTTTCTTTTTTTTCCCACACAGAGTAATTTACACAGATAGTAGGACTGCTGTACAAAGGGCCTCTGATAGACTCTCCCACAGTATCCATGCATCTCTGTTCACTGTGAAAGCAAAAGTGAGGCTTGTACTGTCTGTTGCTGTGTGTAGGCAGATGAGGTTTAACCAGCGGGGGCTGTTTACACCCCCTCCCTACATAAAAGAGTAGCTATCGTACACCACCGCGGCCCCCATTGTTTTCTGTTGCTTGTCTGTGTACTGTAAACTAAACCTGCCACATTCATACACTGTAAAAGTCAATGAAGGCATGGTGCTTTGGTACATGGTGGTACCACTGAATGTTCCGGATTGCATGTCCTTGCTGCAAGATTGTTGATATGGATAAAAGTTGCCATTCAATCCATGTTTTATGTGGAAAGACTCAAATTTACCAGTAAGGATGTGTTTTGGGGGGATTTCCTAATTGTTCCTAATCATCGCATCAAATTATTTTTTGTTTTTCCACTCATTTTTGTATAAATCTAGCAAAATGACCCCTTCTTCCAGTCTAGAGAGTCTGCAGTTTGTAATTATAGTCACTGTGTTTATCAGCCTAGGACACAAATCAGGGGGGCTCCCTAGATGGAGCGCCAGTCCATTGCAGGGCATTAACCCACACAATCTACAGACACGCATTAGCATGCCAACATGTCTGTAGGAGGAAACTAGAGTATCCAGAGGAAAACCATGCTAGAGGAAAACATGGTAATCAATTACAGTGTTCAATGCGCCAATTACAATATTCACTCTGCAAAGTGATTTTAGTCAGATCACTTTAAACATAATGATTGGGATAATATTTAGGGAAGATTATTGTTGAGGGTTATGTGTAGGGTTAAGATGGATAGTAATAGGTGTACAGAGTGGTTAAATACAAATTATTTGAAGTGTCTTGTAGTGTGTGGGAGGACTTCCATTTTTAAATGGAAAACGTCTTTTTCTGTTACAGTGATACTCAAATGTAGTATCCTGAGCTTACTGTACAGTTCTTCTAGTATGTTTTGTCATGTGATGGTTTTTACAATAATGCAGTATGTTGTGTTAATATTTGCCTGCAATCTTTGTTAATATTTATGTCACCATTGGTTACAGGGCAAACTAAATACATTGCAAATGTTAATAAGCAATGAATGAATGATGGGCTACCATCTCATCCAAGGTGTCTCCCGGTCTGTGTCCGGGGCTCCTGGCCCCCTGTGACCCTGGGTGACGGGTCATGAAAGATCAGGGGCCTAACTAGGGCTGTTTTAGCCCCCCTAAAAGATCAACCCCCACCCCCCCCACATAAATGTGCACTGGTTAGCTTAAATAGTGGGTTGTCATTTATTCTCAATAAAATCATAATCCTTAGCAAAGGCTTAACCCTTCTTTTCATAAATCTTTTTTAGCACTCCTGATTTCTGTATTTCAGACATACCATAAGGCTTATGCACTACTTTTTTCCAGCTTTGTTGCTATTCAGTACAGTACCTGTTAATATCACCTAAATTTTCTGGCCCATCCCATAATTCCTAGGTCTGCAGCTGAGCACTCACCATTACAGCTTTTTTTTCCCCACAGTGCTCAACCGGCTGGTCTTGGACCTGCAGTCGTTCCTCTTGGTCCTGGACAACGAGAACCTCAGCTATATCGCTCAGGCCCAGAAAAAGTCTATTTCAGACCTGCTATCTAAACTACAGGACACTCCTGGTGAGTTACTGTCACAGAGAACTTCATCTTACACACCGTGTTGTTTTTCTTTGTCATTGCAGTGTTTTTTTTTTTTTTTTTAATCGCTAGCGGGATCCTTCGTTGTAAGAGCTGAGACTTGGAGTGCTGTGTAACTCGTTTAATTAGGAATCTCTGTCTAGGATTTTGCGGGTTTGAGTCCTGTAGCTGGCAGAGTAATTTTATCACCATTGGGCCCTTTGAGCAAAGTCCTTAACCCCAACTGCTCCAGGGAACCTGTCTGAAACCAAAACTCGTTCTCACATGAACACTATATAGATGTGTGTCTGTCTCTCTCCTGGAGAGCAAGTTGGGATATGTAACACTACCCAGTTTCCCCACAGGGATAAATGAAGCTGTTATGAAACATTTTTAGGGTTTAAATAGGGTCAGTTGGGTGGATTTGGAGAGAGTTTATAAAAGCAGATATGATCTATGTTATGAAGTGTAGAATTGTTGCAGAAAGGGTATCGGAAAAGGCAGATACCCAAAACCATACATTTTTGGACTGTTTAAAATGGAGGTGCCTTACTGGTGAATGTGCAGATAAATCTCACATATTGCTACCAGACTAATCACTGAAATGTATTTGGGTTATCCATTCAAAAACATTACACTATTACCCTATTGTAGTACTCTGTGATTGACTGTTAATGGATCAGCTGCGAAACAGACAAATACCATGACAAAAATTGAGAAAACAATCTTATTAATAAGTTGCAATATTTCATAACAATGTTTGTATAAGTGCCAAACAGAACAGGGTGTGTTCATTTTTATTACTATTCTGAGTCTGTCTTTGATCTCTCCTTATTCCTCTCAATCTTTAGTGGAGGACGCAGAATACATGATTATGAACTGTCCGTCTGGAGCCACCAACAATGATCTCAGGGAAAGTCAGACAGTCGCCGGTAAGGGATTTCTCTAAGACCCTTTTTTGTTGAGAATTCAGCTTTAAAGTCTTGGTGCTCCTCATGGGCCTGTCCTTTGTTTGCGCAGGGGGCTTCCTCCGGTCCATGGTTAACCTCAGTCATGCTGAAGAGCCCTCGTCCTCAGCTGAATGGCTGCTAAAGGGGGTGAGCCTGCCTCTCTCTTTATCCTCTGGCCACTGACCACTAAGAAATCCAGACGGGATGAGTTTAAACAGGAACTTCATCCAATATTTGCAGAGCTCGCGGAAGGACTCTTTAAACATTTGTTTGAGGGCGGTTTTATCTGTAGGCATTTGAAGAGATGGTGGTGGAAGTGGATATATAGTCAAAATTTCATCATTTTTATTTTGCATTTGAAAGTGTTTGCATTTAAGCAATAGTAACAGAAGTAACAGAGAGAATGATCTCAAATCAAGTAAACATACCTAATTGTGAAAGAGCAGAATGAACAAGCCCCCTTATTGTTAATGATGAGCTTCTCGACACCAGTTTAAAGGAGCATACAGCTGCTGGGCTGGCATTACTGTTTTGGTGTATTACATTTATAATTCCTATCAAATGCAATATTAAAGGCAACTTCCAAAAATCAACATATCCAGCAGTGAAGCTCATTTCCTGGTTAATCATACGCTCAAAGCAGTCCTGTTCAAGTATGTACTAATGCTTGTCGACTACAGTGCTCTATTAAATATGAGTCTATGACATGTTTAGAAACACATTTGGAATTAAATAAGGATTTAAACAAGGGCTAATGATTTCTGTCACCTTATTTCTCTTTAGAAGCTTGTTGTTCCAGACATGAAACTGTTTGCAGTGAGTGATGTCTTCAGTCCAGTTTTAGGTCTGTTTTTTCAGGGAGCTCTGGTTCCAAAATCCCTGGGCTGGCTCTGCAAGGGCCAGTGCCCCACTGACGTCCCAGGGTTCTCTCTGTCCTTGCTGCGGCCACGTAAGGTGGCACTGGGGAAAGGAGGCCAGTAGCAGGGTTTATTTTCAGGCCTGAGTTTTATTCGCTGACCATAATGACAAGGGAGAGCTAAAGGGGCTGCTGTAGTGGCTGACAGGCTCTCAGGCCTCCTAGCTGGGGGGGGAGGGGGGGGGGGCTCTGATGTGGGCCGCTAATGAGAGGGTCCCGGGCCTGTCTTGGGTTTGGGACGCCCAGCAGCACGTCCTACAGAGGGGTGAAGAGCAGTGCAATGGGTCAGAGGCTAAGGTTTCGCTTTTAACGAGGCCGATTCAAGTGGCCGGGTTTGGCAGGCAGGAGTAAACAACAAACTGCTACAGCAAGGCCACGATAGGCCTCGATAAACTAGGTCATTGTCACAAATAAGGTTCTGTCTCATCAGTACTCATTTATCCCCCATGGCCATGTAGATCCTGATGGTCTGTAGTCAAGTCAAGTCAGCTTCTAAGCAGTCGAGTCAAGTCGAATAGGGCTTTATTGTCACACCATCCATATTCAGTACACTGCATTTGGTGATGCGAAATAATGTTCCCTGGACCTCATTGCAACTTATATACATAAGTAGACAGACAAGTACTGAGAAAAGATGAAGAAGAAGAAGAAAAACAACAACAATGATGGAAATAATGCTGCGCTTTAGGTGGACCCTTGCTGATCTCGACTTTAAAAAAAAATTTAAAATGTGACAAAACACACAGCTCAGATGCCCACTCCAAACTATTCATTTAACAATAATAATGCTCCGTCGGAAATTTGACCGATCGACTTGCCAACGTGATATGCCCCCAGAGAAGTCTGTCCGCCTCGGGTGGAGACACGCACGCGTAGCCAGCGCCCAGAGAGGCCTGTTGCTCAGGCCATATAGACTCTACCACCCACGTGCTCCAGCCTCCCCTCTGGCCTCTCAGGGCGGTTTGGATATCGGCAGAAGGCTTTGTGTCGTTACTAATCAAAGGCTTGGGAAATGTTTTGAAGAGCCCCTGTATCTGTCAAAGGAAATGCTTTGTTTATGAGAGAGGCCATCTCTACTTCATCAGTATGATGCTATTACTCAAGATGCAGCCTGGGAGAGGAAGTACATGTCCAGAGAATAATTATGTATGTCTACGTGATGGAGAGATAGAACGCCCACATACTAGGGGAAGTCAGAAATGGACGGGGCAGAGCCCGCCCGTGGGGACCATGAGCTCACCAGTAAAAGCCTTCCGGGATAGGATGGCAGGAGTGCCCGCCTGCAGCACCCGGAAATTACACGCAACCCAAGGACTGAGACCCACATAACATGCGCACAGAATGGGACCCCAGAACTGACCTATACACAGAATTTGGTGGTTTCTCATATACGTGTCTAGCAAAACTTTAATATGAAATTAATTTAGCCTTGTTAAAGTATAGGAGAAAACGTCAGAAGTTGAGTATTTTAGAATCGAAATTCAGTGTATCGGCCAGGTACTCTCGCATGTACTGGGAATTCGTCTTTGCTGGTATGTGCATTCAAAAACAACACATATAAATGGAGAGAAAAAGAATAAAATAGAAGATATGCTAAAATATAAGGAATAGTTCAAAATAAGTACAAATCACAATACATCTGTTAATATTTTCAGCTTCATATTTCATAGAGTATCAATTGGAAGCCGTATCTATCAGTTATAGCAGAGGGTCTGTCACGCTGTGGAAGCTGAAGCTTATTAAGGGAAGCCTGGTGTGATTCTTCACTGATGTCCTCTCTGTCAAGTAGACGTTGCGTGAGTTGGGCCCCACAGCTGTTCTCACTCTCCGCTTCATCTCATCCCTGTTGAAAAAACAAAAGCCATAAACACAATGGCTTGGGGGTGGGCAACCTGCATGCCCTTCCCAGTAAGGCTTTGTGAGTATGGAGAGGACATTTACAAGCCTGAGGTGGAGGATGGTTGTTTCTATAACTCCTCCCCACTACTTATGGACTCTCTCCCCCCTACCTCAGCTCAGGAAATAAACAGGCATTGCACCAAACCCCTCGTCCCTCCATATCTTAGCTTAGCCATTTCTCAGACTGTCTGGGAGGCATCTGCCACAGCCATTAAACTGGGTTGGGGTTAAGTAGTGCCCCCCCCCCCCAAATAGTATTGCTTCCTCTCCTTTTCTGTAAACTCCACATGGGTAGGAATAGAGTAATTTAGTTTAATATTCACAATATCTAGGAAAACTGGCAAAAAGGAAACAAAAGAAACCAAATGAAAAGAACTAAATTTAGCAATTTTAGCGCATCTTTCACTCAGAAAGTTCACAAATAAAGGAAATGCTTAGGGCTTCATTTAACAGGGTATATTATTTCTCTAGTTTGATTTGTATGTATACAGTGTTTTTCGCAACATATTTGGCCCAGAGCACTTATTACAGTGAAACAACAGCTGGTAATTGGATGTCACAGTTTAGTGCAACAGTAAAGTAAACGGATAGTGTATGAGAGCTTGAAGGCAGTGGAAGAGAGGAAACAAAACTCTGTACTTTGATAGGAGGGAAAGACTAGGGGCCCAAGGTTAACCGGCTACCCAACCCTCCTGAGAAAGAGGAAGATTTCTACCTTTCTCACCCATAGAGTGGTAAAGGTTAGTTACACGTGTTTGTTTGTCTGACCCCTGGATTTACACATTTCCTGTGGCTCAGGAGGCTGACCACATGATGCGACAGTACTAAAACTTTAAAGCAGAAATAGGTTTCGTCCACCATCCCTGAAACCTGTTTTTTCATTTAAAATGGTGTGTGCCAAGTCATGTGGTTTGGTTGGGTTCCCTGAGGTAGATGGCATGAGTGACTGATCTGAGACCAGGCGTAGTCCTCTCATTCTGGCTTCTGAGCAGCCTGTGTTTTTCTTGTTGCAGCTTGTGTTCCGCCTGACCTTTAGAAAATAGCTAAACTCCTTTTTCCCGTAAATAAAGCATGTTGCTTTTAAGACGCTAAATTACACGTTTGTCTCTGTCTGAGCTTCTTATTTTTGCTTTAAATTGAAGTTGAGGATTTTTTTTTTTTTTGTATTGGAAGATATTTCTCTTTTACCTGGATTAGTGGTGAAGTGACAGCCTGTGACTGAGCAGTGACAGGGATGGGAACAGTCGTAGAATGTAATGAAGCCGCCGTGTACGTCCCCGTTTCAGAACAAGGGGCCTGTCGTGCCTCCTTACCCCCCCGATGGCTTGGATGACGACTGCTATGAAGAGGCAGAACCATTCGTTCCAGTGAGTCAGCCCACAGGTATGATGCCGGGGTCACTGTTAGTGGCCCTTCAGTGGTGGGGGGGTCACGTAAAGGATATGTTCAGGATCGTATTTCAGAAACGTTGACGGAAATGTGTGGTTAAATGTGTCTGGGCCAGACGCGGTGGACTCTGACAGCAGTCACTATGAGTCGTACGGCGAGGAAGAGGAGGACTCTGTAAAGGATAGGGCTCATTACATCCAGTGGAGTGCCTCGCAGCCGTGCCTCCGCTCCCCGCCTGAGTCACGCATCTGCGGCTACCTGTCGAGAAAAAAGTGGCTGGGACAGTGGAAGAAGCAGCTCTTCATCATCCGCAACACGGCCCTCCTGGTAAGCACTGCCCCTCTTTCTGCTGCAGCGACAGCTACTCCCAGCTGTCTGGGGACGTCGTCTGTTAGCCTGACGTAAGGATGACTGTAATTCATCTGGAAAGTGTTACAGAAAAAGTGTTACAAGAGCTGGTATGTGTCTAAAACTACAGTCATTAGCAACGGGGATGCATTCTGAGAAATGTGTCGTTAGGCAACTTCGTTGTTGTGCAGACATCGGAGAGCAGTGGTCATCAACCCTGCACCTGGAGATCAGCCACCCTGCAGAGATTAGGTACATACCTAATTTACCATGCCTACATCATATTATACTAAATGATAGTCTATTGTGGGTTACTTGCAGTAAAATTAAGATTTAAAAGACATTTGATTTAGTTTTGTTTTATTTGATCTTAAATCTGCAGTGCTTATTTGAGGAAAATGGTTATGGGGTCATTAAATCTGGGCTATATATTACGTCATTTTAATATACCTGATAAGCTATGGTAATGGGAGTGTGTTTTACTTATATACACATCTGGCAGTACAGTAGGTGTGTTTACACCAGCATCACCACAACCATGTGTGTCATGCGTTGCGCTGCAGTGTCACTAGGTGATGGTGATTTTTCAGCTCCGTTATAACCTCACGGGACTGTCGTCGTATATGCAGTCAATCGTTGATGGAAACGTCATTATGCGACACGTGACTGTATAGTGTTCAGAATAAAAGTTGCCTTATCTTTAATGCTTAAACCATCTCTTGGGTGTATCTGGGGAGAATTTTGATGTTAAAGGGATTTTATATCGTTTAGCTAAGCTTCTTGCTAACATTGTGTTAGCAACAGGTCTGTCCTTTTTATCAATTTAGGTAGATAAAATATTCTCATTTAATATCATATCTCAATTCATGCAGCTTAATGGGGAAAAACAATCCTGACTAACTTTCTGCATGTTTCTATATTTCTGACACCGTTCATAGATGTTGTTTTGATCTCTAAGTAGGTGAGGCACTCATAAGCTACTCTGTGGAGAAAAGGTACTTGATAAAACCACTTTGGCATGACATCTGTGTGGCTGGGAAGGTTTATTTCAGTTTGGTGGTCTGAGCATGACCCAGATGCCATTTAGTGGATGGATGGATGAATGGATGGATGGATGGGGGAATGGATGGATGGACTGCGTCTATGTTGGATTCTCTTTGTGGTTCCTGCAGTGGCCGCTGTTTCAGACAGCCAGTTATGCTTTCATCATTGAGCTGTGGTTTTTTCCCATAGTCCTTTACTGAGTCATGAAACTCTGCCCTGAACCACTGGGAAGATTCACTGCTGTCGCAAAATTTTTCAGTCTGCACATTCTGGCTCTGACTGTATTTCAGGACAGCCCCGGAACCCTAAAATAGACCTCAAAGACCCTTTTCCAGTAATCTTCAGGTATTTCTTTTGGTTGTGGTATGACGTGATTCTTGAACCTGTGTACAGACAGATTCACTCTGGTGGCAAAAGCCAGAGTTAGATTTACGTTGGCAGGGCTGGTCCAAACAATTGAACCTAATTATCCTTTCATTTGGGTTAAGTGAGGAGGGCAAGAATTTGAGAGATTGCATGTTTGATTACCTTGCATACCAAACAAATGAAAGAACCGCCAAAGTCCTCCACAGTACCATACAGCTCAAAGGCTCAAATTCAGTATATAGCAAAGTAAAAATATTAGAAAATTACACCTGATGCACATCTACAACTGTACTATATTTCTATTTTAAAGGCAATTTTTTAAATTAAAAAATGTATATGAATAGAATATATATATAAAATAACTTTTTCATTTATATGTTCTGGAGGAATATGGCTCTTTCTTCGGGGAAGGTGGGATAAAGCTGTGTTTTGTTTGCAGAAATTTGATTAAAATTCGCCAGTACCTACTGCTTGTAATTTTAGTTTTCAGAATTATTAAACATATTCTGGGAACATGTCAACATGACAGTTACTCTTATGATATCATGTGGTTTCCCTGATAATCGTATACTGGTTCAAACTGGTTTATCCCGCTTATACCACGACTAACGAACAAAAAATAACAACAAAATAAACTAGTGGCGTTTCATTTTTCAGAAGAAAATAATTTGTATTAGCTTTTAATAGTGCTTAAAAATATAGCCACTACATGGAGAGAATGTCTGGTCTGGCTGCTCAGTGGAAGCAGCAAGTCCGCCAAGTAACCATAGAATCCGTCAATCGGCGCTTGCATTTTAAAAACCGAGGAAAGTTATGCTGATAAGAATAGCTGCTTACTTATGAGTTAAAAGGCATGCAAGTTTTTATATTAACAAGTTTGATAAAACGTTAAAACGCATTAATACAGAACCGTTACTAGGCTGCTGGAACCTGTGTGGTTACATGAAAATAATCAACATTCACGTGACGTCTCTGAACCCCCCTAGACCCTGAATAAGACAAGTGGTCATAGGAGATGGATGGATGGTATATTAGTGAGTACGTGAACTTCACTTGTCCCCGTGTCCTTCTCCCAGTGTTACAAATGTGCCAAGGACCTGAACCCCCTGCTGGAGCTGGAGCTGAGGGGCTGCCAGGTGGTGTACAAGTGCAAGCATGGCAAGAAGATGCAGCATGAACTGAAGGTGGTGGCGGGTTCGGACACCGTGGTCATCGGCTTCCAGAGCTGCCAGCAGGCCGAGGAATGGCGGAAGGTTTGGAGGTGTTTATGATTATGGCCCAGACTCCTAACCCCTGGAGAAGAAGGAACACGCAGGGAGGGAGGGGTAGAGAGGGAATATTGCTTCGGCTGGTCGACCTTTGGAAAATTATTCATTCTCACATGCCGTGTGCTAGTCCGTCCATCTTCCAGTAACATTTCCAGTCCAGGAGTGTGGTGGAACGCCTGGAGACTGTCCCAGGAAGCGTAGAGCGCAAGGCTGAGGAACAACCTAGATGGGATTCCAGTTCATCGCAGGCCACATACACACTATGGGCAATTTAGAGAAGCCAGTTCACCTTGTATGTCTTCTGGGTTTGGGTGGAAACCAGAGCCCCCAGAGGATACTCACATAACATGTGAAGCACATTTAAACCCCACACAGGAACAGGGTTCAAGTGCCAAACCCTTGGGGTGTGAGATGATAGCAGCTTCACATCCCCATACTGCCCACATCTGTTTAAGTTGATTTTTGAATGTAATTTAGGCAGTTATCTTATATGCCCATTATTAGTACATTTTGCTAAGTAAAGTAATGTAACTATTTTTATGGTTTTAGATCATTGAAGAAGTGAGCAGCTCCTTCCAATACGAGAAGGAATCTTACAGTTCGTCCTCATTGCTGAAGTGTGACAAGCTGGATTCTTGCAGGGTAATTTTATTGTTGCCTCCTGTACACACAGCCCTGCTGAATAGATACTTCATGGCAGTCACTACTGAGAGATTTTATTGTATATCTATATGTTTTTTTGTCATGTTGTCATTGTCTGGCCTGCATTGTTTTGATTGGTTTGATGATTGTTTCCTTACCTTGCAGTCAAGCACCATTCTCCACACGGACTCAGAAGACGACAAACTCTCCGGCCTTCCTTCTGCTATCAGCAGTGTGGAAGTGAGAGATAAGGGTGAGATGTTTTTCAGCTGCCTGTGTGCGGTACTCTTTGCTCAAGCCGTAATGAAATGGTGTAGATCTTTGCTATCAATAGCTCCATGTGGAGTTGCTCCATAGGCCTGCATGTACTGTGTTGTGGCATTCATTAGGAGCCAGGGGGCAGTGTGTGGGTTGTGCAGTGAGGTACAATTAGGTGAAGGCTAAATTTATGCTATACCAAACCGGGCCATTTTCTGAACTCTCACTGCTAAGTCTAGTAGTTTCATTGTGTTCATCTAGCCCGTGATGGAGCCAGAGATGATTTGACAACAGGCAGTAGAATGTTTGTCTTGTGTTTTGGCACCTTTTGAAGGAGATTCCATCTATGTAACCAGTGAAGAGTTTGTAAGGGGACTTTATTAAACGCTTAATGTGGAAAAAGTTCAACATGGCTTAATTTTCCGAAACAGCGATCAATGAACACCAAATTTCTCTCAGACATGTCTTGTCATAAACGCTTCCACCTGGCAAAAAATCAAAACCTAAATATTGTGACTATGGATCTTTTGTTACGATAAGAAATGTCCAAGAGAAATTTGGTGATCATTGATTGCGGTATTGGAACGTTTAAGTCGCGTTTAGGTTTTCCCTTATTATGGGTGTTTTTATGGTTCCTACAGTGGCAGCTGTTGGCAGGAGAGGAAAAGGCTCAGTGTAACATAACATCCATCCATACTCATTGGATTTAGGTTTTGATTTTTTTCTGCCCGGTGAAAGCGTTTATGACAAGACATGTCTGAGACGAATTTGGTGTTCATTGATTACTGTTCTGGAACATAAAAGCCACGTTAAGCGTTTTACAATGTCCCGTTTGTAAGTGACTGTGGAAAATATTTGTTGCATGATAATTGAAGTGAAGAAAACAGCAGTATGTAAGTATGTAACAGCAGTCATGCAGTATGTAATTTAAAATGTGCTTTATGCTAATTTCTTAAGGGCAGAAAAAAAATCTTTTGTGTTTTAATTTCCTTTTGTAGTGTTCAAAACTGGTCTTCAGGAAATAGTGCTATGTTCACCAGACACCCATTCTGCCATGTGTCTTCTTGGTCTCTGGAAAATCCTGTCTCTGTCTTTCAGAAGTGGTTTGCTGCCAAATACGTTTGCATGCAGTCTGGTTCAATCGATGATCACTTTAGATGTCAGATTCGCTGTTATTATACCCATACTGGAGATCCTCTGGCAGCAGTCTGACTGCGACATCCCCCCCCCCCGGTTGTGCCTTCTGGATTGGCAGGCTTCCTGAACGTCCTGATGAACTGCCAGTGGCAGAGTCTGTGGTGCCAGGTGGAGCACGGCGTGCTGAAGATGTTCCGGGACGAGGTGTGCGAGGATAGCCCCCAGTACAGCGTCCAGCTCCGGGGGTGTGAAATCCGCTCGGGCGAGGACATGGCACAGGCCTACCGCATCACTGTGGCCCTGCACGGGGACCAGGTGGCCGTTTTGGAGGTATGGAGCCCACTGGAGACACCAATTCCAGTCCAGTTATTGTGCATACTGTTTAAAAACAGCCCGAAGGAGTCAGGATTTCATCTTTGGGAAATAAACCACAGCAAAGGGAAAATACAGGATTCCACAAATGATACCTGAATCCTTGGACTGTGGTTTAGGAAGTATGGCATTTTTTTGTTGAGAGTTGAGGAACAGTGCAGGGGTCGTGTGAGGGAGGGAGGTGCTGACCTCCTCTGTTTGCCCGCAGGCCAGCTGTGCAGACGAGAAGGAGCGTTGGCTCCAGCTCCTGCAGGACGGGAGCCTTGGGCTGGCAGAGCCCCAGTACGAGCAGCTGGTCTCCATGCTGGATGCTGGACCTAGCAGACCACTCAGGTAGCATAGCTGTTTGCCCTCCATGACCTCTGACCCCAAAGGGGCCCTTTCAGCACTCCCATAACATGAAAGTAATTCATTTCTCACACCTGGATGGATGGTACTGAGACCTGTTTTCTGTCCAGCAGTGGTTTGATGACTCGTAGATTCCCGACCTCCAACATGTACATCGACGACCCCTTTCAGCAGTTGTGTGGGACAGTGCAAAACCAGCCAATCTACTCGAACACATGCATTTTGGAGCACAGGGTACGTTTTGATTTTGGGGTGTCCACCAGTATCATTTGGGATATACAGATACTCATCTCTTAACGACCTACCTGTTTAACGATGCCCGGACTTACGAGCAGCTTTATGACCAGTCAGTATTGTATGATCTGGTCGTAGGAATCGAACTCGAACGTTACGCAAGAATTATCTATAATGTGTGAGTTCTTCAGTGCACTAAAACCTTCTATCTCAGTTCCAGAAATCTCAGAACAATACACAGAGAGATTCAATGATTTCTAAAGATGAAACTAACTATATCAACAAAGGAACCTTCTCCAACCACAGTAAGTGCACTCTCATTCCTGACGTTTTGTCAGTCTTTCTGTGACTGGTCTTTGTTTTACTTACAGAAATGGCTTCCACTATCAGCTCAGTAGTTGACTCCTAGGAAACTGACAATATATATATTTTTTTTTGTATTGCATGTGACACAGAATATAAATCACACTTGAACCCAAATTAGAAAAATGAATGTATCTGTGAGGAGAACAAGTTTTTCTGCTCCTCAGTGCAAAACATATGATTAGTGAAGAATTTGTGGCCCTATTATGGATATTATTAGCATTCTTATGCATTGAATCCTTTTTTTAAGGAAACAATTCAACCACATCTGTTTTTAATGTAGCTTACTCAATGTTTAGCTGAATCGACAGTGTCTCGATAATTATATGTTAGTTAGAATAAGAAATCATAAGACTTTTCCAGCAGTGTTTTCATATTTTTGTCATCAACTTCTTACATGAATGTGCCCTGCAGGTTGGTTCAAACAAAGTGATGTAAATAATGTCCTCGGGGCTGCAGTGTATGTGGCAAAACGTGCCGGTATGGCCCTCATGTGAAGTACACACATGTCTTCAGTTAGCTATAGCGGGCCTTCTCAGAGGATGCACACTGCATCTGTACTTTAAAGAGACACTAACTGATGATGTGTGTGTGTTTCACTGATAAAGATAAATTCCTCATGTCAGCCTAGAGAAAGTAGACATACTGCTATGGGCTTTGTTTCTTTAACATGTTTTTGAAAGTTGTGATGTGGGTTTTTCATACATACCATCGAGCTGTGATTCTCTCTACTGCCCTGATCTGTTAGATTTGCATCGTAATGAATTTGTTCTCCTTGTGGAAGGGGTCTGTTTCCCGGTGACCGTATGCCAACTCATTGGATGTATGTATAGTAGTTTGTGGAGCCCAGTGATGACACCTTCCAAGGTCGTCTCACTAGTAAGATCTTATTGTGACAGGATATTTGTGAATCTGTATGGAGAGACACCTACTATGGTTTCTCTATCCTTGAATGAACTTAAGGATACTTTGTAGCAGATTCACACCAGATTCTGGCAAAACATAGCGAGTGTCATGTTCTGTCCGTGAAATATTTTATACTAATACCATCTTTGGTTTGCCGAAGTATGTTAATATAAGCAAAAACAGAAGTATCCAAAAACACTGGATGTCTCAGATTTATTGGGTAATAAAATATGATGAAAAGCACAATTTAAATTTGAATTGTCACAATTAAAATTTATTGTCACAGTATCACTGATTGCAGCATTGACAAAGATTAAAGTTTGCGGGTGACTCCTCTCAAAATGCAACAAACAGGAGACGGTGTGGCATGTACACATCAAACTGAGCAAACAGGACTGTTCAGTGGTGCAAATTAGGCTGCAGTGTGTGCAGGCTGACAGGCCACAGGGCCCTTGGAAGTCAAGGGAAAAATGTCTCCCAGCGTAGAAGGAGACGGTGGTTAGCTGTCATTTTTGATGGTTGGGCTGTGGTAGGAGGATGTAGCTCTGTGGGCAGCATGTCCTTTTAAGGTCCTTTGCAATCTGTGTTTTTCCCTTGAGAACTTTTTTGACTTTTTTTTTTTAAAAAAAGGGCCGAAAAGCAAAGGCCTTTGCTTTGTAGTGTTACACATTACAAAGATGGCCAGAAAAATCAGTGGTACTGCCTTCCCTCAAAAGGGGGAAAAATGACAACTGATTGATTGGTGGCCCCCGTTTTGTCTGAATGCATTTTTTTCCACACAATTCTTCTGCCTTTGAGTGATATAAATGATGTCCATTCCAGAGAGAAAATACAATGCAAGGACACCAGTCATCCTTTTTGTGTAATTATTATTATTATTTATACAATTAAATTAAATAACTTCATTGTTGGCATTTGTTGGTTCTGTGACTTGTGTCTCGAAATGTTCGTTGTGTGATTAGACCTGAAGGTGGCGCCAGACCTGGCTCGGGGGGTGCAGAAGCTGGAACTGGTCGGGAAAAGACGCACGCAGCTGCACGCAGGATCAGAGGTGAACCTGGTGACAGCTGGCAGGCCTCCCAAGCGCTCCTCCTTCAGACAGTCTTTGGCCTTCTGCACTGAAAGAGCTCAGGTAACGTGACCCTCATCCATAGATGTCCTACTCAGAATATCCTGATCCCCATTTGAGGCTTGAAGCAAGGAGGAGATGCCCAGTTCTAAGAAAAAGAAAAGCACTATACTAGGTTGTATCTCTTTCACTAGTAATGTAATGTGTCATCTGTAATAAACCAATGCACCATCCATCCATTCCTCCATCCATCCCTCCATCCATCCCTCCATCCATCCATCCACTCATTCAACCATCTAACCAACCATTCCAATCTTGCAAAACTAGTAAAGTACATAGTTAATAGGATTACTACCATTTGATAAAAAATAAAATAACTCTGTTTGTCTCTGTAGCTGTTGAGCTAGGTCATCCATATTTTCAAATATCCAATGTGTTCGGACCATGTTCTTTAATTAGGTTTATTTCTACAGATTGAGATTAGATAAGATTCCGCATGTTTCCATCAAATTATTGAATTTAACAGAATTAAAATGAATAATAAGTAAAAGATATCCGTATGGGAGACAGTGGAAAATGTGATATGAAATGGGGGACTATTAAATTGGGAAAGAATGTAAAAATCACACAAATGTATGTAAAATGTAAGTATACTTAAAGGAGGGTAGTAATCCAATTGTTTTTCAAGTCAGTTCCATTATCGACAACGTGTCACTGAGCATACTATATGTATGGTAGATGTGGGCTGGTTCAAATCTGACGGGATGAAAAAAAAAAAACAAACAGATGTGATATTTTCTTCTGAAAAGACTCAATGGACCGACTAAATAAGAGGTCAGAGAAGTGACGTTTCTGCCTATGCATTTCTTCTGTAAGAAAGCAAGGAAAAAATGAACATAAGATTCACAGATATAAAAAAAAATGAGGAGGGATCTGCTGCACATGTTTTACAGGAAATCCTTCTAAACTGAAGCCAAAACCTTTAAACTTGCAATTGCTGTCCAAGAATTTTTTTTCCCAAAACCAGGCCCCGTTGACACAAGCCTCAAAACACACAATTTTGACTTCTCTTTTCTCATGCACCCTGAGGATGATTTTGGTAGCAGGCACAGCTTTCCCAGTGGAATGAAAACTGCTCACTTTGCAGCAAAGAAAATACTGAGCACTTGCATAATTTCATCTGTGGAGCAGGTGCCCTTGATGCATATAACGTATGATGTAAAGCCAAATAGCAGACGGTATAAGGAGCATGTAATAAACCTCAAAATGTAGCAGCCAAAGCACAGTGTCTGTCTGGAGTTGTGTGGCTCTGTAACCACATCTGGAAGGCCGAAGTTTTGAATCCCATGGGCAGCACAGTAATTAACTCCCTGTCAAACCCTTAATCAAGGCCCTGAATCCCAAGAACTGCTTTGGGGATGTCAGATAAATACATGACCTTTCGCTTTCACCTGTACAGTGGTACCTCTGTTCTCGAACTAATTAGAACTCAAATTTCTTGAAAGTAGAACCAAGGAGTTCGAAAAAAAATTACCTAGAGCTCGATCTGAATCTCAGAAGTCAAACCGTGAGCGTCGACCTAAGATAACTTGTACGCGCGGGGAACATGTACCAAGGCGACAGGATCCCGCTCCCAGTTCCTGCCCAGAAAGCAGAATGACAAGCTGCAGCTTCAGCTGGATGCTTTCAGGTTCTCTCAAGATGGCAGGAGCTCAATGTACATTACTTGCAGCCTGAGGGCAACAGTGGCTTCTGTGCCTGTGGATTCCCAACACAAGGCTTGTTCCTTCTCTCTTGCTGCTAACAGGTGGATGTCTGTGGATGGGAATGACCAGGTGTCTGGCTGCTGTGACACCAGCTGTGGGCTTGCAGGTGTAGCAGGCGCTCAAGGCACAGGTGTTCTGGGCCCCATTGCTATCCAACAGGGTCCTCCCATGGCTAGTAGGCCTGGACAGCTGCCTATGCTGAAGGGATAGGTACCTATTGCCCTAATGTGCCAAGCTGTGCATGGTACCAGGATGGAAGGAGCCACCTAACTTGCCTGGCATATTCTGTGCTGCTTATGGTGTTGCTTCCCCCTGGGGTGGCAGCTGTGCTGGAGACCAAGGACACTGTCTTGTGACTGAATAAAGCGCTAGTAGTATTTGAAAAAGAAAAAAAACAAAAACAAAAAAAGGAAATGAGTCACGCGGCAGGAACTGGTAGACAGTAAAAATACATTTAGACAATGATAGACAGTAACAGTAATTATTATTATATAATAAAAACATTTAAAAATAAAGATTTCTTATTCATTATTTTAATATTAATAATAAACCATTAATACGTTTAATTAAATTAATATTGTTGTGCCCAGCGGGGACGGAACGGAGACAAAGGCGCAGACGTCAGGGTATCGGGGAATACGGGGTTTAATTACAGGTAAGGCAGGCAAAACGCAGATGGATAATACAATGACCGGACTGGGGAAACAAACTGAAACGCGGACGAAATACAGAGGGCTAATGAAAACAACTAGAAACAGCTGATCACACGGGGAATTCACACAGGGGTAACGAGGGGGCGTGGCTCACGGAAGGAGCGGACGATCGGGGCAGGACAGATTATTTGGATAAATTTATTTTCTTACTTCACAAATTACTGTTTTGATAAATGTGCTGAAATGTGTTTAGTACAGTATATGCTCTTCTCGTTTTATCCGGTTAATTTTGCGTTTAAGTGCTAAAAAACACATATTTAGGTGTAATTTTTTGGGGGCCGGGAACAAATTAATTGGTTTTCCATTATTTCTTATGGGGAAAATTCGATCACAACTCAAACTTTTTAAGATTCGATCCGGAGTTCTGAGGTACCACTGTATATGTATCTCATATGAGAGCAAAACGGGACAGGTGAGAAGTAAAGAACTTCCATGTGATTGCACAATGGCAAATAGTGCCTTATGTTATTATTGGCTGCCATCTTCAGACATCATGTATTAGTTCAAAAATGTTCTTGTTTTGTGACAGGATGTCTCACATCTTTCCATCTAACCATTTACTGAGAAAGTTCACAATCCACCTCTAAACAGGATGTTTCCTAACCATATGATCAACGTATCCAAGCCATTTACGTTCCACTGCAACACAATATTGATTCCCAAGAAAAGTATCAGTCTATGCAATAAAACAATGAAACTTTCTTGACATTCTCACTGCTGTTGCCTCCATAGGGAGGGTTCCTGACACCATTGCTGCGACGCACTGCTTCTGCAAAGAATTCCCTGAAACGAGCTCCCTCTGCCATCTTTATGGAGAAGGGCAAGGTCTTCCAGAGAAAGAAGGTAGTCACCAGTGTGGGCCCTAATCCATACTGATAAAACCAGCCCCACACAAAATGTGTCAAATGACATTTGTTATATATATTTGTATGTATACTATCTATTGTTCAGACCAATGTAACGGTTCCAAAGGACATAAGTTGTCTGATGACAAGAATTTGGTATCATTAAACATCATTTGGTTATATATAAATCCTTCTGATTATTCTTGGATCACAGTATTGTTAATTGTTGATCTGAAACCTTGAAAAAATGTTTGTATATCCAACAGTATAAAGTTAATGAGTAAACTGTTAATGAGTAAACTCTCTGAGACAGAGAGCTTTTTGTCTGTGATCAGATTTAGATGTTTCAGATTCTGCTCTTTATTGATAAACTTGTATGACACATAAGGGCGCGTCCTTGACCTCACACAGCTACTGAAAGCCAGGTTAATTATTATGAGTGTCACCTGCCACCAACAGTATGGACCCCTATGCCACCATGTCCTTCCTAAGCCCCACACGTGTTTTGTCTAATTTCTCCCTCCTTGCTACTGATAGATTTTCCCACCCTTCCCTTGAACCAACCAAATTGTTTAATGTCCATTCTAGAATAAATATTGAATCCTCCCCATGCAAAAAAACAAAAGTCACAAGAAATAAAAATATACAGGTCTAAACTGGATGAACTAATTTGATGTTTCTTATGCTAAGTCAGCTGTGACTTTATATCACTTTAATATGATGAACGACATCTGATCTCAGGCAGATGGTTACTCGACAGGTAGGATAGAAAACCTGCTACACACCAGCACTCCAGGATTAGGGTTGCCAACAGGTTTGCTCATTTTAATGCATTGGGTCTTTCCACAGGCTCGTGCGAGTTTCACTTACACAAAAATGTCATGATGGCAGAAGGAATATGATTGGTTCAGAGAGAGAAACAATCAATTGTAGTGGAGATGGGTCTTAAGCAACTAGAAGAGGTGGACTGAGACATCTGAATGGTTGGTCCCACCTCCTTTGGTTGCTTGGACTCATTCCTCTACAATGTGATTGGTCGTCTCTGTGTCATTTTTCCTTCTGCCTTCAGAACATTTTTGTCTAAGTAAAACCCCCGTGAGCTTTCCACATACATCAAGGCTCATGTTTCTTTCTTTCTGTATGATAATGATTGATTCATTGATGAAATATCCTTTGTAACTGTCTGTTTTTGTTCTTTTTTAGGAGTGGGAAACAAAAGTCTCTACATGATACCAGTCGGCCACTTAACCTTCACCTTGTATACATTTCCTTACTTTTATAAGTATATATTGCACTGAATATATTGTTACTGTGCATGTGGATCATGCATTTTTGATTCTTTTTTTGAGAAATTTTTGTATGAATTAAGTCTTTTGGGTTTTGTATTTGATGGCAAAGCAAACTGTAAACTCTGTACTCCTCCATTAAACAGCTAACGTTCTCATGCTACTCATCACCCGAGTGTCACTTTCCTGACAGGTGCTGCAAACATTTAATCCAGAAATTATACACCTTTATCTGAACATATCCATTTCAGGATTATCCATTACAGGAGAAATGCCTGATGTGCTCAGCATAGCTCTCTAATATTCATCACAGCATGTATTTTCCTTCAGAAGTTTCCTGACTTTCCTGACTAAAAAAGGGACGTTATCCACTTTCATTTGCATATGAAGTAAAAAGTTATGGAGAGACTGAATGTAAATACCAGGGGAAAATAATAGACATAAAACATATGTTTAAATATGTGTAACAGTTGCCAGTTATGAAAACATTTTCTTTAAACTTGAAATGTTTTTATGAACTTTTATGGACTTTTATTGACACAGCCGAAGTGATTTTTTTTTACTGTACGGTATGTAATATAATTAGTGCCTTGGTTTTGGGAATATATAAAAGGCATTTGAATTAATCCTCAACTAATATTTCACTGATGAACTACAGTTAACTGTCAAAAGAGAACTAATTTATTCACGCCTGTATTTGTTCAATAAACGAGTGGTGGATAGATATATTGTAGTGTGTTGGGCACTTAATGTGATCCACTTCCTTTTCAATAATTTATCAGAGTGTAATGACATTATTAAAGACATTAATGTAATAATACATTTATGAAGTATGCATATATATTAGGGATGTGCATCTCCATAACTGAGGCCGATGCGATACGCATCTCGATGCATAGCTAACGATACGATACATTAAAGATACATGAAGCAGTTAGCGATGCGATGCGATACGATACACCCCTGTTACGATGCAGT
>JAODJW010000040.1:14008886-14032271 GCA_026777045.1 Hyperopisus bebe
TGCATATATATTCCCTTTTTTCTTGAGTCTGTTTGCTCATGCAAAATGAAATGCGATTAATATAGATTAAAAATGAACAATATTTAATCATGATTAATCGAAATTAATCCACAGCAACCCTGTAATTAATCTGATTAAAAATTTTAATCGTTTGACAGCACTAGTTTAAACTATGTTTTATGCTGCTGCTCGGGCAACTGTAGGACAACACGTCTGAGCAAGTAGTTCATATTTTGCTCAGGGCGTAAAGCATGCCAAAACTGCTAATATACCCAATTGAATATACCAAAGTATTTGTTGACTTGATCACTAGCATACTATGTTTGGCTGATCAATAATTCATCAAGATGTTTAATTAGGTTAATTAATTTTAGTGAGCTGGTGATCAGATTTAATGAATATATGGAATGGCTGGGGTGCCCCTGAGAGGTTTGGTAATCAAAGCTGTATTCTTTTAGCCATCCAAGAAGATATCAGCAGCATTTTGGAGAGCACAAGAAATTCTCCTACCTTTATAAATTGCATTACTCTTTATATATATTTCTTCTAATTTCAGAATGTATTTTTCTGCCTAAACATACATTACTGTACCGATAAATACAACAGAAAAAATTAAGAGACTTTAAAATATATATATTTTTTTTGCAAACTGCAGCCTGACTCTTCTCTGTTTTGTCATTAATGAAGAGCTGCTTCCTTGCTTTATGGGACTTTAATTCTGTTTCTAGCAGTCTGATACCAACTGTACTAGCAGTGCACTTCACACCTGCACTTATTGTTTCCCATTCTGTTTGAAGGTCACTTGATGTCATCTTCCAATTCATGGGGCACTGTTGACGGTCATCTCTGGCATTAGAAAGTCACTTCTGCCCTTTACCTGGCTGGTTTCTGGTCGTTCCCAGTGTCTCCTGCTTCATCTTGTTCTTGTATACTGCTGTCTTAGAATTTGTTTTACCTGGAAGCAGCCTGCTGCTCGGCACAACCAGGATTTAAATAAAAGCACAGATTTTTGAAAAATATAGAGTGGTCTCTTTTGTATAAACCTGAGATTTATATGAAAAATGCAAGACTAAAAACAGAATTAAAATATATGGCTGAAAGCAATAGAAAATATTTCTTGTATTATCATACAAAAATTTTGAACCTGCAAGTAACCTGGTGTTTAGTGTAACATTCTGCTAACAGAACCAGGATTGAATCAGGATTTAAAAATGCCGATTTTTATTATTATTATTTTATTTGGATTTTTTTAATATAATTTGGTCTCTTCATTTTTTTCCCAAGCTGTAGCTTTGAACTACTTCCCTTGCTGGCCTAAGTCACTTGCATTGTAATGTACATACTGTATTTCATAAACTGCAGTTAACACCGCTTACTTTTTGATATCTAAGAGGTATTCCGTCACCTTTAAATGAAGACATCTCAGTCAAATCCAGGGGTAGGCAACCCTGACCTTGGAGGGCTGGTGCCCAGCTGGTAGGATAGAAAAGATGCAGGATACTGGCACTCCAGGGTCAGGGTTGCCTCGCCCTGGACAAACCGCTTGCAGCTAATTGATTCGGGGCTGTTTCTTGTCTCCTCAGAAGCTGATTTGCCTCTGTGCACAGACGGGGTCACAGACTGAAAAGGAGGCAGCCCAATTCCTCTTTGTCATTTGCTCAAGACTGAAACAGGATCCCTATGTGCTCAACTACATTCTTGGGGTATTTTATGAATTTAACTTTTGAAATGGAATGGCTCGTCAGACGGCTCTGCTTTTTTCCCCTACACAGTCTGGCAGAGAGTATATTAACTTGGCATGTTGTAAACATTAGGCAACAGACCTGGTGTGATTTAATGAAGGTGCAATAAAAGAATCAGCTGCTTACTGAATCCTGCTTACACCCAAATGTTTTTTATTTGGTTAATAAAATGAGTTACTTAAGTCTCTTAAGAAGGCAGAATTTGCAGAAGTTTCTTAAGATGTTCAGTAGCATCTGTGAGGCTTTGCCGTTAAGTAGCGACATCATGTAATATTTATTGGTTTATTTACTGTATAGTATGGTTAGTTTCTTCCATTGTTGTGTGTTCTAAAGATTAAGACAGAGGAACCTGGTAGAAGGTCATGCTCTTCATCAGGAGATGAGGTTCTGCAGGGGGACAGCGAAACCCCAAATGCAGAAAAAATGCCTCCTGGACATCAGAATGACAGCGGATATCCCAGCAGCCCCTGCAGATCCCCTAGTCAGACCCCGGAGGACAAGAAGCTGATCCATGCTTTACTATTCTTAACAAAAAGCCAGGTATGGGAAGCCTTGTCCAGTGACCTTCACACCCTTATACATCCCAACATGGGGTGGGGGGGCAGTGTGGTTGGAAAAAAGGGAATTTAGGAAAATGGGGGGTGGGGGTGGGGGTGGGGTGTGGGTGGACAGAGTGGTTTAAAAAGCAGAATGTAGGAAAAGATATGGAAACATGGAAAGATAGTTATTCCAAGGAAAATTGCAAGGACCAGCATAAAAGTGCACTCAGCGCTATATAGAGACATTAGACAAATGTATAAATACAGGAATCAACAATAAATGCTGTAAGGCATAACAGAAAACAGCAGCATGCAGATATATAATGCACAAATGGGCAATGACTGACAGTTGAATCCAGGTTGACAGGAAGATTCATTGTGGAGTCGAATAGTCTGAAAAGTGAAGTATTATTACCTTCTGTGTTTCCCTGTTATCAGAAAAGCAGAGTTGCATTAAAAGCCTGTGAAGGCTTGTCGTTGCTGTTGGCGATACCAAAGGAGGAGACGGCAGAGTGCCTGGTGCAGAAAACAGCCGTGTGCGAGATGGTGGCGGGGAGGCTTAGCGAGCTATACAGCTCCATCCCGTTGTCCCTGGAGCCCGTCAGTGTTCACAGCTGTCCTGACATTCAGTGGAGGTATGTGTCACGGATGTGTCTCCTCAGTGTGAACCTCCAGGCTTTCTGTGGGGTTAAAAAATCTTTGAAATCACTTGCAGATTGTTTTTCATTCGAATGGGCATACGGGCCCCCTGTGATTCTGAACAGGATGATTGGTTAGAAGTTGGATAGATGGTACTGGGTTCAGTTATGCTGTTGCGCCCTGCTTTAACTTAGCCTGGCCACTGTCAGGTGAAACAGAAATAGTCTTGTTTTCTCTGTATGGATATTGAGTAGCTGTTTCTCCAAAACATGACTCTCGCTGTTTAGTAGTAAAGAATGATTACCTGCATGGAGTATTTGAGTATTAGCCTGGTACCCCTGGATATTGGCATGGTACAGCGGGATCTTAGCACGGTATGCCTGGATATTGGCGTGGTACAGCCAGATCTTAGCATGGTGTGCCTGGATATTGCCATGGTACAGGCAGATATTCGCACAGTACATGCGGATATTGGCTTGGCATGGTACAGCCGGATCTTAGCACGGTACCCCTGGACATTGGCATGCATGGTACAGCATGGGTTTATTGGTGATACAAGCATATTACACATGTAATTCATCAGATAAGGCTGCAGCTCAATCTCCACTAAGAGCAAGCTAGGGTGGAGGTACTTATTGAATGAAATATATTGGCTGGTATAAAACTTCTGACAAGGTATAGCCCTTACCTTACAAAAAGGTCATACTGTTAGTTTTTTAAGTATTTAAAATAATTCTGCAGTACTGGTTCTTTCTGGGGAATACTTTCTTATGACTATATTGGTGTATACGCAGAGTTCAGTGTTCCCCTAAGACTTCGGAGGAGTCCAGCTCGTTTCCTGGTAGGGAGCAGCTGGAAGCCTTTTTAGCCTGGCTGGACTTCTGCAACCACTTGGTCAATGAGGCACCAAGGGTGAGTGATGCCATGGGGTGGGAAGTGAGTGTGAATCAAGTCAAAGGGCCATTCTTTTCCCCTTTGTTAGCTTGACATGCTCAATATGTTAAAGCCCCAGTCAACAGACAACCAATTCTGCCTAAAAGTAAAACATTTCCAGTGTTTCATTGATCCTCTTGCTTTTTTCAGACGTTGTCGATCAAGTTGGCTAAAGCCATTCACCATCAGTGGCTTGTCGCTGTGATGCAGCCGCAGTTGCTCCAGGTGTAAGTGTCCAACTCTAGCGTCTTCCCTGGGCTAGAGCCAGCTTTCCCTGGGGGGTGATGCTATGCTTGTCTCCCACAGGTCAGAAGAAGGCATGCTGCTGCACATAGCCCTGCTCTCCCGCATTCTGCACCATGTTAGTGCCCCCACCCTCCTGGAGGAGCTGGTCTTCTTCATCCTGGGCACCCAGAGGAGTTGCGAGCGCCAAGTTGACCCAGATGCCCCGGTCCTGCGCCGACAGCTCATCGAAAACTGTAACCACATCTCTGACGAGGTACGCAGTCATCCTGGCCTCCATTGCCCCCCTCTGTCACTGTCGTTGTGGAGGAAGAAGACAATGTTCCGTCTAGAATCGGCCGGCGAGGATGCGATGCCAGCATTCCTCTTGTAAAAAACATTTGAAAAATGTGGAAAACAGTCTTAAATCTCCCATGTTACAAATTGAGTCTTAAATAAGCACAAACATTCTGCAATGATGAGCTAGACGTTAATAGTTCTTTGATGGCTTGGGCTGTTTTTTGTTATGGAAGATTTTGGAGTAACTAGGATGTGCTAAAATAATATGGGTCTAATTTGTCATTGGTGTTTATAGCATTTTATGCCATGTATAATGTTTATAAGAAGGACATCAGAAATCAAGAGTACATACACGAATCAGTCATTCCTGCATCTAAATTCAATCCTTTTTTTAATTTTTCATGGATATATACAGTGTATATTTCTGGTGCTGAAACTGATTTATCAGCATGGAAAGGAAATCTGTATCAAAATTTTCTTGCTTTCTGTTACCAAATAACTTAATTTCCTGTGATGTGGATCATGGCCAGTAATTGCCATTTTAATATAATTCCTAGTCTGTTCCATTTGTCTTTTCTTGACTATTGTTTACCTTTGCATTGCATCAAGGATTTATGAGGAAACTGCAAAGGGGCCGTTGAAGGAATTCTGCCTTGTAATCTAACTCTCGTGATGCAGGAATGTTGTTTTACAGGCTGAACACATAGACCAGGAATCCCTGTGGCTGCTGTTAACATTAACAGTTTTGAAAAATGTTATCAGTTTACAGGAGTTGTATACGTCATCTTTTGATATTTTTTTTTAGGAAGTTCTTCAGAAGTGCACTCTGTTCAAAGTGCATGTATTGCTTGATTTTTTACAGAAAGAACTTTTTAAGTGTAATTCCATCTTAATAGACTGGCGTCCCATCCAGGGTGTCCTCTTTCTCTTCCCCTGTGCTTCCTGCAGCCCTCTTTGATGGATCGATGGATGGATAGTTGTATGTATACAACACAAAATGTGGGGAATGAAAGATGCTCTCTGTTCCCGTCAGATCAGTATTGCCACCTTGAGGCTGTTTGAGGAACTCCTGCAGAAGCCGCATGAGCACGTGGTGTTCAACCTCGCCCTGAGGAACTTGGAGAGACGTGGTTACATTGCCCCCGGGGCAGCCGGAGGGGGCGAGGAGCGACAGCCTGGCGACGCCGAGCCCCTCGAGGAGTCCGTGTGTGTGCTCCCTTACTTGTCCATAGCACCAATGCCCCCCCCCACCATCTGTGGGATGATGATGAAATTAGATGGGATGGCTGAATAGGGCTTATAGGGTCAACAATTAACATATTAGTGTAGTAGTGTAGTACTGGTACAGGCAGTCCCCGGCTTAAGAACGCCCAACTTACAGACAACTCGTACTTACAAACGGACTGCCATTAAGTCTGTTGTATTAAACTTTTGCGTTAAAGGCAGTGGTTCGTGATAAACTCACACAGTACTTTATGATGCTCATGAAAACATTGCATGGCTTCAGCAGCCGTTGACTTCAGGTACAGAACGGTACCGTATGTTGTTACTTTTATTATTACTGTATAATAATAATTATTATTAAGAACTATATAATTTTTTTCCCAACTTACCTACAAATTTGACTTAAAGACAGACTTGGGGAATGGATTTCATTCATAACCTGGGGACTGACTTCTGTCATGACGAGACGCTGTTACCCGGCCAGATCAGAACAGGGCATTGGATGGTCCTGCATTGACTGTTCTCACTGTCTGAGCAGGGAGTTTGAGGAGGACCCTTTCTTCACGGACATGGACTCTGAAGGCAACTTCAACCATCTGGAGACGCTGGTGTCCCTGCCTCCCCAGCAGCGTGGCCGGGGGGAGCCTGGCGGACAGTCCCAAGCGGCAGACATTGTGAACAGGTACCTTTACAAATTTTCCTGTCACCTTACGGTACAACTTACACGGCACAAATGTATAGTACTGGATATTTCATGTAGAAATACCGGTTAAATACCCCAAAAGAATAACAAAAGGCCATCCGACATCTTAAAAAAATGCGACCAGCTGATCAAATATCCAGCCCCAATCACTATGACATCATAATTTCACTTTAAAATTCCCTGTAATATACAATATTATTGATTAATGTTTGTGTAAGCTAAGGTGCACTGTCAATTGGTCGAGAAGAAGAGCCAAGAACATGGATTGTGTGTGGTGAATAGATGTGCATTGTTTTGCAGCTTTCTCTGCCTGGTCCCACAAGAGGCGAAAACATCTCAGTATGTCCAGGGAGCGGGATATGACACCTATGTTCACGATGCACATGAAATGGTGAGTCTTGTGCGATAACTAGCGTCAGGCTGTGTTTCAGCAGGGCTGTCAGCTGATGCTTCTCCTGTGTATGCCTTCCCAGTTTAAAGACTGCAGAGAGATCTCCCTGAACTGGGGATGGCCCACAATCCCCCAGCCTCCAGAGGAGACTTCCCTGGATTCCTGCTTCTACGAAGGGCACTTCCTCAAAATACTTTTCGACAGGATCGCGCAGATCTTAGAGCAGGTAGCCTGTCTGGCCCGGAAGACCCCACGCGTTCGGGTATGTGCGCCGTGTCTGTACTGAGTCCTCATCTCTTCTTTTACTTGTTCCTCAGCCATATGAGCTGAACCTCCAGGTGACGTCAGTGCTGTCCAGGCTCGCCTCCTTCCCGCACCCTCACCTGCACGAATACCTGCTCAATCCTTATATCACCCTGGCCACTGGAAGCCACTCCCTCTTCTCTGTTCTTATCAGGGTGAGTCCATCCCATCCAATATGCACACATCCAACATAAAAAAGACTAAACAAAATTAATTTTCCTAAATATATAAATCCTTCCTGTAGAGTTGGTGCAGAACAGACAATGTCTATTAGCAATTATGTTCAAAATCATGTGTAAATTGCTAGTAAATCTGTAAGAGAATTCCTCATTCATTAAGTCTTTTTGTTTGGTTTTTGTTTGTTTCTGTTTTTCCCTCTTCCCATTTTTTGTTGGTGTTTTACCTTCTTGCAACTTGGTTTTGTACCACGCTCATCCTGTATACTGGCTCACTCCCACCTTCCTGTAGGTGATAGGAGATTTGATGCAGAGGATCCAGCATATCCCAAATTTCACCGAGAAGCTGGTCCATGTCAGAAAGCAGCTGATGTCGCTGGAGCCTGAGTCACTGTAAGGAATTCATTGGAATTTAGCCAGAATTTACTTGTTTGTTTTAAACTCAAATTCAGTAAGCGGGCTTAAGGAATTCCAGTAATTATACACAATGTTCTTCGAACCTCCTTTTGAATAAGAATCGTGTTTTTGTAACTTTCAGAATGGATCATGTGACCCTGCTGAAAGGGGTTATAGTCCTGGAAGAATTCTGCAAGGAACTGGCAGCAATAGTATTTGTCAAACTTCCCATGGAAGATCTCTGACTCTGGCCTCATCTCTGGTTCTCGCTAGCATTTATTGACTGTAGTAAACCATGGGCACACAAACCCTAAGGATGCTGTGTATTTGCCAGAGTTGCACAGGTGATAATTAAAATGCTCCAATCAGTGTGTGACAATTTAACTGGATTCAACAAACTTTTTTTGGAGAAGACTATAGTCATGGCACATTTCTGTCCAGTGATTAATGGAACAGGAAGCAGTATGCCAATACTTAAATAATCTTTTGTTGTTTTTTGGACATCATGTAAACAGTCTTGGGTTTTGTTTCGATCACCTATCTTATGTAAATTTTGTTTTATCTTTATCTGTCTTAATATTTACTATTTATGTTGAAATAACTTACCCAGACGATATTTACTTTGTGAAAAGTCAGTGGGTGAAAAATAGGGTGTTTTATCTTTGGGGAGTTCTTTTCTTTTAAGATGGAAAAAATGCTTCCATCCTACTGCCTGTTGGTCACGATGAACAGATATGGGCTGTTTGCTGTACAGTTCTTAAAGTTCCGTTTGAACATTAAACACCCAGTCATGTTCTTTTTATTCTGTTTCACTCTTGGTCTGTCTACGGTCTCAACTGACAGCTGCAATATATTTTAAAATAAGACATACACACCAAAGTAATTAATATAAGACATTTGCCAGATCTTTATTGATTTCACTTTTAAAACAATGAAAATATATTCTTGTAAATAGGCTGATTTTCAGGCTAACTGTCGTATATAATCCTTTATTATACAGTTCGGTCATTTCTCTTGCATTGACCCATCCATGCAAGTATACTTAAGAAGCTGAAGTCTGTGCAGGCAGGCCAAGATGGGGCCCTTGTTATCTGTAGCCAACATGCAGTTAGAAGGGCAATACAGCAAATCTAAATTAAGATTATGTAATGGCTTACATAGTATAAGTTGTGTTGCTGCTTTATATATATTTTCTCCTAGTGATTAAAGTTTCCTTCACTAACCTAATGCAAGTGGCTATTTTACCTGAAGTAATGGAGAGGTTTCCTGGCTGAGGTAAGCAAGGTTTTCTTCACAATAGTGAATGATTATGTCCTGGAGGTATTGTTCATGCTTTCATAGTGCATTTATGTTGCATTGTAAAATTCCAGCTTGTTTACTCTACTAATAGTTAAACTGAAGGGTGAAGACTACATTATATTTTAAGTATTCATATATAAATTATATGTGATAAAAACAGTATCTCGTAACTAACTCGTGCTTTTTCTATTGCGTGTCGATAACTGAGTTTATAAAATTTTGATTTGTGTGTATACATCAGTCCACTTACAAGTTGTAGACTTAATTCTGTTTTGTGTTATACTGCAGTTTGTGTATCTGAAGTCTTTATAAGTATGTATTAAATATACCGAGCTGTGCTTTCACAGTCTTCACTACTTCCTGCAGGGTTGGGTAACAGTCAGATTTCCACCAGGTGTGTTGGTTTTCAGATATCACCTGATATTGAAAACTGATTACTTTTTAAAGTACATATTTCAGATAATTATAGTGAGGTAGAAGGAAAAAAGCAGAAGACCCTGTATCTCTGAAGGAAAACAGCATCCTAACCCCTCCGCTATGGCCTTATTGTTACTACCGCATGATAGCTTTGGGGAAGTGGAAAGCATTCAGGCTGTGATACTCTGTGCCTCGTCTGTTTTTCAGGTTCTCAGCCAATGTTAATAAAGGCTGTACATGGGAAGTACAGACCGCGATGTCAGTCTCTGATTAATCTTCTCTTTTATATTAGGACTGACCACCTTGTGCCACAGAAATCTGGGATTCTCCAGCAACGGAGGGTGGCTGGCCTCGCCACCGTCGGCACTCTGCTCCACCGACGCCAGCATGTTGAAACAGATCCCATCTGTCTTCCCGGGCATCCTGCCGTTATGCTGCACTCCCAGGATGCCCCAGGGCTTGAGGTTGAGGCCCGGTGAGGACGGCATGCACTCCTGCGCCAGCCTGCGCACGACCCACGTCAGCGAGTACTTCCTGCCGCACATGGCGACGGGGACGCGCGGATCTTCCTTGTGGCTCAGCAGAATCCAGGGCTCTCCGTCGGGGTCACGGAATACGAGTAACAGTCTCTGGCAGATGACGTGACAGGGGATGTCCACAGGCAGCATCGGCGTAAACCGAGGCTTCTCTTTGTACTTCCGCCCGGCGTCTATCAGGCACAGGATGTCATTGGTCCTGAGTGGTAGGGGGCTCTCCCTGTCCCACCACTGAGCCTGGATGGACTCTGCATCAGCTTCTGCTTCTGTCTTCAAGGAGCCTCCTGGGTGCAAAATCATATGAACGAGAGCCAAAGATCCCGAACACGAAATGGCATTAATGTATTACAGGCGAATGCCTTTAAATTAGCGCCTCATGCAGAAAACGGTCAGTGCAGCCCAACCTATTGCTTCTGCCAAGAAGGTGAATCTGATCCACTGTGAGCCCTGCTCTTCGATCAGAAGCAAGGTGATCGGCTGGCATTGCAGGCCGGACTCCTCCTTAACCTCTCTGACCATGGCCTCTATGATGTTCTCTTCCTTTTCCATGCGGCCCGCCGGTAAGTACCAGCGTTTGTAGCACTCCGGTTTGGCCTCCTGCACCATCAGCACCTCGTCCTTCAAACCCAGACAGCAGTGGTACACAGACAATACAACCGTTCATCACATCTCATTACAGTTGCCTAGAAAATGCTTTTGCCCTAAGTAGCTTTTGCAGCTCTTTTGGGGACTTAGTATAATGTTTTAGCCAGCCAACCATAAATTCCATCCTATCCATCTTCCAACTGCGTATCCTCATCAGAGTTACAGGGTGACCTGAAGGCTATCACAGGCAACATAAGCCAAAAGGCTAGGGCACACCCTGGATGGGATATCAATCCATTGCAGAGCCACACAAGCATTAATTATGAGCGATTTAGAGACCCTGAGTCATCTAACAATGTGTCGTTGAGGTATTCTAGTAAACTGGAGTACCTAGAGCAGGGGTCTCCAACTCCGGTCCTGGAGAGCTACTATCCAGTAGGTTTTCTGTCCCACTCGGCTTCTAATGAGCCACACCTGTTCCTGGTATTTACCTGAGAATAGGTGTGGCTCATCAGAAGCCGGGTAGGATAGAAAACCTACTGGACGGTAGCTCTCCAGGACCGGAGTTGAAGACCCCTGACTCTACAAACAGCAGGCAGGGCAGGAGGCCCAGTCCTGGAGTCGTGACACTCAATACCCCACACCATTACTACACCCTGCTTTTTTTACATTATGGTTTAGCTTTCAAATACAGATAACATTGTTTTTGGCACACTACAGAAGCTGCCACTAAAGAAGCTACACGTGAATTTGCCCTCCAATGGATATTATGACCATATAAGACCATATAAGAGATGTGAGATGGGTCTAAACCATGTAGAACCGTGGAATCCAATGTTTTGACATTCCTTAAAGGAATAGCAAAATGTTTTTGTATTCCTGCAATCAGCTGGTGGAGGAGAGGAACATTTGCTTTGGTCTACAGGGAGATATGACTGCTATTCTGGTTTTCCATTAACAATGTGAGTTTGACCTGAGAACTTTGACTGAGAACAATATAAAATGATAAGCTATGCAAACCACATGGGGTAATGATATATATTAACAACATAAAGGACTGAATACCAATTACAACTGCTGATCTTGATTATGTACATTGTATTCTGCACTTCATCAGGTTTTACTTCATTTCTGCACATTCTAGACATAAAGTTCTATTTAACTTTTAAGTAACTGATGATCCATGTTAAAGTAACAGGAATGTTGGAATGTTAGAACATTAGTGTCACTGAGTCACTGCCCTTACATGGCAAAATCATACTGTAGCTCTTACCTTTGCATTCAAGATGACGGCACAGACAATGTAACAGACAGTCTTCCTTAGGACCACTGCATGAACTTGTTCAGGGGAAGAGTCAAATTCTTTCACCTCTAGACCTTCACCATTTAAAATCTTCTCCACTGTGTCTTCTATAAAAAATGCATGTATGAAGTTAGAAGTAGTAAAACATTTTGTCTTAATTAGTACTTATATAAAGTTTTCTGATATACTTTTCTGACTATATTTAACATTGTTTTGAGTACTAGTGCTAATTTTCAAGTATAACCTTTTGATTTGGTTCAATACTGTGATGAGGTCCGCACATTCACATTTTGATGCTGAATGTGATCTGACCTTCAACCAACCTCAGTCTTGCCAATACTGCCAACTTATAAGAGATCTCAAAGTATCGGCCCTTAAATAATCATAATCGAATTGCCTTGATTTATTCCCCTAATATGTACCAGTACGTATGTAGCAGGTGATGTGCTGCTAGATTCGTTATATACATCAAAGAAAAAACCTTTGTATAATGTAACGAGTGTTTATATAGATAATGTTATGTACAGTATATTCAAGTCAGTGTGTGTTTTTTTTTTTTTAACTGATCAACTCTATCTACTTCCAGTCTGAAAAATAAGCCCTTCCGGTTCCCTGATGATATAATATGTGTGTGTGTGTGTGTGTGTGTGTATATGTATATGTGTGTATATATATATATGTATATATATATTTTTATATATTTTTTATATATATATATATTTATATATATATATATATAAAAAATGTGTATATGTATGATGTGTGTATATATATATAGTGTGTGTGTGTGTGTGTGTAATAATATAGAGCACGGAGGGGGATATGATGGATATGATAACACAGGGCAAATCCTGTCCTGGATCACAACACTACTTAGGACTCAGGGGCCCTAAAAAATGTTGAACGTGATTGAATTGGCCTGGTTAGGAGGGCCCAGAATCTCAAGATGTACCCCTTACAAATCCCTTACTTCAATAAATATATAAATAACCTAAAACATAAAACAGTAAAATCTGAACAAGAAAAAAAAATTTGTCAGAAGTGGGATTCGAACCCACGCCTCCAGGGGAGACTGCGACCTGAACGCAGCGCCTTAGACCGCTCGGCCATCCTGACTTACGTATTTGTTTACTGAATCCTAGACGGTTGTCTGGTACTTAACACCCACAGGCTTAAACATATGCATAAGATAGAGACTAACGATGATACATCTCCTGCGCCCAAATAAAGCTCTAGAAACGTGTGTACTGTTTATGGCGTAGTCGGCCATCGTTTACTCTATCCTGAGCCACGTGACCCGCGGAAGCGAGAGTTCCGCAGAATCTGGAGAGTAAACGATGTACCTGGTCTATCTGATCGAAAGCATCCGGGATCAGAAAACCTACCCTACAAGTACGAAATGCGGAAATGCGTATGTCCTGATTACAGAACATTAGCAGTCTTAGTGCGCAGCTTCATATATGTGAATGTCCTCACTGAAATAAAACATTATTTACATAGATTTCAAAAAGGGTCATGACGTTACATTCCCGATTTGACGGATTTGTCATCATTTGTCATCAGTCTACGCTGTTTTTGTCAGTCATCACGGATAATCGTTAGCGCAAAGTAGTGTATGACAGTGGAGTTGACCAGGTGATCCGGTAATCCTGGCTTTCCATCAGTGTTTAACAGTATCAAAAATTTACTGGTCAAATTTTTCAAATATATTATGTAGTCGAGGTTACAACGATTCGTATGAATATATCTTTGTATTCCCCTACTTATTAAAGCACAAGTAATGCCTTCAGAAATCTATACATACGCATCCATATAGTCATCAGGGCCACGGGCTCTATAATCTAAGGCCTGAACGATAAACTATATACACACGATAGAGTCCGGCAGCCATTCTCTAACATAAGCGTGAAGTGTTAAATAGTAAAGTTCGTATGTTCATTTCTTTTTTGTCGGTAGTACGCTTCAGTATTTGTAGTAGGAATTTCCACTAATATATGCTACCGGAATAGGTCAGGGATGTCAGGCGGACGGCTCTTACCGCAAACACCGGGCGGAGAGCGGTACGTCATGTTTGATCACCAAAAGGCTTAATGGGACGCTCAGGTTGGCTCCTAACGCATGCGCAGTCCGCTCGCTATTTCTAAGTTAAACGGATGGTTAAGTGCCGGCAGCCTGGAGAGATAGATTTCATCGTGGCAAGGCAAAGCTCGCTACTGTCATCACGTGGGAGTGATCGACACGGTTAAATCCACCTCGGATCGAGGACAAATATTTTAGGCGGTCAGTTAGAAACTGTTTAGCTCCATTATGTCTGATTTCTGGAGGTACCTGCGGTGTACAAGGTAGCCAGCGTTATGTTGAGGGGGCGCTCGGTTATCGGGAGGCTACGCCTGGAAAAGGGAAATAAAGCGAAGAAAAGCGTCTCCGGCGACTGCGATTGCTTGTAGATCGTATGAACATGAAGCTGCGGATCCTGTGCGCTCTCTGCTTACTGTGCGCGCTGGGAAGTAAGTGCGCCGTCTCCCGCTGCCGGTCCGACAGGTCTGCCTGGACGTCTGCCTGACTAACAGGCTGAAAATCTAGAGCAAGTTCTCTGGCTTGAGTCTTTACCTATAACACTCTTTATTCTTGTTAGTTCTTGTTAGTACTTAATGACGTTATCCGGCCGATCCACTCAAAATTAGGGGGTCCGAAATGTAACCGTATAAATTAATTATTGACGTGAAAGCGCACTTTGGGTAGGTTATTCGCCCGAAGACACAAACTTTAGTTATTGCTTATATTACAGAATTGTGCCTTTTTAGACTGTTAGCAGAACATATAAAAACCAAAGTCAACATCGGCACAAGTGGACACCTGCTGGCTGTATTCCAGTGTAACTTAATCCGATATAGAAACTATTGCTACAATCCGATGATGTTTCCTGATAAATCTGTGCAATAACGCTGGTGGATTGGAAACATTAAAACAAAGAAATGACTAACGTGAAAACACACCCACATGAAATTGAGTCATCCACCTAACACGGATATTAAAATGTTATTTTGAGATCTATAAAGTACTCTCCTCCCAGATGTTAGTAAATGTAGACAATGAATAAGCTGTGAGTATAGCTTGATGATTACCGTATAATTATTTAAAGAACACATGTCTTTCGGTTTTCCAAAAGAGAAACTCATGGTTGAATGACACTAACTAATGTAGACAGTGTTTTAAGTTGGACAGACAAAGTGACACCACTAACACATATGGCAAGCGCCTTAATTGCTATTGTAACCGAGGTCCACTTTTCACCGGTACATCTATAGTCGGTTCTCAGCCTGTTTCGAGCTGCGCGCCGAATCCCATGATTTATACTCGCGGTTCTCGGCTGTTAAAGAGCCTGTAACTGGGATATTAATTAAACCTATCGCATGATCCGCGTCACGAAAGAGAATACCTTGTTCGAGCACTTCATTTTAATGGCGTTAAGTGGCTGAAATCCCTTTTACTTGTACTGTTCTGCAATAACTACTTTATTTGATAATTTGCCAAACGAGAAATATTATATACCCCATCGGGCTTATGGAAGTTGTAATACGTGTTAACGGTAAGATGCGATTTACAGCTACTGAAACTATTAATGAACATGAAACGCGAATGATCAAAGATCGCTGTGAACATTTCAGCATTTATGCGGTTTCTGGTAAAACTTCTATCGGAAGTCTTTGTTCTTATCTCTCGTTATGAATAAGCTCACTGAAATTTTCAATTTTAATAATAAGGTGCAACGGCAACACGTACACATTTATTTACAAAAAGCTTTTATTTTAAAGTAAAAAAAAAAAATCCCTTTTGGAAAATTTCCAATCGGTATAGTTTCCCGTTCTGGTTATTACATAATGCAGTTAGACTGCGGAAGTATGTCAGATACTGCAAAAGTTGTCATGTCGCATGACGCAGCCTTAACAGGACAGATAGTGCTGTGGTGCCTATATTGATAGCTGTGTTCTGTCATTCATTTTTTAATATGCATTTATTGGAAATGCCATTGCTTATATTTATGCTTGACTTTCTAAATTAGTTTGCTTTAAACGCTTTTTTGTCAAAATAGAATGACGCACAAAAACGATTAGGTGTATCTTCAGTAAAGCATAATGTTTAGTAGGCCTACGTTGCCTTCTGTATAAATTTTGCCATTTACTATGATAATTAAAGAGTCACCTTGTAACAATTCATTAGACTTTGAAAGAGGGATACTGTAAGCTAGCACTGTGTATTTCCCAGCGGTACTAGTTTTATGATAAAAAAAAATAGCGAACAAAGTGAGCTCACACTTTACTTTCAACAGTCAACAATATTTGGAAAGTCACGGACGGACATTTATGCGACTGAAATGCAAAATACGGGTTTTATTTTTGTGGCCTAGGGTTAAAAATAACCTCAACATTAGGAGTCCGCGTTCCCATTTCTGTCACGCATTTTTAATAAACATATTCTGTGCTGGAATTTCATTATATTCCAGTCAGTTTAAATAAAGAATGTGAGCATTATAACCTTGACCTTTGGCTGGCTGTGTCACTCCTTTATTATTTTTGGCTTCCGTTTCCCATTTAATTGATAGCCATGTCAGTAGGAGGGCCAGATGCTTGTTCCGGTATCTGATGAGTGAGACGCTGCTGTGAATACCTCAGCGATGGGGGGGATATCTAGTATATTTCAAATTAAGTAATGATTCTTTAAAGTTTGGGTGGAAGCGATCATTAATCAAGAAATCCAGGCAAAGTGATTCCCCCTACAGTACTGTACAGAAGTCTTAGGCAGCCAAAGAAAATGATGTTTAGATCTTTATGTTGGTGTAAAACTATGTTATCATGCCTGTTAAAATGTCAGCTTAGCCGTTTCAAAACCTCCGCAAAAACTACCCCAGTATTTCCAGCAACCATCCAATACAGTGAATACACCAATGCACTCGACCATTAGCACACCTCGTATAGCTAACCAATATCTCATTGACTTTTTAAATTAAGTGAGCTGGTGGTGAAAGTTAATGGAACGGCTGAGGTGCCCCTGAGGAGAGATTTAGGAACTGAAGAGGTGTTCATCTAGCCATCCAACTAGATATCAATAACTTTTTGGAGAACAGAAGAAATTTTTACTAGTTTTGTTAGTCTTAATTTGCATATGTTCTAATGTCAAATTGTTCTGAGCAAATGTGCACTTACTACCCAGATAAGTAGCTTTTAAACATTTCTTTGGCCTGCCTAAAACTCCTGCACAGTACTGTACATCGTATGTGTGTGAATGACCTGGCCAATCGCAAGCCCTTACACGCTGACAATGCTTACCTGTTTTTCGCCTAGGAGCAGACCACCCACAGACCTCTCGGCTGTCTGCTTATGAACTGACGGTCCCCATGAGAATAGGAAAAGAGAAGAGGGACCTGGGAAATGTGTCCTCTGATAAGGTGCAGTTAGAGACAAAACACTGTTTTAGCTGCCAAAGACTCTAAAGATCAGTTAAATTTCTAATTTAGTGTTTTTTGTTAAATGTCTGTTTTATGCTGATTATTATGCTGTCCCAGTGAAAAGAATCATTTACCAAAAAGTAATTTTCACCTTCTACCTAAAGAAACTTAATGAAAATATTAGACATCTTTTTATTTGCTTTGTGTCCCTGTTTGTGTTTTCTTTAGGCTATCATACATGGGTTTTTCAAAACTTCAGAATTACCATATTTGTCCGTGTATGTATTAACTAGCAGGTAGCAACTTCCCGGATTCCTGATGTTAGCAAATGCACCTGTAAACACGGCAGTGGTGAGGTTTGGAAAACCCCAAATATGACAGCCTGTCCCAAGGCCCATGGGTCACCTTTTTGTGGAAGGACACTCCTAGGCGTGTACCCTTTGAGGTTAACCTCCTCTTCTCCAACCAGATTTATGACTCACTGGCTCTGTTTGCTCATGGTTTGAAGGGTGTACCCGGGTAGAGCAAAGGCCGCCATGTGTTCAGACTGCAAGGGTGCACTGTCTTACACACCTCACTGATAGCCATCTTGTCCGTGTGCTCGGCAGGAGGGAGCGGATGCACGCTCTTAGCCATCCCCTCCATGGAAATGCATTACAATCACAGTGATCAATGTGCAGCTCTACGGGAGTCTGTGCCTGTGATCGGAAGACGGCCGGTTCAGAGCCTGTGGTAGTGAACAGAGGGCCCTTGAGCAAAAGCCTTAACCACCATCGTTCCCGAGATGGGCTGACCCTGCCTGCTCAATTTTCTGTCACTTTGCATCAAAGCATCTCTTTAATAAATAACGAGATGTATGTTTATGTGGAGATAATGCCTTTGTTTACTTAGTTGCACGACTTTACTATAAAATAGCACTAAAAGGTGCAAAATTTGTGCAAAAACGACCCTCCTTTGTGGTCCATGCGTCATTTCTCGTTATATGTACCAAGTATTATTTTTGCTAAACCTCTGTCCTCCACTGCCATCAATGCTGTGTGAGGAAGAGGATGGAGCCAAGTGCCCTTCACCCATGTGGCCCTGATCCCGATCGCCCTCATGTCTGCCCTCTGCCTCAGCACCTCTCTTTTTTTTTTTTTTTTTTTACTCCTTCACTCAAAAAATAAAAAATCACGGAGCCATCTGTTTGGAACAGGTGCCCAGTCAGTGTGGGGGGAGCTAATAAAAGTAAGCACAAGCTGAGAGGTGACTCCTCAGATGCCCGCGGTCTCGCACAGCTAGCGGACGTTACGAAGAGCACACCCGTAAGATGCATCCCTTTGACGGTGTTAACTGGAGAATCTGGGATTTACTGTAATAAGCTACCTCCCAGATTTGTGGCTAAGATGCGTTTAAGATGAACGACCATGTTGGAGTTTGACATGCCAGACGGCATTTGTGAATTGAACCTCGACTGGGAAGTTTTACTGTAATTACTGATTCTTGGTTGCTTGCCACTATAACCAATTGGATCGTGCCAGGGAAAGATGTTTTAATTAACATTTTGGATACCGGGAGGTTTTCTGTTCCAATACCAGGAGGGACACCACTGTTTTACCCTTGATCAAGGGGTTACCTTGAGGCCCTGGTGTTCACAAGTGTTTTTCTAAGAGCCATGTGATGGTAAAGTGTAAAATTATAAGCAGCACAATTTCTGTATGATAATACAAGAAACATTTTCTTTTGCTTTCAGCCATATATTTTAATTCTATTTTTAGTCTTGCAGTCATCATATATATCTCAGGATTATATACAGCTCTGGAAAAAATTGAGACCACTCTTAAAAAATAAATTCTGAATTTTTAAATCCTGGTTTACTTGTGGTTCTGCTGGCAGAAGAGAAGCAGGCTGCTTCCAGGTTCAAAATTTTTAATGCAGCAGAACACAAGAACAAGGTGAAGCAGGAGACACTAGGAAAGACCAGAAACCAGCCAAGTAAAAGGGGGAAACGACTTTCTAATGCCAGAGATGACTGTCAACTTATCCAACAGTCTCTCATGAATCGGAGGATGACATCAAGTGACCATGTTGGAGTTTGACATGCCAGACGGCATTTGTGAATTGAACCTCGACTGGGAAGTTTTAATGACTGATTCTTGGGAAATGGGAAACATTAAGTGCAGGTGTGAAGTGCACTGCTAGGATAGTTCATTTCAGGCTCCTAGAAGCAGGACTGAAGTCCCATAAAGCAAGGAAGAAGCCCTTCATTAAAGACAAACTGAGAAGAACCAGGATGCATTTTGCAAACAAAAAAAATATTTACAGACGTACACTCATAAATTGAGAAATGGGTGAAACAAAAAATTATGCTGTGGTCTCAATTTTTTCCAGAGCTGTATATGGTATATATCAATTGCCACTTCATTGTTTATATGTACATACATTTAGCAGACAATATTGCCGAAAGGTGACATAGAAGTGAATTGGATAATGCATCACAAGCAACAATATTATCTTTACGCCTCTTTAAAAATTGTAAAATAAGAATAACCGTGATCTAAATATAAACACTTATTTTCAGTTGCATGTTTGTATAGTAGTCAGTCATATATTTTTATGGTTGAAGAAGCAGAAATACTTGTGTTATCATACGCACCACCATGATTGAAACACCTAAACCTATTTGCACTACTTGCTTCTAGGTGTCCTATGTCATCCATGCTCAGGGGAAGGACCACATTGTAGTCCTAGAGAAAAACAAGTAAGTCTGAAAAGTCCTTATTTGGGTGCCATGAGGCGTTAGTTGTCCTGAGGCATTTTTCTCTTCCTTTTGGGGAAGCAGAAAAAGGAAATCATTGTACTTCTGTTCTCTGTTTTGTCATATTCAAGTGACTGAGTCTGATAGGATGTAAATCAGAAGGCAGCGTCAGGCTCGTAAAGGCCGCTTTAGGTGATGTCACCACTGAAGAGCTACTGGCTGTGTATCCAGGGGTAAAGAGCTTTGGACATTACTAGCACAAACAGTAATGCTTTATGAAGAAATATACAGCTGTGTATCAGAGATTAGAGCTGTTCTGTTATAGCAAAGATAATGATTACAATTATTTTGGTCAATATTGAGATCACGATTATTTGATCATGATTGTTTCTCATTGACTTTGGAAATATTGTGCATTTATTGACCTGTTAAAAAAAAAAAAACCTTGCCTTTTAAAATGTGGATTTCCTTGAACTCTAAATATGATTGAACATGAGAAATAAATAGGGCTAGAAAAGGGTGTATTGGATTACTAAAACAAGACGTAACAGCAGCATTATTGTTAAATGAAATGCAATAGTCATTCAATCTCAATTATTTTGTTTTGATAATCACTGGAAGCCAAAATTGTAGAATTAAAATTCTATGAATTGCCCAGTCCTTTTAAAAATTACTTAGATTTGACAAATATTGAGTTATAAATGCACATAAGAGAGGAGTGTTTTAGCAGCTGCACCTGGGAATTGCATACGAGGTTTTCATCTAGCATCCAGCCTGTTCATCACTCTAATGCCTTACCCAGAGCTACGAGTCCTAATGATTCTCTGTGCATTTACTGATTCAAGGATCAAGCTGGAGGAAAAAGAGCTGCTTCCCCATGAATGCTGTAGGGCAAAGTCTGTGATTAAATTTCACATCTTCACTGTAAGCCACTCCAACAGCTTTGGTGCATCTAAGGGTTCCGCCTAAACCATGGGCATTTAAAGCACATGGGGGGTGAATTTGAGTGAATAGGCTGTGGTATTTCTGACAGAGCCTGCAGCTTATAGAGGAATAAGTAAATGCTTGATGTCTGCTTCACTCTTGCAAGTTTGCAGGGGTGTCACAGCGAGCGAGACCAATGTTAGGCTTCATTGTTTATTCTAAATCAGAGTTTCTCAAACTGGACCTCAGGGATCCTAAGACGGTCCACATTTTTGAATTGGGAGAGAGAAAAAACATGGACCGTCTTGGGATCCCCGAGGACTGGTTGAGAAATTATGTTTCAGATTGGCTAAAAAGTAAGGTTGTGTTCTTGTTAAATCCTCTCTGGCCACAGCCAAGCAGGGACAAGGTCAAAAGCCAACTTGTAGGGTAGAGGTCAAGTCATCATTAAGAAGCATGACTGCTGATGAGAATTGTTCCTCTTCCAGTTTGCTTCTCCCCAAAGACTTCACCATGTACCTCTACACCAAGGATGGCGCTCTGATCACTGAGAAACCCTTCATGGAGGTAAGAGGTTCTTCATATTGGACGTCGGATCCTTTGAAACATGCTGCAATAACTGACAGGTGTCTGTGTGTCTGCGTGTGTGTGTGTGTTCTCTTATGTGATGATGTATTTATGTGTTTCATTTTTGTTGTACATACTGAAATAGACGTCAGTGCAGAGAAAAATGTTGTTTAGTCAAGTTTACCTCTCAAGATTTGTATTATCCTGCTGTTCTGCTGCAAGGCAAGAGGGTTTGATTTAAAAATTGTCTGTAGATTATGCAGACAATAGTTCTTATTTGTATTTATTATTTTTTGTGGTGTCATCAGAGTAATTTTTTTCATATTTAGATTTTAGAACTTTCTTAAATCTGCAAGTAATAAATCTGGAACATGGGATCAGGCACGGGACAGCACGCAGAATGCTTACATACGTGGTTGTATGACTTGCTCTGGGTGGGATGGCTAACAGAAATATGTGACCGAGCGATGGGGGCAAGGAAGGAATAGGGCTTTTATCAGGGAATAGATGGGGAGAATGGGCTAGAAGAAGGATAAGGCACCCGTTTCAGCGTAAGCACTGTACACAGAACCCAAAAAAGGCTTCAAGTCATGATAATGCTACAACTGAGAGCTGGGTTAGGAATCAGGATCTGAGTGAGAGAGAGAGAACAGAAATAAATATATATTGTAATGTCCTTCACAAGTGTTCATGCTTCATGTGAACGGCACTGTTTTAACAGAAGCTGCATGGTGACAGTCATACATTCCTGTACAAACGACATTTAAGTTGCCTTCATACAAAGAAATGGGCATATCCCAGGCAGCATAAACACCATCCTTCACACAATAGGTTGGTAGCAAAATTTGTGTTTTTCTAAAAATACATCATTGTACATGTTTAAATTGCTTATGGGCTGCTCCGTGAAAATGAACAGGACCCAACAGTGAGATCGTTCTTTATAAGAATCTGTGAGAGACCAGGAGACTCTGTGAGGGTGCTGGGTGGGATCCGAACAAGTCGGGCAGCTTTGAAAGTGTTTTTGTTTGTCAGTGAAGCACGGAGGTATTGGTCTGAGCAGGTGGAGTTATCTCAGCAGATGTCAGAGGCTCCCAGTGCCAGCCTTACTCTGGGATTTAGCTCATTCAGAATAAATCAAGAAGTCACCCTTACAGTACGTGCCATATGGCGATGTTCTCTCCTCATTTCACAACTAAGCCGAAGGGGCGAAATTATGGTTGTCCCTGGGGAAGGAAAACGGTTAAAGGAAGACAATTCGTGGCAGAGGGTGCTTGCTCAAGCCCCGGGAAGGAAAATATGTTTTTTTCGTGTTGATTCATGCACTGAGCCTGAATTCCTCTGTATCCAGCTGCGCTATTGGCTTAACAATCGTCATCTGTGTCAGTGATGTGGTGGAAAGTTTTGGGTAAAGAGAAATGCTGAGTAATCTGGTTCAACTGGTGTGGAGTCTGCTTCCTGAACCATTTTCAGTATGAGTGCTATGAACCTATTTGACAAGCGCCAAATTAATTCTCTGACATCAGAATAAAAAGCTCTGGGGCCAAGGTGGAACACATTGGACATACTTGTGCTAACTAGCCAGATTTAACTCATATGTAGCACTTGATTCTGTGTGTTTACTCCCAAAGACCTCAAAAAGGAGGTGTGAAAGGAGAACAGCTTTTAGAAGAGGTATTCCTGGTATGGGATATTTGTCTGGTAGGGAAGATGGTATGTTCACAAAGGTGCTTCACCCAGGTTGAGGATTGCCCATTGCGCTCCTTTACTGACCCCTGTGAATTCCCCAAATGTTGGATTCTCGACTGCATAATTTTTGGTAGTTGGGAGCTACATTTGATTTAATCTTCCATTTGCCTTTCCTAGTCAGGATTGCCGGGGGGCCTTGTTAGAATATAAAATTATAATGTATTCTGTAAATTTTGTAATATTGGGCCTCATTCACCAACCGTTCTTACGAACAAATTTGTTCTTAAACCCCACGTACACACTTTTTTACGAAGGTT
>JAODJW010000040.1:14075081-14095321 GCA_026777045.1 Hyperopisus bebe
AAAAATTCTTTCTCAGTAGCATAACAGTATGCCATTGGCTCTGAAACTTATATCTTCTGATGCTCCATATGATACTTTTCTAGAAGCACCAGACAAGCTGTGAAATTTCTAAGCTCTGCGTTCACTACAATAAAGGTCACTCGACTTGGAAAGAACAAGTTAGAAAGAGCTTTTGAATATACATCTATATTCATACATTGCTGTTTTCAGTTTACTTTCAACTCATAGGATTTCTGTATCAGTGGTGACAGAAATGTTTCATGTACAGGGTAATATATTACATCAAACATCATTTGGAATGGATAGCAAAAATTGCAATAGTACTACACTGATAGAAATGTTAAACTTTTGGAATGTTGTATTGATGAATCACTAGGAAACTTGAGCTATGATTCGTCATTCACTATCACAGGGTGTACATGCACAATTCAGAGTCACTGACCTCTGTATTTTTAAACTGGGAGAAACCTGAGTGCCTGGAGGAAAATCACAGGGAGAACATGCAAACGTTCTGCGCACAGATTCACCCACAACCTGGTAGGGCGAAGCCGCAATGCACAGATATTCATAACGCATGTGGAAAGAGTAGCAGTATGCTAGCAAGCTAGTGAGCTACCTGCCATTTTAACTGCAAGTTAATGGTACCAACCACAAAGCAAAGTGAAATGAGCAATGCAAATACTCGGGGCAACTTTAGAGACGCCAACTGACTTAACTTCATGCCTTTAGACGGTGGAAGAAAACACACGAACACAGGATGAACATGCAAAGAGAGAAGGGGACAAGGAGCAGGCCTTTGACCCTGGAAGGGCTTGGCTACCCACTGTGGCTAATGTGGAATCATCCATGTAACTCGCAACTGATGAATGACCTACCAGCTTTGCTACACAATAACCAGCTATGGAACTCCACCTCATAAACGTTCTGCAAACTATCATTTAGCTTGATGACATGGAGATGAGAGGGGTCACATATATATGTATATGTATATGTGTATGTATATATGTATATGTGTATGTATATATGTGTTCATAATGGAGAAAAAACCAAAACGATATTCAATTTCCATATCTATCATTTGTTTTTTTTTAATTTAATTAAAAGGGGGTCACATGACCTCCCAGCAGCAGTGAGCCAGATTCAACACTGAGACCAAAACCTGCTAACCTGCCTCTAAGTTCCTTTCTTATTGTGGCCATATTGACATTTAATGTAGTTATTTCTGGGTATAAATAAGTCCAAGTCAGGGGTGGAATTTAAGAATTTCTGATACTATCCAATTGGGCCAGTTCAATAAAAAATATACTAGCCCAGACATATTATCACTGGCCAACGTATAATGTCATAAAGAACAACCAAAGGCCTTCACATGTAAAAAAAAGTTTTATAGTCTGTATACTCAGTGTAGAAATATATTTATTCCGAGTTAAACTCTCAAAATGAAGACAAGAATGAACTATGCGAAAATCAGCTTCCTGTGAGACAGTAACTGAATTTGATTTTAGTTGTGAATTCTGGAAATCTGACCGATGACTGAAGCACTCACGTTACAAGAAGCAATACTATAGGTCTCTAATAAAAAATCTAATACTATTCTCCTATGTTGGTATCAAAAATTAATGCATGTGGCAATACAATCAGAGAAACAATGAGGTGTTATGACTTTAGAAGTAACGCTAATGTGTGAACTGCCTGCAGTACATACGTTTTTTGCATTTTCATGGACTAGTAATCAGTTTTTCTGTGCTTGGCCTTTGTCTAAATTACTTGCCTCAGGCGATTGTGCGAGCTTAATTTCCAGCCTCCGTCCGTTGCTATGTCCAGAGTGCTTCTGTTATGATCATAACAGTAAGATTTCGTGGATGTCACTCATTATAGAACATACACTGTCACTGCACATACACTATTGTAGTTGGCAGTAGTTGAGGAAAGTGGGAATTAATGGAAAATAAAAAAAACAGGGATTGGTATTACAACCAAAATTATCCTCTTAAATATACAGTAATTGTCAGTGATGCTTAAGTCCCCTAATTATGAAGAGATTTCCAGGATAGCTATGCAGAACAATAACTATCCTCAATGACTGACTCAGTGATTGCCTCTTTCTTTGTTTTGTCCTTGCTGATAGTTGAAGCTTTTGCACAGTAGTAATGTAACCAAGATGCTCTTAACCCTGGAAAATTGGGGCCTTTCAGTCCTGTATATGATATGTGATGAGTCCAGGCAAGCCTACATATAGCAGTATCTAGTACATTTCATGCAATGACTAATTCGTCTGCTTCACATGTTTTAAAAGCTAAATCTAAATATAATTTGGTATTTAAAGGAAATGTAATTCAGATTCCAAAGGAGAAATCTCATTATGCAATCCGCTATCAGATTTTCACTCCTGTTGCTAGAAAGTCACAGTATTTAGGTAGGAAAAATGTGAAACTGGCTGTTTACCTCTGAAGTTAAATTGGTCATACCAAATTATGGATGTCCACCTGAACATCTTCTACAAATAAGAGTGATGATAGTATAGCTAGTGCAGCTCAGAGTTCCAACATAAGCTAAACAAGGTGGAGATCTTTAAAAAAAATCTGAGGTGACTGTTAACACCCGAACTTCTTGTAGCATGGCTAATGACACTAGGTTTCAATGCACTAATTGGAGTGTGAAGGCAGAACTGCCATATGGCTTTGATTAGCTCTTGCTATGCATGGGCTTTAGTAAACAGACAAAAGCCAGCAGATGAAAAGAGAGCATTAACATTGCATCCTTTTTGTCCTTTTGCAGGGGATAATATAAAAGTTTTTCATATATTAATCAATTTGATTTGTTTAGGGGTTTCAGTCCTGTTTCTCATTTGGCTTAACTAAACTGCCCAAAGCCCACTTGCTGTCGTTGTAGCAATTTCCAAATCAATACTTTGCTGAGTCCCTTGATGGAACTTCCATATCAATACAAATCCAGGGTTCTAGAAGCTACAGGCAAGCCATCTATGAATAGCACTCTGTGCATTGTAGTGAGTCATAGCAGAATAACACGTACAAAGCTGGTATTTTTTTCATAACCAGACATTATTTCTCACAAACACAGGTCCGTGCAAGGGCACCACCAATAGCTCTTAATGTGGAAACCGCAGTCCCAAGAACCAGGACACGGCAAATCAAAAGCAGAAACTAGAGAACCCAATGCGCTGCATTTCTGAAAACACAGACGCTGCATTCTAAAAATAGTTAAAAAAAAAAAAAGTATATAAATTGTGCCCCCGACACACTAGACAATTATATTGTACCCCTGAGGAGCTGGTGAAGGGATGGCCCAGTTTAAGTGGTCATACAGTACATTGAGTGGTAATCTGGAAACTGCAGTAGAGCTGTTTATAGCGCAAGGTTTTTTGTGTGTGCGTGTTTTTTTTTTCCAATTGCCCATGACACAGCTTTAACCCTGACCTCAACTAAAGCCTTTAATGCTCTGGTGAATTTTGTATTCACTGATCTACTGCTGCATGCGGCTTTCAAGAACAGCTTTTGAGGTGGAAATCCAGAACATAGCCTACCTGCAATGTGGAATCTCTTTAAAAGCAAAGGGGCCCTTCCTGACATGTTAATAAGCTAAGTGTCATTTATGACAATAAAAAAGCTGCTTTTTCCCCTCTCCATATTTAAATATATGAATACAGGATAGAGAGAGAGAGATTTATTTGACTTATTTCTTCAGAAAAACATTCAGCTGTATTGATTTTGAGTACGACCCCTCTTGCTATTCATTTAGGCTGACAGTGAAATGATTGGTCAGTAACGTTGAAATATAGAATTTGACAAAGTTCCTGTTCAGCCCTGGCATTAATTTTCAGGGCATTCTAATACATATTCAGAGTCATGGTTGCCCTTAACCCATTGCTGCTGGCTATTTTACTGGAATATGCACTCATGTCAGTTTATCAATGCAGAGTGGTCCAAATGAGAATGCAATTACTGGCAGCTCTGGATGGCAAAGAAACAAGTTAATATTTGTGAATCTGTCCTTTATCCAGATGACGGTGAAATTAGTCTCGACAAGCATTTAATCCTCAGTTGTTTGCTTTGTGCCTTGCATTGCATGTGTCCCTATGTTCAAGAAGATAAGCGTTATTTTATTCTAGTGGATTTTGGGTAATTACATTATCTGTTTAATAACAACATAACTGTTTCTGGTGCTCAGAATGATTTTTTTTTTACATGCTTCAACGAAAAGAATAGTAGGCTGATCCATAATTTAAAAAAAACAGTCCTTGCAGTAATTATTACAACCACAGAAAGGCTCAGCCACGTTAAACCAACATTTACTGTAGTTTATTACAACCTGATCTGTAAATGATATTTTGTGCAGAATAAATTAGCAAACAGAACTGAGAATCGGTTTCTTTAAGGTAGCTGAATGTCACACTGAGCCACATTACTTTGACGAAAGGAACTGTGAAATACTTGGGATTTTTTCGTACAGTTTTATTGTATGGAAATGCTCTGAAGTCTCCCCAGTGTCCCATCTGGAGATTTGCAAATGAGTAATTAATAAAGTTATTAATTAGTTTAACTGCAAGCAAAGGAACACAAGGGATTTGGAATTTTTATATGCTGACCACAGAACAAAAGCTGACTTCCAGCTCCTGCAAATGGAAACGTTATTTTTATGTTCTGATAAATTGGGACAAGCTGGGGAATGCTGCTGAACATCTCCATACGCAAACATCGGCACACTTTCCTGTAGTTAGCCGTCTGATTTCATTGTTGGGCCCACGTGCACGGGCCTTAATCCCAAATGCTCCAGGGAAAGCCTCACCCGGCTGTGTCGGCTGTAAGTCGTTTTGAATGACACCAACTCCTCAATAAATGTAGGGCAGTATTGGCCCTAGCCAATGCAGCGCCAAAGGTGAGCGTCACCTCCGGTGCCCCCCCTCTGAGGGAAAGTGAAATTGGCTGGCAGGTCGGCACTCCTCAGAAGCTGGTGCCCTGGGCGGGTGCCTACATCACCCTTCAATGACAGCCATTTTTCAGAGACATGCTGGGGTTTATGGGGCAAAGGTAATGTAGTCGACCAGATAGTTCATGTATTAAAGGATTACCTCTTGCAGAAATCAGTAAAGATTATTAACTATGGCAGGTGTTGCGTTCTTGGTTAAATAGTCAAAACAGGTGTTGGTAAAGTGCTTTTATATACTGGTAAAGAATAATGTTGTTCATTGCTCATTAATGTCATGGAATCATGGGTAATTTCTGCATTTAAATTGCCCTGTGTTATTTCCTGTGTGATTCTCTCCTTTTTTGGGATATAGGATGCTCATTAGCCCTTGTCAAACTCCTTGGAGGAAACGAGGTCCTCGCTCATTTGGTTTCACTGTCTAGATGATGTAGTGTCTGAACCAAATAGCACAATAAAGATGCCATTTGTGTTATTTGTTTTCTAAGCAACTTTATTTTCAGTGACAATTCAATATATTATGAAAAGTCATGGAAAAATAGTAGAAATAGTTTTGTTTTATTTAGTCTATGTATGTACTTTGCCACATGACCCTGACCAGAAAGAGTGGTTGGATGGATATGTACATTGCATATGTCTATTACTTTGGATATACAGTGAGCAGATTATACATGTTTATTTATTTTTAGTCTATTGCATTTCTTTGCTTGTCCAATGTAGAATGAAACTAGGCGTGAGTGTATCTTGACAAATGTGCAGTTGCATTTACTTGTTCTTGTTCTTGCAATTAGAGCATGAACTGCTTAATGTCATGCAGCATCACCTACCTAGATACATAATAATGGTTATATCCTCCTTTCCCAATGACTCTCTATCACAGCATCCATGTAAATATGCCGCATTTCAAACCAGAACAAGGAACAGAAAAATTAACAGCCAATCAGATTGTAGCTGGTTATCCTCCTGCTTCATTGCCTGGTAGATATTTGAAAGTGACCATCATTGTAGGACAGCCTTGCTGTTGATCAAGGATAAAGCCGCTTATGCCTATTATAAATGGTATAAATAAAAGCTTGCATGATTTACTTGTGTACCTTGCCAGTATAATCAGAGAAACATTTTTAGAAAGTGGAGAAAACTAGGGATTGTTATCGTGCCATATCCCCAGAAAGCTTATCATTACTTCAGCCAATTTGTCTGTTCATCGGAATTTTTCACTCGCCTTACCACTGTGGGAGTATATTCCATTTGTCTAGATCAGGGGTGTCAAACTCCAGTCCTGGGGGGCCGGAGCCCTGCACATTTTTGGGTTTCCCCTCATTTAACACACCTGATTCAACTCCTTGTGCTAATTACCACACAGCTCTTGAGCTGAATCGTTTGTGGTGGAACAGGAAAAGAACTAATCTACACTGGGCTCCAGCCCCGCAGGACTGGAGTTTGACACCCTTAGTCTAGATCATTTCGTATCTAGGATTATTTTTTGTGGAAAACTAGACATTTTTTATCATCAGACTGCTTTGTGAGCCTGATGCCGAATTTGTCATTTGGCAAGTATTTTTAGGTGGATCACTTTATTGGATGAAGGCAAAATAAGCCAAGATTATATTAATATTCAGCACCCCAATAAAGATAAGACTAATGACTCTTAGAGCACTCAGAGGAACAATGGGCAGAAGATCAATGGGACAGACTCTTCTGGCCCGCTCCTCTGAGAGCAAAGAGGTAAGCGAAGGCCAGGATGATGGATATCTGTGACACTTATGTTTTTAGGATCTCTCTACAAAACTGGGCTTTGATAGTGTGTCAGTGAAAAGTGGGTCTAGCAAAAATGTGGTAGCATGACAAAAACCCAAATAGATGGATGGAATGTCGGAAGGTGAACCACCGAGCACAATGTCACCGTGGTAACCAAGATGGCTACTCTTATAGACATTAATATACATACGGTATGCATTCTGTATGGTACTGGAACTTAATGTGAAATGTGCAATGGGCTTATTCTGGTGTTCAGTATCAACACATGCTGAGGGACTTACGCCCCACTGGTAAACTGCCCTGTACTTGAATGTCTGTGTTCCAGTGACTCACCCTTTATAGGGGTGACATATTGGAGTTAAAAGTTAAACAACAAAACAAGAATGGAGAGTAACATCCGTGTCCCTGCCTTTAAAGATGTTAGTATTATATTGATTGTTTACTGTTGATGGTATTATCTCAATAAAGTTTGATCCACCTTAGGGGCAGGAATGGATTGTTCCAGCTCGTCTTCTACTAACTAGGTTGATCTCCAGGAATATATTGGTCCCATATCAGCTGTATTTTTCACAGGCCCCTGAAGGTATCTCTGATACATAATAATCCATATGAGGACAATTTACCAGCAAGGTGCTAAGTGCTCATATTTGATTAGTCTTGGGGCCTCAACCCACACATCATCTTCACGTACACCCTAAGGAGATGAGATTGCAATGGACTGCGGCCTCTGCCCGTGGTTTTTCATCTGGACCATTTACTGTAATAATCTTAAAAGGAATCACAGAGTAGGTGGTAACCCGTGTAACCAAATTCTCTGATAAAATTACCTAAATCTTATGTAGGTCTAGTCCGTTGTAACTAATACAGTAGAACAAGTCAAGAAGCAAATAATTGGTGGATATATGCTCATTTGAATTGGTTTAATTTGTAAACAAATTCATTAGAATAATTAAGCGTTACTCCATTCGACTCCTGCCCTTTGTCCTGTTGTGGTGAGTTTGTGTCAGTCTCTGACTTGGTGAGCTGTCTAGGTGACTGAGTCTGTTATACTGGTGATTGCAGACAATTCGCACCTGTGTCTTCACAGCCTGAATTTCATCTCTCCTTTTTGCATCCAAGTATACGTGGCTGCAAAACTCCAGTGTGTCCATTCCTATATTTTGCTTTACTTGTACCTTCTTTTTTCATTTTTTTTCGTTTTATTTTTAGGATCAAGAGTTAACATGTCTTCAGGCTAGGTTACCATTTTTCCTGTATTTTTGTTTTATTTGTTTTAAGTTTGCCCAGCACAGGGTTGGCCAACAAATAGGTGACAGGATTGCTTAAAGGGGGTGCGAAAGTGCGAGCAAAAAAGAAATATGTAATATTTTTGTGAGACTGGCATCAGTTAGTTAACAGCTGCATATCCTGTACTACTGAAAAGTTTTCAACGTAAATGAGCTGGCAAAATTTGGTTTCTGCTGATTTTTTTTTGGGGGGGGGGAGGTTGCACTGGATCAGTCTTTATATGAAACTTTACCTTCGGTGTTTACCCCATAATCTCCCACTATAAGCATTAATGCAAAACACACTTTTAATTTAGTCTTGTGAATGTATTCACACTGGCACCAAATTAATTGAATAATTACTCTTTGATGAAACTCACCATTTGGAAGCCACTGTTTGTGTTGTATTTTCCACTTCCATGTGGATTCACCTTTTTTGAAGCTTGTTTGATGCTGTTTTATGCAGACTTGGTCAGTGAGAGGTGCAAATTGCATAGTGTGTAGTGTCATGTGACCGCGGTGTTTCTCTCTTTCGTCCTATGCCAGTTTGAGACATGCCAACAGAGTGGGCAAATGACCCCACAAGAATAGATATAATGATATTGATAATACATGGCTCTGCAAAACATCTAATAATATATTTTTAAAAAATACTATAAGAATTAAATCTGACTGAACAAGGATGAAGCGCATTTAAAAACAAATAAGTTTGCTTATTTTTTTTCTAAAGAATATAGCCAAGGAACGATAAAGAACTTAAGTCAAATCAGGGATTTAGTCTCTGAAAACCTTACATGACATAAAAAATTAAAAAGGAATATAGTAAGAAATGTAGTCAGGGAACACTAAAGAACTTAAATCAAATCAAGGATTTAGTGTCTCATAACTTAACATTAAAATAGGTAACTTGCAGTTTGAAGACTTCAGTATGACTCATCTTTAATTGATTTCCATTAATAATAATTGATCATTGCTGTTGAGTCTAATTTAAATAGGAATAAGAAGAGGGGAAAGCTTGTTTAAATGAGGCATCTGCTTCACATCAATAATTAGCATACCTCTCCATTTCTTGTTGGTAACATCTGTCTAATGAATGAAAATACTAGTAATATTAGGCCTATAATGCCATTGTATCCTTACTTCGCTCTACTTATTATTTGAAATACGATTAAATATTGAACCTAACTGAGTATTTTACCCACTTTTGTAGTTTCTGCTAATCAGTCTCACAGCTGTGTGTATGGGCTGTCGCTTTTCCAAAATCCTTTTTGAGCAGCAAAGCTAGCATGATCGTGCTGTCTGCGTCAGTCTCCATGTTTGCTGTCTGCCTTTGTTCCTTTGTTCTCCAAACTGTCTTTGTTACTGGGTTTGTTAGGGTGGTGCAGTGGCTCGCTGGCTAACAGTGTGGGCGCCCCCCCCCTTCAGGATCTCAGGCTCGTTTTCTGCCCCCAGCTCTGCATGAGAGCAGTTTCAGTGATCTCACCTTGCTCATTCAGGTTTGTCTCCAGATACTCCACTTTCCTCCCACAGTCCAAAAATATGTGATTAGGTAGATTTGTGACTCGTGAGAATCTCCATGCCTCCTGCTCTGTCCTTCTTGAGATTGCCGGTGTCACCCTCTTTCACGCAGTCTGTTTTTATGCACTTATACATCTGGTCATACAACCAGACGTAAATATGTCCTTCCTTTAACTTGATTGACATGATCATGATGGTATTTGGTGGTCTGCAGCACTTACTGTGGGTTAACTGTATCTGGTAATATAGGGTTAAGTGCACTCAAAGCCTTTTGCAACTCCTCTTCTCCTCTTGTAAAGTTTATTTGCTGATCTTAACACCCTGCTGTGTGTGAATAACCTTTTATGGGTTTTTTAAGTCATCAATAATTAACGTCATCAATCAGTAAAACTAATAAAGTCCATTGGTATATTAAGCGGTCATTTGTGGTTATCAAATCAATTGGTCATATTGGAGTTTACTCATCTTCATGGATTGTTCAAAGAGCCATTTCTTAAGCTCCACAAGATCAGATTCTATGCTATATAGGCGAAGCTGACTGTTCTTATCCTGGATATAGTACATGGCTCCAGAATTGTAGCCAGATCTATTTAGATATTTCGCAATGCTTATCTACCCACACAGACAAGCAGGAATGAACCAAAGGAAGTACTTTCTTTGGGAAGCAACTTGTCTTCTAAACAAAAGTTTCATAGTATGCAGTCAAAGTTTTTACGACTTTAGTAAGGTTTGTAAGCTCTGCAAACTGCAAAGCTCCAAAACTTTTTAAAATGTATTTTAGCTCTGGAAAGACTAAAGGGCACTTAGGTATTTTAAAGTGGTTGTGCCTTTTGTACGGCACGCAGCGATGACCTAAGCTCATTTATGGATTCTCGTCCATAAATACCCACACTATATATCTAATATTGTAAACAGAGTATCTGGAAGCCCCCAGTCTTAAGGCAAGGCAGTCATTCTTCAAAATAATTTAGTGTACATTATGGAAATTCATGCATCACTGAACCACACCATTATTCATTTATATAAGTATTATTTGATACTATTACTGACATTTCAAGACAATATATACAACAGGCTTTTAAGTGTTGGTAAATATATCAGCTGTTTTTTCTTGCAACGTGTTAAGAGAATGCAGGCGTTGGAACTTTTAGACCTTTCCATTGTAATTAGTCACTTTCATTCTTTGTGTGCTATTATATCTGTTCATTCTGAGTAATATGTGTAATTCATCATAAGCGTGTCCAGATGTGCTTTCTCTTTGCAGAATGCATAATGTGTATTTAAGCTGGCACGCAGTTTTTCATTTCAACTACATTACATAAAGATTTACCACCATCCTCCAGGCCACAGACTTTTTCTGCTCTGTCAGTGGAATTAGTTCATCTTTTTAAGTTGGAGAGCAATTCTTTTATTTGTTTCCAAAATGACACCTGTGTCCTTGACTTTGGGATATTCTATTAGCTGACCAACCACTCTGATTAATAACAGTGTCAAGTGTTTTTCCGTTTTTTTTTTTTTTTTTTGCCTGGTTTCCACTTGCTTTCTCATTGCAGTTTTATATCTGTGTATTTATTGTTGTTGGTGGAAGGACAGTTATTTGCATTTTATCTGCCCATTATATACGTCTGGCCTTTCCTTTTTGCAGCCATATCCCAGCCAAGTGTCATTCATTGATTATGCTTGTACCATTTACCTTCTGTGGTTGTATTGTTGACCATAACATCATAAACCACTCTTTACCTTTGAAAATCCATCAGGAAAATATATTAGGTCATTATAACAATTAAATTATTATACTGTGTGATTTTTACCTAGCATGAAGGCACGAGTCTCAACAATGCTAAGCTCATACTCAGCAACAATTTGGTTTAGAGCCAAAGAGGTTGGCTATTATTATCAGAAGATTCCGGAAGTCTGAGGTGAATTTTATGCAGATCCAAATCTCTGTGGTCTGGCATCTGGCTAAATTCCTCCCTCCCCTCTCATTTGTATCACCTGCAGTATATTATACACTATTTATTTAGGATTTATGTCTTTGAGAGGGGGGTATTATTCTCAGGAGCTATTTGCTTTTATAATGCAAAAGATTATGATGGTGAGAGTTTTTTCTCCCCTACTAATTGGATCAGGAATATTTATATGTTTTGCAAGATAATCTGAGTTTGGCTGGAGAGAGTATCTGCTAACTCTGGGCAGTGCACAATGTGTGAGGTCATTGCACGAGACAGCAGGCTTGTTCCTTTCTTTCTGAGTGCAAATATGGAAACAAGTCTGATTTAAGGGCTCAGTATTGCGTGAGTGAAGGTACACTGTAAAATAACAAAGGTGTAGACAGAGGTACCAGTTTTGCTGGAATTTAGCAAATGAATAGCCATTAGCCCATACTTGGTGCCGCGTTCACTAGGCACGAACAAGCTCACAGAGAAGGCACACGGGAACCAGCTCACGGGAACAAGCTCACGGAGAAGGCACACGGGAACAAGCTCACGGAGAAGGCACACGGGAACAAGCTCACGGGAACCAGCTCACAGAGAAGGCACACGGGACAATGAAACAGAGTCTCAATGTCAGACACAGCCTGTGCTCTTTGCCTTTGATTTATTTTTTACTTTTGTTCCCATTTGGCATTACATGATGCTCGTTCTATTTTGGGCCATTGTGTCCCCTTCCGTTCTAGTTATCTAAATATAATTAAGGTTGTGTATTTTTAAACTTCATGCTATTTCAAAGCTTGTTGAATTAAAATATAAAACATTACTTATCAAACATTTAAGCATCTACATCATTTTTTAATGTTCAATCTTTCCAATGAATATGATCTTATCATTTAATCCATCATAAAATATAAGAAGGTATCTAAGATTCTGTTTTTGATACTTGCATTTTTATCTTTTTATCTTGTCTGTACACTGTGTGAGTGTGTGTTTGTGTATATTCTTTTTTTGAGCAAAGGTTACTTAAGATATCATCCACTTTCAGGATGTAGGATTACACAATCAGTTCAGGACAAATGAGAGGAGAGTTTGTTTTCCATATTTTCTACACAATAATAGCCTTACTGTCAGAGGTGACACGACTCTTTGTGTGAAAGTGTGAATCAATGTGGGGGAGTTGACTTTTCTACGTATGTGCAACATAACAACTGATTGCTGTTGTGGTGTTTAGGGACTTTACATTTCATAAAAAATAAAGTTTCAGGCCAGAAGGCATTCATATGTAATGAAGTATTTTTAGAAATCGAGGTAGGGAAAGCACACATTGCTTAGCTGAATTGATTTACACACACATACAGTTCAAGTCATGACAATGGATGGCAACTTTAGCATACACTGGCAAGATAATCTGTACTGACAATTTCACAGCAACCAGCGGTGCAGTCATTTAAAGAATGGACGTGATCAAATGGTTGCAAGACTTTAATGTTATTTGATGTTCTTTTATGTTAAAACAATGTCCTGAAAATAGGTACTTTAAACAGGGTACATTACCTGGTTTGAATGACCCATTGTATTAACTGGTTTTTGGCCCAGATGAGTACTTTATTAAATTCCTTGACTGAGCTGTTAATTTAATAAAACTTGATTAACAACTTGAATAAACCTAGTTGTGTGCTATTCCAAAGTCAAAAGTGTGTGAAAAAAGATTTAAGTTGAAGGTTTAAGTTTCTCATTTTTTAAGAACAATATCCAACTGTGCTCATTTTCACTCCATCAACGACTTATTACAAAAAATTGAAAAATTCTGCTGGTGTGTGATTGTGCTTTAAATACATCCCATTCTTTTATAATTTGTGGAACACAGAAACACTGAATTAGAACTGAATTGAAGCTAAATTGGTCAAGCGTTATTTAGACACAATTAATGAAATTTCATAAGGAGTGCTCAGCTATGCTCCACTCTTATGGAATTAGGATTGTGCCATTTACTTAATCAACAATTCAATCAAGACCAATTGATTTAAGAGCTCATCTGGAACAGAAACCATCACATGCTGTTGCAGAAATGGTCAGGATTAAGAAACCCTGCTTTTAAATGATCAAAGTCAAGGCAACTCCTGTCCTTAAAGACTACAGGCTTTTCACCCACCTTCTAATTGCTTTGTGTTGAATTCATCAACGAGTATATTTGTGCTCAAGATTTAATTTGGTCCAAACGGCAAAGAAATTTTAGGAGTGCAGCACTTTTGGATTGGAGTTGTCCGACACTGACCACAATTTTTGAGATTAGTTGCTAAGCAACTCGACGCATTATAAACTCATCTCAGTTTCCACACTAATGGTAGTCTAGCATAAGGTGTACCCCACATATTGGCACCTTCAGGCACCATCAAAATGTTAATGAAAGAACTACCACAGCCACAAAATGACAGCATTAAGAACTGCGATGTGGTCAGTGTCTCTTGCCAACAGCCCCGATAAAACTAATCATTAGAAATATGGTGCCCCTGTAAAATGTGTCCTTAAATGCTTACATACCAGAAAGACACAAAGTATCAAGCCACCTTCATTGTTCGCCATTGTGCTTCTTGCAAAAATGGTACTAAGTAGGTCATATGATCTGTGTAATGTTGCCTTATAACTAATGAGGCATAAGGAGTGTGAGTGTATCAGTACCAAACAATTTTAGTTTCACTATGAAAGCAGTGTGCTGGATTTATGTGGTATTCATGCAGACTCCACAGAACAGGACACAATTCAGACAAGATGTCTGCTAACATCATTAAAAGCCATTGGCAGGCTAATGACATGATAGATGCTATATATGTATGCTTTCATGAACTTTAGCTAAAAGTGGTATCTATTCTGCAATCCTCGTAATCTCTAATGTCTCTAATATAATTTTCCATAAACCTGAAATCACATATATTCTAGGTATAATTGTGTTGGGATTTTATTTATTTTGTGGTTGTGTTTTGAGTTCATTCAAAATATTAAAAAAACAGTTACCATATTATATACTCTACAACATGTTTGTTGATATGAGATTTTAATATTGATATTTTAGTGCTGTTCAAGCAGCTTAAATCTGCTTAAGTATGACACAGGAAGGCAATATGGGAGAAAAAATAAATAATGTTAAATCTAGCTCTGGGGATTTATACCACCTAAATATGTGCGTTTGGTTACCTGTACATGTGCAGTATTGTTAGATTCTGGCCTCAGTCCACTGCCTCACACTCTAGGTTTGTAATTAATAAGCAGCTGCCATAATTCCCGTAATTAACATAATTTTGAGGAACATCTTCCAGCACTCTCAGCAGGTTTTAAGCATTAGGCCACATGACCCTGTCCTAAATCTCCCGCTTCCACTATTAGAATTGATTCTCACTCCTGATGAAAATCAGGAACATACTGTAATACATATTTATGTTATGTGTCCCACAAAAGGATTTTATTTCATTATATAATGAAATCCCGCTAGCACGACTCTCGGATCTGCCGTGATTTCCGGTTTTCGTCAGTATCCATGGGTATCTCCTGTGGTGAAACAGTTCTCTCCTTCCCATAATGTCCTTCTACACCCGGAGAGCCTCATGCACCCCGACAGCAGAGAGACGACGGTTGATGTTACGGTAACGACAGCGCAGGAGATCCTTGTAGGTGGAGCGCAGGTCACGGTTGAAGAAGGCATAGATGAAGGGGTTCATTAAGGAGTTGGCATATCCCAGCCACAGTAAGGTCCGTTCGAGCCAGAAAGGCACGCAGCTACACTCTACCCCGCAGACAAATGGGCGGGCGGTGGTCAAAACGAAGAAGGGCAACCAGCAGATGGAGAAGACGCCCACGATGACGCCCAGCGTGGTGGCTGCCTTCTGTTCTCGCTTGAAGATGGAGATGTTGCGGGGCTCGTGGGTCAGAAAGCGGGACAAGGCGGCGCACTCCTCTGCCACGCCAGGTGGCTTCATGCAGTGCATCTTCAAGGCCTCATTGGCCGCCGCCTCATGGCGCTCGCGGGTCTGGGAGAAGTCCGTGAAGCGGTGCTTGGCGCAGCTTTTCCGCGCGGCTCGAAAGATCTTATAGTACATGATGAGCATGACGGCCATGGGGATGTAGAACGCCACGGCAGTGGAGTAGATGGTGTAGCTGAAGTCCTGACTGATCAGGCACATCCCACCCGTGTGGACGTTCTTAGCCCAACCGCAGAAGGGTGGTAAGGTGATGGACGCAGAGACCAGCCACACCCCCAGGATCATCTTTGCCATCAGCTGCCCGTTTTGGCGGGCTGGGTAGGTTAGGGGTCGTGTGATGCCCAGGTATCTGTGAAAGTATTAGCAACATTGTTACAAAATTAGATTAATAACATTAAACCCAGTGACAAGGAGAAACTTACAAAGCCCCTTAGGTGTCATTAGTAGAAAAAAATATTATCTCATAGTAATTCGTGCTCTTGAATTAATCACCAATCGGAGACCATGAATTACTAACTCAAGAGCACAAATTACTAACTTGAGCAAACGAATTACTAGCTGGAGCGCACAAATTACTGTGAGAATTTTTTTTTCTACCATGACACCTAAGGAGCTGTGTAGAAACTGAACAATATATGGGATTTTTTGTAAGACACAAAACTGAAAGGAATATATCTGAGCATTCCATGGTAGAATACCCACACTACCATGACCCACTTATCTTAAAACTGACAATGTCCTTTTCCTTTCCGACACTCAGAACAGAGCTATTTGTTGCAAATGCTCTTGAGAACAACAACATTATTTCCATAGATACAGAGGCCATTGAATGCAGTACATGGGGCCAGTGAAATCAATGAATTCCAGAAATAAGGGTGTCCTTGGACACCCAGTGCCTGCGGAAGAATCATGTTTCCACCTGTTAATAATGGAGAACAAATTAACCAGGTTCAGAAATTAAAGAAATATATCATCAAACACAACATGGGTGTCTTTGAAACTGAGACAAAAAGCATCATTATAAGATCAGTCATAATAATCAATGATTGTGAGATCAGGGCCAAACAATCAGTGGAACTGACAAGATGCAAAATTGGAAGCATTGATGCACTTTTTTTTGCAGATGCTGGGAAAAGAGATCTTGGAGATTTACCTGCAGGTTTAAAAAAATGCATTTGTGTTTTATAACTTCATATAAATCAAGTTGCTTCCTAAGTGTGAAGCCACTATATAAAAAATTAATAAGCAGAATAAATCATGTTCACCAATTTGAATGATCAGTAAGGTAAATAAATTTAAGAATAATCCCTTTGGAATTACATTTTCTTGCTATTCCTTTAGAAAGCTAGCAAAGACTAGACAGTTTTGCTACAACCCTATAGAACTTGAAAAGCTTCAGTATCTTAGTATCTTCCCTGCAGAGCATATGTCTGTCAGAAGATAAGGCTAATTTTACTCTGGCTGTTAAGATATGCGTGTTGTTCAGATCTGAAATATGACAAGAGGTAACACGGTGGCACAGGCAATTTAGCTTTGGAACTGGATCTGAATTGTAGTACAAATGCACAATAGGTTCACTTGGAACTACACTGAACATTCTAAGGTATTTGAAAAAGAAATGAATCTCCCTTAGGAAATTTGTTTTTAAATATAACATGAAAAACCTCAATGCTATTTTATACTGCTGCCTTAATGTAGGATGTGTACTTTTCATGTGTGTTTGAATAATTCACCTTGAGCTTGATGAAGACTTCACAGGCACACACACACTGCAAAGCACAAATAGTAGTTTATTAGTATTTTTAATACTAATGAGTAATTACCCAAACAATGCACACCCTTTCCAGCTTATTTTAATATAATGATGTTAAATCATTTTTGTGTAACATATCGTATTCAATGTTATGTTAAAAAACAGCTAAATGTTTAAAAAATTAATGATCAAATAAATGATCAAATACATACACAATAATGCAAATGCCATAACTTCCAATTTACCTATAAATTCCCACGGTAAGATTATTTCTTTATATATATATAATATATATAAATTTATATTTATATATAGTATGAGAGAACAACACTGTCTGTGTTTTGAATGTAGTTTATTTTCAGCTCATTTATCTGAATTGCTGAAGACAGACATTATCCCCATAGTGTGTAACATGTGGTTGACCTGCCCAATCAGCAGGAGAAACAGCTTCATCTGTACTGGGCTGCCATTGGCTGCATAATAATAAACTCAACTAGCATTTTACAGTATTAAGTACCAGATAATAAGAATCCATCGATGGCCAAAGAAATGTCACCTAATGGAAAATGTTATTTGCAAACTGAAATACAATATATGTAGTAGGGCTGTAATGGTACTGTTCGGTTTGGCATGCACATTGAAATAAATTAATACAAATTAATACATGGTCAGAATCTAAATTCACAAGTAAATGTTCAACACGGAAAACATTATGTTAATTCTAATTGTGACTGTGAATCGGGTTATGGCTAATGATGGGTAGTCAGTCAGTCATAATTGGCAGCTAGGGAACATTTTGATTTTCCAATAAAATACACCAGCACTGAGGAGTAATTGATAAGACTGAATGGTGACTCTGTTTTAACTGGGATATGTTGCTGGAAACACATTCAACATGCTAGCTCATTTGAGACGACATTGTGCACCACTGGATTAAGGCAGAACCTGCATCTGAAAGTTAGTCTCCCTGGGGCATTTAAGGCCCTATTGCCAAGCAATTCAGTCCAGGCTAAAAAAATAATTACGGGTTTAGAGGTGTTTATTGCTACAGATATGCGAATATACTTGGTAGTAGTTCATTATGATTGTTATGAAAATTCCCCGGCAAGAACTTTTACGGCTGCAAACTCGCCCCACCCGGTCAGTACATTTTATTCCCGGTAGCCCAACATAGCCCCCCAAGCCAATACTAAGCTTTGGTGGTATATAATTTTAATACCGTTAGTGTTACTATCATCTGTGGTATTTTAAAAAGTAATAAAATAAATACCATTTATTTATTTTTTTTAATAAAAATGTAAAATTTGCCGATGGGCGATTGAGGTTTCAAGGAACTAAATCACCATGATAATGAAGAAATGATCCTTTATTTGCCATCTCCACAAGTATGGTACATTTATACTGGAATGCTTCTCTTTGCCCACCCCATTTTGCTCTCCATGATACATGCAGACATATAAGCTGTGAAAACAAAACCTATGCTTGTACTGTGGCTTTGAGTAGTGTTATGCCCCTAATATCAAGACAAATTTTAAAACAAAATATTTCAGTGTCAATAAAAAAATGAATTAAATTTACAATATCATCAAGTACATGTGTACTTGCATGCTGCTTATGAATGTTCTATGAATGCATTATGAATGCAGTATGAAAGTGCACTGAATGTTCTATGAATGCATTATGAAAGCAATATGAAGGTGCACTTAATGTAAAGTTTTACCAATTGTTCTTGCACAGAAGGTATGTGAACTTGGTTTGGTCGAAAAATGCCTATAAGTGGTTTTGCAGGCCCATTTATAACCCTATTGCTTGGCCCTAGAATGAAGCAGGCCATTTTCCCTTTTTTGGTGGACTCATTAATACGTTCTGATTGCCTGGTTTACAGTGAAGCACCAGGATGGCTCACACATAGCCAACATCTCTACAGTCATGCACCAAGTAACGAATTTGATCAACAATGGTTGATGTTGTAGTGCAACACGTTACTCATTTGTTTGTGGTGATGCTGGTGTAAACATATCTACTGTGCTGCCAATCTTGGAAAAGTAAAGCACATATAATTATGTACACAATACTTGATGATAACAAACAACTGTTACTGGTTTATGTATTTACTATACTGTAATTTTATCGTTATTTTAGAGTGTGCTCTTTACTTTGCGACATATTTCTGTCATATTCTTACTTCAGCCTAAGCACAACTTTAGCATAGTCAGAACTTTATTTTTTATGTTTTAGCACCACAATAAGAAAACTGTAATTTTATTGCATCTCAGGCAACAAAATTTTATGATGTTAGCTTCGTCATGCAATTTTTATCAAGAAATCTAAACAGCAAGCTGAACAGCTCATAAATGTATTATTTGTAATGAATTTGAACTTCTGCTTTCAATTTTTTTGATGTCAACACCAATTTAGATCTTTGTTTAGCTAACCAAAAATTGGTTATTGGTAGTACAAACCCTCTTGTCAATGTCAGTATCACAGCCTTCATAATTTACTACTCCCCTGCTAATCTGGGGTACATTTCCTAAAAGCATAGCTGCTTACAGTGTTAGAAACTCGCCTAGTTGGTACCATGCAACTGAATGAGTCCAAATATGTAAGTTGTTAATGGGAGATACACTAGTGGAAACTGGCCTCACATGTCCCTTGAGACTGTGCAAATCCATTGGGCTTTTCAGTGGACTGGTGTGTGTTAAGTTTAGGGGCATAAGTCTGTTGCATAACAGTCTAGGATTGTTGAATCCATCTGTTTTACCACCTTCTTTTACATATGCAGAATTTATTTTGAGATTCATGGTATGTCAGTTCCATGTACTGAACTCTCCGTCTATGTTGAGATAAAGTTAGATTTTCATTCTATGGCACCTTGAAGATATATTAAGTATATATTTTCATATTATGTTATACATTTACCGAAGCAAATGTAGTATACTATGATCAACTGGACAGACAGTTATTCAAAATGAATTGATGGATCATTTAAATATATTTTCTATGATTGATATTGTCATGCCCAGCTCCGTCCGATCCTCCTGTGTGCCACGCCCACCTCGTTACCTCGTGTTAATTCCCGATTGTTCTCACCTGT
>JAODJW010000040.1:14095426-14109970 GCA_026777045.1 Hyperopisus bebe
GTCTTGTGTATTTAGTCCTCGTCTGAGTCAGTCTTCCCCAGACTTGTCATTAATGTGCGTCGCTGTCCTTCCTTCTCGTCAATAAACCTGACCTGTTTGGACTTCCGCTTGCCTGCCCCGCTTGTTTTCTGCCCGACCGTGACAGATATATTACAAGAAACACATTCATGAAGCACTGGGTTTGGAGAACATATCACAACTAATATACTCACACATACAGGTGAAAATCCTGCAAAGAATTCCATTCAGCTATGAACCACAATTGGTTGACACCTGACTGTGTCACATCACAGCTGTTGTCCTGGTCCAGGATCAGCTCACTGCATTGCTTTGGTCATTAAACCACATCTCCTTAATTAGTGTTTAGTCACAGAACAAAGTGTGCTTTTTACAACACTACTACATCTCCAGTTAGTGTGTTATTGGAGTGAACCACTGAGACAAGCCCTGCTGGTACAGGTAGCACTTATTGACTTAAGACAACACCCTGAATTTACATTAGAAGCTCATAAACCTGATGATCTAGGAAGAAGAGCACCTGAAACCAAGCACCTGAGAAATGGCAGGTGAGACTACTGCAAGTTTGACCAAACATTTCTTATCTGTTTTACTATCCAATATTGCTCTGAACCGGAGTGAATGCCAGATCGCGCCACTGTTAACTACTTCCTTATTTCCTTTCTTTCTGACCACTTGACTCCATTTGGTGGTTTTGAAACTAACCTGAAACATGTTGGATTCCAGTTCTGCAGAAAATGTGACTGAGTAGTTTTAAAGAGCACTCTTACATTTTGCTGCTCTTACATTTTGCTGTAGCTGAAAAAGAGAGAATACTCTGCTGGGTTTATAATTTTTTGTTAAAAGAAAACCATTTGCAAACCAGACAATTAACATATACAGGCATGTCGTCACTACGTCATCGCTACCTCATCACTACTATCTTGTGCTTCTGTTGATCGTCTTCTGATCTCTTGAGCAGGCTGAATTTACACTACCAGTCACACACCATAGGTTTTTACAACTTTTTCATTTTTTTACAAACTGTACATTTTTTATTCTTGTTAAGCATTGGAAAGTTGAGTGAACAAATATAAATGAAAATATAAGTCAAATAAAACAAGTTTCATGGAAAAAATCTGTAACAATGCATGTCTGACATCCTATTAACTGGTTGTGTGGTGATGGCAGAGTGAAATTCTAGGCTGTATTTTAACTTTAAATACACTAGTTAACTGTTTTTTCCCATCAAACAAAGCAGTCTTTAATGTTCTTTGCAGAAAGAATGCCTCAAATTTTCTCTGGTGCTATAACAGCTAGAGGAGGCTACTTTGATTAATCAAACATTTTCTTGCTAATAATGGTACTTAAATGGTGAACATACTGAAAATTTGTTCGCTAAGAATACTGAGTGCATTTTTAGTAAAAGTTAAGTAACATGCAAGTGTAGAATTTCTCAGTTTACAACTTTTGATTGGTAGTGTAAATTGGTACCAACTTGAATTTATCCATCCATCCATCCATCTTATAGCTGCCTGCCCTGGGCAGGGTTGTGGGGGTTGGTCTGTTCTACATCCACTTGTACAGTTTCTGTATTGAGTTTTTGTCTGTTCCATGCTTTCAACTGCCCATCAGTGTCTGGCTATTTCAAATCAGGATACTCATCTGGGTCAAACAATTGTTGGATTACCGGTAATGAAAAACAATTCAGTTATGGTCAGTGACACGGGCATTTGTATGATAAGCACTTAACTGGCGGATGGTACAATAATATCTGTATGTTCACCAATCCAAAACGATATGTGTACTGAAAGAATATGACTTTAAATATCAGGCGGATTAAAGGTACATCTTTAAGAGTATCTTATTATGGGAGTTGATTTTCTCTGAGTAACTGATCCAATATTGCTGTAAGCATTCTAACATTTGCGTGCTACACTTTTAGTTCATAGTAAACTATGCCATATGCAAGTATGCTACTATTTTTGCCACTATTAATTATTAGTTTAATAATATTAACTATCAGCTTAATATAAACATACATGCCTCCTAATTGTTTTTATGCATCACTGTCCAAGATATGGACTTGGACTCTCATGTCAATGTTTATTGTTTTAAAGATCTTTAAAAGAATCCTTTAGCTTATCTCGATAGCAAATATCACTATGTGAAAACAGCACTTGGTTGTGTTTATAGTACAGATAAAGTCAACATTTCTCCCACTGCCCATCTGGATAATGTGGGAGGGTGAAGACTGGTGCCAGAAAAAGCCGGCATGCGTATGAGGAGCAGTGTTACAGTTAGCCTGCGCCAGCCGTTAGCATGGGTGCATGGCATGGCTTGGAGAAAAAGTAACTCATTAGCGAGTAACTACAAACCAGGTGTTGGGAGTGTCATATTTACGTCACATTCACAAAGAAGGTGTTCGTAATAATGTAAAAGGTTTTCAAGTTTCCATTTGTGCTTTTGTATTCTTCAGCATTTACTCATTTTAAAGGTCCACCTTCTCTGTACCCCTGAGGATTTCAGGTACTTGTTTCATGACCTTCTCAAGCGATTTACAATTGACTATCCATCATTCCATGGGAGGGCTTTAGGATGGGATGCACGTCATACTTCTACAAACTCGCCAAAACAGTGATTCCTTTCCATATGTGTACACATTATTCCCAGGTCTTTTCAGTGCATTGTAGGGCTCGCACGTCTAATTCCATTAACCTTTGTTTAGGCCTGCAATAATCCAAGCATTATCCATTACAGGGTGGCAGTGAGAACAACAGTTACTAATGACAGGAAGCCATTCAGCCCATCAAGCTCGCTTGGGGAGGATTAAACTAATAATTTAAATTGGCAGGATCTTGTCAAATTCAGATTTGGGTTTCAGCTTGCACTACCCCTTTGGACAGACTATTCCATCCTCTACACGCTGCGAGAGGTCGTTCTTTCTCAGATTCAAACTAAAGTGTTCCTCCACTAATTTCCGATCGTGGCCTTGGGTTCTTGAATTAGAATTTATTTTGAAGTAACAGTTTGGATGAACATCATCTAGACCTCTTAGAATCTCATATACCTGGATCACGTCACCCCTTATTCTCCTTTCCTCCTTTCTAGGCTAAACAAATTCAGGTCTACCAAGCTCTGCTCATTAAACATCCCCTTAAGGCCAGGAATCATTCTTGTAACCCTGCGTTGCACTGCTTCTAAAGCAGCAATGTCCTTCTTGTGGTAAGGTGACCAAACCTGAATCCCGCCTGTAGGGTACCCCAGGAAAGATGGGGTACAATGGAATAAAATAACCCACAACTTCACTTTTTTACTATGTACTATAACTTGCTCATTTATGTAGTCTTTCCCGTACACAGAGAATTACAGTACTTACTTATAATAATTTTGTTATGTTTGGCATTTATTTCTTTAAGGCATATACAAAGTTAAGCCTGGAAAACCGTGGAAAATCCTATTATCTTCTTTAATGTTTTGTAGTTGAACGATCATTTTAAGATTAGCAAGTTTCTGACTTATTTGTTCCATTATATATAAATATATCTGAGAAGCAATCAACTGTTTCCTGTAGGTACAAATAACTGCAATGTATCTTCAACAAATTATAACATGATTGAATACAGTTTATGTGAATAATTGAGGTAAGAAAATTTATCCACTGATGGCCCTAATATATACATACCACATACAAGCATACATTATGGCCAATAACGAGACACCAACTAGCGTAAATGCAGCCAGCATGACAAGCAGCATGTGAAGTATCTGAAAACTCCATACACACAGAGGGGGAACAGGATTCACTCCCCGAGGCTTGGAAATGGGAAGTTACAGTGCTGCCCACGTAGACACCATACTAAGCCAACCCATTCAAACTATTAGCTATTGTAAATATATTATTTTATTCAAGACTGCAGAAAATGTAGAAAAGCCAATGTCAGAGATCCTTTCACTATCCTCACCTGCTAATGACTTTACAGTGTCTCAGAATTAAATAGTGCCAGTTTGTTTATTTTGAGAAAATTAGTGCTGGGACAATGCATTGGGGTTGCCGGTGATGCAACTTCCTGGCCCAGATTATCACAGTGACATTACATTGTTTTTTATTCTTGGAAGGAAAAGAAAGATTGATCTGGCCAGATTTAATAATGAATTATAAAGATGTAGCAGGTCGGTACTTTGAGACCTCTTATAAGTGATGAAGGAGCCAAAAAATCTCTCATCTTCCACGAAAATGTCTGAACGTCCAGTGCAATCATCTACGTCATTTTAGTAACTGTGTTTTTTAATTTTGGTCCTACTACTGTAATAGGACTAGGTATCGCCACTGATTTCCTAAATCGATTCAATTCTGATTCACAAAGTCCCAAATTGGTTCGATTTCCGACTGGATTCGATTCGATATCAACTGTGACACCCAAAATTTGGTAATCTGAATGAATTCTGAATATCATTGTTTTTATTAAATTTGGTTAACAGAGCACGCCGCATGCCACTGTTCTGGTACGTCATGGAATCGATAAGCACTGGCGTCATATCAAGAAGAGCACAATTCAGCAGCCACAACATCTTTTAAAAGACAAGACGTTGTGGATAAACAAGGTAAAAAGACGTTGGCGGTGTGACTGTACATGTTGCAATTTAAAGTCTGACATGTTTATTAAACATAAGAATACCCTGAATTTATACAGATTACTAACTTTTGGGCATTACACCCATCTTGCTAGTATTTTAGGTGTACTAATCTGCTTATCAAATTGTAGTGTAGTACCAAAAAGCCGGCATCTGGACAAGTGTTTACACTCATAATCTAAAGCCCTGTAATCACTTTGCATTTGTTGGCACTGATTTGTGTCTGTTGACACAACTTGGGGTAAAACCGCCAATTTATCTGACACACTCTTACTAGAAGACTTCTGTTTGGTTTTAGTTTATTTTGAGTAAATTTCATATCCTTTTTGTTTTATAGATAATGCAAATATTTCAAATAATCACAATGTGATATCGTGCAGTCCTACCTTCAGTGGACAGGCCATGTTTTTTATAACTCTTTTTGTCTGCCAGATGTCATTGCGTGAGACTGGCCATGTAAAGCCTAACAGGGTTAAGCTTCACAGGAAAGGCTATACACTGCAAAAAGGTATAAAGTAAAAAATCGATCTTAGGATTTTATGAATTGTTATTGGATAATGCAAACGAAGATTGTTTGGAATCAAGAAATCATTTTTTTTTAAATCCAGCCGCACCTGCTAACCTTGAATATTGCTAAAGTTTAAGTTACGTGAAAGTGATTAGTTGTTATTGTTGACACACCTAAGCACACAACAATGAAATGTGTCCTCTGCATTTAACCCATATGTGACATTGTGACATAGCAGGGGGCCGCTAATTCAGCCCCCAGTGAGCAGTGCTTGGGGGTGGTACCTTGCTCAGGGTATTTCAGTGTTACTTTGCTGGTCGGGGATTTGAACCAGCAATCTTTTGATTCAAAGTTCACTTCCCAAACCATTAGACCACCACAAATATTGGCCAGCACCATCTGCCAAGACACATCAGACCAATGTCGATATCTTCAAATTACATGACTCACAACTCGACTTGGACTTGAGTGACAAATTTGATGACATACGACTCGACACTTGGACTCGACTTGAACTTGAGGGCAAATGACTTGAGACTTGACTCGGACTTGCAATGTTTTGACTCAAGACTTGACTTGGACTCACCAAGGAGTGACTTGTTCCCATCCCTGCCGATTGCTGATATTGTTTGTATGCAGTCAGTGCCACAGTATGAACAACTAAACAGTATGTGTTTAGTATGTCTCCTACAGCCACCTAACATGCGCTACAATTTCCTGGTGTGCCAATTTCCAACAATTAGGCTGTTTTTGTTCAAGTAATTGTTTTTTGTTTTGGCGCATGGAACAAAAATAGTTTTTATTGAACTAAAATAAATACTGAGTGAACGTGTATATCCTGTAAATAAGGGACCTTCTGTTCCTGTGTTTGCCATGCATCTAAAGTAGAGCACGCTGCCTCCCGTTTTAGCCCACGTCCATGTTTTGGCAATCAGAGCACCCTCGTTTCAGTTTTTAAATAATCACATCCGCCAAGCCCTTCAGGATACCGGGAGTGCTCAAGGTCACATGAGGTGATCCATATAAAATGGAGCATTTTATGTCCAAATCATAGAAGTGCAATTCCACAAAATGCATTATTTGAATATTAATCAGCCAGATAGCTATTTTTCTAGTGCTGAATCGCATCAAAAATGGACGAGGGGAAAAAATCCGGGCTCTAAATGTGTTATTTGTGCGTGATAGCTGGTGCCTTCAGCAAATACTCCCTATGAAATTGCTCAGCTTTAGCGACAGACTGGTCCACTGACAATTCCATCAACAGACTGAATTAAACTAAATATGTCCTTAGACACACAGCTCAGTATTTTTACAGCTCAGGTTTTATGGAAGAAGTGGGATGAAAAAGATGCAGAAGCAATCCTTCAGGTTAAACTCATATTTTACATCTTGCAACAATACCTCAGAGCCTGCTGTACAAATTATTCCCTATGAGGAAAACATACACTCTGAGTTTATTATCCCATTTAGTCGTGGGAGAATTAAGTGATTATACAGTCTATACCAAACAATGTGTTGTAACACACCAATTCTTAGCATCAATGCCAGCAAGGACTTCTCTTGCATCACAGTTTGGCTAGATATGTCCTTGGTTCAGTTTCTAAAGTCTTTTTTTTCATTTGAGGGAAATACCCTCCAATGAAAGGCCCTGGGGCATTAGATAAAAGTCATAAATTATTTTATAAAGCCTTTAACACAAATAAATCATGCATGTTCTGTATCATGTGACAAGCTTATGTTGTTTGCAATACTTTTTATGTGAATACTGCATATTCAACCTTCTATAGGCTCACCCTAATAAAGTGTAGAAATTCAGCAAATGATTTAAGACTTGGGCTGGTTTTCTGCTTAAGGCTGCAGATTGAACCCCTTCGTTCTCCTATGTTACAGTCATGTAACCCGTAAGCAGCAGATCTGGAAGACATTTCAGCCAGTTACATATCTGTGTACTGCTGGATCAGCTTATGGTCTCACATTTGCTATCATGTGATGCCGTAACAGTCCCCTCTATTTTGGTTCAACTCCTGTTTTCCCCAGTATAGCAATGGATGGCTGATACAGTGGACCACAGGTGTGATGGCATATCTAGGTGTTGGGATCCACAGAAGGCAATCTTCTGAGCTCTGGTCCATATTGTACATATCAGTGATATTGCTGGGAGTTTTCTGTCATAGGGTATAAAATCAAGACCTGGGCTCCTTAACCACTAGTACTATAATGTGGATGGAAGTAATTTAACATCAATGAGACCTATATCATTCTTTCATACAGGAATTCAACAAGTATAGAATAGTCTTTCTCTGGATTGTAATTTATTTGCTAGTATCTCTGCAATGATTCTTTAAAAGTTCCTTCAGAACTAGTCTTAGACTCCAACTTAAAGTACATACTACACAAGGGAAAAGTACTAATTTAAATTAAGTGCACCAGAGAAACACAGTGTAAATTTGTTTCATCAGCTGGTAAATAATAATGGTTTAATGATGGTTGGTTCGACTGAGCTCAAATGAGAGAATTTATGAGAACTCAAATTGCCTCAAAAGAATGGGGTGAGTGTGGTTCTGCGGCTTGGGATCAGAAGGTCACCAGTTTAAATCCCATGACTGGTAGAATGCTTCCACCATTGGGCTCTTGTGCAAGGCCCTTAACGGCTCCCGGAACGTTGTCTGAATCTCCTCTCTGATCCTCACTTGTATGTCATTTTGGACAAAAGCATCCTAAATAAACAACTCTAAATTCAAGCTGCATCTTTCCACTTTAAGTCAGATAGCATGTGTATTTGATACCCCCTGTGATAGCACCAGATAGGAACTTGAGGGTGCTCTAGCCCCCCTCCAACGACCATAACACCCCCACAACACCCCCCAAAAAATGTTTTTTTTTTTCTTTTAAAATGTCTGTAAAATCTGTAAACTAGCAAAACTTAGAAAGGCAATGAGTTTTCTTATGATAACGGAATCATTTTCTCAAGATCTCAAAGCTACCAGTTGTATAGAAAGACTGCAGATTATATACAGTTCAATTTACAATTTAGAAGTAAAGTTAACATTTCATGCTTTAAAAGCACAGCCATTATCTCATTTTAGATCCAGTGGTGAGTGTATTTTTAAGTTGTGTCTATTCATTTATTTACAATGTAAAGGTTTCAGGAATGCCATTTTCTACAGTTTTTTTCTGTTTTGGACTTTTATGCTCAGACGTAAGCCCACATTTTGCCTGCTTTATCAAATTCTGCCTTACAATAAATTTGACTTTTAAATTAGACATAGATCTATAATTAGCAAACAAGTTGTTTTCACTGTTCTACTGTTTCTGCATGAGTTAGACATTACTTTAGTATTTTATTATCATACATACACCATATGGGACACCTGACCATTACACCTACAGAAACATCTATGACATCCCATTCTAAATCCACAGGCATCAATATGGAGTTGGTTTCCCCTTTGCAACTGTAACAGCTGCCACTTTTTTGGGAAGGCTTTCCACAACATTTTGGAGTGTGTCTGTGGGAATTTTTGCCCATTCATCCAGAAGAGGTTGTGAGGTCAGGCACTGATGTTGGACATGAAGGCCTGGCTTGCAAACTCCATTCTAATTCATCCCAGAGGTGTTTGATGGGGTTGAGATCAGGGCTGAGTGTGAGCCAGTCAAGTACTTCCACACCACATTCACCCAGCCATATCAGTATGGAACTTTGCACACTGGGGCACAGTCATACTGGAACAGAAAAGGCCCGTCCCCAAACTGTTCCCATAAAGGTGGAAGCACAGAATTATCCAAAATGTCTCAGTATGCTGAAGCATTAAAAATTCCCTTCCCTTGAATTAAGGGGCATAGCCCAACCTCAACAGTCCCATATCATTATCCCTCTGTTAATTTGCATGGCTGAGTTTCTGATGTTCCTAAAGGCCTCCATTCTGCAATACTACTTACAGTTGACCATGGAATATCTAACAGGGAAGACATTCCACCAACTGACTTACTGCAAAGGTGGCATCCTATGACAGTACCATGCTTGAATTCACTGAGCTCTTCTGAATGACCCATTCTTTCACAAATGTTTGTAAACCTGACACCATGGTTGGGTGCTTGATTTATATACCTGTGGCAATGGGTCTGAATGAAACACCTGAATGCAATGACTGAGAGGCGTGTCCCAATACTTTTGCCCATATACTGTAGCTTATTATGGCAGGTGCTTCTATACATCTTGTAGTCAGGCACGTAAACCTCATAGTTAACCTACAGGTTTGAACACCCCCCAACTGAGAGAATGTTACTGCCAATTAGACACTCCCCGCCACTTATGGAAATTCTACTCCCCCACCTTTGGCGAAATCTCCCAAAGAGGCGAAATTAAAGCAACCAGTCCAAATTAACTGCCACTGGGTGTCCCCACTGGGTGACCCTAAAGTTCATGGTTAGCAGCAAGGTGTGACAGCATTTAAGTTCTTGTCACCTGCCAAGTCTCTTCAGGTAAAAGGGCCAAGGAGTGTTGGGTACATGCTGGAACAACCAAAGAAGGTGGCAAGAGGCTTCTCTATGTTTCCATCAATGAATTTGTTAAATACACTCCAGCAGTAAGTGGGTTACTCTTCTCTTAGTAACCTTGGAAACAGTGGTTCTCTTATGCCTCATTTCCACCAACACAGTGCCGGAACCAGTGTCGGACTCATTCCCATTCCAAAACTATGTATTCTTTGAACTATGTAACATGTTTTTTATGCATTTATAGTCCCATATAATTAGTTGAATATCCTGGAATGTTAACATCTTATTTATAGTAAGAATGTTTTTTTCCTCTTGTTTTACACTTTTCTTAATATTTTCTACCATGGTCATACTTGGTAGTTGGCTACAATGTGCAATTTTTTGTCCATAATGTTGCATATTAAATTACTGTAAATTAGTTATATCAACAGAATTGCACACTCTAGTTTACATAATGCATCCCCATTTCTTAGTTCCAATGGAAAGAAGATTTTCGTTTTGTTTCTGTAGAGATTCTGTTTGAATTTACAACTCAATGTCAAGTAAATTTTGACTAAATTCAAATGCACATGCAAACCTCCACTTGGTTTCTTGACTTGTAATATTACTACAGCCTCTCCTGTAGCTTTTTGAACTTGTTTGCTAATTACATGGTTTTTAGCTATCTGCATTTCAGCTTAGCTACAGTTTTGGTTTGTTGTTTATAAAAAAAAAAAGTGCTTTGGTAGTATGTGTTTTATTTAAAATACTTATTAATTAATGATTACTTAGTTATGCAATGCAAAAATACCGACTGGAAATTCTTCAGCAAATCTAAGGGTAGGGTACTTACATACCTGTGCTGTCATATAAGGGTACATAACTGCGGACCTTAACCTCCATCTGAGTATGACACCTGATAAAAATGAGTAAAAAACTAATAATACCAGTCCTAAGCTTCACTGTAATTTTCTAACATGGAACAAATTCAATGACTCAATCAAATCAACATGAAATTAAACATCTGTGAAATTTACAAATAAAAGACCAGTGTCACAATTATCACAGACTCTGTTTTCCATACTTGCCACATCATCTACATAATGTTTTACAATATTAAAGAATATACTGTGGGAGGTCTGCACCACTCCTAGAGTTTCTACCCATCCTACTCTAATGGACAATGCTCAAAGTTCAGACTGTTCAATTAGCCTAGGCACTGAGACGTGTATTGCAGAAAGTTGTTTTTTTGCTTTCTATTGGTTAAGTAATCGTTTGTTGCTCTTACTCTGTTTGGCTGGAACAACCTGAGGATGTTCCCAAGGTAAGCAGATTCTGTTAATGTCTTAGTACTTGGCAGAATTAGAGTCTCAATTAGTTTAACATCGAGATGACTTTAAGAACAGCCCGTGGCCAGTCCTATAAGACTGACAATCTACTGCCATTTATAATGGATATTTTTTACATGGAAATCATTCTTCTTATGCCAAACCTAATTCCGGTGTGCATGGCCAAAGAGCTGCATTTTCATCTGATTATAGCACTCGCTTCCAGTGCTGTTTATCTTACATTTGCCTGCTGCTCACATTAAATCCACAGAGACTCCCAAATATCCTCTTAGCATAAAGATGGTGTCTATTCGTAGATTTGACTCGTGGACCCCAAGAGGCAGTCAACTTATGCTATATTTTACCCTGGCATGGTTTTGAAGATAAATTGCAATTTTTGTTTCGTGTCTTTTATAAGGCATTTTCTGCTTAGTAGTTTTGCTAATAACACAGTGCAACAGTTTATGTACTTATTGGATAAAAAATTGTAAAAACTGCATAAAAAGCACATACTGGTAAAAAAGGCATACTTCTGCTGGGAAAATGTGGATGATTTTCTCTGGTTAAACACCGTTTTCTCTTTACTTATCATTAACATGTTTGCATCTGCATAAGACAAAAAAAATAAAATTTAAAAATTTCAAACACACAAGAGAAAAAAAATGACCAATTACTTAAGTATTAGAAGATATTTCGGAAATATCACAGGCCTAATCAGGGCCTTTGTAAGGTGAGATACAATAAAGCAGAATGATCTAAAAAATATATTTTTGACATTAATGAAAAGGAACATTTGAAACCAGCTGATCTCTACACTCTAGAGAACTAGAGAATTTAACCATAGTTCCTGATTATGGAACCTTTAAAATCCTTGCAACAATGGGACCTTATCTTTCAGCATATGTCTGAGCCAGCTGAGACTGAATGCAAGACCTGGAAAGGCAACCAGATCGTTGGTTCAGGTGGGCAGAAATCGAAATGTTCTCTTACGTCCTAGCTAAATGCATGCTTTTAACATACTTTTTAAAAATGAATATTAGCCTAAATCTATAATTTAATTTTTTCATTTATCAGGTAATATTGCAAAGAAGGTAATAAGTTTTGGATATGCAGCAGGCAAGCAGCCACAAACTGTAGTAAAGCAATGTGCTCAAACCCCCCTCCCCCACCCCAAAATGTTTTTGTTACTGATATGGCATGTAGCCAGTAAAATTATGAGTTTGAACCCCCCTTGAAAATTTAAATCCCTTGGTCGGCAAAATCTACTGAGTCCTCCTCCCCCTCCCCCTCATTTAGATCAAAATAAATCAGCACGTATTACCCTTCTGCATCTTAGAATTGTAAATTCCACATGTAAATAAGATGTTCATCCATCAATACATCCATCTTCCAACCACGTATCCCGTGCAGGGTTACAAGAGGGCCTGGATCCTACCCCTGGTAGCCCAGAGCAAAGAACAGTGAAGACCCTGGGTGACATGCTGGTCCATTGCCAGACACGCAAAACATTTAATCAGTGGAAAATAACACTTAAGTGAAATACCACCTGAGGTTACCTGAAGGTGTGATAGAATTCAGGCTATACAGAAAATCCTAAGCACATACACCCTAACAGCACATACACTCTATCAGCATATACACCATAACAGCATATACACCATAACAGCACATACACCCTAACAGCACATACACTCTATCAGCACATACACCATAACAGCACATACACCCTAACGGCACATACACTATCAGCACATACACCCTAACAGCACATACACCCTAACAGCACATACACCCTAACAGCTCATACACCCTAACAGCTCATACACTCTACCCCCCAGCAATACAAATCATAAAAACAGCATTATATATACAAATGATGTACTGTACTTGCATTGCAACATGAATAAAAATCTGGTTATATGAATAGACTTATCAATATTTTTTTGTAATGTATAAGCCATTTCCAACTAATCTTTGTATATTTAACTCTAACTTAGAGGATGAGTAATGCCTCTTTGCCTTTTTCCCACAATACATCACAATAAAATGGCCACAGGTAAGATTATTAATATGGAAGATACAGTACAATTATTTCTTGTTCATTTTATATTGGCCATGTATTTCCATGCTGGTAACAAATATCGGTAATAAACTATTCTTACATTGTTGTACACAGATAATGACCTCAGGGACAAATACTTTGTTCAAAAAAATTAATTCAAATAACAAGCTTGCTTTTCTTATTTAACTGCTGATGGGTTTCCCACTCATGAATTTATACATTTCACGGATACTGCATCTGGGTAAAAGTGCAGTCAATAGCCAGACAGCCAATAGTCAGATAAGCAGGGAAAACAACAACAACATCATACCCAGTTTATCTCAAATATTCTGCAGAAGATAAATATGCATCTCATTCAAAAATGTTTAATGACAAACACTGCATTATGTACATCAAACAACATGTGGAGTACAAATTCAATCTACGGATTGAGCAGAATGTTTCCTACTATCTCTACATTAAAGTACAGTAATGTACAGCTATTTTGCAGATTAACATTCTGCACATAATCTGTATCTATACAAAACTGCATTATTAATACCACTGGGTCCGTTTCCTATGCATCTTTGGGGTGTCTGATATCACATGACATGACATCCAGATCCCTATAAACTATTAGAGGATATGCGACCTTTTAGTTACATGTAAAGCTGGTTAATATTTATGTTACATTTCTTCCAGAAGGCAAATGCAGACTTAAAATATCACCCTTGGTTGCTAAGGGAGCTGGGATCTGAGATAATAAAAAGCAGGAAAATTATTCTTTTTGTTTTGCCCCATAATCATATATAAAGTCTACATGGACGAATAATGCAACAGTTTCTGTCTTTTTGTAAAATAACTGAGAATTTGCATTAGTTTTCACATGTTCTCCCAGATTCATCTCTTTTCAGCCTCTTGCTTTCTCTGATCTAACTGCACTGTTCATTAAAACCAGAATAAATTGCTATTTTAACGTCAAGCAGTTTTATAGCCAAATAAAACATCGAAGAGGTGACAGGTGATTTCTATTCTTAGAAATTACAGAAGTATCTTGGATAGATAACATTATTTTCAGTTACGAATGACAATATTGACTGAATGGTTATTTCACTGCTTGTGCTACACCTTTATCAACTGGTGTAGAAACTAGTTTATCTGTAAAACAAGACTGAGAATATGCCATTATTCTAGATGATGCATGCATGCGTAGACATCACTTTGGGGAAAATATATATATTAGAGTCTGGCAGTATAAAAAGTTTCACCGACAGCATTAAAGATCGGTTTTACACTGAGATCACCCACTGATAAACAGAAAAAAGCCATTAATTCGACCAGCCGGGTATTTTTGCAGTCTTCCATTTACCCATAGCGCACTCAACGTGATTTGATGGATCTCTGCCGACGTACTCCTACTGATATATTTAAATATATCGTTCTTGATAAGCACGATTAATGTTGCCTTTAAAATTGTTTGTTTTTTCTAGGTATTCAAATGGCTTTGTGTAAGCATGAATAAATATTAACATAAATACACATTAGAAGTCATTATTGAT
>JAODJW010000040.1:14110070-14122534 GCA_026777045.1 Hyperopisus bebe
CAATTTTCATGCTACTACGGACTGAAACACCAACATATTGATTACACTTCAGTTTAGGATATTTAAGAAATATTTAACATGAGGCTTCTAGAAGAATACGGTGAACTCACAGGAAAGCACATGAAATACTGCCCTGCATATAATTATATATTATATACGTGAAATTATTCGGTACACAGTTATAACTTACCTGTCTACGCTGATCACACAAAGGGTCATTATGGAGGCTGTGCAGCACATTACATCCATCCCAATGAAGATGTTACAGAAAACCTCCCCAAAGAGCCACTTGCCTCCGGTAAGGTCTGTCACTATCACAAAGGGCATGACTACGAGAGCTACCGACAGGTCTGCCACGGCCAGAGACACCAGCAGATAGTTTGAAGGCTGCCTGAGTTTCTTTACAACACAGACGGCGATCACCACTAAAGTGTTTCCCATCACTGTAATCGCTGTTATAATGGCCAGCATCACTCCGATGATAATTTTCTCCGCCGTTCGGAAGTCGAGCAGTTGCTCCCCGCATGATTCATTCCACATGGCCGTGGGACCCTGCAAATTGTGTATAGTGCCATTGCTGACCTCCACAAGATGCTCTCGGTGGCTTAAAGTGGGATCGACGTCCGAGCTATTGAACATCACGACGGTAAAATCCGGGTGGTGATGCAAAGGACACCTCGCCGACTGTAAGCACTCGCAAAGCGCATGCTGGAGAGCGCCTTTAGGTTCTCTTTCGTCTTCTGCCGTCTCTTTCTCAGCGTCCCAAAAGGAACTGTATCAGCCACACAAATGGGAAAATGCAGAAAGCACGAAAAGCGATGCCCGGTTACTCCAGTCATATTCAGATTTAGTGCCAAGTTTTGCCCGAAGCGCAAGAAGTAAAACACGGTCCATACTTACAAAAAAACCCAGCGTCGCTCGGGGATCCGCGCTTGCGGAACTCGCTTAAATGCCGACTTGATGGGAAAAGGTAGGGTTTTTTATTTTCCGGTCCAGGAAACGTATTGGCTGGAACAAACGGCCATGTTATTTATGCACAACCGCTCAAATAAATGGTCTCGATTGTCGCTCACATAGTCCCAAAATACCTTGTGTCGCCTTCATACGCCAGTGCGTGCTTTACGATCATGCTTTACCCCCCACAAGAATATGACGCACTTCTCCGGCATTTACTCGGTTAACTGAAAAACTCATAAACTTACAGTCCTCGATCCCTCCCCCCACGCGAAATATAGTTATTTCATTTTAAAATCAAGTCCTACTTTCTGCTTGATTAAGAATGGTTTTAAACCCCTTTTGAAGTCCAAGTCAATACCATCTATTTCAGACTCGCCCTATTAATGTTTTCGGAGTTTTATTTGGAGTAGATTATGCTTTATTTTGTTTTATCTGTCATTTATCCTTTCAGTATGTAGCTATATGGTTTGCCATGTAATTAAAATGCCCGTATTACTCATTATTAGCTGTGGAAAGCGAATGTTCACAAAACAAGGAGGTGTGTTGAAAAAGTAACCCTCAAGATATTCCCAAAATAAACAATAAGATACGGGGCTGCATGATCAGTTTAACGTACTGTATTCTGTTGGTTAGTAATTAGTCATAGGCCTAGGGGTTCTATCTATATCTTTCTTTATAATATATTTATATGAGGGACAGCCTAATGGTAGGAAGGGGAAAAACACCAGATTTGAGATCTGGCATTCGCTGCATAGGTGTGAGTAACGTTGCATGTGTGGTTTTAATACCGTGACAGTTTCCCTGGCACTAGCAACTACAAGAGCTTTTATCTAGTTGTAACTCCTTTTGTCACAATCTCTAGAATATGAGGCTGCGAGTTTTTTGTTTTATGTGACGCTGCATAAGACAAAATTCAGTTGGTCACCAGTCAAGACAAAAAGAAAAACAATGGTAATCTTAATGTGGCATTAAAGGAGAAGATTTTTACACTGCCCCAAGTATCTTTTACCAATGAGCGACTGATTCGGGATTCGATATCTCTTAATGCAATAACATATGGCCTGCGATCTTTAAAACAGATCACACTCCTCAAAGTGGAATAATGAAAAGTACCTTCTGGATCTATTAATAATTAATTAATTTTTACCCATTTCTTCAAAATAATGTTAAAATTAAACTATGAAGCAGATGTTAAAAAAAACACGCAAAGTCATGTAAAGGTTTATAGATTATTTAAATCGAAAATTGCATCTAACACAGATTCGTGCCAGCTTTAATTACATGCAGTACAAACTCTTCCACTGATTTTGAAGGAAATGATTATACACAGTGGGATTTTAATTTTATTTTATTATGAACATATAACGTGGGTTTTAAGAAAATAAGTTCTGGAAAATGGATGCATATGCATTCTTAATGTATGTATGGTTCTGTGTTTTGTGACAATACACACAAATCTTTAGTGGAAAAAAGCAGATGTTTTAATGTTTTATATTTCTCGAAATGTGTAGATATTTCCAAAAAATATGATGTTAATACAAAAAAATGAGTTACGGGATGGTTAAAAAACTTAAATGGATATGTGATATATTCATCAAATACTCAATGTAATGAAACAGAAAGTTTAATATCTCTATGGCCTCACAACCCTGCCCAGGATAAGGGGTCAGAAGATTCAGTATTTGCATGAAAAAGGGAAAATATTCCCAAAATATTGATTATCTAGTATTCCCCTTCAGTTACCTGTTGTTCAGTGTCTGGTTTTTACAAATGTTATCAGCATTGATAAAATGCTGGTAATCAATGTCTTCCTATTTATTTATTTTTTGTTGTGCACTTGGTGTCTGTGATGGGGAATTTAATGTCTAAAGCTTTCAATGACTGTCTCACTAACAGAATGAATCATCCTGACAGTCTTGGCAAGAGAGGGACAAAGGCGTAGGTGGTGTCATCCCAGTCTATTTTCTGATTATGTCTATAATTGCCCCTGCTCTTTACAGTCACATTCGTGCCTTTCTTTGATTTCAGTGGATTTCCTTTTGCTAGTTCATGATAGCTTTTGATTTTAGTACCATGCTTATGTATTGGAGGAAGATTAAGACACAGACTGCTGATTTATCATGGTAAATATCTATGCCAAAAATGGACAATGCATGGAAATTGTTAAATGCAATGATGGTAACAATGTAAAGCACTCGGGCAGAGACCAATGCAGTAGAACCATCATCCTCGTTTGAGTTTTATAACTTTTTTTTAATGTATAGAGAAACCTGAGAATAACAGATATACTATCAGAAAAAGCAAAATAATAATTGAAAAATAATTTTGCTGAGACAGCCCTACCAGTCTTAGGTGTCCAAGTAATCATTTTACCACAATCTGCTCACGTTAAACTTTTATTGCTTTGCAAAAATAATAAAAAACACCTGGTGCAATACAACAATTCTTAGGTGTACAACAGTTTGCAAATTTCAGCGATAACAAATGCACCTAATCTAGCTTTTTTAGAGCTGCATTGTTGTTACTGAAATAACAGTTTGATTGGTTACCCTTGTGATGACTAAATCACAGCTGTTCTCAAGCTACACAAACTCAGCATGTTCAGCTGGTTACATGTACTGTAGAAAGTGGTTTTCCATTCTCTGCACATCCAGATGCAGTTCCATTGAAAGGTGACCTAGATAACCCTTACACAGCATTCTGAACCAGTGAAAAAGTCTTACTGGGTTCTGCATTATTAACGCTAAAAGCTCCAAGTTTGGATTAATCCTATCAGGTACACTAAAAACTTCACTTTTAGAAATCTTTACGGAAATCTTTTTTTTTTTGGGAAATGACTGTACACAAAATGTATTATATTAACCATCACCAATCACTATTACTGTAAACCTAAATTTGATAGATTTGATAGGATTGATCTACCATTGCACAGGGGTCCCCTTATTAACGGTTAGTTAAGATTGCCGTGCTAAGGACATCACAAATGAATTATGTAGATGGACTGGAAGATCAATAAACACTACATGTAGTTGTTTTAATACTTTCCACGTTGAGGCTAAAGTGATTGACAATCCTGTCCGTGACTCTGTACATCCAATGTTTCTGTTTCTGCTGCACTGAGCGTGTTAAAGGCACGAGAATTTTCGGGATTAATAAAGTTCTTATCTTATCTTATCTCTTGTTTGGTGGGTGTCTTCTTGATAAGATTTCATCAAATGGTGACCATGGCTTACAATAATCAATTTGTATCAAAGGAATTGTAACATGCAATTTCTATATTCACAACAACATGATGTCCAAGCCATTACTCTGAGTTTTGCCAGAATACAGATATTATATGAAATTGGATTTAATAGGAAGAGGTCCCAATTAATTATCATGTGATAAAAGCCATTATTACATAATGACCATTTAAAAGTTAAATGGCATACTTGTTATTTCAGAAAAAAACAACTGCTCAAAAGACCATCTGGTGAAAGATTATATGAACTGAAAAATAAGCTCGAATGTTGTACGACAAAAACGTATACTGTAATTTATTTCTGATTGACTCTACTGCCCCCTTTTGGATGTAATCAAAGCAACACTTCAAAGTATATAAAAAAAATTGTTTTGTGTGACTGGTAAATCAGTTGACTGATAGGTGTAGGAGTATCTATTTTGAATATAATATGCAATGTATTTTATACATAAATTATTATGGCAAAAACCTCTATAATGACAAGACAGTAACGTAATGAGGGAGCTAAATTGTAGTCTGAACCTGGTTGGAAAAGTAGTTTTTCTGAAGTTCAAATTTATCTAGTGTACTTCAAAATCTAGAATAAATACACTTTTCATTATTATTATGACTTATTATCAATCAGTGTAGTTTTCTTCTTATAATTATTGAATAGGGTAAGAATACATTTATGTGCCAGACTAACACTTGACGTGCCAGATGAGATGGCATACTGCCCCGTTTTTTAACATTGAACCAAAACAGCACACGGTAGGTTGTGTGTGCGATGACCAAAAGCTGCAGCCCCCCTCCCCAATCAACCTCAACGAGGATAAGAGGATGGAAGATGGATGCAACTATTAGAAAACAACATTAATTTTGTTTCTAATGAAACAAAGAGCATGACTGGGACATAGTCTCTGAGTCACATGAAGAGGACATTGAGGGACTTTGTATCACTGTATCACAGACTACATCCACTTCTGTGTTGATAAAACAGTTACCACAAGGACAACAGCACAAACTTTAGGTTGTAAAAGAAGTGGAGGAGGAAACTCTGCAGACAAGGTTATGAGGCCTAATGGAATCTTCCCAGCAAGCTCTGTGGGGTCCTGCAGTACTTTTTGTCCATCTCCCCATGCCTGCAGAAGGTGCCCTAGCTCTGGACAGTATCCTGTATGGTTCTGGTGCGTACCAGGTTCTGGGGCACAACATCTGCACTGGGGCACCTCAGGGAGCCATCCGGTCTCACTTGACGTTCATCCTCCAAAAGATTAACTTCTAGTACAACCCTGGCTCATGCCACCAACAGAAGTTCTCTGACTCCTCCATCGTAGGAAACTTGGTCAATGGGGATGAGTCAGAGTAGAGGACACTAGTGAGGAACCACCTACAACTGAACATCAACAAGACAAAGGAGTTGTTGGGGGCGTTCTAAAGTGCTAAGGAACCAGTCAGGAGGAAACAGAGCTGGTGAAGTACTACAAGTACAGGAGATTAACCTAGACAGCAGATTCAACTGGCCAGAAATCACACTGATACTGTACAAGAAGGACCAGAGCAGGCTTATGTTTTTTGACATGCTTTACCAGTCCATAATGTCCAGTGTAATCCTCCGTGCTGTAGTCTGCCTGGGATATAATGGCAGTTCATGTAATGCTGAATTCCTACATAAATTTATCGGGAACATCAGGTCTGTCAGGGGACTGACCCATGACCCACTGGAAGAAGCTGTAGCGAAGATAATGGTGCAAAATTGAAGAACATCATGAACAATTCCGCCATCCCTTCTGTAGGACCCTCTCTTGGCTCACCTTTAGACTGTAGTCACCAGGGATAATAGTTAAATGGGGGGAGGGTATCTCAGGAGGAAAAATGTAGGCTTTCACCTGCTTCTTTTTCAGTGCCCAATAACACTATATTTTCTTAAATTACACAATAATTATGGCTATTTCCTGTTACATCCACACTTTGTGTGTGGAGTTCTGTCGTTCTCCCATTGTCACACGGGTTCCTTCCATGCTGCTGAAAATGTTTCACCTATAGCTTCTTTTCTCGCTGATCCCACCTTATAGGCCAGTATTTCCCAATCCGGTCCTCGGGGACCCACAGACAGGGAGCTGGGAGGGAGCAAAATCATTGACTGTCTGTGAGTCCTCAAGGACCAGATTTGGAAACAATGTTATAGACATATTGATTTCTGCGAGGTGGATGGGGGACGACCAGGAGGTTGGGTAGTATTAAGGTGATAGCAGGATTTTTGTTTGCTCTGTCATGATGGAAATAGTTACTGGCACGCCCCAATATACATATAATTTTTATACATGTAATCATTGTCATACATATAATATGTATACATATAAATATCTTGTATTTAATACCATATAATATGGTATAATGTACAGTAAATATGAGAGACTGTCCAAGCTTAGTGCTGGTTGGGGAAAGACTGGTGGTGGGAGGCTTTGTCGAACTTGGGGGGGGGGGCTGGCAGTATGATTTTCTAGCTGTCATTGGGATGGGGGGCGGGGTTAATGGGTATGCAAATTTTAACATGTCGGTGTTAAAAGGCTAATTTTCCATCAAGTAATTTATCATTTGAAGGCACATAATTCACTCATGTACAGAAAAAACCAATGTCTATAAGTTATAAATAGTCAAATACTAAATTGCATGAAAAAAATATGGAATACAAAGCTGGAAAACATCCATCCATCCATCCATCCATCAGTCCATCCATCCATCAGTCCATTTTCCACACCTAACTGTCCTGTGCAGGGCTGCAGATCCCAAAAGCTACAGGTGCAAGGCAGGCGATAACTGAGGAAGGGGTGCCAACGCACGTCATTCATACACATTCAATCTGAAAAACCCAGAGGAAACCCCACAATGACAAAAGGAGAACATACAAACTCCACACACGTACAGCTGGGGGCAGACATTCAAACTCTGTGTGAGGCTACAGTGCTAACCACTGCACCACCTAAACACACATACACACACGCTCACACTCTCTCTCTCTCTCGCTACACTTACAGCGAGATGACCTGCAGCAGGTTACCATATTTTGCATTGTCCCTTTTCCCTATATTACAACGGGGATTATGCTAAAGTGGTAACCCATCTTCACGGCACCCGCGCTACAATACATTAGACACGTATTGCATCACTGTCTTTCTCAGAGTGTATGTTAACAATATGAGCTTGTGCTGTTCGGTAAATTTGTAACTGATCAAGAAATATTGACTTCTTATATAAGGATACAGAGTGCTTATAAACATGATTCTAAAAACAGAGTGGTTTTGCACATCGTGTATTTCTCCATTTCATTTTTGTTTTAAAACGGAATCGAGGATCATGAGTAATGTCCATACTGTCTACTCCTGCTACATTGAGAACAGTGATAAATTCCATGGACAAGTTCAGCCCCCCAGATCTTTTCCAGGGAATACCATGAAGCTACTGAGGCAATAACGCTTCATTCTGTTTTGTCTGAATCCAGACAAAGGTCTGGTTGTACTGCTGAGCTAAATGCAAACGAGTTATAATTAATAAAAAATACACTTTTTAAAAGACATTTATAAACGTATTTTAGTGGTGTGAACTTGATGTAGCTGTAAGAGTGAACTTGGAACTTACGGGTAGTGATGGCCGATTCGCGCACGAATCGTTCTTTTTAACTCGGTTTTTTTAGTGAACGGGTTGAACCGATTCGTAAGTCTGAACGAATCGGTTTTCAAAATTATTTTAAAACGTTTTTAAAACTGATATTTGGCTATTCAACATCCAAAAGCATCCCCCGCGAGTTCGAATTTATTTTTCATGTTCCGTCTTCGCTTGTCTTGTCACTTTTAAGTTTACTCTTATGTTCGTCACTTAGGCTACATTCGTCACTTTTGCGTTCGTAGATTTCCGTCTGGTGCCGAGAACACCCGAACGGCCGAGTACCTGGTCTCTAACTCGCTCTGTGTTGCCAACTTAGCGACTTTGTCGCTAGAATTAGCGACTTTTCAGACCCCCTTGACGACTTTTTTTTTCAAAAAAGTGTCTAGCGACAAATCTAGCGACTTTTGGACAAACATTAGCAACTTTCCAAATGTCGCCGGTACTGTCCTGTAAGCGCGAGGTCTTGCTTTCCCGGTACAGTTACTCATCTCCCTGTGTCTGCTGTTAAAAGGAATAAAATAAACGCAGCTCTTGATCATTTATCACAGGCTTTAGGGGTTAGGGTTAAAGTAAGGGTTTTAGAGGGGTTAGGGTTAGGGCTATCGATTAGCACTACGGTAGCATTTTTCGACAAGGCAGCATTAATCGACAGAACACCACTACCGTTACCATGTCTGTTTGGACAGCCAACTATCATGCGAAATGTCTTCCGCGGGAAAATTTCTCCTTCCTGTGCCGTATCACTCAGCTATTAGGCCGATGACGCAATCGCGATGATGCAGTTTCAAGGCACCCCGTAAGTAGTGATGGGAAGTTCGGCTCAATTAACTGATTCGATTCTTTTGAACTGTCCGTTGTAATGAATCGAATCTAAAACCGATTCTGATTCTTTTCTTGCGCCTGACCATATGACTCAACGAATCGTGGGATCGGATAATAAATCTGTCTCAAGGTTACGTTGTTTGACAAAGATAGCGTTGGTGTCCAACAAAAATGTTCAGCTTGACTATTCACAATAAAACAAACAGTATATAAAAAGCAGAAAGGGTGTCGATGCTGAATAATATTTGTGTATATATAGTTCTTATTTTCTTTACTTAAGCAAAATTCGTGTGCATGAGTATCAAGCACTACATCACAGTTAACACAACTGCGATACTACCAATACAACATACATACCCATACAATGAGCATAAGTAAACTTGCATACGTTGTAAACGTCAAATTTAATAAATATCTTAGTTTGTTCTAATCCCAAAACGGTGGAACTGCACATGCGCAGAAAGGCTCGATAGCACGTCTACATAGGTAGGATTTTATGACAGAAGTGGCGGTATCGTAAAGCGAACGATGTTCAACCAAGTTAAGAAGTAGTGCGATGAGAACATGAGGAGAGCAACTTATATTCGTTATCTCTCACGCGAAATGAATATATATATATACAAAAATATGGGTTCCTTAAGTCTGTCTGCAACTGACGTGACGCGCAGCCAAGTCGGACAACTTCTACTCGTAGTGTGCGAGACCTGACTGCAATGACAGCACTGCCAGAAGGGTGTACATAAATCTATACAAATATCACCTGCATGCACAATACTTTTACAATAACCAACTCCTGATCCAAACTGTTAGCAGTGGAAAAAATATAATCTATTGTGTATCGTGGCCCTGTGTAAAAAGATAGCCGCCAGGGAAATGATCAAATACAATTATTTCAAGGATTCAAAGTTTTTTATTGTCATGTACAGAGTACTTGAATGCCGTCTTCACGGACCAGCCAGTCATGAAGTCGAACGCGCCCGATGTTTCCTAGAGTGGACGTTCGTGTTAAACGTAATGGCGTAAGAACCAATGAAAAGAAAGAAGGGCGGTCCCGTGGAGGGCGTTTCTGTTTTTACCGGAACATCCTCACTGTCGTGCCGCCCAAGTCTTACCGCCAGTTTTAAGTAACGGTGGGCGCTAACGCCTCTTTGTCCTGGACACGTTTTAAACGACGTTTCAAAAGGTATTCACATTCTCTTCCGCTCAAAAACATCTATTTGGATAAACGTGTACGACTGCAAATAGCTTCAGGAGCATTTTAAGATGGTTTGTAGGTTACATTTCTGTGTCCTAGTGAAATAGCTTATACAAACGATACTATCTTCGCCCAGGCCCTTACTTAAGAGGGTGGGGGTTGCGGTTGGATGGGCTAAATCCTGTGTTGGGTCCTTACTTATATGATAAAATGCTGCTGTAACAACAAAACGAACATCCCCCTCCTCCACAACTCGGGGCCCGGGGCTACAGACGGTTAGTGAGGGCTTAAATCCGGCCATGCTTACGCTATATTGAAATATTGGGTTCGTGGGAAATTTTAACATACCCACTTTTAATGTAATGGATGTGCAGAAGGCTTGTAATTTATGGTAGTACAGTGTTGTAGTAAATTGGATGGTTTATAAAATAAAAAATACACGGCTCACTTTTTAAATAACCCTCTTCTTTGGGTTAGGCAGCTGTTTGTGGGATTTTCGCCAATAACGCGACAGAAAGGTGAGACTGCAAGTCATTGTTTTAAGTACCTCATATCAGTATGAAAAAGATAGCGAAGATGGAGCATAATCATGCGATTTAATGGATAAAAATGTATCGGTCAAAAATGGCCCACAGCCTGTAAGACCACTGGGCAAAAAGGAATTTTCAGTGAGTCGAGATGTAGGAGTATTACGTCACAATTTGTGCGCAACGGCCATTTTACCGGGGGACGTCGATTGTGTCATACGTTGCTCAGATGCCGAAACTTTGGTGTTTCTTTTCACTGTTAAGGTTTCGCATAAACGAAATTTATGTCGAAAGCTCAGGACCACAAAAGGGTGTATTTTGTTAATAGATAAAATGGGTTGAGCCGTTTCTTCATAACATTTGAAGAAAACAATACCACCCCTGTTGACCATAAAGTCTAAATATCTTCTGTTTCTTGACCTTGATTTTTGCAACTGAAGGTATACAAAAGAAACCTAGATTTGGGTTGTAGTTGCTGCTTTTACTAGTTTCCCGGTAAAATAACCTCCACCTCGTTTTCATTTATGCATACTTTGGACAATGACGTCATCTTAATACAACCTATTGCCGTTAACTTATGTGCTAACTATACTACTGAGGTAGAAAATCAGCTGTACTGGTTTGAATGTGAGATAAAGCTGAGTGTGGTTCAGGTGGAGATTCTCATTCACGACTTTTTTTTATGCAGTCGTCAAGTGTTTCCCAGGTAATGTCATTCTTCTCAGCAATTGCTGAATTTTGAATGGAGTTTTAATTTAATCTGGGACAGGGAGTTCATACACTGTATGAACAAAAGTATTGGGACAACTAGCCATTACACCTACAGGAACTTTTATGACATCCCATTTTATATCCCTAGGGATCAATATGGAGTTGGTCTCCCCTTTGCAGGTATAACAGTTGCCACTCTTCTGGGAAGGTTTTCCACAAGTTTGAGTGGATGTTCTGGCTCAGTTTAAGTTCAGGTTCAAGTTCAAAGTTTTATTGTCGTGTACAAGGTAGTGTACAAGGTAGTGTACAGAGTACAATGAAATTCTTACTTGAATGCTTCTGAGATTAGACAATTAACAGAGCAGTGCCACATTACAGTAACTAAACGTACAGAGTGAATAGCTAACAAATAATGCAGGCTGTTGACAGGGTTGCCCATGAGTGACCATGAGAGATGTAAATTATTATTTAGATGTAAATTGTTTTTTAAACAGTCTAGCGTGTGTTGTGTGTTAACAATATTGCATGTTTGTTGAACACACCGTTAGTATATATTGCCCATTATATTGCACATAGTGAGCATTATGATTAGTGCGCATTGCACCTCAACAAATATTTGGTGCAACCGATATGTTTTACTAGCTTATTAATGTATTTTTTGCTCAGTAGCTATATGTTTCATGGATTATTACCATATATTTACAGTAGCTCCATAGCGATATGTTTCATTGGAGTGCACATTAATGACGTTTTTACAAACGTCCGAGGTCTGCTGTATGCTGTTATAATGTGAAGGTATGTTGTAAGGCCTTGCAGTTAAGAACTAAAGGTGTAATGGTACACAAAATTCATGGTACACAGCAATTCATGGAAAATTTAATCAAAACCGACATTCAGGACCTCAAACGACATAATCGTGCCCATGTCAGTTACTTTTTTTTTTTTTTAAATCCAGTTAATACTAAAATTAATACTTTCCCCAGTGTGTGTTCATTTACTGTCTCCTTAAAAACAAACCACTGAAATGAATTATACATATAGTCATTTAATTTGTGCAGTACTGTAATTTGAAGTGTTTGAAACAGTTGTACTGTATTTGAATGAGTCAGTAAAATTCAGTCAATAGCAATGCTGTCAATTTCATTATCATATACAGTGGTACCTCAGAACTCGAATTTCTTAAAAGTTGAACCAACCAGTTTGGGGAAAAAAAAGACCTAGAACTCGATCTGAATCTCAGAAGTCAAACCGTGAACACTAACCTAAGAACTTGTACGCGTGGGGAAATCAGTCACGCGGCACATCTCTCAGCGGAAACAAAGGGTAACACTTCAGTCTCAGCCTCGCATTCGCTGTGATAGCATCG
>JAODJW010000040.1:14141844-14173000 GCA_026777045.1 Hyperopisus bebe
GTGGGTGTGTCCAAACTTTTGACTGGTGTATATGTTATACAGTAACAGCCATCCATAACAGACTTCAAGGGACCTGGTAAAACAGTCCGTTATATCCAGAGTTGCTGTATGCCCAGTACACAACTACAGGACACCATTTACTCATGCCACACCCCAGCAGACACACTTGTGGTCTAGATTATTATATTGTACATGTAGTAATCTGACTTTACCTGAGCAGATGCATGACTATTAATAATCCCGACTACGTATCTGCGCTGGATATTACCGGCACACTACGCGCCTTGTCGGCGGAGCCTGCATGTGTTATAGCCGAACAAATCTACAACTAAAAGAGGTCCTGGGGACCAAATTATTTGTCCGTTATAAGCGAAATTCCGTTATATGCAAGTCCGCTATATCTGATGCTTTTTCCGCATGTTCTTAAAGGCGCATGGCCGGGACCAGCGGACCTTGTCCATTATAGACGATATTTCGTTATAAGTGAGCCCACTGTAATGGGAATTTACTGTAGTACAGTATTAAAATAATGTTATATTTATCACAAAAACATGACTAAAAAGCCTGTTTTTCCTGTTCATCGTACAGCCACTAGCCGCGCCCAAACTCCACTTAAATTTGGCCCATTTTAGTCTGACTATTACAACTTGGCCATGCCTTGGCCTACCTTAACCAAATTGGAAATCCTACCTCCCTGCACCATTCTGGGGACACTGTACAACATTTCATCAAAAGGGGGCGCTGCAAATACTTACAATATCTCCTGAACTGCTAAGCCAATCTAAGTGAAATTTGGCACGTCTACTATGACCAAGCCTGAGGTCATACCCTTACTATGGCAGTAATAAGTCATAAAATGGTGCCCATAACTAGCTAATAAAAATCAAGCATCCATTTGACAGGCCTAGCAATCACCAATCTTGCCTAAATCTGGATGGCCCATTTCTCTATAGACCCTAACCTCACCCAGCTAAGGGTACCGCTGTGTGCCAGAAGGGGGCGCTACAGCAACAACTTTTGCGTTTCTGCAAATTTCTCCAGAACTGTCAAGCCTATAGTTAACATTTATTGCCAGGCCAATTCAGTATGGTATGCCAAATCAAACAACATGTAGAACCTGGTTCTCCATCTTTGTGTTTTTACTTAAGTTATATAGGTCTGATAACAGGACGTTTCGCACTCCTCCTAGGATTTTCGCCAAACCTATATAAATCTGGTATCATTCAAATCCGGAGACAGTCCTTATAAATAAATATTTTTAAAAATCCCATTTCAATGAGAGCTATATCTCAGGCCTGCCTCAGCCAATCATCACCAAACTTGAATATATCCTGTAGGATGGTCCTGGGGAAGGGCCCTCAAGATTTGACGCTGATCAGTAAATAGGGGGGTGTTACAGCAATGTAACATGTCTGTCTAAACTTGCAAAACCAGTGAAACTGACATTTTTCTCACTTCTGTTCGAGTGACATATTACTGGTCAAAATCCTTTGTACTGTATGTTCTGCAAGTCATGCCAAACCAGGATATATGTACTGTCCAATGACAGTCATTTTCAGTTCCTTGTGATGTTTAAAATCTCAACAAATTACATATTTCTATGACCCCACCTAGGTCATTCTGGTAGCAGGTCAATCAGGACACTGCCCTTATGGATGATCCATAAGAAAAGCTTGACCTGCCTGTACAGTATAGCCACCAGCCAAACCCAACCTGCACCATTTCCATGCCCATTTCAGTCAAGTAGCTTTATCTCAGCCATGCTCAGACACACCTTGGCTAATTCAGCTGAAATGTCCTTATTTTCATAAAGCCTTCAAAGATTCATCACCTTTCCCTTCAGCTAACTCCATGGTTTTAATTGCCGGTCATTTTCCTGCCATTCGACTTTTAGAAATTTATCAAACTTCAATGATACTTCAGCCTGTGCGGACAAGAACAAAAGCAGGTGGAGTCAGCGCTCCATTTCAATAATGCCATTCAATACTTTCAGGTCTTCTCATGTCTAAATGAACAGCCTAGAAAAGGACAAAGCATGATATTACCACTGTTGCATACAGCCTGTACAAACAATCTTTAACTTGTAAGATCTAAACTTACCATCTGACCCAAACCAAACATTCAGTCAGGCTCAGACACTCCACCAGAGGCTTCTACATTCAGTCCTACATCTGCTGACCTATTAGGCCTAGTCTTCTGGCCATAGTCACCAGTGACAGTCAGTCCTCCAGTTCTCCCACAATCCTCCTCTACTGTTTGTCCGACCAGGACAATCGTCCTACACTTTGGACCCTTCAGTGACTGCCTGCAGTTTTTTTTTTTCCCCAGTATCTGACCTAAAGGAAGCATAGACAGGTTGAATAAGATGTGCCCCCTGATAGATCTTTGTGGGACTTCACAACTACTGGAATCAAAGATGGGCACTCCAGTAGCACATAAACAGACTTCAAACTTGACCAACCCATGAACATAAAGTCTCTCTCAGTTTAATGAGAAGCTCAACATTTCTTCAAGACCAGAGCACAGATAAACATAGCTAGTCGTCTGAATAGAAACTATACACGTTAAATGTGGTAAGTGTTGTTTTGTACAATCGATTGATTATAACAGATTGTTGTACTTGTTTAATTAATGTACATTTGCGCTGATATGACAAGAAATGATCGTGCATTTTGCCTATTCGTACTACATTTGTGGTATAAAGGTTAAAATTCACGGTAATTTCTCGTCATAGCAGCGCAAATGCACATAAAATATTCCCGCGTTTACAACAATCTATTGCCGCACATGTCGCTTTTTACGGAAGTCTGTAGAGGACGTGCATAAACTTCTTTTTTTCTTTTCGGCATCTCGAGATCCAGACTTACTTTCCTCGTGATCTTAACATAACCAAAGTCGTTTTCTCGAGATCACGACTTATTTTTTTTCTTGTGATCTCGACATAACCCATGTCACTTTCCCCTGATCTCGCGACAGGTTTAGTATTATCCTCATGGACGAATGCATCAGATTTTACTTTGATCGTGGACTATCACAATCAGAATCATAATCAGAAGACTTTATTAGTCCCGGAGGAAACTGCTCACATTGCGACTGCACACTCACACATAAACACAGAGACAAGAACAATACAAGTATAAAAATATGAATTAAGTGTAAAACAAATTCTTCAAACTGTGGAGAAAAGTCGAGATATATTGCACCGAATCATGGATACGAGGAAATAACAATGTGTCTGTCGGTGCTAGAAAATTGTCATATTAGTGTTCGTCATTTGAGAAGGAGCCTCAGAAATTTGCAGCTATACCGTCGGAGAAATTATAGTGAGCCTGAACGAGTAGTCAGTTTCATTACCAACCAACTGGAGAGTCCGGGACTTCTCCATGGTTACCGGGTGACGTTTGAAAGTTGTCGGCTTAAAAAACAAGAAAAACGTAAGTCGTGATCTCGAGATAACGAGAAAAATAATCGCGATCTCGAGATGAAAAGAAAAAAAAGTTTATGCATGTCCTTTACAGACTTCCGTACTTTTGAAAGTGAATGCGTCCTTACATAATAGTTTTAAGTGCATCCCTGTTTATAAATGTTCATACAGTACTGTACTTTATAGTGTAATAAACAGAATAGAGGAAATCAAATCAAACATACATTAATTAGGTTTATATGCTCTAAATTCGGGTAATCGTTTTTATTTATTCTGAATAATGAGAAGGTCTAATGGAAGCTTTGATAACTTAATTCGTGTAATGCCGAGACGCCGCGCTGCCGTTTCCACGGCCGAAGTTCTCGTACAGGGTGCAATACCGACTGGTCGGAGACCTACAGGCGTAAGTTCGGGCGGTTGTTAAACAGTTTGGTCGTTGAGGAGTATCTGTACTTGATAATGCTGAAGATGAACAATGAATAAAACAGTTTTGTTCCCTATGACAGAGTAAAAAATGTTTTAGCACAACTTACAGATGATCACAATTAGGCTTGGACAGTATTACTGTAATTTGAGTTATTTACTGTGTTTTCACAGTAATACGTGAGCCATCAGATATACACACGGTGGGTAATTCACACAACACTTCCAGACATGCGAGGATCATATAGGATGCACATAAGACACGGGCAACACACACGACAGTAGGGAATGTAGCTAAACCATAACAGCAACAATACAAGGGCTATTTACAATTACATGTACAGATAACCGCCAGTGTTACAATTCTGCAATATACTGTGTGATGGAAAATTAGACACAGCCTAAATTTCAACACAGCTGATGGTCATTGCAATGTGACAATTGCGTGTGCATAACATGCGACATCAATATTAACATTGCACAGGCCTAATATCCATGCATTCTCTAGGCCCATATGTCCTAGGGTCATGGGAGTACGGAACCTATTCCAGAGGCTATGGGTGCGAGGCAGAGAATAACACCCCCCCCCACACACACACACACACACACACACGCACACACACACAGACACAGGAAATATTTGGACTGGGGTGTGGGGAAGCAAAGAACCTGGAGGAAACCCCACCATGACATGGGTAAAAATACAGGCTTCATTGACACAGTGCCAGAGTCAAGGCCCAAGCCCTGGCCCCAGGGGTGTGGGGTAACAATGCACTGCACCACCCCCATAATATAGTATAATTATATTATATAATAGTTATATATATATATGTATGTATATATGTGTGTGTGTGTGTGTGTATGTATGTATGTGTATGTATGTGTGTATATATATATATATCTGATACCAAGTACAAAGAAACACAGGAGTGGTTCTACACAATGAAGAAATTCCACAAAAAGTAGACATAGCTGTTTTCAAAAGTCTTCAGGAACTCAACAAATACTATACTGAATGAAGTATAACTGTAGAAAAACCATGTCACACCTACTGTCACGCCTATAGATGCAGAAGAACTTGGGAAATCTTGGTTGAAGGCGGTGCCTTGTAAGTTCTTAACCGAGTCATAACTGTGTAGGTTCTCACGTCCAGGACGAGCTTGTTTTGCTATACAATCGGGCACATGGTATGAAATTCCCACCAGTATTCTTTTATTGCTGATGCAAGTAAAGGGAGGAGTCAGATATTAATTCCTTTTACAGGTTTATGGTGTCTTGGTCTGTGGGCGATTAGATTCTAAAAGTACATGCTGATCATCTACATGGTACATTTATAGAGGCACCGAAAAGGGGGTGTGTGGGGGGGGGGAGTAACAACAATTCCTGATTGGACTGGTGTGCTGTGCAGGCCTAGTATGATATGCATTCATGCAAAAAAACTAGCAGTGTCCCTGGATACGGTACATGACTGTAAGAGCAATAGGCATTTAGATGTGCAGGCTGGACTGAGAATAGATACTATAGGGCATATTATATAAATCTTTATACATTCAATGTTGGCTGGTCTCCATCTTTGATGTAACACTTTATAGTGAGTCCATGAGGTATTTTCGTCCAGTTACTTATGACTAGATACTAGATATAATAAATGCGGTTTCCAAATAGATGGATGGCACCATAAATTCGCTTGTCCGTCCAACCATACGTTGAACAGACTATAGGGGGTGGCTTCAAGTGCATCCAATAGTATAGCTTGTGCTTCCTAGACCGGTTTTGAAGTCACTCCAAAAAGGAACGATAACTATTTCAGGAATGTTGTCAGCAGTGAGGGTGGAGCATCAGCTGACCCATTGTCATTATCCTTACTGTTTCACCTGTCCTTCATTCCCTTTGTTTACTATGTATTTTTTATTTTTGCATTACTATAGCCAACTTGCTTGCTATTCTTTTAACACTTCATTACTAATCAATAGTAGTCCAGTTATGTATCCACATTGCATTACATAGAGCTGAAACACTTGTAAAATTAATTTCCAGTAGCATTGCCAATATTCTCACCCATTAAGCTGGCTCACTTTTGTTAACTTTTTTGATGTTGTGCATTGACACATCTTAGCCTATGTAAATTAATCTATAATCTTCAGATCAGATTAATCTGTTACCTGTAGAGCTGGATTTTGGGGTGTAACTAGAAATCCTGGGCCCGTCTACAAGATGTCACCTTGGGCCTCACTGACCAATATTCAAGGGCCCCTGTCAAGTGCTGGGGCCCCTGAACCTGCCAGGGTATCCCTGCCCCTCTGGTGCCCCTGGCTGGGTAATCTCTGTCAATCAGTGATATGTCTGTTATTGATTGTGTTCAATGTTGTAATGTAGGATAATGGTTGGTAATAATGTGTCATCGTTCAAAAGTTTATGGTGATGATAAATCACCTTTAGCATTAACCATATCTCAATACTCTTTTTGAACTTGACTGGTAGTAGATTCACCTTGGAGTTATATTAAAACCCCATAAAACTTTGTGAGCTTAAGACCGCTAATTATGGTTGATATTATCTCAAATTCACTAGACACTATTCTGCTTACTTTTTGAACATGAAACCTACAGATAGAGTGAATCTGGTTAGCTTCCCTGTTTTGTGCATTCTCTATTCAATTTAGTTAATGTATCTTGTAATCCTCTGTATTTAGACAATATTCAACATTACAACATTTTTTCAAACTTCATGTATATTTTTGTATGATAGAGCTGTTGAATTAAACCATTGTGAAGAACATTCCACAATAATCTCTTTAATTCAAGAAATCACTTTCTAGAACAAAACATTGAGATGTTTTGCATAGTAATGCAATTACCCATGAGTCCATGGGGTATTTTTATGGTTTTTGAAGTCTGGAGACTCTTTCCTGAGGATGAACATCACATTCTTGAGAGACATTATTTCTAAGGCAATGCCCCTCCTGGCAGGATGCCAATTCCAGAGGGTCATGCCAGGGGGCTTGGCTGGGAGCGGGCCGGGGGTTCGTCTGCCCACCCAGCAGAGACAGACCAAACTGAACCAATAATTAATGACTTAGTACAATCGTCCTGGGACTCCAAGAGATAAAATCTGATTAGTGACACCCCCACCCCCGCTATATATTTCTTACTTTTTGATCTTGTATTTTTAGGTCACATAAATTGAGATTACACCCCCCCACACTCACACACAAACACACACATGTACACAGACAGAAACAGGTGTGACAGTACACAAATGACCATTACCCAGCCTTATTTGACTAATTGTTACCTAATTGAATTATTTAACTAATTAAATTCATTAATTAAATGTGTTGGTTGTGAAATCTAATAAATACGGGAAGTGACCAAGGTTCCCCTGAGGAGAGATTTGGGAACCAAAGTGAAGTTCAATCCATCCAACAAGATATCAGACTTCTTGGAGAACAGTTTTTATCGTGTTGCTGTTGTAACAGACTGTTCATATTACATTTCTATCAAACTTCATGTATATTTTTGTATGATAGAGTTGTTCAATTAAATTAAATTATTGGTTATTGCATATGTTCCAGTGTTAAATGTTCTTTTCTGAGCAAATATACTACTATCCAGTTAAACAGCAAGGCAATTAAAGTGTTTTGTGACTGTGGCATGTAACTGTATTTTTACTCTTAAAGCAAGGCCGTAGCCATGAAGTCAACACTGGGGGGGGGGGGGGAACTAAGGTCATAATTGTGGGATATATATATTTATGAACTTGATGTATATCTAACCATAAATTATGTAAAATTAGAAGATTCAAAGTGAAAGGCTAGTAGGAGGTCACTTTAAAGGTAGAGACAGCCGGATGAAACGGTACGGAGACAGGCAGACAAACTGACGGGCAGACATGCCGGAGATACGCCGACACTGCACAGCCGCACTGACGTCTTCGTATCTAACCAATGACGTTGAGCTGGTGGGCGTGGTCACGCCATAGTCGTCAGAGGAAGAGACGGACACTGTTCATTCACTTGCCTCTGTAACATCGTTGTCTGAGCGGGCGGCCGCTGGCAGTACCGACTGGCCGTCCTTTGGACACTTCAGCTCCTTTTTCACGTGTGTGTTCGTGGCTCAGCGAAGGACGCCTGCAACTGAAGGGAAGCCGAAGGTAACAGTCGGGATGCTTTCGTTTTTACTTGGGGGTTGAAGACCCGAGGGAGCCACAGAGAGATGTTTATTATTAGTTTGATATTTTCCACAGTCGACTGGATAGTCTTGCTGCTGTCCAGTTTTATGTGGGCTATCTATCCGGAAATAAATAATCCCCTTGGCAACAATCACGGAATAAATCCAATATTTTCGGTGGTAACTTTCATATTTTCAACATGTTTATCGGTCGCTTAATATGACAGCAGTGTTATAGCGATCAGGCTGCGCTTGTATATGTCGATACGTGATGTGACGTCGAGCTAGCCGGCTAGCTATACGTCTTGTATTGTATTACACAGGGAAAAAGATGGATCGTTTTATCAGGTCCCTGAATGATCCAGCTGTAAACCGTAAGGTCGGTTGAAATCCACCCCAGATCCGGTTGGTGTCCCTCAACGTCCGGAGAGGTCGCAAACCAGATATGTGCACCTCTTAAATGGGTGACCAGAGATTCATTTTCATGTTAGATTAACCAGCCAGCTATATCATTACTGTGCTGTGTACTTCTAACTGCGTATCTAGACAAATACAGAGCAAGTTTTATTTCATCGATGCCATGCATCTACATGCCTTGCATCCTGAACTCCCCTAAACTGTTATGTCAATGTGACATCAACGTATATAAGTTAATTTGTAGTGGCAAAATTTCAGATATTTTAATTTCTTTAATTACTCAAAAAAATATTATACGTTTCATACGGCAAAATGGACAGGCTTTCCTGAAGGGCTTCCACCCTCTGTAAACAACTGCTAAACAGACTGTTTCCAGCAATTTCTGCAAAAAGCGCATAATCTGTGGAAAAACCCACGTTGGCTCACAGAGAAATGTAAAAGCTCATTTCCCAAACCAGGTGATATTCCCGTCACTGGACAGCAGTTTTTTGCAGTGCAGAGGGCCATGGTCACTGGTAACATTCAGACTGCAAGGGAATGTATTGCCCTGCTTGAATGCAGTTATTACACTCCAGCTGGAAACAAGACAGTTATCTGCTTTAAATTATATCATTTACTGTGGGCTAGTTTGCAGACCTGTAGCTGCCAAATTGTTGAATAAATAAGAGTAACAAAGTATAGTGAAAGCAGCAGCTTCAGCTTTTTGACTCTAGCCATTATTCTTGTCCTTTATAACAGTGTTTTCCAACCCAGTCCTTGGGAAGCCCCAGACAGTCCTCGTTTTTGCTCCCCTCAGCTCCTGTACTGTCTGGCAGGTCCCTGAAGACCAGGTTGGGAAACATTGCTTCATAACATTGCTTTATAACATTGCTGGATAGCTGATGTGTCCAAAGTAGATTTTTGTGTTGGAGCACGTTTTGCGGTACTGAAGCCTCCTCATCTTTTGAGGAACATTGGCATGGGAGTCTGAAGGAAAGACATAAGCTAACAGCAACTCTAGGCCAGTGTCTGTACTTCACACTGATATCTCCATGTTCAGGTTGAGATTTATGGCAAAACAGACTAACAGTTCTGAATCAGATCACTGGAAATATCCATTTGAAAGTTAAAGCAGGCAATTTTGTTAGGTACAATCTTGAATACCTCACATAGAGGAATACTGTGGTGTGGTTGGAATACACAGACTGTTTACCACATCCAGAGTATACTTTTGAGTTAAGGGTTGGGGAAAGTCAGTCAGATTAGTTACTTTTCTCTTTGTTCTCTACAAGTGGTTTGATGAGCAAGAAACATTCATTGCCTGACTCAGGTGGATGCTTACAGAGGTTCTGTTGCCGTTCCTATGACAGCATTTTCCACCATCATCAGCAAGCTGCCAAATGAGGGAATTTCTCAGGGGTCTTGCATCAGTACCGTTTCATGCAGTCTTTCCCATAGTGCACTGAAGTTCTTTTCCAGTTTGTGTTTGTGCCTAATTAAGTCATTACACAGTGATATCTTCATTTTCCCTTCACCTGAATGCGCTGATTTCTCCAGGAAACTGAAGATTCAAAATTTTAAACCTTGAAATGTTAGTGAGTGAACTTAAACAGAGTCTGTATTATTTTGTTGTGTGATGCAAGTGAAGGTTTTTTGTTTATGAGATATATCACAGTAGGATGGAATATATATATATCATAAACGATCTATAGGTGTAATGGAAGAGAATGAGGATCTTTGTAAGCTCTGTTCCCTGAAACACTGTAAAAAGCTAGGTGAAATGGTCAGTTATTAATACTGTTCCCATATCATCCTTGTCTTTCTGCTTTCAAGAAAACTCACTGTACATTTATTTAGTGACCACGTGTCTCACTCAAGGTCTTGCAGGTGAAATGTCTTTGCTAGACACTGCATTTGACCTGGTAACCTTCCGTTGATTAGTGCAGCCTATTTCTCTAACCCACATACCTCCTTGATCTCTTGATTCATGAAATTATGCTACATTGTTCTTTAAACTTTACCTTTTGCAACAATTGATGAGAATAGTACCTCATGTCAAAGGTTTTGCAATCATGACAGCTTCATGGCTCGCTAACAATAGCCGTCAAACTAGCAATGGCATGTCAGAAATTACAGGAGGATCCCAGATTTGTTCCCAGTGAAAAACGGTTCAGATTATAGTACAGAATGCCTTGACTGATCTGCGTGGGGGTTTTCACCTTTTAGTCAATAGTTAATTTTACACATTTCTTGCAGTAGAGAAGATTTTAAGCTTGAAATTACAGGCATGATTTCACCTATTTTAAAATGAATGTCCCAGGAGGCCATCCTAGAAGCTATACAACCCAGGATGGATGTCAACCTTTTTGCAGGGTACACTCACACACACACAGGCAGTTTGCTAGCTCCAATTCACCTCCACATGTTTTTAAACTCATGGTGACATACTGTAGGGAGAAACTCCACACATATGGAACCAGGGCAGTGATTCGAGCCCTGGTCCCAGAGATGTGAGACAAGGCTTACCACTGTTCCACCACTACCTCTGCCTGTACATATCAAATACTTAGCTGCAGAAGCATATGCATAAATATTAATAAGTCATAAATTATGAATTTTCCCACAATTCTGTGTTGATGCATGGGTATAATTTGCGTTCTAATTTTATTAGTAAAATATGTTCGCCACTTAACAGTATATCTATGTATATTTTTAATAGAAGCATTACAAAAGATACTACTTTTACTAAAACGTCATTACTTTTTAAGATTTCAGTAAAGCAAAGAGTGATGCAGGAGGCTGTTTCTGATCAGAGAGACTGAGTGAAGCCAGCATAAAGCATAGCTAGAGAGAGAGTGTGTGTGTGTGTGTGTGTGTACACACACACACATATACAGTGGTACCTCAGAACTCAATCTTAATCCGTTCAGAACTCGGGTTTGAATCCTAAAAAGTTTGAGCATATGTTAGGGGTGTAACAATACATCGATTTGTATCAATATATTGATTCAACGGCAAACAATCCGATGCATCGATGTGACCGCATAAATATCGATACATGCATTTTTATTTTCTGGCCTGTTCCAGTATTGTTTTCATGATCCACTCCGACATATACATGGTCTACACCAGGGGTGTCCAATACGTCGATTGCGATCTACTGGTCATTGCAAAGGTAGTGTGGGTAGATCGTATGGCATAAAAAATAAAGGATGAATGACGCGTCTAACCGTGCTAGCTGCTGCAAATCTCTAGCAAGCTACCGAGTTGCTGTTATGATCGTGTGATGGGCGAGCAAGCAAGGTGCGGGAAAGCAGGATCAGGGAAACGGAAATCCAAAGGATGGGGTTTATTCAGGGCGGACAGGTAACCGCGCAGTATAAACGTTGTTGACAGACATGAGGAAACAGACTTGAATACGGACTAAATACAGGACATGACATCAGAATAATAGCAAGACAGCTGATATGATGGGAATTCACACGCGGTTAACGAGGTAGGCATGGCACACACGAGGACTGGACGCGGAGGTCATGACAGTCACCTAGTTAGCCTCCAGTTTATTTCTACTAAACTTAAGAAAGGGTATAAAAATGAATGGGGGAGTTTGACCAAGTGAGAAGCCAAAAACCTACCACTGTGTTTTTTTTCCACCATGTCATATTCGAAGTGCATTTGCCTCATCTGTCAGTCTGCCAGTGCTATTCCGAAGAAGGGAAATGTGGGGCGGAATTTTCGCACTGTTCATGAAAACTACGACATTAATTTCCCTCCAAAAAGCGAGCTGAGAAATAGAAAGGTGAAGGAACTAAAATCCCAGTTCAGTTCAAAAATACTTTATTTATTTAAGGGAAATTATTAATAATAATAGTAGTAATAAATAATATTAAAGAATACTCAGTATTTTTATACATACATACAGGTACATGTTTTGCAGTTTTATGGTAGGTAAATCACTTTGATTTAATCATTTATAGGTAGCTCACAAGCTAGCGTACCTTCAGAGCGCGTGTTTAGGACAGCAGGTGACATAGGACACAATAAAATAATAAAATGCTAATTACATTTGCCTTTTTTAATTCATATGTAAAGGATTGTGTGAAATTTCATCATTTCGATTACTATCCCCAGTATCGAACTGAATCCAATCATATCGTATTGTGGGAATTTCTGAGGTATCAAAAAAATTGAACCGTTTGCTTAAGGAATCGATATTGTATCGTATCGCGAGGAAAGCTGTGATTTACACCCCATATATATATATGATATATAAAATAAAAATACATACGTATAGAGTATAACGTTTGTATGGTGCTTTTGTGGTTGTATACAGCTATACAGACCTTCGTGATGGGGGGAAAAAAGTAGCATTTGTCTCCAGGCCCTTAAAGAGGATGGATGGATGGATGGATGGGTGCTTCATTAATCCCAGTAGAAATGAAAGGTGTACAGTAGCTGAATGCACAAATTCTTTAAAAAAAAGACGTTTAGACATAAATAGACGGTAACAATAGACAACAGTAAACAGTACCAGTGCAAGGAACGTCAGAGGAAGTATTACACAGAATTCTGGAGTAGCTGAGTGAACGAATGAATGTTCTCTGAATGTGCCTAAGCGGTTCCGGTCCCCCCTCCCATAGGGTAATTCCTTACCGGGTGTAATGACTGAGGGTAGGAATGTCTCCTTGGAGCAGCACAGCTGTTTCTGCTTGTTGTTGAATGGGTTACTTTGCTTGGCCAAGATGTCGTGCTGAAATTGGGAGTCATTGTTGAGTACAGGCAGCAGTTTCCTCTAGTTCATACTAGCTCTAAAGACCGAACCAGCTAACATAGCAGACTGCTCTGGAAACAACGCACTGGTAGAAGACACATAAGACAGTGACCTGCATATGGCAAAGGACCTCAGTCAGGAATTAGAGGTGATTTTGACCATTCTTGTATTAGGGATCCACTCAAGTTAAGTGCACTCTAATGTACTTGGAGGTCCTCACCACCTCCAGGAGGTGGAGGTGATTGAGGAGGGACTGAACACAGAATGAAATGAAGAAAAGGGGAATGGATTTACACTTTCAGTATATAAAAACATTAAGAAATCACCCTTTCTGGATATCTGCAGATTACTGTAAAACCTTCTGTTGTTGGCCAGTTTGATCTCTGAGGATTATGCCTCTCTCGGTACTTTTATGTAGCGTTATTTTAACATTTCTGATGAAGTATGTCTGTGACTTTGTTAGAAGTTGAAGACGTTTTTAAATGTCTTTAAATCTTAAAGACAGGTCATATGGTAATGTAATGCTGGGTGTTCATCTGTGGTAGCTGAATATCAGTTCTGACATCTAGCTGATAATGTTTTGATAGCAGTGCAGGTAAGTCTTGATCAGTGCATACTAACATAATGGCTCTGGAGATACTGAGTTTTATTTAGGATCTTGACAAACCTAGTAAAAATGGGCTTTCTGGCCCAGACTGGAAATTGAATTTGTTAAAAATGTCAGGTTTGTTTCAGTGCTTGAACTTTAATCCGGCATATTATAATGGGGTAATTTAAAATCAAATTGATTTGTTTGGTGTGTTATTAATATTTACAAGCATAGACATCACTTCTGAATCTATGTCAAAGTAGAGCCTCCATTTTAATAATACATCAGAACTGGATTTCAGAAATTACTGGTTCAGTTGCCAATAATTGTTAGTGACAGATTACATCAGACCTTCCAAAACAGGTTATTAAGAGTGAGAAAAGCTGAGCTGTGGTTCTCCAGAGCTTGGGTCCTACTGATGTAATGACTGTATTATAGAGTGGGACACTTACAGTATGACAGTCATTCTTGAACAGTGGTTTTGAAGAAGTGAAATCAGACCATTGTATGTTTTTGCAGTTCTATTTGTGAATTTCTGGATATACTTTAATTCTGCTGCTAGATATTGATGTTACCTATGCTAAGCATCTTTGTCTAACTTTTTATTGAACTCGATTCAGCCTTGCCACCACAAAAGGAATGTTGTTTATCTTGATTTGTTGCACTAAGGTAGTGCTGCCTTAAGAATTAATGAATCGTAGCTTTTCAACTAGATAAACTGGTTTAACAGATTTTTATGCTGTATGAGGATGTCTGAAATTGAAACGTGATAGAAATGTCATGTGTTAAATGCTCTATTTATTGCCAAACAATGGCATTGCCTTACTAAGCACTTGGGCTGTGGGGGGGGGGGGGGGGGTTGGTGATATGGGCTTATCATCCAGCGGCAGCTTAGTATTCAGAAGAGAAGTATTAATGTTTAATTTGTGATTGAGTACTAATGTGTTTGAAGTATTGCCTGACAGATAGCCTTATAACTAGGTGGTGAACTCTGAACATAGCATGCTTTTATCTGCCTAGAATTAGGTCTTCACTCTTCCACTGGCACGTAGACAATGACACAGCATATTGGGTAGAATGCGCTTAAGCAGAATTCTTCCTTTTATTCCTGTGGAGATCTTGGAGTTTGTGGTGATATTAAAGGCTTGCGCCTTCAGATATTTTTCTGACAAATGTAGTGGATAGTTGTACAAAGAGTCATAATACATTTTCAGCCTGGGTAATGATATCTTTGTCCAAACCAAGGAGGAGTAAACATTGACATAACATTCCCACAATTGGCAGTGTGTGTAGTTCTAATTACATTTGCGGAAGATGGTTAGTTTCACACGATCTCTTCCCTGTATTAAACAGAACATTATAGAACACTGCTCTTGTTTCGCATAGGAAAGAATCCTCATTCCAATAAGGTAGACGAAAGTGATCTTTACAAAATGAATGAAAACTGTTTTAAAGATGGTAATTATAGACAGGATTCATTTCTTTGTCCCAGTACCCAAGTCTTCATATGATGACTTTTTTTGGTTGCGCAAAAGTATTACATGTATGTTTAGAAGTTTTTTTCTGCAAATACTAATACTTGGAAATTATGGTTCCATAACTTCCAAACATGTATCATTGGCAGCACTTGGCAGTGTGATCTTGCCAGGTACTTTGAATGGATATACTCGCTTAGTGGCACATATGGCTAAAGGATTGCGTTGTATTCTAGACAGTTTAGTGTTCTCTGTGTTTATTGTATAATTGTTTTGCTGGTGCAGGTGTAATTTATCTGTGAAGTGTTAATTTGTTACGTTGCCTTTAATGGATGATGATTGGTCAGCTTGGTGTCTTTCTCAGTGACTCTATTCAGCTGCCAGTGAGGGGGGAGGGGGGGGTGGCACTTTTATGGCCCGCTACCACAATCCACATTAAACTGCTCACTAAAGGTAGGGTGACCAGATAATCCATGTCAGGGAGGACACGCTGAGCCAGGACAGGATTTGTAAAATACCATTTCAATTAAAAGGAACTGGATCTCAGTTAAGCACTGAGTTCTTTCTGTTTACTGATTGGTCAGTCTTCTATAATCATGCATATGCCACTAATGTTAATGTGAAACGGCTGGATGAGTTTTTCAATCAAACCAGTCAGAGCACAAGAGGAAGGGAGCTATTTAGCCAAGCACAGGTGCCTTTCAGTTTTAAAGTAGTTTGTAAAACCTGGAGTGGCTTGAAGTGTCTCCCTGCCATGGATTATCTGGTCAGCCTACACTAAAGGGTGCCTGCCCAATTCTCCCACCTTGAACACCCCTATGAAAAATCCAGAGCCATAGTGTCATCCGGGTAGAATGCAGTGACCGGTCTGCTTGTGACACGATCCCACTCGTTTGCTTTGAGAGAGATGAGGGAAGATGGCTAAGATACTGGAACCGCCTACTCTTGAGTAGCAGCCACAGAAGGCGGCTGGCGGTTACTGGGGCGTGCCTCATGCTTGTAACCCTGCCAGGTTGCCTAAGGAACAGCTCAGCCAAGTGGCCCATTTGCTGTGAAGCCCTGGGGGTGAATGCATGGCTGTGGTCTCCTTCTAATGTCAGCCTGTCTTTATGTGTTTATTTGGAAACGGAAATGCCCACCTCCCCACCCCCTCATGATGTATTTTGAAGAGACGTAGTGAAACCGTTTTCAGTGTAATGGGGGCATAACAAGCCTCCAGGTTGTGGTATGCCGCCTCAACCCTTCCCAAAAGAGACCTCACCTCGTCCGTCGTATCATTGTTTTAAAAATAGGCCTGGACAGAAAGTGCTCTGGCAGTCTAGGGCCAAGTGTTCTTCTAGGTATCACTGGCAGACAGAGTGGCCTGATAGACGGCTACGAGAACTTTGGTGTACAAGGGCAGAACTTGATTTTGTTTTTGAATTCCTTATTATTATTTTTAAATGTCTGCCGGACATCGTTTCCCTCCCTTTGTTATGACCGCATCTGTGTAGTTACAGACCTTGCAGATTGCGCACTTATTACAAGGTTGATGTGAAAAGTATAGGTTGGTTGTGTTGGTTGGCATCTGCACTGTAGCCAGTGGTGACCCAGGATGCAGTGGGTGGGTCCGATGGGAGGGTTTGCGGGGAGGCTGTACTGACTTGCTTGATCTCAGCAACTCTTGTGCCAGTGCGGGCCGCTGCTAGATGCAGCCTGGTGGTGACCAACGTGAGGCTACAAGTGTAGACAAGCGGGTTGAGAATGACTGAGCCATTGCTGCTTGTCCGTTTGGATGCAGAGCACAATGCCCTGTAGCTCTGCATGAGGGTCTTTTTTAAGAGTTTCTTTTTCTCTGCCGTCTCCCAGCTCCATTCTTCTGCTGTCTTTCGCAGACTGCTGCTCTCTGACAGTTTCTGCAGTTTCCCAAGTGTCCAAGCTTGGTGTCATCGATACAAACAAGGACGAGCTGTTGAAGGACTGGAAGAAGTGAGTATTTGTAGCTTTCATTTTTGACTGGAATCATTTGATATTTGAGTGATTTGGATATACAGCCACTCCTCTACTTACGAACTTTCAGCTTACGAGCTTTCTGCTTACGAACTTTCAGACAAATGAACGAAGAGGACTGTAAGTCCAAATTGTTCCTTCTGCTCCCGTTTCCTGTCCGCAACATCATTTTTTGTTTCTGTGCGCCAGTTCTGCCCAGTATGACCTCTGGCCACTACTCCCGCCGCGCAGCAGCGTAGCGTGCGTACTCCCAGCCATCCTAGTTCTTTGCACTTGCGTATACCCTTAAAATGATGTTGAATAACGACTTACGAACATTTTAAGTTACGAATGGCCATTCGGAACGCAAGTCGTTCATAGGTAGAGGAGCGTCTGTATAGTACTTTTTTCGTATTTAATATTTCGTATTATGCAATGTTTGGTGGCACTTAATTTTACCCCCTTTCAATGGCTGAGAACATGCATCTGCTCCCGCCAGCTTCTCTTCCTGTGACCTGTTGCCTCCCTGTCTCCCCGACAGTCTGCTTCCACTCTGTTGTCCCCCTCCTTCCTCGCCTACCGGGAGAGTCATGATCCAGAGGCCTAGCCATGGTGGTGCCCAGCTGACACTGACCTTGGCCCTGCTGCTGATGCACCTCCTGGGGCCGGCGGGGGCCCAGGGGAAGCTCTCTCCAACTGATTTCATCGAGGACCTGCTGAGTCACTATGGAGACAATAGCACTGTTTTCATATCCCAGCTTCGCACTCTGCTTTCCAACTTCAGTGTAGGACAAGGGGACAATAGCTCAGGGGAATGGCCTTCTAGGGGCGCCGTATCCAGAGTGAGTCTGCGTTCTGCTCTAAATAACTGCCACATAGCGTTTTTCTAGTTAGCATGTATCAATTGATGTCCTTTTTGCTGGTTCATCGAGGTCAGATCCTTTATATTCTGGCCCTTGTATTTTAATTCCATTTATGATTGAACCACTGTGCCGTATATGCGTATTTGTCGAAGTTTAGAGGTTTATGGCCACTTATCTGATTTGTTAGTTGTCCGTGATAAAGTAGTCACATACTCCTACATTATCTACATTTAAAATTTTGCACATAAGTAAAAGAAATAGGACGAAACAGGGCTCAGAGTTTAGGTATGTTAATCCCTGCATACCTTGGATTTCAGAGTTTATTACATTTTTGCACGGTGTGTGTATCACCGTGCATGTGTATTTGCTCAGTGCTGTGCTGTGTTTAAAACTAGCCTCTACATTTACTCTGTAAACATATTACGCAGTTGGTGCATTGTGGTTTGATTACGGGACTGGGGCAGCTCTGGCTTGACGTGGCCTGGGCGTTTGTTGACAGTGCTTGGCTTGGGAAACCCTGCTTGGAGCTCATGGCTTGAGCGAGGAGTCCAGACTGGACCGGCGTGGCCTGAAGGAGTTCTGCCCAACCCTGCTTCAGCAGCTGAGCACCGGGGCTTGTAGGGAGGAGTCCAGGTCAGAGCCCAGCCCAGACGAGCTCGATGAGGGGGGGCCTTCCTCTGGAGAGGGTGAGCATTGCTCGCATTATGGGGGTCTTATTAATAGCTCTCATTTAGCTCTCTCTCCCTCGTTATAGATGCTGTTGTGTCTCTGGAAGCTGCATTTTGTTTTTGTTTTAGAAGGAGGTTCTTTTAGGTGAAGTGGTCTCCTATTCCCCCCCCCCCCTCACCCCCTCCATGTATTTTTATGTTTTTAGGAGTCTTTTCAAGGCTCAAATGCTGATTGTGTGTTCTCGGTGTTATTCACTGATAAGAGCTCTTTACTGAGCTGCCGTTTTGTTTTTTTTTTTTTTTTTTTTTACTTCTCTTAAACAATCACTGAATGAGAGGAAGGGAGGTCATTGACCTGCACTACCCAAGTTAACAGGATGCAGTCTGAAACCTTGCAAGTTTCAAGATGTTTCCTTAACATTTGCTCTCATCACTTTTTCTAAAAACTGTGAAGGTCTGGGCCAGGGGTGGCCTTTTCTTCCCCAGTAATTCTCTCTTTCCTTTACAGCACTGTGATATCGAGGTAGCTGCTGCACAGCAGTGCCTGCTATAAATGTCTGGGCTCCTGTGCCCGTCGCCTCTCCGGTTTTACCTGCTTTCATAGGTTGTCTCCTTCCCCATAACTGTCGATGTTTACAGGCCAGACTCTCCCAGGTGGAGCAGAAGTAGCAGAGTCTGTCAGAGCCTTTCAGAGCTGTTCTGTAACCGATATGCCTTGCATCATGCTATTGTCGTAAGCTGTTTTTTTTTTTTTTTTAATTCATTGTATTATTTATATGGCAGGCGCTTTTATTCAAAGTGACAAGTGACTGTACAGTTGACAGAGCAGGGTCAGCTGATCCCTGGAGCAATTGGGGTTAAGGGCCTTGCTCAAGGGCCCAAAAGGTGACATCACTCTGCCAGAAATGGGATTTGAACTACTAACCTTCCGATCACAGGCACGGAGACCTCACCACGCACCACCCCGTTAATCTTAAGTGCCTTTTTTCCCCCCCCTTTCCAGCTCTATCGCTGACCTAGGAGATTCTAGCCAGTTATCTTTCCTGTAGCCATGCTGTATCAGAAGCTGGTTTGGGCAGCAGGACAGACTTGCCTGTGGAAACGGGGGCCGTGCCGCAGAACCGGGGTTCCTCCTGTGATGTGGTGTTAATGGCGGCCCCTGTCGCTCTCTGTCCCATAGTGTGGGGTTTCTCAGTTCTGAGTGTGACGCTGGTGAGCGCCTTCTCCCTCACCGGCGTGTTTGTGGTGCCCTGCATGAAGACGCGCTTCATGCACAAGGTGCTGATCTATTTCATCGCCCTCGCCATTGGGACCCTCTTCTCCACTGCTGTCTTCCAGCTCCTGCCTGAGGTGCAGTAAACCACCAACCAACCCCCCCCCCCCCCCCAAACCAGTCTCTATCTCCCTCCCAAAGTAGGATTGCCACCAGAAAAGTATCCAGCTGTTTTTTTTTTCCCCTTTTTTCCCCTTCCTTCTTGGGGGTCCCCTTTAACAGAGAAGGCATGCTGGGAAATTAATACTGCATTTGATGACTGATTCTGCTGAGGGTGTACAACTGATTAACTTCTCTGTGTCGCTCACACTGCACCCCAGGCTTGTGTTTGCACTTACACTGTCCTCAGTTTGCTGGTTATCTAGCGTCCAAATGAAAATGTGCAGTTAGGTATATTTTAAATCATACTGAATGTAGTTTAGGGTGTGAAATTTGGTCCAAGAATTGCATTTTCTATAGGAAATTAATTTAGGGTGGGGAAATAAAACGATAGTATGAGGGCTAAATCAATATAACCTGGAGTTAGGAGATTCTCGTGACCCACCGGCTTGTTTTTTTTGATGAGGCCTGACCTTTGCACTCTGGGTCAGTGGCCATGTCCCAGGGTTCATTGCAGTAGTGCAGACACACCTGACTGGCTGCTGTGTGAGCTGGCCCGGTTTGATCGGGGGAGCGTGCGCTCACTTGGCCGGAGAGGCCTCTGGCTAGCTGAAGTCTCTCACCCCACTAATTGGGGTGGGGCCATCGGCTGGCGGGCTCTCTTATTTCAGGTGTGACAGGAGCCATTCTGTGTCCTCATGAGTACCTTCTCTCCCTTGCATTGTCCTTACGTCGCCTGAAGCCGAAATGCCGTCGGCACCTGTAATCTCGGGGTGTATTGAATCAGAGTCGGTCTTCTCATCTTCCTCAATCTCTACACGACTGTGATGATCATTCACTTGAATAAGTAATTGTCTCCCAGGATAGAGGTGTCCTTATGTCCAGCCGCTGCTGCCTGACCGTTGCTAAAGACTTCCTTCCTTGCAGGCATCAATGCCATATTGTCCTCATGATTCACTTGCCATTTTATGACAGCGGTTTGATCATGCAGTTTTTTTTGTTGTAAAGAAAACCTGCATGTCAACGGATGCATGCTGATAAATGAGTGATTAAAGGAAAAAAACAACAGATTTTCTTCTTTTTTTCTCTTTCCCCCTACCTTTCCACCCTATTTCCTCCTTGTCTGGCTCTCTGTGCTCACGGCCAGTTTGGGGTTATGGGTTCCTGTGCGTCACGGTCATCTCCCTGTGTTCCCTGCTGGGCGCCAGTGTGGTGCCCTTCATGAGGAAAACCTTTTACAAGCGGCTGCTCCTTTACTTCATAGCCCTGGCCATTGGCACACTCTACTCCAACGCCCTGTTTCAGCTCATCCCAGAGGTACCGTGGGGTGCTGGGTGACCGTTTTCCTGCTCCAAACCTGGGGGACCCTCCACCAGCCCAGGCTGATTCCACCAAAATTGATATGATCGCCATATATATGACTTATGGTCCCTAAACTGTACTCGGTCACCATTTTTATGTGGTGGCAGCTGGAAACGGCACTTAAAATCATAGCTGGTTTTGGGTCTCCAAGGAATAGAACTAGGAAAATGCTGGTGTGCCTCCTAGTAAACATTTAAAATGGGTTTCTTGTTCTAGTGGGGCTCTTGGTCCCAGTTTGCGTATGATATAGTTTAGCAGGAGTGTTTGTCTATCTGTATCTGCAGTCCTTGCTCAGAAAGGACTCTGTTTTTTTTAGTGTTATAATATTAATTTTTGCATTGAAAAAAGAAAACGATTAAATGTGCAGTTGTTTCTTTTAACATAACTTACATGTAACATGGCCTGTATTCAAAGGGTATTTTGATATTTTGTTCTAGTCCCTGAATTCTCCCTGTTTTTAAGCATGCCCACTTAGATGACTTTTGATAATGTCTCTAATAAAAAACAAATTAGACTTTACTTGAATATTCTGTGAAACGGACACCAAGTCTGACAGGCATAGTAATCACCGGATTTAGCTTTGCCTGTAGTAGCATTAAAATTCATATGATTCCAACGCCATATTTGTCCTGAGGAGTGGGCTAATGTACTGCCTTTGTCTTTGGGCTTTAAAGCATCTTTTATAACAAGTCTTAATAAGGCTGTCGGTTTTTCCATCTAGGCTTTTGGATTCGACCCACAGGAAAATTACTACATCTTCAAGTCAGCAGTGGTATTTGGGGGCTTCTACCTGTTCTTTTTCACAGAAAAGATTTTAAAGATGGTCCTGAAACAGAAAGACGGGGTGAGTGTATTTTAGATTTTTATGGGATTTAACAGGCAAATTAACGTTAATCTCTCAGTGGGATGTGCAGACATGAAACAGCATACCTAATGATTCTACTTTCATGCACTTTAAAAGATCACGGTGAAGCTAATTGTACTAAAGACATAATGCCCTCAAGCAGTGAGTCCAGGTTTGGGTTTCTTTGTGTGCTGTGTGAATTTAACTAATTATTACCAATATGTGTGATTCAGGCCTGGGGATTGTCACGTGGAGTATCACCAATCAGCTGTTGATGAGCCACAGAATTATAAAACTGGCCACTGTAGCAAATTCTAATTATCTACGACTGATGATGCTTGGCAGACGTATGTCTGTCAGAAGTTTTGTGGGCAAAAAGATTGCAATTACTAGATTTTTGAGTTATTTAGTGTGCGCATAGCTATAGTGAATGAGAAAAATGCAAGTTATTTAAGTTTAATATAGCATTGTGGTATATGTCCAAGTGAGTACTAAACCACAGGTATTGCCTGGAGTAAAATCGTAGATGCTGTCATAGAAATCAAAATTAAGTTAATCTTAAGATTCTGGAGAAAAAAAAGTAAAAGAGTTAGCAAAAGTTGGAGAGCTGATCAGTTTAAGTTTATTCATTTCTAAGGGGAAATTCAGGAGATGGCGACGTGAGTACAGTGTATTGAAACAGGCACACTTTGCTACAGAGGGCTTTTTGGCCTCTTGTTTTGATCCCGACGAAAAGTTCTTACAGCTGCTTCTTGAGGAATTTTAGGTTTAGGTTATTACTGTACCTCATTGAGTGGTTGAAGTCTGGATTTTAGTATCTTAGCTTGCCTGTGGTGTTTCACGTGTTCCTCTGTTTGTAGAAAACCCATGGGCATGGCCACAGCCACTTTCCAGCTGAGCACTACGCCTCCAAGGCGGATGTAGAATCAGGGGCTACGGAGAAGCTGCAGAATGGAGAGGCAGGGGTGCCCTCTGGTGGACTGGACCGAGCACTGCAAGGGACAGCTGAAGGTGAAAGGGTGCTGAATGCGGGGCAGGCCCTCCAGGTCAGTTTGGCGATAACATCATGATTTTAATGCTAACTGTGGCCTCCATAACACATAACCTAGAGATACATTATCTGTTTTAATTAACCATCAGAGAGGTGAAGATGATCTGGGAAGTTAAATACTCCCAGGTACCGAGCAATTTCATAAAACAGTGTTTCCGAACCGGATCCTTGGGGACCCCCAGATAGTCCGGGAATTGGCAGGGAGCAAAGATGTGGACCATCTGGCAGGGAACTAGGAGAGAGCAAAATGTGGACGGTCTGAGGGTTCCCAAGGCAGCCTTATACCACAGGCATCAAACTCAAGGCTGGATATGGCACAGATACGATTATGCAGCTCAGGTGAAATAATATTGGTAAAGGATTTAACTCGACCCGCAAGGCCATTTTAGAATATGGACACATGTATTGGAAAAATCCTGAAATTACAATGTAAAAAAAAAAATCCCTGCTGTTCTCATTTGTTCCACTGGGGGGGGGGGGCTGCAGGAAGATAATGTCTGATACTGAAAAATACAACTTGCAAGACCACCTGTGAACAGACGAAGTAAATAAATTATTGGCTGGCCCAAAACAACAGCAGTAGTCAGTGATGCAGCTGTGAAAGCTAGCTACAAAACATCTAGCGAAATAGCATCAAAACCATACACTGACGGTGAAGACGTGCGTGCCCACAGCTGCAGAAGTCGCATGTCTTTCACAGCTGTCTGATGCAAGTGTGACGAGAAATGTAGCATCAGACAAGATTTCAGTTCCCACAGGCTGTTGATCATTTGTAGGTGATTGATGATCAACTTATTTGTGCATTCATAACATCCCTTGCTGTCCTCCTCCTTCCATAGATATATAAAAAACAAATGTTAAAAGTGTAGTTAATGTGGCCTGAGACTGCATAAGATCCAAAGTGGCCTTTTAACCGAAATGACCTTCACACCCCTACCTTTTTCTCTTTAAGATAAAGATGATTTTTTTGATGAGCATATTTTCAGGGTAAACTTCCACAGAGTAGTTTTAATAATAAATCCTTTAACGTTTGCACAAGTACATTGGAACGCTTCTCTTTACCTACCCCTTCTTGCACTCCATAGCTTGGGGGTCACAGCACAGGGTCAGCTGACGTGCACCCCCCCTGTAGCTGGGGGTTATGGCCCTTGCTCAAGGCCCACAGACATGTGACCATCCAGCCAAGGCAATGAAATGTTATATAAATGGAGACACAGGGATGTTGTGTTTGATGTCCTAATCCTCAGGTTGTTGCCCACAGGAGTCCCAGAGCTCAGGTGGGGGTGGCTGCTATTGGCTGAAAGGCACCGCGTACTCTGACATCGGCACGCTGGCCTGGATGATCACGCTCAGTGACGGGCTGCACAATTTCATCGACGGCCTTGCCATCGGGGCCTCCTTCACCGTCTCGGTCTTCCAAGGCATCAGCACCTCCGTAGCTATCTTGTGCGAGGAATTCCCCCATGAACTGGGTGAGCATCTTATCCTCCCGCAGATGGCGTACCGGGGTCTGCTTAACGGCTTTGTGAGATGTCTGGGATTGGATCAGAAATGTTGTGGGTTTAGATACCAGGAAGGGTGACAGCTGTGCATTAAAGAGATTTTCCTTGGGATACCTGGCAAAACTGCAAAAGTGGTAATAACCACTTATTTAAAGTGATATAAATATGAGTGATGTAAATATTTTTTGAAACGGCTGAAAAGCATAATTAAATGCATGCATAAAGTGAATGCAAAGCTATAAAGTTATATTGAAATGATATTTTCGATATGCTTAACTCATTACCTTAACCACATGTAGTTGAAGGTTTTGCTGTGCAGGACCATCTTTTGAATACAGTAGTGACCTCATGCCTGTCCTCTTCCCCCTGCTCGGTGTGCAAAGGTGACTTTGTGATCCTTCTCAACGCCGGCATGTCCATCCAGCAGGCTCTCTTCTTTAACTTTCTGTCGGCCTGCTGCTGCTACCTGGGCATGGGCTTCGGCATCCTGGCAGGGAGCCACTTCTCTGCAAACTGGATCTTCGCGCTGGCCGGGGGCATGTTCCTCTACATCGCTCTGGCTGACATGGTGAGGGGCAGCCGGCTGTTGGGGCCGAGTCACTTTGGAACGTAAACATTTGTGGGCACAGAACCTCCAACCTTGATGGCTTAGACTTAGCTGCTGTTTTCATTTCTCTTAATGTCCTCAGCCCGGAACGCAGGGTTTCAAAACAAGTAATTTCAGGTTAAGAATAAAGACAAACCTACAACCTCAGCAAATAGGCTATATTCAGGGTTTAACAGTTAAAACAGGCTATGTTTTTCACATAATAGTAGGCTAGTCATTAAGGTTCCAAAGGGGTGGAAAATTTCCAGAAACTTTCCATGGGAAGTTAAGCTGCGAAATTTTGGAAATATTGATTTCCATGCGAGCTGTCAGATACAGCAAAGAAAGCAAAATGTATGAATGATATGACATAGAATATGATTTATAAGCAGTGCGTTATGATGCAGATGCTTATTTTGGGGTGTTTTTACGTATACATAATTACTCACCAGCACTTGCTTACACATTGACATCACTATTAGTTCCGTAGATGTTTTTAGTTCAACTATATTTAAGTTCCCTGTTATAGGCCAACCTGTAATTTTGCATATTTTCAGATTCCCTTTAATTTCATATATTCCCATATAAAGTTTCCAACTTTGAAAATTCCCAGAATTGTGCTACCCTACTCTACTCATACACATAGGTATATTTCACTTGCAAAAACATTTGCAATAACAGGTCATAGATCTGCACAAGCAGTCCACATATTTGTGTGTTCTTTCAATTTTTAGCGCAATTGTCACCTTTGATTTGTTTGCCCTTGCAGTGAATATCAGTGCAGTCTGGTCTTTTAAAATTGATCACATGTGACCCTGAAGTGCCCAATGTATGATAGCACTTTGTTACATTTGTCAGAATGGGCAAAAGGCGAGTGGTTCCCATTGTGGTGGCTTACAATATAAGGATTGCACTGATCAAATATCTGATTTATCTTAGTTTGACAGTTTTATATTCACCTTTCCTTAAGCAGGCGCTTACATCGTCAGGCATTAAAGATTTTTTCGCACTGGCCCTGTTTCATTAGCCGCACTTATGAGAGTGACGAGGGCCTTTCAAACACCCCTCTGAACGTTCCAGGATAGGCTGGCTATGTAAAAAACAAATTAGGCATAGCAGCCTGTTTTCCTTTTCTTTTGTGGGATCCTGCAAGTCATTTTTTTTCTCACGCTCCTGCAGGCGTATATCAGTCGCTTCCTGCCTGCTCCCGCATTCTAAAATGAAAATAGTTTTTTTTTTCTTCTGGGTACTCTGGTTTCCTCCTGTGGGATTGAAATATGCAGTTAGGCTAAATTGCCCATAGTGCCTGATTGTGTATGTTTGTCCCTTGTGATGGACTAACATTCCATCCAGAATGTACCCCAGACTTATGCCCCATGCAGTTTTCTGCCTTTTGCTGCTCCTATTTTATGCCATTAAAGAGGTGATGCTTTCAACAGGTGCTGCTGTTTTGCCAGTGTCATAAATGTTTAATATTAATATGCTTAAACATCTTTTTCCTTTCAAACAATATAAATCCTGTAAATATGTACAGCATTCCTACTATACACCGACGAACTGGATCATTAAAACCACTGACAGGTGAAGTGAATAATGTTGATCTTGTAGTAGTGAAACATTTCAAAGGCGCCATTTAGGGCTGGGCAATATCATATCGATATTATATTGCGCATGTGCAATAATCACCAGGGCTTCAGATGACAGGCACAGCATTTGGCCAGATGCCAGCTTTTCGGTGCTATACGGACATTTATTTACGCCCACAATTTAAGCAGTTTAGTAGTATGGCTAAAATATTAATGAGGCTTTGTATGACGTCCAAAACTCATTATTAGTATAAATACGGCATATCCTTATGTTTCATAAATGTGTCAGACTTTGAACTGCAAAAAGTACCACCACACCGCCGATGTCTTTTTACGTTGTTTATCCACAAGATCTCCTCTTTTAAAAGATGTTGTGGCTGCTCTTCTTTACTGCGACTTCAGTGCATATTGCACTGAGGCATACCAAACCGTAGTATAACAAACCAGTATTATGTGGGGTGCTCCGCTAATCGAATTTAAGAAACATAAAGTTTATACAGATTACAAAACGCATATCATTAATATTTAAGCCATACTTCTAATCCTCTTACCAAATTATGGGCGTAAATTAACGTCCGTATAGCACCGAAAAGCTGGCGTCCGGCCAAATGCTTCGTCTGTCATCTGACCCGGCGGTGATTATTGTGCATGCGCGATATAATATCGATATGATATCGCCCAGCCCTCGCGCCACTATATATTAGCCAAGTAAACGGTTAGTTGTTGAAGTTGATGTTTTGGAAGCAGGAAAAATGGGCAAGCCTATGGATCCTGAGCAATTCTGACTTGGGCTAAAATGTGATGGCTAGACGACTGGGTCAGAGCATCTCCAAAACGGCAAGATTTATAGGGTGACCTCAGTATGCATCGGTCAATACCTTCCGAGGAAGACCCACTGGCAAAGTGTCGATGAGATCACGTGCACCGAAGGCTCATTGATGGGCGTGGTTAGCGAAGGCCAGCCCATCTGGTCTGATCCCATAGGAGAGCTATTGTAGCACAAATTCCTGAAAAGGTTCATGCTGGCTATGATAGGAAGGTGTCAGAACATGCAGTGAATTGCAGCCTGTTGTGTATTGGGCTGTGTAACCGCAGATCAGTCAGGGTTCTCATGCTGACCCCTGTCCACGGCCAAAAGCACCTACATTGAGCATATGAGCTTTAGAACTGGACCATGGAGCAATGGAAGAAGGTGGCCTGGTCTGATAAGTCACATTTTATGTTACATCATGTGGACAGCTGGGTGCTCCTGTGCCGTCAACCTGGGTAGAAGTACCCCAAATACACCCCTTTATGGCAGCGGAATTCCCTGATGACAGTGGCCTCTTTTGGCTGGATGATGCGCCCTGCCACACTGCAAAACTCTCCAGGAATGGCTTGAGCAACACGCAGTGTTTCAGGTGTTGATTTGTCCTCCAGATTCCCCAGATCTCAATCTGACCGAGCATTTGTGGGATGTGCTGGACAAACAAGTCTGATCCATGGAGGCCCCACCTCGCAACTTATAGGACTTAAAGGATCCGCTGCCAACGTCTTGGTGCCAGATACCATAAGACACTTTCCGAGGTCTTGGGGAGTCCATGCCTCAATGGGCCAGAGCTGTTTTGATGGCACAAAGGACACCTATACAGTATTAGACAGGCGGTTTTATTGTAATGGCTGATAAGTGTAAACTTTTCATAAAGGAAGTTCCCATTAACCATTTCCAGTTTAAACCAGTTTGTACTGCAAAAAGATTAAATATGACTGATGGTGAAATGCTTAGTGAGATGGAAAGCATCATGCAAATTAGATTGTGATCACTGTTCCGAATAGCAGCCAGCAGATGGCCTGTTTTATTGCATAAGAAATCAATTGGGGAGTCTATATAGCAGATTCATACTGCAAAAAAAAGAAACCCACTCAGAATGTTCAAATTGCTTTGAATTTTCTTGTTTAATAAGAAATTGTTCTTTTAATGGAAAAATTGATACTTTGGATGTACATAATGATTAATGGTACATAATGGTTCTCTCTCCCTAAGCATTTTCAGTACACTGTTTGTGAAGCACATTGACATCAGACTCAGGTCTAACATTAAGTCTTGAATGCAGATGGATAAACGTAACTGGTGTTAAAACAGTGTATGTGAAACTAGTGATGTGTTTCATACATTTTGTGCGTTGATGCTGTGCAGCTTTTGGATATTTTTGAAGACGACGTAGCTGAGATGTCGCCCCTGATCGCTTTTCTCGGTTTCTCTCTCCCTGTCCAGTTCCCTGAGATGAATGAGGTCAGCCGTGAGGAGGAGGAGAGCGGAGGCAGTGCCTCTCTGGTGACCTTCGCCATTCAGAATGCAGGACTGCTGACGGGTTTTTCCATAATGCTGCTCCTTACCATGTACTCTGGGCAGATCCAGCTGGGCTAGGCCTCATGGCACCGCGTACCTGTACGCTGTTCTTTCCTCCTCGCAGACCCTGACTGTCGGTCACACTGTGCTCAAGCAACTGGATGGGCTGGACCTGTGCCCCGACCCTTCCCCAGTGTATGAAATCACAATTAGAACAAGGGAGAAACTCTTATATGCAATGGTAGTACTCTACTGCGATATGATTGGCTCTCTCATTTTAGATTCTCTCTGAGACCAAACTCTGAGGACATTTCACTGCAACAGTCCTGGTGACTTGGTGCTGTTTGTTTTTCTCTCAGCAAATGGAAAATGACTGGAAATCAAAGGTGACAGGCTTTCTTGGCTTGAGTTGCAGTGCAAGATTGGAATAGCTTTAGATTTCCTCCATGAGGTGTTCTTTTGGGCAGTGCTAATGTATGTTCATTTTATACAGTGTGCACACGAACAAGGAATCAGACTGAACATGGCTGGAGCACAGACCCCAATTATAATCTTCTTGTTATCGTATGTCTTGTATATTATGTATGCCCAGTCAGGTATCTTACTTTGCTCCTAGAGATTGATGGAAGATGTTTGCTTGTTTGTGTGGCCAGATTAACTTGACCACATTTAAACCAAAAAAAGAAAAAGAATGAGTGATCTGAACAAACAGTTCAAGTTTTAAATTTTCATTTTGTTTATTTGTCTGTCTTAATATAAGGAGATAAACTAATTCCTAGCGACCAAATAAGAGACTTTATCTGTAAGGCTTTTTAAGTTGTATATGTCATTGGACCATTTTTCTTTCATTTGTATTTTAAATGACTGGATTCTCCCCACCACTGTGCTCTGGTCTGCCTGGTGTGCTGATGTTAACCCCTTGTTCTGTGTCCAAAAGAATGCTATCCTTGCTCTGTACATACTTTTCCACTGGAAATCAAATGCTTCACTGACAGATGTCAGTTGGTGATCTAATGATCAGATATACAGAATTGAGACTGCAACAGTTGTATGTACTGTTGCGTAACCATGGCAATTATAGCAGTGCTGTTTCAGTGAGGAATGTTATCCTGCTGCTCCCCTCCCCTAGACAGATTACCCATAGGACCCTAGCAATTTGATCAGAATTAGTAGGTGGGTGGAAGGGTGTTTTATTGGTTAGCGTTGGGGTAATTTTTCAGGTGTTTTTTGTTTTTGTTGTTTTTTTCCCTTTTTTAGGGGCTGTTGGCAGTTTATGTTCTCAACCACAAGTATTTTGTAACACTTGAGCAAAGGATAATCTGACTGTAATCAGGGTTCCGTTGCTTAGATAAGCTGACACTTGGTTTTTTTAGGATTTTTTTTTGTCAGTGGCTTGAATGGCAGTTGAGTATTTATTATATTTGAGAAAAGCACCCTGTGACTGATGATAGTGTAGGTATTGAATGCACATTTGGATTGTGTGTTTGTATTTTAACTGGTTTTATGCCTCTTTCTCAATATTTTATTTATTCCAACTTTCATTACAGACAAGCTTCAAATTTTGGTGGTCTAAGTGCTGTTTGAAAATGTGATCAGAAGAGGGCAACAGTTTGATAGTCACAGAAAATCACTGGCATACAGCAGCAGGAGGCGGCTTGTCTGGTCCCTATGCAAAAAAGGCTTACACCCACAAATTTAATAAAAGAAGTTAAAATTGGCTGTGTGATTTTTTTTTTTTTTTTTTTTTTTTTTTTTTTTTTTTTTTTTTTTTTTTTTAT
>JAODJW010000040.1:14173100-14184536 GCA_026777045.1 Hyperopisus bebe
TTTTTTTTTTTTTTTTTTTTTTTTTTTTTTTTTTTTTTTTTTTTTTTTTTTTTTTTTTTTTTTTTTTTTTTTTCTTTTTTTTTTTTTTTTTTTTTTTTTTTTTTTTTTTTTTTTTTTTTTTTTTTTTTTTTTTTTTTTTTTTTTATTTTATTCCTTGTGGTATCAGATCTTTATGGTTGGGGTCATACAATATTGTTTTTTTCTATTAAAGATATCTTGTAATCATCGCAGATGATAGTAAGTGCTTACGTGAAATACTAAAGTTCATTTTCCAAATTCATATTTACAAAATTTGAGGATATTGTTTCACTTGGATTTTTTGAGTTTAAGAATAACAAAACATGGTTATACTTGAATTTTGTTGTGTTCTACTTTAAGCTTTTGTGAGATAGAATGACTATTTTAGGACAAGCTTTAAAATACTGGTTTTTATCTGCACATACAATTTTGCACATGAGTTTATGGTGCATTTAAGTGGATTTTGAAAAGGGGTTCATTAGAGCCCTTCATTATCAAAAATCAGCAAATTTTCCTCATTTTGAATAAGTGGACATTTTTCTTTCAGTTTTGGTTGCCAGTGAATTTCATTCCTGGAATCATTTGAGGTTCTGTCCTTTCTATCATGTTATCATTAACACTTGTGCCTGCCTAGTCAAAGTATTATTTGTAGTTTTATTTTACAAGCCATGTGAAGGACCATTTTTACTTCTTTCTTAAGCCATACTTTTAAATGGAGCTATGTAAATCTTATTTTTATTTTTTGTACAACTTAATTGTACTGTTTAACTGATCCACACTGTTCTGATCGTAGAACTGAATAAAACCTTTACCTTTGGGTAGCCTTACAAAGAAATGGTTCCATCTGATTTGAGCAGATGTTAGTTCATAATTTTAAGCTTTTCTTGTCGTATTTAATACCGTTTTTATGTTGAAATTTATGATGGTCTATAAAAAAATAACTACTTTTGCTGGGTTGAGTGTGGGGATATATGAAACACTTCACTTGAAGGGGCACAAGTAGCTTGGTAGCTCAGTTACTATTGAAGTACAAATCATAAATATAGTAATGAAAATACATGAACTGATATGATTGACTAATGATGGACAAGCATGGGATCAGTGCATAACTAACACTTAGTTTCTGGTTAATGAATACAACAAAGTAAGAGCTACAGTATGTTAGTGGTGCCCCCTCAAGTAAGGTGTTGCCAAAAGTATGCATTTGATCTACAGACGTACCCTGAAATGTGCCAAATAGAAAGCAGATTAAAAATAAAATTTGTTGAATTCCCTTTCAGTTTCAATAGATTCAAACAGAAGTATTTAGATATCTGGAATCTGTGTTTATCAATCATTGTATCCTGTGCAAACAATATTTGCATGAATATGACTGAAAACTGATTTTGGATAAGCACTCCTATAGTGAATTCTGTCCCTCTCCATCGTGAAAATGTGCTGTGGTTTATCAGGGGGTTTCCATAGTGTTTTTTAAAAAGGCATTCATTTTAATAGGCGGCTAAGATGTGTAGTTAATAAGAACTGCAAACTGACATCAAACACATATTAAAAGGCATGTATGGTCATACCATTTGGGAATGCCTTGTCATAAACAAATCTGAATTGTTGTACTTCGTTACTTTTACATACACATGCTTCTTTAGAAGAGTGATTGTGTTGTGCAACATGTTGAGGAATCATCTAAGTTCCATGATGGTGTTTCACACATTATGGCCTAGGAGCAGAAATGAACGGAAATACTAGGGTGGCCAGATAATCCATGTCATCCCGGACACCGTGAGCTACTTCAGGTTTTACAAGCTACCTTAAAACCGAAAGGCTCCTGCGCTTGACTAAATTGCTAAGTTCTTCTTGTGCTTTTACTGGTTTGTTTCCTTGACTGAAAGACTCATCCAGCTGTTTCACATTAACATTAGTGACACGTGCATGATTATAGGAGACTGACCAATCAGCACGCAACAAGAACTCGGTGCTAAGTGAAATCCAGGTCATTTTAATTGAAATGGTAGGTTATAAATCCTGTCCTAGCACAAGGTATCCGGGATGACATGGATTATCTGGTCACCCTAGAAATACTGTTGTGAAAACATGCCAGAAAGCAGCATAAAGATCTGTTACTCACCTTCTATAACTACTGCATTAATTTATATAGTAGAATCTGTACCCAAAGTGACATGCAAGTGAGGATAAGAGAGCAGAGTCAGCCGGTCCCTGGAGCAATCTAGGTTAAAAGCCTTCCTCAAAGGCCCAACAGTGAAATCACTCTGCCAGCCATGGGATTCAAACTGGTGACATTATGATCCTAACCCACAGAACTACATCGTCCCCAAATACAGCCCGTTCAATACTTGGGTCAATGTAAAATGTAGGCTACATTTTGAAGCTGTCTGATATGCGACAGTTTGACGAAAAAGCACAATTGTATTTATTACTGTGTATTACTGTGTGCTTAGTACTACGATCTATTTGTTTACTGGTGTATAGCCCCGGTCCACTTTTTCCTTCTTAATATTATTGTTCATTACAATTTTATTGGGGAAAATGGTTTTTAAAGAAAATGTTTTTGCTGAGTCAACACTTCAATGCACTACGTTACCCAGAGATTAGAGCGCCCAGCAGCGCTCATTGGCGCCATATTGTAGGAAATCCGTCGCGGGACTGGCGGATTACGGAGTTTGTTTAATCCGGGAGCACGAGAAAGAGCACGAGAGCAGTCTGCTACCTAGCCGTGGGTCAGCCTGCGGACGGGCGCGAGGGTAGCAGTTTCACTCCCACGCGCCTAGATGGACTGGAGAATAAAGCGGCACTGGCATTCTGCGGCATTTAGATAGTTAACGTGATTCTTTTATCGTAAGCAAAGTGGGGGAAACTGATTTTTTAAAATATTAAATTTATGTATTTTTCAAACAGCCATTTTCCCATACGGTCTGCATTTTACTTTGCTACCCCGGGTAGCTAGCTAGCTAGCTAATCCCGTCAGTCACAGGAATTGACAGCAGCTGGATAGCTACCCAGCGAAAGCTGAAACCGGTAGTTAGCGAGCGTGTTACGAATAACAGCATTTCTGTAGTCCGGGAGGGTCCCCTTAGTTCCCTTCCCACCTCGCCGGGTAGGGACACCCGTCTAACTGTAATCCTTAAACTCGGGCTGCTAGCCGACCGGCTGGCTAGCGGGTAACGAGGCGTTTTACTTATTTATTTTTATTTTTAACAACCGAACGAAGGATTTATCAGATTGTGACGAGCTAATCAAATTCCCGAGGAGAGCGAAAATGTCAGGGAGACAAGACCCGAATAAACAGTCTACCACCGAGCGTCTCATTAAAGGTAAGACTCAGCCCCGTTTCCTTGTGACTGGAGACCCCTATCCGGCTCGGTCGCCCGGATCCGCTAGTTTCACGGTAGTCGCTGTCTTGGTTTAGCTGGTTGAGTATTTATCAGCAGCCGGCTGGCCGTTGTCTGTCATCTCATTTCGGCGCTTCTCTTCTGCGGCCGACCTCGGTGTTAAATGAGCTCGCATAAAACCCATCCAAGCGGCATTGCTCGCCTGTCTGGCTGTGTGCTAGTACGACATGTCTGGGTACGATTAATTCAGTACTAACCTTCTCTCTTCCTCTGGTTACCAATATTTTCTGTATTTTCACGTTTAAATCGACCCAGTAAACCCGGGTGGCAATCGCGTCCATTTAACGGCGCCGACGCATTTTTAGCGAGACACAAATCATCTACTTTTTTTTACTAGCCGAAGCGCAGTTTACTTATCCGATGGGTGAATATTAATGAAAGCTAGCCACGATGTTCCATCAAACTGCTGTTAAAGAGAATACACGAAGGCTGCTAACTTTGTCCAACTTTCTGCTTATCTACAGCAACATTTAGATGACTGTTGGATTTACTGGTATTATTGTTGTGACTTGGGGCCACAAATGTTTATTTGTAACAAGGGTAAGCGTTTTTAACGCCTACTCAATAAGTCGCCATTTGATATAAAAGTTAGCGTTTGCAGAAGGACAGTTAATATCGCTTGTTAAGGCATCGCTCCCGCCGCTATAACTACAATATTACATTATCTACATTGACTAGTTATAACCACACCTTTCAGCGCCAGTTGTCTGGTACAAGATGGTCTGGGATGCGGGGCTGGGTGTTTCGAAAGTTTTGTACCATCAGAGTAAATGTAAACGTTTATTTTTAAGTGTGACATGCTGCAGTTAGTATGAGAGAGACTCGTCTCCAGAGAGGACCCTCAGTGCGGTTTTAACAGCCGCCGAGCTCTAAAGTTTGTAGAAACCTTTTCCTATCAGACAAAAGCTAACAGTGAAACGCGTTTCCTAGTAATGAAATGTTTCTGTTAACAGTCGGAGCGAAGCTGTTACATGAGCGATGTGTTGATTATGGCTTGTAATATGTTGTTATTGCTGTTGGACGTGGCCGTCGCAATTTACTGCAGATTCGATCTGTACAAACTAGTTGTTAGTGGATCATGAAATCTGGATGAAAACTTTGGATGTTAACTTTGAATCTTTTAGGTTGCAATGAATTTAGAAATTAAACAATTTATTTGCTTGCTCAAGTTTGTCGTTTCTTTTGTAGCTGAAACTAAGATACCTTGCGGAGTTTTTTAAAGCGTGCAGTGTGCGCTGTTTCTGGCAAAAACGTACTTAGCTTTAAAGCGAAGAAAAAGAAATAACGGATTCTGGACATAAAGACAATTAAGTACATAAATCAACTTTAAATTTATAATCAGTTGCTTATACTTTTGTGGATTTATTTTTATTGTATGATATCTATTAATCTCAGCTTTACTGGGTGTTATGCATGTTACAATGGAGACTGCATGTTAAGGACTGCTTTGCAAAAACTGAAGCATTTTAATCCTAAACCTTCATCGACTCATGACCAGTGTCAATGCAAGAGCAAGCTGAAATACTAGTCGTAAGCCCAGTGTTCCTTGTCTGGTTGGTTCACAATTGGTCTCAGCCATTGATGGTCGTTCTGTTATGGGCTGCTGTTTAACCAACATTTGGAATGTATGTGAAGGTGACCCATTGTGTTGGCTTAGCCAAGCTGGTGATGTAGACGGCCATATGAATGGAGAAGTTATTTGGAGAAAAGCTTTATGTTGGCCTGCATTGCACTTTTGACGAGAACTATTTTTTGCCTCTCCCTCATGTTATCCCAACTTCATTGTTTCATATGCATGTATATTGCATTTAAAATATACTCTTGAAACTTATTAAATTTTGTCCCATGCTGTGGAACTTAATATTATTAATATTATTAATACAGTGGGTAGGTAAAAGTGAGATGCTTTGCCTTTTGATTAATACTGGTCCCTATGAATTGTGTTTCTCTACTGTGGCCTGTGATGCAGGCTTAGGATATCTCAATATGTTATTCCTCATTCAACCATATTTCTGCTCCTAGAATCCCATCAGCCCTTGCAAACTTATTTGCAGGTCAATGAATAATTTAGTGTGCAAGCAAGTAAAAGCTGAGTAACTGAAAGGAGAATCCTTCCCCACTGAGCTCCTAGGATCGGTTCCTGGTGGAGCTAGCTGCGGTGCTGGTGATGCAGAGAGCAAATGAGCACAAGGGAAAGAGGGATGGGTATTCAGCAAAGGCCTAGAGCTTCAGGCAGTCCACTAGCACTCCAGAGGGAACCCACTTTCTGGTGTCATGGGGAGGAGCAAGATAGAGATGGAAGTGGTGGCAGTTGACAGGAATACCATTTCTGTTCAGTGTCTGCATGTTGGGTCCTCTAAATCTGCGCTGTTCCCTTATGAAGGGCAGTGGGTGAATTGGGCCAGAAGCTAATGTCATTTGTTCCCCCTCGGACTGTATATGAATGACTTCCACACACTATAAATTCCAAATGCTGCCTGTCTGCCGCCTTTAACTCTAAAATGTAAAGCAAGGAATCTATTTAAACAAAGCCGAAAGCTTGGTGGTGTGTCTTGCTTGTGTTGTGTTCTAATATCAATTTTACTAAGACAAGTATTTGTGATGGTCTTGTTTTTATTTGCTGTTATTGAAAGCCATGCCCTGTAGGCCACGAAGGTGAAAGCAGTAGCTGCACAGAAACCTTAAAATTCCCTTTACGTGAGGATAGGTATATGAGAAGCCTATGTCTGGTTTAGTGTCTTTGATAATGTGTAGTCGTAAAGGCGAAGCGGACTGGAGTCTGTTGCACTCTGCTCTGATTTGTGCATGCTTGTTTATTTCTCTTGTGTTGTGATCCCTATGGTAACGCTCCACTAGGGCTTTCGTCTTCAGGGTGTTGGAACATTACCGACAGGGAGTTATCGACGCCCCACTGCATCTTTGGCACCCGGCTCGTCGTTTTGGAGTACAGCAGAGCAGAGATTGCTTACATCTCCAGCACTGTGAAACTGCTTGGCTTATGAATATGTACGTCGAATATATTTGCTTCTTAGGTCATGTGAGGAGGAATTGTGAAAAGGTTTTTTTTATTATTATTATGAAGGAGTGAATAAAATGTGTGGGCTTTGTCATAGCAAGTGGTAATGGTAGGGCAGTATGGGGAGAGGGTGTGAGCTTAGGTAACTGAGCGGTTGATCAAACTACACTGAAAAGGTCAAGGGCATAACGGTAAAGGACTCCTTGACCCAGTGCTTCTGAATGGTATCTCCACTGGGACTAGAAGATAAGAAAGCAAGAAACGTTTGTCTTACATCTAGGAATGATGCACGTCTGGACTTCTAATCTTTGGTGACTGTGCTTTGTTACAGTGAAGTGTGTTTGAACCATGCGAAATCTAATCACTGAGAACAGTATTGAAGAACAAATCTGAAATTGATGAGGAACAAGGTTTGACAGTTGAATCATTTTGCATGTACGACCATGTGTGATTTACCTACAAAAAATGAAAGGCTTTGGCATGCATCTGGGTCTTGGAATGTTGTGCACCGGAGAATTTGATGCTGGGCATGTAACACTGTGGTGCATAACAAATTAGTCCACATCCTATCTTTGTCAGAATCCCGCATAATAAGTTTTGAACCTTTTAAAAGTAAGCATGATTTTCTTTGTATGCCAGGTCGGACTAAAATTCTGACAGAATATATAGTTTTAAATAATATTGTCAAGTTATGCAAGCAGTCAGTACCAGGTCACAGATTATAGTGAATGATGATGCTGAGGTGCTAAATTGGATTTGTCATGGGATGGGTTTGTAATTACTTCCACATTCTACAAGTTTTGTCCAGCCTGAAGGCATTATTTACTTTGTCTCTCAGAACGGTTACACTGCTGCTGTGAGCAAAGTTCTATGATGGTCATATTTACTACTGGTTGACCTTGCTATTTAACCTATCTTGCTGCCTCTAATCTTTGTTATGAAAGATGAGATTGCATATTTCAAACTTTGTTATTGTATGAACAATTTTAGATTTTCAGAAATAGCCCTCCCACCCCAGCAAGTTTGATGGCTCACCAAATTTTTGATGTTTTTTTTTTAACAAAATAATTATAACCATCTATTATTGGTGCAGTAATACTGATTATTTGAATACTCTGAAGTCAAGCTGTGGTTTACATCCTATTCCACACATGCAACTGTTATAATGATGAGCTTGTTTTATTATATTTGTTTTTTTGTTAGTGTACACTGTGTCAAGTGGGAGCTGGCTTTTGATGGTCTGCAACATCACTCGTTTCCTAAAGACATCAGACCCATACTTGGAGATGCATTCAGATCCAGCTGGCCTGAAACAAATCAGTTTTATTACTGTGATGATTTACTGATTGTGATTATCCAAGGTTACTTACAATTTTAGCCATTTTTCCGCTGCATGTTTTACTTGAACAATTCAGGTTCATTGCTCAAGGAAAGTGCTACAGAGACCCTTCCTATCATTTGAATCGACAAACCATTTTCTTAAATTTGAGCATTTCTAACTCAGTTCTTGGCAAATGGTTTATTTGAAAAGATAAATAAAACCTTGTTAGCTACCAATCGCCTTGTCATTTAGCTTAAATTGCAACAAGTTTAGTAACATTGTGCCTGATAGCTGCTCTTTCATGTTGCAGATTGGGAAAAGTGACGATTAAACATGTAAAGTGAACCAAAAAAGGTGTATATAACAAATACTCAAGTCCCTACCTAGCACAAGTGATAATGATTTTATTTTGGACTTTTTCTTTCTAAAGAAGAATTTCAATTTATGTTTTTCATATAACACTTGGAATTAATTATCAGTCCATTCATTTCAGTTCTGTCTTTCAGGGTTGTAAAACTTGGACTTGGATGTACATTTTTTCACAGGTTTTTATGATTGTATGTTTTTGAAAATTGGAACCCAGTAATATTAATCTGGAACAAAGTGCAGCCTGTAAACCAGCTGAACATTAACAGTGCTGTGATTTTTATATTTTTTTTTCCCCTCTCTTCAATGTTTTTGCCAACGACTTGGTAGGTTGTTACCGTACATTAGTATTCTTTTTGTTTTCTGTTAATTTATTGATCATGTATGTTGCTGTGTGTTGCTCAATTGTGATGTTTGATAGTCCAGATGTATGCAGTAAAATAAGTAGAGGAGTGAAGCAGCAAAGAGGTATATAAAGTACAACAGCAGATAAGTTTCAATCAATGACAAGCCAACCTGCTAAGCTCCTGCGATACTATAACCTTTGCTTAAAATTCTGCCAATATCACTAGAGCCACTAGGGGCTAAAAAGATCATGTTTTTAACTATTACAAAATGTATATGCAGACCGCTAAGTTTGGCATTTAAATAATAATGCAATCATGGTCAGGCTATTGGAAGGAGGAATATGACTCTTTGCTCTGAACAATGAAATAGAAGAGCCATGTTTATTTTAAAGCTTTTTTAGAAATGCTAGTGCCATTTAATATATGTGGGGAGTACATTTTGTTTTCTGATTATTAAAATGCCCTCATTGTGGAATATGCTCGCAGACGGCGCTTTGATTATCAGTGAATCTACATTTGGTCTGTTTTAAGAATACAGAATGCGAAGGTGCTTAAGGGATTTATGTAGGCCGAATTCACAAGACCTGTTCAGCAGACTTGTCTGGCCTACATATGAAATTCACGAAGCTCTCTTAATGCTTGTGCTTGACTGCAATGTTCTCTGTGTGCATCCAGCAATCTGATTGAATTTTAACCAACCCAATGATTAATGCAAGCTTTAAGTATGTCAGGGTGTGTGCCATCTATTTATAAAACCCTGAATAAAGCTGTGAAATAACTGATCCAAATTTATCTGCAATCTGAAATATATTGAACCAGTTCAAAGTCAAATTGAACCAGTTCAACGTCCTTCCTAAATCAGACATGATCGCCAAGAATGATCTGACCTCGTTTTACAAGCTGTGTCTAATATGACAGCTGTGCTAATTAGTTTTTTTTAAATGAGTTGACCTGTTATTCAAGTGCACACTAAATTTGTACTAAAATTGAGCAGTTTGGTTTCATAATGCTCAAACAACACAATGCATATGCATATATTTGAAATAAAAATATAATGCATTATTTTAATAGATTATTTAAGTGCATAGGCAATAAACTACTATAGGTTTGATGGATATGTGAAGGCTTGACTTGAATCAGGGCTGCAGACTGGGACTATGTGAGAGTGTGTGAGTTAAAATTCAGCATGGTTTCATCTGTGCAAGTGTATGATCATTAGGATGTTTTATTCTGGCACGGGAATTGTGTTAACAAATTGTGATTGGAAGTTTTCTTCTTCACCAGTTCAGTATGTCTTTTTAAGATGTTTATTTTTGCTGATTTGATCTCCCGTACCTGCATGTAGGAGTACGTATGTATACGCACACTGATGATAAAATGTGCAAAACAATCCCTTTAGCTGTTGTGTTAATGGGTTCCAAAAATGCAGTTGTCTGTAACTTATTATTTTAAAAAACAAAATGAGAAGAGGAGGAGGCTGATGGAGAGGTCCAAAGACAAACGCAAGTGGTGATGAGTGTTAACATTAAAGTTCAGATTAAAATATTTTGGAAGTACAATAACCCATTTGACATTCATGGTTTCTGTCACTTATGAGTTGCCCATGAGCAATTAAATGGGAATTTGCCCGGCCAAAAAAAAGGTTGACATTTGAATTTTTCGTTGGACTGCCTTTAGCTTTGATTATGGCGCACATTTGTCATGGCATTGTTTCCACAAGCTTATGCAATATCTCACCCTTTATTTTCATCCAGATTTGCATTCATTTCTCACCGAGATACTGTATTGACAAGTGAGTTGAAACCACTCCATAAAGCCTCCTCCAGCACATCCCAAAGTCCTTCAATGAGGTTAAGGTCACAATTCTGTGGTGACCAAGTCATGCATTGTATATGATTCCTCATGCTCTCTGAACCACTCTTTGACAATTCGAACCCAATGAATCTTGGCATGCTTGTCCTGGAATATGCCCATGCCAACAAGGAAGAAAAAGAATTACCAGTGCATAGTTGTTAGTGCATACTTTTTCTTTAAGTGAAAGTTCTGGATGGGGTACACTACACATCTTTGTCTCTGTAACAAACTTTTAGGTAGCTGTCTTTGTGACCCTGGAATATTGCATTTCTTGCAGTAACTAGAGTGCCGTTAATTTAGCATTTTTCATAATGAGTCCAAAATGTAGTGTTCCCAGTGAATACAGTTGTAACTTTGTACAGAGGGGGACACAATTTAGAAGGTTTATACTGTATGTTAGGCCTATATAAAAAGGTCTTGATGGGAAATGGAAAAATTTGACATGCAAAGTGTACAGTACAGTGCTGTTTTAGAAAATGATGATAGATTTTTACATTATTGTGTGCAAATTAAGACAACTATTCATCAGCATGCAAGGTCATTGATTAATACCATGCTGCAGCAAAAAAATAGGGTGTTACCAAGTCATGTGCTGGTGCAACAAACTGAGAAAGTTGGTAGCACCAGTGTCATTACTGGAAAAGTTAGCGTGGAACCCTGTGAATTTTCTTAATTTAGTAACACTGAAGTTTTCTGTATGGGGTTTGAACCACAGGTTACGCATTCATATGTTTGTAATATATCCACTAGGGCTGGGTGATGCCTAAAAAAATAATTTACAATGTTTAAGTATTAAAATACACCAACCACTGAAGTACACATGGTCAAAGGTTACTTTATATCAGTAGTCACAGCTGTGCCTTAATTTAGGTTTTTCTATTTTTCTTAGAATTGAACAGAAGGCAAGGGGAAAAAGAGTTCTTTAGTGAAATCTTGCAATGCTTTCGTGTTACTATTAATAACTGCAGTGTCTGTTCAAAGTATCAAGGGTACAATGGAGTTATAACTGTAAAATTAAATGACGTAGACATTTACAGTAGGGAAGACTATGCACATCTTATAATTTTTATGCATATTTATTAGAGGTGTGTGTGGGTGTGTGTGTGTGTG
>JAODJW010000040.1:14184636-14221755 GCA_026777045.1 Hyperopisus bebe
TATTAGAGGTGTGTGTGTGTGTGTGTGTGTGTGTGTGTGGGGGGGGGGGGGGGTGATTCTGTTGCGTATTGCCATTCTTCAAGATGCCGATTTTAATGTCACCGTGAGTTTAAAAAAAAAAAAACTACACATCAATTTAAATATGGGTTACTGAACTTATGTTCATGTCTGATACTGCTAATATATTAGCCCAGTTGCACACAGCCTGATTTTGTTAAGGGACTGCCATGCATGAGTTTGGTACGGTGTTATAATGAATGAGTATGTGTGTGCAGAGACTTTGCCTGCACCATCTCAATTTAAAGCCACAACTAGCTGCAAGTGTGTGAACTTTCACTGAATGTCTCTATACCTCTTCCCTGAACAATAAGTACAGTTTAAAAACAAATTTAACCATTTTCACCTCTTTTAAACTCTTTCCGCAGGTTTCACCTCACCCCGTGTCTTGCCATTTCATTGACTGTAGCTCTTCATCACACTCATTGCCAGCTGCAACATTTTTCATAGTACAGTCTTGATTTTTAGCCTGCTAGATATCTGACGGGCGTCTGTGACGCTTTGGCGACTTTGTCCAGTCACGTCTTTTAACTGATAGTGCTCAAGTGCTGATTGGCAGTACCAACGAAACACTGGCCTCCCATCTGGGGCTTTTGTTGGAGATCACCAGCAACTTTGGATATGTTTCCAGAAGAATACCTGGTATAACAGAGGTGACAGACATTCTTAGTCTTACCAACTACTCTCTGGTGTAAGCATAATTTATTTTGAAGCCAAAATGTTCCCAAACCACTGAGTGATGTAGGAGAGTCTTTGAGCTCTAGCACTAGTCATAATAAACTCAAAGCATAATTAGCATAATTTTTTCTGTGTTGAACATCTACTTGTTTCAAACTTATTCAAAGTTTAGGTTTCATCCATGCCAAGAAATGTGTTCAAGAAATGTATTTATACCATTCATTGTGCATTTCAGAGTGAAAATGGGGTAACTGAAATGCACACCATGTATGTGTATACCGTTTCTACCCTTTACTTTATATGTAGACCTGAAATGCTCTTTAGCAAAATCTGTCTAAAAATTGTCATACATATAGACTCTGCAGTAATATCAATTTGGGCGGCCTCCACCAATTCCCACCCCTAATAGCCTGTGAAGACCTCTCCCCTCAATAAATCAATGGAGCTGCAAAGAAGGAATTTCCTTGTCTTGAAAGTAAATTGACAGTGATAAGCGCTTATTTTGTTCACATTCATGTAAATTGGGAAGCTTGAAATTCCTGCCTGGAATGCATCGCATTCTGGCTGCTGACTGGAAGATAGAGGTTGGTGATGTGACAACATCGATCTTCCCAGCTTACAAGTGAACACACTATTACTGGAACATTCAGTGCTTGTGAAACGCATTATAATGGTCGTGTTTTTTTTTTTTTACCCGTTGCAGTAGGAGGAGTGTAAGAACATGAGAGGGTGATGATTTCTAAGTATTTTACTTAGAAACAACTGTTAGCACAGTGATTTGCAGTCTTTGTAAAAACAAAGTTTTGAGAGGTGGAAGTAGCGTTTAGTAGAAAATCCCACTAAGCAAAGAACATGCAGTTGTGTGAGACAATGTGAGTGACATGAAAAAAAAGCAATAGATGATGTAGGAGTCAGTAGCTTGTGCTGTTTTTGCACTTGTTACAGCTTGTGTTGCATGAGAGGCTGCTATTGCAACAAAGTATAAGTGATGCTGTTGCCAGTGGAAGGAAAATTATGGGGCATTTTAAGCATTTACTACTTGCATATAATAGTGATATTAAAGGAAAACATTTGTTACATTGAACTGAATAATCAATATAAAACTATTATCGTCCTGCATTTCGTTTTGCAATGATGCTCCCCCTTTGTCTTGTTATAAATCCAACACACCCCTCTCCAACTGAATTTTGTTCAGAGTTGAAGGAAAACATTTGTTAAATTTTTAAAACAGTTCAATAGACGCATGACGTTTTCAAAGTAAATGAGCAGTCGTGTTAATCGCGATCTCAGTATTGACCCAAATAATTGTGATTTATTTTTTGCCATAATCAACCAGCACTACTCGTTGTGAATGGTAATATGGACATAAATGTATATCCATAACTACTCACCAGTCATACTTGCTTGCCACCTTGCTAAGTACACACTGCATAGCACAGTATTAGCTTTTTTTTTATTTTTGGTTGCTTCTTGCCACATAGATGTTACATTCTTGTAATTTCTTTTTCGTTTGTGCAATAGTATTACAGCTTTATTATTACATTATTATTTATTCTTTTTATTACTATTCTTTTAGTTTATTATCTAAACTAAAAACTTAATTGGTCCTTAACCATTTACCTAACTTGGTGAAAAAACTGTATACCATCGGACAGCTAGAAATATAGTATTTGTGCTACCCAGTAAACACAGTTTGTTGCGAAATAGTGTGTGTGGCATGGCTGATGAGGAAAAATTGATTCTAAGAAAGGTTCCACTTTGATCGTATGTATTTGGTTTATATGTGTGAAATTTGATGTCACCAATCTACTGTGATTTGCAAACTTTGCAAAGTTACTCTTCGTACACAGGTGGCAACACAATCAATCTTTTTAACCGACTGAAACATTAGTGCCCATGGGCAAACATGCAGAATATCTGGCTACGTGTATAGGTGTGAGCACATCGTACTCAGACACAGGGTCTTTCACATGTTCTGAAGTAACCAACCCAAAGTAAACACTTCAGACTGAAGCAAAAAATAACAATACAAATCTTGAATTTAATATTTAGTTCAAATTCATTTTTAATTTGTATTTGTTATAAACTGAGTTCAGAAGTGTGTGTGTGCAATTAGTGATAAATGGTCACTTGTACCGGAGACTTTTGAAACTTTCATATTAAAAATGATCAAAAAGTTGTTTTCTACAGTATAACGAGTCCATATTTTAAATGTACACTATTTTACATACCTCAGTAATTAAGGTTATTATAATGCTGCAGCCGATGTTTTGTGTAAGGATAGACTTGCTGGTTTAATGGATAATTAACATAACTGTATCCATCCATCCATCCATTTTCCAAACCGCTTATCCTACTGGGTCACGGGGGGTCCGGAGCCTATCCTGGAAGCAACGGGCACGAGGCAGGGAACAACCCTGGATGGGGGGCCAGCCCATCGCAGGGCACACTTACACACGCACACCTATGGGCAATTTAGTGACTCCAATCAGCTTCAGCATGTCTTTGGACTGTGGGGGGAAACCGGAGTACCCGGAGGAAACCCCACGATGACACGGGGAGAACATGCAGACTCCACACACATGTGACCCAAACGGAGACCTGAACCCAGGTCCCAGAGGCGTGAGGCAACAGTGCTAACCACTGCACCACAACTGCATCCATTCCTAAAAAAATTATTTGTATTATGGATCATGATTATAACCAGAAATAGCGTAATGTCATTTTGCCCATATCACCCACCCCTAGTTATTGCTCAGTTTCCATCCACAGTCATGGCCCCCACCACTCGCCTTCCCTCCCCCCACTCATGTTGCATTATAGGTGAGTTAAAATGTCAATGGGAAATATCTGTTGTATGGAGATTCTTTACAGTGACATTAAATTCAATGTCTAAGATGTAAGCAGAATTTGAATTCGACACTTGCTGGGCAATTTTTATTTGAAAAGGTTATTTAAAATATTTTGCTTAAAGTTAAAGAAGTGTTAAAAATGTTTAATCTATTAATTGTTATTAAACTAAGAAAATCAAAATCGACCTAGATTGATATTGGCAGGTCAGGCTTAAAAAAAAATCTGAATTGCCCAAGAAAAATGCAATTGGTGCATCTCCACAGTAGTTATCCTTATAAGAGGCAATCATTACATTTAACCTTTTCAAGAAAGTTTCCATTAAAAAAAGGAATATAACCATGACATTTTACAGGTAAGGTAAGAGTACAATGCACCCCCTGCATACTGAGAGTGCATGTAGAACACCCTAAATATAGAACGTACCGGGTCGTAATGCAAGTCAACCGTATTCTGAGATTAGTAAACTAATATTTGATACTGTTATTCCCAAATTTCTGCCCCACAATACAATCAGCAGCCATTCACTTCAGCAAAAGACTCCCACACAGAGTCAGTTCTACTAAAATACATTTATTTTACGTCATTCCTCAAGTTAAAACTAAACTTGAGGAATACTCAACTAAAATACTGAGAACATTTGGATCACTGTCACAATGAGTTTGCCATTTATAGAAGTATTTATGTTTTCAGTGCCCAAGAATTTATGGGAAAAAGAGGATTAAAACATAAAAAGGGTTAGGAGGGACCTCATCTTTACATTTTAGGCATTAAACTGAAGGCATGCTGGTTTGAAAACTGAAAGCATAAATCAAGACAAAGTGATTTGTTCAAAGGGGCTTAAAGGGGAATTTCATCCAAAATGTGTCAACATGTAAAAAGGTACCATCTGTGTAGGCAATTGAAACACGGCACATCACCTTGCCGCAGGGACAGTTCAAACAGAGCCCCAACCCACAACATTCACTGAAACACCCTTCTCCAAAGCTTCTTATAAACTCACAAATGGCATAGCATCAGCCCAAGTGGATGTCTTGCAGAATAAGGTTTTCTATAGCCAGTACACGATGAGCAGACAAACTGCACACCTGCTGGGAAGGTACAATTTGCATAATATTTGCTAGGAAACCAATTTAAATTGAGATTTGCCTCACAAATAGGCTTAGTCCTGTGGTCCTTGTGCCATTTGCTATTAATCAGGGAAAGGTTTCAAATGATATTCACTGTTAAGGAACATGTTGTCTTTATGGTTCAAGCCAGAATGCACATAGAAGGGGTTATGCTGTATATGAAAATACCATATACCGTGGTTATAGTTTCCATTATCTGGTATAAATCAGATATAAAATTCTGACAATTTAATTTCTTCAGTCATAATGACTGATGAAAATAATTCCCTCTATGCAAAATATGCATTGTATTAAAATAGGCTCAAATTAAATTTCCATTACCCTTCTGTTTAAAAAAATGAATCTTTTTGTATGAATGTGTATGCTGTATGCTTGCCTATATGATTAACAAAGCAATGGTTATTTGTTTCATTTACACTGATAATGCACACACCATTACAACAAAAAGTAACAAGCTAAAGAGATCAGACATGGCCAAACGAACAAACCTTAAAATATTTTCTGAAACCAAGCAACTCTAATGACAATGACGAGTCTGAGATACTGTGGTTTCACATCAGTGTCCAAACTAGAGGGCAATAAATCGTTTTTAACATTTTCTGTGCATAAATATCTCACCCCAGAGCACAAATGTGAAACTCACAAGCACAGAAAGATGATTTGCATGCGTGTGTTTCATATCGCGCTTCCCTTCTTGAATGTATTTTTCATTCTTGATATGATAGTTATCTACGCACCAAGCCAGAAATTAAAAAAAAAAAATATCCGGGCCAGCAAACAGTTTTCAAGCACTTTCCCCTTCTAGGGGGAACTCCCTCTGCTGATTGCATATTGCAGTCTGTCCTAGATTAACCTACACAACAGCTGGTGGTACCTCTTCTCGCTTGCTACTAGAATCTATGCCTTTGGAGTTGTTGAGCCGACAGGACTTTAATAGGTCTGCGATCCCGGAATCCCATGCTAATAAAAGCTTTGCCTAATCTCCTCCACTTAGTACTTGCATAGAGTATACGTCCCCCTGTTTCATGGGCCTCTCTGTTGACCCGTTGGTGCTCGCTGTTATTTATACCACACCCTCAGCCCCTTGACTGCAGCAGTTTGTTCTCATCAGCACGTGCCATTGACCCACATCCCTTCCAGGAGGACTTGACCAGCTTCAGGGTCTCTCCTGGGGTTGGACCTGTAAAGACTTGTAGTTCTGTGCTAAATATCATGATCAATCAGGTCAGAGTGACCAGACGGCCCATTTTCAGGCCGATTTATCTGCAGTAATATCGATTTCGGCGGCCTCTACCAATTCCCACCCCTAATAGCCTGTGAAGACCTCTCCCCCCAATAAATCAAAGGAGCTGCAAAGAAGGAATTTCCTTGTCTTGAAAGTAAATTGACAGTGATAAGCGCTTATTTTGTTCACATTCATGTAAATTGGGAAGCTTGAAATTCCTGCCTGGAATGCATCGCATACTGGCTGCTGACTGGAAGATAGAGGTTGGTGATGTGACAATGTTGAACTTCCCAACTGGAAAACACACTGTAACTGCAACAGGCAATGTGGGCTAAAATGCTAAATTCAAAGCCAAATCATACATCCTTCTCTTTCTTCTGCTTCTGCTTTCTTTGTAGCCTAAGCCTGCTTCCCCAGCAAAAGCAATAATTAAGGGATAGTCACTGTCAGATATTGCCACCCGGGTTAGTTGTTCGATAGTGTCGATTTACTAGTAATATTGCCTCGGAGCCCTGCATTACAGGGCAGAAACTAGCACAACGGTCTTCTGCACAGCAGACTTTATTGGCCCAGGTAGAATGTACATTTCCTAAACTTGAATTTGTAAAACGTGGTATCTAGAAGGTGGTATAACTAATGTGGTACCAGCTGGAGAAAACATTGCTCATGTCAGCATGGGTGCGACAAGCCATCACAGCACAGTTCTCCTTCAGAGTCAAACTGGCCAGAGAGTGCATGTCTTTTTTTTTTTGTGCTGCTTCAGATACTGGTGAGTCTGGCTGGTAATCCTGTTACCTTGCCTTAAATTAAGATTACGGTGTTTCCCACACACAGACTTTACTTGGGTGGGTCACCCAGGTATCTTAATGACTGCTAAGGTATATTGGGTGAACAATTTTAGCATTGTTTAGGCTATTTTTATGTTATCCAACTGAGAGAAGGACGTCGTGCTATTGATTAACTTGTGGACAATCTCTTTACCTTGCTCTTCGTGTTCTCATTCTGTTCATCCTGTTGGTCTGCAAGAAGCGTACCAAAGTCTGTGGAGAAAATCTGCCGAGAAATGAAGAGAGAGATTCTCCTGAATTATGGTTGATGATACGGTGGATATTGTACAAGCAAGTAGGGGTGGGCAATATAGCAAAAATGTTTCGCAACTTTTAAAGTCAGGATCACGATCTATGATCATTTTTTTTTCATATTGGATTTTAATACTGTTTTGCGAATTACTGATCAGTACAGCCAAACTAATTCCCCAGTTTTCAAAAATATAGCTCTGTATGGTAATAAACACAACACCCAAAACAGTATGCTTTTTTTTTTTTTTTGAAGTGTTTAAGAAGGTTTCTCCTGTTGCCATCTGACTTGACTTATAAACCTTACCTTTGCAAATTTTACCAATGTCGAATTCTTTTTAGTGGCTAACTCCTTCGTGTCGTCCATGCCACCATGTTGTCAAATAGAGAATGTGTTGCATGGAGCACATTGCATATTGAGATGAGGGCATAAAAGGGAGAGAGGAAGAAAGGTCCTACGTATTGTTTGCTCTTACCAGTTTATTGCTGTGTCACAACAGATCTAGCTGACAAAACCAGCTTTAGATGCAAGTATGAACCATAGTACTGCATCTAATAGAATGTGCGATGTAGCGCGATACTAATAATCTTTGTAAAGGTAGATTGTGAAGACATTTTAAACGTTCATGATCCAATATCATCAAATCGCACACCCTTACAAACACGGAACAGGTAAAGCAACTCCTTTTCTCCCTATTTTTAAATTGTTCTCTGTCTTTGGTAATAGCGTTGAATCCTATGAAAGAAAGTGGCAGCGTGCTTGCTTGATAAGTTCTCCATTGCACAACATAGGGCAGTTCTTTTGACTAAATATAAGAACAATTATAATCTGTCTCTCTTCAAGCTATGGCAGTTACAAAGTCACAGGCTAAGTGACTATTCTCTTTCATTCAAAACTAAATGTATTTTGCCTCTAAACTGACCTGTGAAATGGACTGAAAGGGGGGAGCCCCTTGCTGTTTATCTGAGAATATCAATAAATGGACCAGCACCAAACTTGTTCCCATATTTACAAGCATTGGAGTTAACCCCAAAACTGAAAAAGATATGTTTTAGAGGTTCTTGCTTTGTATTCATCAAGGTTGTTCTCCTGGGAGTTGCCTAATTTAGGAGATATCAGTTGTCGAAATACCGGTTTTCTCTGGAGTATAATGCGACTGAATGGCATTCTTTCTGTGGTATTTAAGGTGCCAAAAAAATACATTCGAAGAATTCAACAGCAATGTTTCTTACCAGAAATTAAGACCCGGTTACTCAAGATAATCCACTTTGCAGTGAGCAGTTTAATGTAGGAATTATTTTTGTCTACCGAAATCCACATACAAGTCGTATCGCTGTGCAGAACATATTGCTGCGGTGCTGGTGCTTGTATCTCTCACTCTGTGGAGTTTGTTTTAAAGCCCCTATAAAGCATGTCTGTTTTTTTCTGTTTTGGGGTGAACTGCCCCTTTAAATCCTCTGACAAACAGTGCCATCTTTGTACATACTAAAGACTTTTATTCTTATTGTTTTTTTTCTTGTTTGTTTTTTTTTTCTTTGTCTTCCCTCTTGGGTAAATGGAAGGGAGGTTATGTGAGATTAATAGAAATATTCAATAAATCAGAATATTCTATTAAAGGTCACACATATTTGTTCTTCGTTACATGTAGTGGACCATTTTTGTGCCTGCAGGTAATGCTGGCCCTTTCTGCCAGCTACAACCACAAGTACATTTCATACCTATAGGAAACACTGGATTATTTTTGTTAATCAAGCCTTGTCGTTTTGAATGTTTTAAATTAAAAAAAGAATAGTTCTTTAATAGAGTTAATAATTGATTGCCATTATGTGTTGACAACTGTAAACCAATTAAGTTAAAACTGGCTTAAATTTTTTTTTTTTTTTTTAGAAAAAAGATCTTAAGCATCTTATTTATATTAACTGTCTGTACCAATTCATAATAATTTATGAAGTTGTTACCTTTTTGATTGTTCTGTCTGTTTTACTATCCACGTTCTCTCAACATGAATATAGCCCTTGTTGCTTGCATGGCATTAAAAGTCAACATGACTAACTAACCGAACACCTAAACTATAAAACAAATTTTTCTGTCATGAAAATAGTTGTTAGATGACTCTTAGCTATTCAAATTCATAAAGAACTTATATCTATTTTTATTATTTCTTACTGAATCTGTCCACTAGTTCAGGTTCAGTTCCTGAAAACAGTGCCACTTGGCTCTAAGAGGGGCAGTATTACTGACAATAATCTAATGGGGTGACTTGATTTGTGCGTTTCATTTTTTGCACTCGCCAGACTGAAAGTGGAATTCTAATGCATACATTTAAGCTCTCATTCTGGTATGTTATTGGATTTTCTATCTGAGATACAAGGTAAGCCACTTTTCTTGTAGTATGAGCTTCTTCATAATATGTGGGTCAGGTAATTAAATGTGTTAATGAAGAATTCTTAGAATACGCTACTGTGATTTTTTTTTTTTTTTTTTTGGGAGCTGTTTTACTATCAGGCTTACGCATGCTTTTAGCCCACATAAGAAAAAGAAGCATGTTATAGTAATCAAAATGATGCTTCATTTGCCATTTGTATGATTACAGTTGCATAGGAATTCTCAAACACATATACAAGAGACAAAGCTTGGTGTCAGAGCTAAGGAGCATTTTTTGGAGAGAAGGACTCATGGGCCCAGCAGTGATGCGACTACTCTACCAACCATGAGATTTGAACCATTTTAAACACATAATGAAACTGTAATAAGTATTGTATTTATTGTATTAATATATTATGCATAGGAATTGTATAAGATCAAAGCAGTCGGCCAGTACCACCAAGGGACGTGGACATCCTGGGAGGCAGTGGTAAACAGGACAATTACCTGGACTGACATGTGGAGGATATCTCAAGCCCGACTTGGCTTTTTGATCAGGGCAACACATGACATCCTTCCAGGCCCCCAGAAGATTAACATCTAGTATGGCACAGAGGAGTACTGCCAACTCCGCTGCTCCCAGAAGCCAAGCCTGCAGCACATCCTCTCTGGTTGTAAGGCAGCGTTAACACAGTTAACACCGGTACTGCTGGCGTCACGATCGGGTCCTGTGTAAGCTGGCTGAAATTCTGGAGGCACGTAGGTTTGAAGCGAACAGGACCAGTCCAGTACCATCTCAGAGATCGATTCACTTTGTTAGGCAGGAGACCAGGACCTGTCCTACACTCATAGGATGTGATCTCTCTCGACACCTGGAGCTGAGTGGAACTTAACGGCTGACCTTAACCAGCAGCTCAGGTTCCCTCAGGAGATCACCCCAACCTCTCTACGACCCAATACAGTGCTCTGGTCCTCCCTCACCAAGGGTGTCATCATGGTCGAGCTGACCATTCTGTGGGAGGAAGGATTGAAGGCTGCCTTCGAGAGGGAGAAGGACAAGTATGCAGAGCTGACAGCTGCGTGGTCACAGGTTGGGTGGAGGGGATTCACATTCCCTAGATAGGAACATCAGCTCAGCGTCTCCAAGTCCCTGGGCATCTGAGGTACCAATCTGAAGAGAGCCATCAGAGGCATTGCTGAGGAGGCAGAACAGGGGGGGCTTCCAGCTCTGGCTCCGCAGGAAGGACAAACCATGGGGAAGCAGGGATCTTACGGGCGGCTGCAGGGGACGGTAGGGTGACGTCCCTAGCACTGCTCCACCACCTAGAAGTGTTCCGGGATTAAATGAGCGAAACATTGGTGAAGTGCGGTTCCCGGCTGCTGACCCTGCAGCTGGAAGAAGGGCACTGCCGGAGGTGCGCCAGGCAGAGATGGCAAGCAGGTGGTTTCACCTACTACCTGTGCTGAATATTGCCAGCTTTGACAATAATGTACTAAGTATCACTGCCATTGAGTTATAGTTGTCTTTTTTTTTTTAATAGAAAAATTTGTTTATATATGAAAATCTTTTTAGTTGGAAAAACAGTACATTTATTTATATTACCACTATTTGCAAAGATCCCAACTTTTGTTAGGGATAGTTCTTTAACCCCTTCCATGCATGTTTGTTCATATGTGTTGGTTATTACTATACAAAAGAGAGCCAGTCCCCACAGATGTTATCAAGATTTCCAAACCAGATTATAAAAAAAGTCAGAAACAGGCTTCCTTTTCACATTGAGTCGGGTATAATTTGTAGCTCAAACACAGTTGGCTAAGCATTTATCATCAGTTTGGGAAAAGGTCTGTGTGTATGTGCACTTACCAGATAAACGGATAAAACATAAGGACAACTGAGGTGACACCTCTCTAAAATAATGTTAAACCTTTCCTTGTTAAACCAGCAGGCCTGAGGTTATTAAATGAATGGGCTGGCTGGTTGAGTTTTTATTATGAGATAGAGCATCTGTCACTGAAGTAAGTAGAGCTGTTATGATCGCTACTGTGTGGACCCATTCTGGGCTTGCTTGTCCTAACCCGTCCAGCTGTTGATTTGGACCATGTCTTTCTGACTAATCCCCTCTCTTGCTGTTTGTCCGGTCTAACCTTCTCCTGATATAACTTCCCCCTGAAAGTACCACAGAGGGGCAAAGTGAAGCTTTAGTTACAACAGAATATCTCTCGTTGTGTAGCTGGCTCATTCTTTAATCATCTTTTACAAAGGAGAGGTTTTGTTAGCAATGTGGGAATTGCATCATTAACTACTTGGGTATACACTGATTGGTGTGGCTTGGCACGGAGGGCACCAGTGTGCAGTGACATTAGCCATGCTTGCTTTTTACACTGCATTTTACTCTGGTACAGTATAGAAGCTGTGGTTCAAATTTAACAATGATTTGCTTAGTTCCATCAGACCTCCAGACTGTATTTTTGAAGCTCCTTTGTGTAACAACAGGGTCTCTCTTAAGAATGCAACCTAAAACCATTTTGATGACTGGTCCTATCCTTTCTTTGAGCATGACTGGACAGTTTGTTTTTCATTTTTTGCTGTAAATAAAAATAACTCATTGAAGTCATTATGTAATCTGCAGTACAAGCTTAGTGTGGCTAATTAAAATAATAATTTAACACATCTTACCTAGAACTGATTGCACTGAACCAGATAAAATGCCCTGCAACTATAATTCTAGTTATTGAAACTGATTTTTTGGGGTTAATAAGCATCCCAGTAATTTTTGGGACAAGTCATCACCTTTAGTGACCCGAATGATTGACCCTACATCCATTGCAGACTACCAGTGGTGTTGATACCAATGAAACAAGGATTTAGTAGAGTCAGAATGATAGTTCTCCTAATGTCCAGGGTTAAAATTGATTTTATTTGTGTAACTCTTGGGTTTCAATTTTTTTGTAATTACATTTTGTATTGCTATATTTCTTTGCATGCACACTTTTTCCCACAGTGATTACCAGAAATGGAATTCTCAATAAATTAAAATATCCATTGGTTTTTTTGCCATTTATAAATTTATAACCCTTTCATATTATTTTCATGTCAAAAACATGTTTTTTATGCAGTTATATACAGGTGATGGTTGGGGTTGGATCAGTATCCGTAATTAAACCATTCAGCACTGTGATCTGCTCAAACAGTTTAGACAAGCTTTGAATGAACCACAGCAGTTAAGAAACAACTGAGATTTCATGCATGAGCTTGGTTGGTGAAGATAACTTAGTATTAACCAGGGAGATTATAAATGTAGTTAAGAGGAATGGCTTTACTTATGTATCTGATAAGGAACTTATCCTTTTTGAATCCTCAGAGGGGAAAACAACTTTACTGTGGCATAGCTTAATTGGTTTTCAATTTTGTATTTATTTCACAATTGTCGAGGACAGAGCTTTCTGACAAGGTAAATATACATTTTATCCATACTGCATGTCCTTGCTTGGTGCTGAATTTCTGAAATTCTGTGATGTATTTATAACATTCGTTAAATTAAAGCGTAGAGCAATAACTTGTCAAAATGGCACACAAGTTTCTCATGCAAAAAGGTTGAATGACAGGAAGCCATTAACTCTGGTTACTGATGGACCTGACTGCTTGTGATTTTGGCTGGAGTTGAAATAATAGAAAAGTAGCAAAAGAAATAAATAAATACATATATAATAAATAATACAAGACACCAGATACTTTTCACATCACGCTTTAATTTTTAGAAGTCAGGAGCTGTAGTGGCTTTGCATGAGCCTGTTTGTGCTCATTGTCCATCCGTCAGGCTTCCTATCGTTTATCCTAGACAAGGCAACAGGGAGCCCTGGCGTCTATCCCAGGTACCTCAGGGCCAAGACAGGGATATATTCTGGTCAGGATGCCAATCCATTGCAGGATACATACACACCACAGGCAATTTAAGGATTGCAACTAGAAAATCCTGTGTTTTTGCGATGCAGAAAGAAATCTGCACTGCAGACATACCATTTTAATTATTATTTTTGTGACCGTTGAATGGATTATTAGCCTAAGCCATAGTTTGGCATATACAATGATTTAACATTTGACAAAACTGAACGATTTATGATTCTTCTTTTGAATCTTGTTAAAGGATGCATTTTAATGGCCTTCGGCAGTCTAGTAGCATAATTTTTTTTTTTGTTAAATGCTTTTAAGTATTCAGAATTGAAATGCATATTTTAATTTGAAATTGAAATTCCAGTTTCTAGGCCAGGTGACAGCAGAGCATTCTACATTGTGAGACTGGCAGTTTTTGCATATGGTAACTGGTCATGATATCGGCCTACAAATATCTGCTTTTCTTTCATTAGAGGGACATACATAGATTTCCTTCTAGATGCTGTAACTGGTTGTAGATGGACTGCATCATGAATACCGTGTGGTGTTTCTGAAACTGAGCTCACAATCTGCATGAGTCTAAGGGTATGTTCACACTAAGGAAGCCAAAATACACATTGGAAAGTGTAACGTGTTGTGCTGCGTTTTTTGTCACATGCATTTTTCTGTGTTTTCATTTCGCGTTTGTCCACGTTCTTGTCCTTAGTTTAATATGTGCACAAATACTTAGGCTTTTGAATCCTAGGTCGAGTATTTCTTCAGATAAATAATTGAAGTATTACAACTAAAATTTTCATCAGTGAAAATTTTAAGTAATCACATAACTGCATGTTGTATATGTAAAGATGGTGCGTAATTTGGTATATTTATGTAAGGCATAAGAAAAATGATATGCTAGAATGCCAACATACTAAAATGTGCAGCTGCTCTGAGGGAAGCTTTAGCACACAACGCTTATTTCATGTTTAATGTTCCATTATTATTATTATTTATTAACAACAAATAATAATAATGACACTTTATTGATCTCCATGGGGAAATTCTGTTAGCCTACCCATTCTTGCTGTCCATGACAGATATGTAGGTAGACTTCAGCTCTAGACAAAAATGAGAACTCCGTATTCTTAAAGAATCTACATTTTTTGAATCTTGGTTTAATCCTGGATCTCCTGGCAAAAGGTGACACTGAGCGGCAGTTTGCTTCCAGGCTGAACATTTCTAAGACTGCAGAGCACAACAACAAGGTGAAACAGGAGACACCGGAAACCATCAAAAACTAGCCGGGTAGAGGATGGAAGCGACTTTCTAATGGCAGAGATGACCGTCAACTTATCCGACAATGCCTCGTGAATTGGAGGATGACATCAAGTGACCTTCAAAAACAATGGAAAACATTAAGTGGTAACAGACTCCTAGAAGCAGGACTGAAGTCCCGTAAATCAAGTCGGAAGCCCTTTCATCCATGAGTAACAGAGGAGAACCAGGCTGCAGTTTGCAAAAAAAACACACAGACCACGTGTAACCACACCAGCCCAGGACCTCCACATGCAGCATGTTCACCTCCATGCAGATGCAGATGAGCTTCCCTGAGACGGTTTCTGACAGTTTGTGCAGAAATTCCTTGGTTATGCAAACCGATTGTTGCTGCAGCTTTCCGGGTGGCTGGTCTCAGACGATCTTGGAGGTGAGCATGCTGGATGTGGAGGTCCTGCATGTAGTTTCATTTACTTTTAATGTGAAGTACTCCAACGTAACTAAGACTTTCCCTCTATTTTTATTTGGACCCTGATCCCCTATGCTCCTTCTTCCCTCTGCCATATTCCTAAGTAATTGAGAAACCAAGTTTTAATTGATGCTTTTGAAAAATTGAGCAGTCGAGTTTATTCACGTTATGACGGCTATATATAGCTATAAAATAATAGTAGTGGTGCACTGATAACCATGATAACCAGGCTGGGGATGGACTTGCCAGCAGTGGACCTTGCAGAGATTGCCCATAGAGATCAGTGAAACAGTGGAAAGATCAATCTGCAAGCCAGAGTACAATGAATTAAAAGTTGCTGGTTTGGAGTTGCAGGTTAGGAATTTGGTCTCATTCCACCCTATTTTCTATTGCTTAATTAGTTCAGGTGGGCTGGTACTTTATGACCTCTCCTGAACTGAAGTGAAGTGAACTGGACTGAACTGAACTTTGGCATTTGGATCGTACAACAAGGAGTACACAGCTGAATGAAATTGTTTCTCTAGGCTCAATGTACAAACATAGACGCAATACAAGTGCGTGCTATACAACAGCAAATAAACATAATGGACAGCATAGATAGACACGTTCATGTATAGTCCAATAAAGGCTGAAATAAAAAAGAATAGTCCCCGTCATAAGAATGTTGCATGTAATATTTCACGTAGTTGCATTATTGCACAGTGTGACAAAAAAACTTGGTGAATGATGTTAAAGTGACAAGAAACATTATAGTAAAGCACAGAAATAGCAGCAATTTAAGAGAGATGAGTTCTTGATATATATATTCAAACAATCTGTGTGTGTGTTCAGGGATTCAGCTGTCACAATAGGTCAGCATGTTGTGTGCTGGTTGATGGAGTTCAGTAATTTGGTCTGTGAGAAGAAACTCCTCCTGACTTAGGCAGTCTTGTGCCGCATTCTAAGTGGTGAATAAGCCAACAAAATCCCTTGTCTACCACTATGGAAAATGGCTGATCAAATTTAAACCCACTACTGTATATATCTATATTATGCATGTAATACTTGTAAGACCCTTTAAGTGGGTGTTAATTTAATTAATAATCTGATTATTTACTTACTCCTCTTGTGAAGTGAAGGATTGCACAGCCTTGATGATCCCTGTTTTATCAGTGTTTGTGTCTTAAAGTATTTCATCCCTAAATTCAATGGAACTTACACTTTTCAGGCGATGGTTGTTCCAGGTTCCTCTATGTCATAAACATACCAACCCTAACCCTCTTTATTTTGCACACGATAGCGGTGCCGTTCCCTCCCCACCAACGACTCTCCATGAAGGAGCTGTTTGAAGATGGCAAGCCCAAGGTGGAACTACTGAAGAACCACCTTGTGAAGGAGGGCCGCCTGGAGGAGGATGCGGCACTGCGCATCATCAACGACGGTGCCAAAATCCTGCGCCAGGAGAAGTGCATGCTAGAGGTGGAGGCACCCATCACAGGTACAGTACCACCTTCCCTTGGCGGACCAAAGGATCTCTTACTTTATGGGATTCAGATGAACACAAGGGATTCAAGGCCACCTGATTCTTTGCTCAGGTGTGCTGTAGAGATTTCCCATTCAACAACAAACCAAGCTCTGTCAATGGTCCTGAAAAGGCAGCCATTATTTGGTTCATATAAGCAGCCTTGGGGATGCATCATTTCTTTTTTCTTCATACACTAAGTTCACATGTCAGGCAGCTGATGAATACTATGTCGCTGTTAAATTTTTAGAATACCATGGTTGTGTAACAAGTAATGGACATACGGTACTAATCTGCAGTCACAGCATATCTCTGATCACTCCTGATAATGTCAGAGTTTTCCTATTTCTTATTGTGAAAAGTTCCTATTCAGTACGTAGAGCACTTTAAAGTCGGTAGTCTTGGTGTGTTCAGTGCATTTAAAAAAAAAAAAAGCAATCTAAACTGTGATATATGTGTTTTGTGCAAAGCAAGAATGCAATAGCTATAGCTACAATTTTGTCTGCCTGTATACTGGCAAAGTAATTGTACAGAGCAAATCTCTAGGCATCATGAGTTTAATCGTGTTAGATTAAAATTTTATTCTTTTTAAGTATTATACACCAAATAGTTCTTACAAGTTTGTAATATTCCCAGCATTATAAGGTGTATGTGTTGTGCGTAATAACTTGTTTTAGGATTTATAAGTTAGACGCTATGGATGCTTAGCTTGAGCATTAAGTGAAAGGAAAAAGCTCATGGTAGAGCTCAGTGTGCACTACATTCTGCCTATGCTGTACCAAAATACTGCTCTTTAATATGGAGAAGCAGTGTGTTTAGAATGCACAGATTTTTGAGGAGCCATGCTAGGACCTTGGAATCTGCCTGTAGGTGTATAGAAGCATGTGGAGAGGAAATGTACAAGAGGCCAACTGTTTCGGTACAGCTTCATTAATGCTGTCCAAATGTTGGTGTAGGCGTTCATATTCCTAGCACTACAGCTATCGCCCATGAACTGCTCGATTGTAAAATGAATGTAATCCCTGGCCAAGGCCAGAGCTGACTTGAATGTTCAAAGGGAAGTGTACTTTATGAATTCATTTTGACCAAGGAGTTATTTTTAATGATGAGTTTTATTGAGTGTTGTTTCAGATGCCGCAAGGTTATGATTATAACCTGACCCTAATAGTAAAACTGGATTGCATTTGATGGAAAAAAAACTTGGACTGTTCTGCCAAAAGCTTTCTAAAGTTAAAATTTTAACTGCCTTCTCTGGCTTGCTTGCTTGCTTATTTGTTTGCTTATTTATTTATTTGCTTGTTTGTTTATTTGCTTGCTTGCTTATTTATGTGATGACTCGTGTTTTGGACACAAGACCAGGTCTGTATTCTGTGGTGCTGTCCATTAGGACAAATTAGGACAAAGGACAAATGGCTAACACAATGACTTGGTCATCCTCCATTATTTTGGGGGTGATGGTATAGTTTCGTATGAAATTACGTGTAAAGTTTAACCTATTGCATTTTCCATGCTTATTTAGCATATAGGTCACTGTTCCGGTTGTACAGTGTGAAAACAAGACACAAAAGTGGCCAGGAACTACAAAAGTTCCTAGTCAAGAATCCCCTGGAACTCAAAACCAGGAACTAGGTTCCTGAGCTTCAGTGGGAAAGTGCCAGTTATCAGAAACAGAAAAGTGTGTTCTGCTTTTCTTTTTCTTATCTGTCTAGTTTGTAATTTATATATGTATATAGTTGTACAGTATATACAAAAGGTTTGGAATTTAGGGGTTTATTACATCCTATTTCCATTACGTAATTAGTTCAGATATTGCATGAATTATGCAGTTCCTTGTGAAATTATGTGAAGGAATGTAAAAAAAAATGTTGTGACTGGCTAATTAGAGGTGTCAGCTGGACGATGCAATACAGTTACAAATTTTGTTTAATTTACTTAGATTTGTTCTCGTGTTGTGCCCCATACCCTTTGTCTCTGCTGACAGTGTGTGGTGATGTTCACGGACAGTTCTTCGACTTGATGAAGCTCTTTGAGGTCGGGGGTTCACCAAACAACACGCGTTACCTCTTTCTGGGAGACTATGTGGACCGGGGATACTTCAGCATTGAGGTGAGTGCCTCGGGGCTTCCTTCAGAGTGCCATGCCAATTTCAGCTGATTCCCAGCTTTCCCTTTGTGTTCCATTGGTCTCGCACAGGGTGTAATAGATGTATCTTCTGTGAGAGAACCTGCCATCACTGGCTGTACTTTTCTCGCCCTGTAGCAGGATGAGTAGTGTCCACTTTAACACTTGGGATTCTGTCATAAAAGACAACGGAGCAGTAAAATATCAAATTAGTGTCCAGGTTGCTGTGCATGTGAAATAATGATTTGGCAGATCGTGTGATGGTGGCAGACGGATTGCTGAGATGTAGGAGGGAGACTGTTGGATCACATGCTAACATAGGCCGGGGTTCCAGTTCTGCTCTGCTACTTTGGCAGGGGCTTTGGGCTAATAGGTCTTGTTCCCTTATTACGCCCTTGTTCCTCAGTCTTTCCTACTAGTTTTCAGGAATTTCCCTACTCTTGTTGTAACCGGTTTGTCAGACTGATACATGAAGTGTTTTTCTAATTGTTTAATTTGGGAGAAAAGGATCAGATAATACATTCTTCTGTTGATTGATCCCTAGCACTATGGCAGAGTTTTCCACATTCCTCTATTCAGCCTCTTTGGGTGCAGCAGCTGATATAAAAATGACACACCCTGCAATTACAGTCACATTCATTATTTTTTCTTGTGATACTTGCCATCAGTCTCACTGAAAATTATTTCAGGGTTTCGTGCTGTTATACTGGATAATGGACAGCTTTACTGAACAGCTTAGTGCTTTTGTACTGGTTTTCATATCTCCCACCCCCATGTTTAGAGGAGTGTCAGCTACGGTTACATGATTCTGGGTGAAATATGAATCACAATATCCCCCCCCCCCCCCCGGTAAGAATACCGATTGTGATTTTCCCATCTGCTCACCTGGACACATTCGCCAGAATACTGACAGATGTCTGGTTTACCGAGCATTATTCTGTACCTTTCCCAGACTGCTTGATTTTCCTTTTGTGTGTGGTTGGGTGCACGTGTATGTCCTTATCCCCAGCCCAGCAAGTGTGTGTCGTGATCTCCTTCTGACTGTTTGTGCTTGTACTGAATACTGATATCCCCTTATATGCACAAGTGTCTACTTATCCCTTCACTCCCTGGATAGACTGCCCCTTTTTTCAAAATTATCATCCGTCCTCAACATAGATTCTCATTTAGTGTTTTGAGTACCTGCTTGGTTTGCATTTGGGTCCCCTGTTCCTGATCTGTCCATTGACACATTAAAGCTCACCAAGTTTAACTGCCAGCAAGGGGGCGGATCTGACATTGCTAATAGTTGCCATCCACCTCAGATTGAAGAATAAAACAGTGTTGCCATTTTGAACCAATATGGGACGCAACTGAAAGTTACAACGCTAATTGCTGGTGTCTGTAACTGTAAGCATTCTGTATTTTCTACTGGATGGCAGTGCTTCAAGTGGTGAAATTTGTAGTAAGGTATTTCCAGTTTTAGTTGGTACAAGTTTTTGGGAAAGATTACAATACACAACACCAGTCTGTTGCGTGTCGTAGGCGTCACACCACCAATGTCTTTTTGTCTAGTTTATCTACGATATCCCCTTTTTCAAAAGATGAGGCTGCTGCCACCAGCACTGAAGTTTCCTCTGATGGAGAGTTTTCTCTCCCATGACTCATTACCAGAACAGTAGTATGAAGAGTGCTTTGCTGATTTGGTAAACTTTGCTGGCTGTACGTTTGTTGTGCATAAGTCCATTTTCAAACCACTGTGATTGGCAGCTGGCTAGGTTATTTTAGCTAGTGCTAACAAAACACCATAGTGCACATTCTTCCTACCTTTTCTGAATTCTCTGTGGATTATGCTGTGTGGATTTCTCATGAACTGCATTTTACTATGGACTTGCGTATTGGATTTTGCTGGATTACCCTTATTGGACAGGTTTGCTTTGGACTTGCCTGCTCCCCTGGTGACTTGCATTGTTATTTTGAGTGTGTTGTCTTTCGTATCTATGCCTGCCCTACTGCATTCTCTGTGTTTTTATAGCTGTGTCTGCGCTTGTGTTCAGTTGCAGGGCCTGGCAGACAGTCAGAGAGAAAGTAATGTCATTTCCGGTCGAACTTTCATCTAACACTGGTCATATTCATATTGAGGAAAATAATCTCAGTAATTGTCGTTATCATTTTATCGCCTGCCCTAACACCTGATTTTCTGCCCCCTCTTCCTATAACATGATGTAATACAGTCCTGTGATGTATTGGTACTGCTTAGGGAGAAAAGGGGAGTGTTTGGTTTGATGCAACAGATCTACTCGCTAATGCAGACGTCGCAGAACTTTATTGTGTAAGAATGAGATTACATGGAAATCACGGAATCAAGATCATGATTCAACTCTTGAATGAGATTTCATGGTGGTATGAATCGAGATTGAGATTCAAAAACAGTTAGTTGTGCAGCACTAGGGTCAGCTATTTAACCTCAGCTGATAGTTGTCACTCGAAACCAAAAGAAAGTTTGCCCTGTAGTTTGTGGGATATCATTGTCATGGTAAAGTAACACCATACACTTCTTGTTTGAAGATGGTTTTTGTTTGTACTAGTAAACATTTGCATTCAAGATTGTCGTCTGTATGGATTGCATTGTATCTCTAACAACACTGATAGCTAGATAAAATAGAAAGATAAAGCTCTGATTATGTCCTAACATTTAAACTAGCTGTCCATATTACTGAAATTTCGTCAGCAGAACAAGGAGATTCAGATTAACAGTGCACCATTGGAAAGCATGATATGAAAACCATGTAAGTTCACGTTCGTTGACAACAGTGAAGAGGCCTCTATTTGTGGTGCTAAAGGTATCTCGTTACATTGTTTTAGGTTTATTTTGTAAAATGGTTTCAGAGAATTTTTTTAACAGTCCCGAAATACTGCGTTTTTGGAAATCCTGTTTTTTGTTGGCTAGCCACTATACATTCAGGTCTAAAATTTTAGAATTGAAATACTGACTAGGATGAGCATGATGCAAGTAAATACGTACAGCAAACCTGTGTTTTGAGAAGTCATCGGTGTTGCTGACCCAATGGAAATGACACACTTTGAAGCTTCATAAAGGTGCAACCCCTATAATGGCCTTAAAATAAGCGATCACTTGTTAGTCTTCATCGGGGCAAGCTGGTTCACTTCATGTGCCACCCATAAAAATAGCTACAATTAGGCTAATAGCATGATGTAAGTGGTCAATCGGGTCTTTGGCTGGGCAGCTCAGGATCCCTGGAGCGAGCAGCAGGAGGCGAAAGCAGCTTTGATAACAAAGCAGGGAGCTTGTGCATCACACGGCTCTATTGATCAAGGCACTGTTTCAAATCCCGCGGCCCCGCGTTTACGACGAGCCTCTCTTCATTTGCATGAGCATGATGTATCAGGGCGAGCCAAATCAACTTTAACGAGCTTAAATGCTAGCTCCGTGACAGGATGAAAAATTGATTTCTGCCATTCAAATTGGATCACCATTTTATGCTAGTAATTTGTTTATGCTAATTTGACCCAGGCAATCTATCAGCACCCCCTGCTTCACCCCCTTCCTACTGTTATTGCTCGCCAACCCTTTGATCTACCTGAACATGTTTTCATACCTCGCCTCATGGCGGTATTTTAAATGTTTTCTGAGGAGCTGTATCTATCCTTTTGACCTCTCATCTTTCCTTCTATGTAGATTCTTTTTTCCATTGTACTATCCATACAGAAAAGGCAAAGGGCATGATGGGGCATTTTTGGGATCTGGCTAAGAATCAGAGTGGCACAGTGACAGTGTAATACTCTATTCATCTGTTTAACCTCAGTAGTTTAGCAGAGGCGTCTGTGACTGCAGACTTAATATCAGTTCATCCATACCTGCCAGCACTAGTCATCCCTCGCCATTCCTTCCTACCTTTGTATGCTTTTCTCTGGATCATTCTGTCTGCGCATCTTTATGGTCTTTTCAGTTTTGTATAACCGTCATGGATTGTGGCTCACTTTTAGCCTGCAGTAGCTCCCCTCCCTCCTTTCATATGTACCAGAAACCATGAGGGAATGGGAGTGTCTCCTCCTCCTAGCCAGGCTCTTGTAATCCAGCAGACTGTTAGCTGTGTGATTTGTTGCCAGTTTAGTCGGCTGCTATGGAAAGGTGAAGGGGGAGAAATGATTATTAAGGAATCCCTGTGCTTGACCCGCACCTTAATCTTTATGTAAGACCCCTGATTACCGAGTCAGCTGCTTCTCCCCTTTCCGTTTCAATCGACTCCACTGTTTAGCACAGTTGTGATATTTACAGATCCGCTCTCATGGGTCATGTGTGTGATCTGTGTTTAGTAAACCTTTGTCTCTTCTTCTTCTCAGTGTGTGTTGTTCCTCTGGACCCTCAAGATCAACCACCCGACAACACTCTTTCTCCTCAGAGGCAACCATGAGTGTCGGCATCTCACAGAATATTTCACCTTCAAACAGGAGTGTAAGAGCAGCTTCCCGAGTTGGTGTGAATTTGTCACTGCATGCAGTGGGATGTAAACTCAACAAAGCTTTGTGCGTTAGTAAGCGTCCATCATCCTGTTCACTGTCATGTTTCTTTGCAAGTTCTGACTTGCGATATATTGGTAGGATGGAGGTATTGGCGCATCCAAAACAAAAGAGGCCCTATGGATTTGTGTCTTGGTGTCAGTTGGTGTAAAGTACAGTTTCCTGCTTAATGCTGGTGTCCAACCATGTAGCTTTTAGAAGGAATCTTTCCTCAGCAGAGAGGAGAGCTGGCACGATTGAGGGTCGGGGTGGTATCAGCAGTAGGTATTGTGATATTGGTGTCAAAACTGCTTTAGATACATTTGAATATCTGAACTACATTTTTATTCAGTAACGCAGAAGAAACTAAATATACTATGTTGAATCCCATGTTAAGACCCCTAATCCAAACTTATTGAATTGTCACTTGAATAAGATGTGAGTCAATGTATATCAGCGTTGCGGTGTGCTTTGTCAACTGTAGAGATTCTCCAGGAGCAAGATCTCATCGATCTTTGTGCCATTTTGTTTCTTTGTTGAGAGCTGGGGTTTGCAATAGAAAGCCAACTAGACTAGTCTGTATGTATGATTGGAAATGTAGTACTTGGAAGATGAGTAAGTATAGATGTTTCTGAGGTGCACTATTATGCGTGTAACAAGGTCTGGAGTGAATCGCGCAGGTGTGGAACATTAGTATGCAAACTCAAGTAGAACTACATCAGTTTGCTTGTTCTGATGTTAGTTAATAGGATACAAGGAGTAAATGAAATGAAATGAGCATGGAATCCCTTGCAAGTATGGCATTTTATGCAAATATGTTTGTAATCAAATTCCTCATTAGCATGCATAAAAGCCTATTATCTAAAAGCAATGATCCAGCCACACATTATGTAGAATAATTCGGTTGAGCTGTGAAGTTCCGTCTGAAACACATGCAAGCTTTTAAATATGGCTGCCAGCATGGGAATCGTACTTTTTTCTCATTAATGAGTAGTTGGAGTTTGGAGATTTAGTGGGAGGAGGGGAACCTGGGGCAATTTGGATAGCGCTTACCAAATATTAGCAGACATAGGAACGGATGGTAATCTGGTATGATAATGTTCTGATGTTTTTTTGGGTAGGTTCCAATTTCACCAATATTTGTTCAATGTATTTGCCAAATGAGAAATTACAAGTTATACTGCCGGTTGCTTGGGTGTGGAATGGCGGTAAAAAACAACTTCTGTTATTCTAGTATTGGGTTATTATGATGATTAGTGTCCCGAAAAAAGGTTTCTCAAAAGTAAATTTGAACCTCAGCTGACATTTCAAGATGGCACTGCTCTGTTCTTGGTTGCCTCTATTAATATGGCACACTAATTTCCAGGGAATTATCAGTGATTGTACAATTTAGCCAAATAAGGGCACAATTCCCTCGAGCACTACTTTGAATATGTACCAAGGTTTTACTCAGCATAAGATTGGGTATGTGTATGACGACTGAAATATGTCTTTTATAACTAAGTTTCTACACACCTGTCTACATACCTGTTTCCTGTTTCTACACACCTGTTCTAGATTCTACACACCTGTTCTAGTTTCTACACACCTGTTCTAGTTTCTGCACACCTGTCTACACACCTGTTCTAGTTTCTACACACCTGTCTAGCTGGTACAACTTTGTGCAAAATTAATCAAAAACAAGTACTCTCTTTTTCTAAAAACCTATCATGACTTTAGCAAGGCTGACAGCAGTGTCACAGATAAGTGGGTCCATGTATTCACCCCCTGGTTTATCCCCACCCCCCACAGGTAAGATCAAGTATTCTGAGCGGGTGTACGACGCTTGTATGGAAGCTTTCGACTGCCTTCCCCTTGCCGCTCTGCTTAACCAGCAGTTTCTCTGTGTGCATGGAGGCCTGTCTCCAGAGATCAACTGCCTAGACGACATTCGAAAGGTATGTGTCTCGCGGTGAGGGCCACCTCCCACCACACCAGGAGTTTGCGTGTGCATGTGTTGAATTTTGGATATGGTGCTCAAGTTAAAGGTTTGTGAATGAATTTTAGATTCGGTTTTCACCTGTGAAAATTGTCATTTCAGACAGAATGTACTCACCTTTATGCAATACCAGTTGCTGGCTCAGGTCATGGATGGGTACACCAGATTAGCACAGTTAACATGGAATGCTGTGTGATATGCTTTTATTTCCAGAAAGCCAGTAGAAATGGCGATATCAGCTTTAAGATCATGTAGGAATTCTCAACTTGTATGATTTTATATTATACTTGGGATCGGCTTTTCACACTGAGAACACCAAGTGCTACAGAGTCAGGCCAAGCGGCATTTTGTAGTTGGACAGATTCAAGGAACCACCGGCGTTTGGACCCATGTGTGACCTGCTGTGGTCAGACCCTGGAGAGGACTATGGCAGCGAGAAGACCTCTGAACACTTCAACCACAACTCTGTGAGAGGCTGCTCCTATTTTTTCAGGTACTGGTCATATCTGACCTCCATGACCTTGTCAGCCTGCGTGAACCTGTTCTAAATAAGCACTGCTAAATGTCTCAGTGACCTTAATATTTAATTCCTCATTAAAAAAACATTTCATCAGGTAAACAAAATGTCCAGAACACAGTAATAGTTTTCAAACTTTAAACAAAACAACACAAGTAATATGTATCACTCATTGCAGTTATAGTTTTATCCTCGCCATATTAGCCGTACTGTTAAATGGATATTTTACTTTATTGTTGATGGCGTATGCTTTACAGTGGGCAGGATTTAGTCTTGTGTGAATGGGAAATCCTGGTAATCTTGTGCCCTGTGTTATGTAGTGTGAGTCCTGTTGGAGCTGGTCTGACTGTTGGGGGAAATCCCTTTGAGCTGTTCTCATCAGCTGCGTCATGCTGCAGGCCTACTGAGCTGCCAGCTTAGCGAAAGGCAGGTGGTCCTCTGACTGCTGGAGCTACCCCCAGGACAGCTGGGAGAACGGCCCTCTCAATGCCAACCACCACATCAGATACTCTCTCTGTTTAATGTGGTCTTTTATCCCCCCAAGCATCGTTCATACCCAGTCATTACTCCAGCTCCAACTCCTGATACAGGAGATCATTAGCCCGTACCTCAGAAACCAGGGCACAGAAAAGAAAATAAAACCATACTCTGAAAATTGTAGGGTCAGCAAGATCAAAAAATATTAATTGCTCCCTTGCAGGGCCCTTACTGCATGGCTGTCGGGCAAAATTTGAAACACGTGAAATGCGGGTTTTATGAGACTTTGTCGTCCATCTCTCTTAATGTGCTTTTCTTGCCTTGCAGCTATCCTGCAGTATGTGACTTTTTGCTAAACAACAATTTGTTGTCTGTAATACGAGCACATGAAGCTCAGGATGCGGGGTAAACAAATGTTTTTATTTTATATATTTATTTTATAGTTCTCTTCCTGTGGCCATTAATACATTTTGCATTTCACTATGTGTGGAAGTATCATTAGCCATGTGTTTCACCAGTGTTTTGTTATATGCTCTCTTCTCATTCCCTCTCTTCTAGGTATCGAATGTACAGAAAAAGTCAGACAACCGGTTTTCCCTCATTAATCACTATTTTTTCAGCACCAAACTACCTAGACGTGTATAACAACAAAGGTACGAGAACATAAAGGTTCCCTTTTACTAACGCGGGGATGCCTTTCTAATTGGAGGGAGTTGGTGTTGCCTTATTTGCGTATATCCCGAAGAGGACCACATGCTACCTAATGGTCTTGCTGTGTTCCCTGTGATGATGCCCTATTTGAAGTGTATTGCTGGTTGGGATGTGTATCATGCCTGAGCCACTCAGCTGTAGGTCATCATCTGGCTGAACTCTGCCTCTTTTACCCTGTCCAGCCCCAGAGTACCCCAGTACGAGTCAGCATTCACTGATAACTTATTCACAAACATGAATCAGAGCTGCACAGTCACTCATGACTTTCACCGCTTGGTAATAGCTCTCCTTGTCTCAACAGCTGCTGTTTTGAAGTATGAGAACAATGTAATGAACATCCGACAGTTTAACTGCTCTCCTCACCCATACTGGCTGCCCAACTTCATGGATGTTTTCACGTGGTCGCTGCCCTTTGTGGGAGAGAAAGGTGAACATTGCTTTTTGAAAGTGTGTATGGCAAACTTTTGCTGTTTAATTCCCAGTTAATTTATTCTTGTATGAGTTGAGTATCTATTCTGGTTTTTATTTTCCCAACTTCGAAACAGTGATGTTAACAGCTGTTATGCTGAACTTCTTTCTTTATGTGCTTTGGGGAAACTGCATTTGATGCTGTACGAAAATCTATAGGAGCTGCAGAGAGAGTCCGCAGATCTGGGTCGCTTATTTTTTGTACTGTCCCAAGAAATGTATAGGCCATTGTAAACAGTGGTAAAGGGATTAGACTTTGCACAAGTGAAGTAAATGTTCAGCATAGTTCCATATGTGGGATGCTGAGATGCAATATGAACTACTTTATGGACTGGAAAAGAGTTAATAGATATTTATATCCTAGACCAACTCTAGACTGAAGCCCAGGAATATTTTAGCCACAAAACCACTGCATTCTTTTGAACAATATTGTCTGTGTGTGTGTGTGTGTGTGTATATGTGTGTATATGTATGTGTGTGTGTGTGTGTGTGTGTGTGTGTGTGTGGTTGAGAGAGAGAGAGAGAGAGAGAGTATATTTGACAATACAGATACAATTGTGTAGCTAATTTATTTCCTGTTCATTTTTTCCTCACAGTGACGGAGATGCTGGTGAACGTCCTGAACATCTGCTCTGATGATGAACTCATGTCCGAGGGAGATGACACATGCGAGGGTAAAACAAGCAGTTTGATTCGCCAAGCATGGTTCACAAATACTGTATATCTGGTTTAATTACCATTAAGTTCTTTGGGCACATTTCTTCTGTAAATTCAACATCATCAACGTGGAAAGATGAGTCCCGCTTTACTGATTCCTCTCATTACCGTTCTTTAATGCTCTCTTCAGAGTCTTTTTGTTCTTGCAGTTCAGTTAGTTTTTATTCAGTGTTTGTTTCCCATCGCAAACGTACCGTGTGCAGGCTGTCAGCCACACTGGCAGGTAAACAGTGAGGAAGTTCCATCTCTTGTATACTTGTACTAGCTCTGCAAGTGAAGCCTAACTGTTATTTGTTGATACTTTGGTTTAATTATTTGGTTTGGTTTAGGATACCAAATCATCTCCCTCATTTATTTTTGATTGCTGCATTGGCCAATAACAGTGCTGTTCAAATGTGATGGCCACGGGGAAGGTAAGAATAGATTAGAGTGAGAGGAGGAGTGATTGTGAATCTGCTTCTCTTCTTCCTCCAGACGTACTTGGCTAGAGCATCGTGGTTACCGACTTTCTACTGTACCTCTTGGTCACTTGGACTGTCGTGTTTCATTTATGTGATATATATTTTGCATTTCATATAATATCCTCTTCTGTATGCAGATATGTACCACATAAAATGTTTTTTTTTTTCTTTGAGCAGTTTGTTGTGCCCTCCTATTTTGCCAGCATGTCAGTAGTTGTAATAGATTGCATTTTATTACCAAAAGGATCTTGCCAAGGTGCGTGGATGCATGGCGTGTGTGCAGTACTGCTAGAAGCACAAGGTCAAAGCTGAGTTTATTACAGATGTGTCTGTAGCTTCATGTTGCTTTGACAGTGAGCGCCTTGTCAAGGGGATTGGTAGCCATTTTTAAGTTTGTTTGCAGAACCCAAGCCAGCGTATCGGTTTATCTTTCTGATAAACTGTGTGAAAGAATGTTAATGCTTTCTAATTTGCTGCTTACCACTAACAATTGCGGTATGGGTCTAACTCTGGGAGAAATAAGTTCAGGCTTCACACTTTTCATACCAAACAAGATACCCAACAGATAAGGCTGTAAGTAACATCAGTGATTTATTTGACCAGTCTAACATCTGTTGCACTCTACGCTCCAGTGACTCCCCACCAAAGCAGATATTAACTGATTGACAAAACATTCTGCCGATGCTCATTTTTGGTCAGTTATTGTGCCTCCAAGTCTTGCAAGTTTTTGAAAGACAGTGTGGGAAACGGCAAGCATGCCAGTGGATGTATGTCATTTTTAACAGTAGTGTTTTGCGGAACAAGCCTGTGGTTTTAAGACCATATTCAGTCAGTCAGTGGGTGACTAAATGGGGGGGGGGGGGGGGGGGGGGTCCAAATTGTTAAAAACGGAATTTTGCTAATTCCCACACATTCATTCCAAAGGGTCATCACAATTTCATTCAGGAGCTCTGAGGAGCCCCTTGAGAGCAGCCAGAGATAACGTGCAGCTTCTGCTATTTTACTGTCACCTATTTTAACCACTAATGGGTTAATGGGACATATCACACATCATCACATGTGAAAGTCTGAGACGAAAGGATGTTCTTGGTTCATCAAATAGGGAGAATATCCCCTGTGTAATGGAGTCAATTTAATGGAGCTCAGATTGGCTAAGACTGGCTTGAATTTCATTTCTCAGAAAAAAAAGACGGGCACTGCTCCTTAGAATGTGTGATGAATTCCCTGGCCTGTGGAGTGAATGAGGTCAGTGTCTAACTGAAGCTGTACTCCTGACAGGTGGCACCCCAGCTGCAAGGAAGGAGGTCATCAGGAACAAGATCCGTGCCATCGGCAAGATGGCTAGGGTCTTCTCCGTGCTCCGGTGAGCATCCTCTGCCTTGGCCACCTTGTTGCATGATTTGGAGAGAATTTGCTAGATGAAGCATCCAGGCTGCATACAATGGGAATGATCTTGATAATGTGCAACTGTAGTCATCGTAACTGCAGCAGATTGTGGTTTCAGGTCCACAGGATTAAGGTCTCTCGTCCCACTTCCTGAGACCTGAGCTTCTCATCTGGAAGCTGCGTAGGAGGCCACTTGCCGAACTCTCTTGCCTTGTGTTTCCGGAATTGGATTTGCAGCAGTCTTGTTGCAGTCCAGACGGGTGTCTGTAAATGGCGGAGCTCCCTGCTGATGTGTGTTGTCTCCTTAGAGAGGAGAGCGAGAGCGTACTGCAGCTGAAGGGATTGACGCCCACTGGGACCCTGCCCCTGGGCGTGCTGTCGGGAGGTCGGCAGACGCTGCAGAGCGGTAAGTCCTCCTAATCTATCTGAATGACCTGAAGTGCCAGTTTCAACCCCAGCTGATCCTGACCACCACCCAGTCCAGGAAATGTCCTGAAGTAATCTTAGGTGCAGTTGATGGTGCAGTGAGAGCTTCACTTAGGTGCAGTTGATGGTGCAGTGAGAGCTTCACTTAGGTTTGCATGGCTTAGGATGTTTACAGGGCAATAGCAGTAATTTGTTTTACGGTCTCATCTAGTGTTAATGGCACCAACGTGTAATAAAGCTAAATATAAATTTAATATTAAAAGTTGCTAAAATGTTTATTTGTTACTTTTCTAAGGAGTAATGTAAGGAGTGGTGCATTATTCAATAATTCACTGTTTGCGTGAAGCTTTGATATGTCATTATAAATGAATAAAGTGAAATGTGATCAGCGTGTTACAGGTTAATTTGCAGCCAGGGCCAGACTAGTTATTTTTATCCACATTAATCTGGGCATGCATGTAAATTAAAGCTTTATGCTGACCTCCCGGAGTAATTTGCTGTGTGACATAAAGTTGTCAGATGGTATGTGAACACAGGAACAGGAGGGTATAAAAACCACCTACACCCAGTCTGTGTCAGGTCTGGATGGAAATGTCATCTAATATTTAATGTGTGCTCACACACAGATCATTTGCCTTCTTAGACAGTTATTTCTGATAGCCTCATTTCTCTGTTTACATGGGATTAATGCTGGAGAAAGTATGAAGCCTCTGGCTGCTTCCGTCATGCCGTGCTCCCCTACTCACCAAGGTCTAATTCACCTGTCATTGAAACTGTGTGATGACGAAGGTCACATTAACAAGCTTAAAGCACGGCGGCGGCAAGAGCGGTGGTGAGCTTCTGGCGTACTTCACTGTGATTGTGGAGTCGGTCTCCTTCAGTTGCTTCTCAGGAAAGCTTCAGTAATAAGGCTGGAAGGCCTTATTGGTCGCACCTTTACTTAATCAGGATTTGTTATGTAGCACCTTGCTAATGATGTCTTAACCATTCCAGAAAATATGCACTAATGCTTACTAAGAATGCAATTCAATAAAAAAGAAAAGAAAAGTTGCTTCATAGTTCGAGGTGAATGTAAGTCCTGCATGAATATGTGCATGATTGGTTGCCTGTTGGACTGAAAGTGTCTGATCAGTATCCTGTATGCTCTCTGCTGGCATGATACTCCAAGACATCATACTGTTTTATAACACATGCAGTTTCCAGCAAATCACCTAGTTGCTTCAGGGCTTTAATTGCCTGTCCTGTAATAACTGATTGTGGGTTTAATCTAGAACATACTTATTTTTGACCTGCTGCAGCCGTTGATCTACTCCGCGTGCTTAATTTCCCCGGGGAAAATTCTGTGCATTTGGGGGGGGATGTGATGCAGGGGGTAGCCTGGAATGCAATGGATGCCTCTGGCTGCATTGATATTTTAATTCACTCTTTCTCCATTCGTTCTCGGCATGGCGCAACTGCTCACTCTTATACAGCCACCATAGAAGCAGAAGAGGCACGAGGTAATGCAAGTGGTCTGTGGATCTCTCTCTGTCTTGTCTGTCTCCCAGTGTGGGCTTTTCTGCGTTAACCTGTGTCTCTGTATTGTTCCGTCGTCTTGTTGATTTTGGATGTGGTCCTGTTGAACCGCCCCGTGGAGAAGGGCTTCTCTTGCACCACCAGTGACTGCAATGTCTGAGGGGTTATGAAGGCACTGCCCTGCTGGCGGGCCCTGGGTTGGATCGGTATATCCCAGCTATTAGGGTGGGGGTTATGTGTTTTCTGGGGTGATGGAAAAACTGAACAATTGTTTTCACATCACTATAATTATTTTCCAGATTATCCTTTGAATTGGAAACCCGAAATTGTATTATGGGGTGGTGCAGTGGTTAGCACTGTTGGCTCACACCTCTGGGATTGGGGTTCGACTCTCCGCCTGGGTCACATGTGTGTGGAGTTTGCATGTTCTCCCCGTGTCGTCGTGGGGTTTTCTCCGGGTACTCCGGTTTCCCCCCACAGTCCAAAGGCATGCTGAGGCTAATTGGAGTTGCACACCTATGGGCAATTTAGTATGTGTGACTGGTGTGTGAGTGTGCCCTGCGATGGGCTGGCCCCCCGTCCTGGGTTGTTCCCCACCTCATGCCCGTAGCTTCCTGGATAGGCTTCGGACCCCCCGCTACCCAGAAGGATGAGCAGTTTGGAAAATGGATGTAAATTAGATTACAGCTACCAAAACATACTCCTTGATAAAAGGCGTGAAAGTGTCTTGTGGTTCCCCCCTGTGTTTTTTTTTTTCTCCTTGTCCCTTGGGAAAAAGAAATATAATTTTCTGATGACAGCTGGAGCAAGAGGACCTCCACAGAGTGGCCAGTTGGACTGTCTGGTCCCAGACCAGCTAGAAGTCCCCCGCCTCTGAGCTCTGAGTGTCCCCCCGCCTCTGATTGTCCCCCCGCCTCTGATTGTCCCCCCGCCTCTGATTGTCCCCCCGCCTCTGAGCTCTGACGACCTGCCCCAAACCCTCTACCTCCAGCCCAGCCTCCAGCTAGTGGGTATTTTTAGAGCCTAATCTCATTATGTTCTTCGGCAGCATACGCGCTTATCTCGATAGGAAGCGCTTTGCTTCCAAATGCTGCATTCACGCTCTTCGGGCCCACGAGGCAAACACGAGTAGCGGACAGGGGCCCTGGAGCATCTGGGATAGCCTTTCCATCCTTAAACCATTTCCGGGCCTCGCTGTCCACCGCTGACCTCACACTCCTGGTTGTGCAAGAGCGCCATTCCCCGGCTGGGTGTTGCCCACCTGACCCCGAGTCAGCCGTCTCTGTCGGTGCCATTGGGTGGCTCTGTCGTCATTCTTTTATTTTCTGTTCTGCTGTCAGTTTAACATTAAAGTTGTACTAGCAGCATCTTTTATAAAAAGCACCTGTCTGCTGCAAGCGCAAGTTTTGGGTCTTGCTGAAACACATTTGTTTAGTAAACAGCTAGTGTAGCGTGTGGGTGAACGTTAAACGCATCCCCTGGGATTTTAAATGGCACTTAACGTGTTGAACAGAGGGAGCACCATTTATTTGGGTGAGTAAGAGTGTTATGTAGAGACGCCCTCTGCTGTTTGTGCAAAGTACTACATGTAAAGGCGGGTCATTCAATGCCCTTTGTCCCTGCTCTTGTTACTTCTTGCAGACCATGCCCTTGTCCTTCACTAACATTACTGGAAGGCTGTTTTATTTCAGATGAAAAATGAAACAGATAATTACCACATGCATAATACAAGCTTGCTTATAGCTATGCCTGTAAATTTAGGGTCATGTCATGAGGACTGTAATAGCTGAATAATTTTGTGCATTTTTCTGTGTGCACCTGTTTCTAGTAAGAGCTCATCCTTGTCCTTGCTGTTCTGATGAGCATCCTCATTTGCTCCTATGAACCATTCAATGCATGCATCTCACACTGATTTGTGTAACTAATTAGCCATCAGCTGTTGTACTGCAACATTTGGGACTCATTTTTTGCTCACAGTTTAGTCTTCCTGCTTGTTTTCATTGATGGAAACTTTTATTCAGCTTATTTAGATGTATTTGCAGGGCAGAAGTATAAAGTAAGGTTATGTTGGAGTTACAATAGTAAGCTGGATATGTTTATGATCCATCCAAAAATGACAAACTTCAGATCTAAAATTCAGATTTTCCCCAAGTGTGCAGAAGTTGAGTGTGATTGGGCATCTGTTTGGAATTCACCCTCAGAGAAACCAATGCAATTTAAGGATTCTTTAGCCTCCCATTTTTCTCCAACACCTCCCCCCTCATGCAGCCCACTGAGCTGCTGCCCCCATCGGTCGGTGCTCACAGTAAACAGATGGTCTAGCAGTGTTCCCTCACTTGTCAGAGCACTGCAATCAGTGAGGGGAAACTCACTTTGTAGTTCTTGTGCACAGCGAGTTCTTGAGGCTGTGATAATACAGGCTTCCCAGCCAGTGCTGGGTGAATAGTCCTAGAGTGTGTTTCATTCAGAGCCTTTTCTCCAGAGTCACCCATGTTTGCAGCAGATGCTTTTTATATTTGAAAAACCCTCTGTTCTGTCTCTCAAAGTCTGTGTCATGTGCTGGTGTGTGTTGCCTGTAGATACTGACACTAACAATTTTAAAATAAGAAAAAATAGTTTCTAATGAATCATGCTTTTGTGACCAGACTAATGATCATATTGCATATAATCACGGCCTGAATTTACTTGCCAGTTTCACCTTTTCAATAAGAGTCATGCTTCCACTGAGTAAAAAGCATTATAAGATGTTTACCTTCCATTGTCACCCGTCTCTTTCCTGACCCTCTCTTAGGTCCCAATGATTTTGTCTTAATGTTGCTATTGACTGCTTACTTTGACTTACTGTTTTATTTTGAACAGTAATGGTAAGTATCCCAGCTCATCTCACTTGCAACCTGTTCTTTATCGGTGAATAAATTGCATGATTCTTCTCTCTTTTATGAATTATTTGTTGGCTTGTTCCACCAGAGTGGACAGGGGTCATGTTCTACCCAGCATAGATTCTGAGCACTAGGAGCAATATTTTAGACCCAAGAAGGTGAACCAGATGTCATACTTGCTTTGTGGTGGAGAAGCAAAACATCATATAAGTTAGGGTCTGTGAGTTACATGGCCTGTGACATAGCGGGACAGTTTTGCACTCCTTTCCAAGAAACTTATTGCATTTATTCTGTATGGTCTTTCTCCCTCCCCTCTTGTGTATGTGTGTTCTGGTGCAGCCATCCAGGGCTTTTCTCCCCAGCATAAGATCCGGAGCTTCGAAGAGGCGCGTGGCCTGGACCGGATAAACGAGAGGAGGCCGCCTCGCAAAGATGGCCAGCAGGCTGACGGTGCTGCCCTCAACTCCTTCAACGCAGCCAACTCTCCCAGCAAGAATGGCACAGACCTCCATTCACAGTAGCGCCCCCCACAGACACGTCACCCTTGTGTTCCTTCTCTCTCTCTCTCTTTCTTTCTCTCCCCCCCGGAGGCTTGTTCCACCATTGGTTGCAGGCAAAGGACAGGCTGGGTTAATGGACATGCCCACCTCAGCAACAATTAGCAGAAATATTTCAGTTTGTCCTTCATAACATGAAATATATTAGGTAAATATCATAAAATGAGTAATGAAAAGAAATTGGTGGCAATGTCCACCACACATAGTAAATGTCTAGTTATAAGTTGATATAATTGAAAAAGACTTGAAATGAACTGAGGGACTGAATTCCACTATGGTTGTCTTACATGCTTGGCAAAAGAACATTCTACTGAATATGCACTTACAAATGTGACCAGCACATTTTGATATAAATAATATGAATTGGCCCAAAACAGGAGGTGATGTCAATGTTAATCCCATTTTTTTTTATCTAGGAGGTGAGTGATTTAGAATATTGCAGCTCCATGTTGCCATAAAGCTGGTGGTGAAATAACATCTGATGAACTTGAATGGACACATTTCCTGGAGCTTCTTTGATATACAGACTCATTTATGTGTATTTGAGCGGCTCCCTATTTAAATGCAGTCATTTAAAAGTGATTCTACATTGATTGATTCAGCGCAGAGCTAATAATGATGTTACTGAAATCAAAATGGTAGAATACGAACAGCGGGTTGGGTCTTTGGCGTCCTTGGCCTGACGGATGCCATATTTCCATTTGTTTTTGAGCTCTGCCTAGCTGACTGTATGTTTGGTCAGTCACCCTCCATCGGCGCCGTCTTCTGGAGTCTGCTGTTTACTGCCCCCAGTTTGTTCCCCTGGTGAAGAGTGAGACAGCAGGCCTGTGGTATTACTGAAACAAAGGAAGATGCAAAAGGACAGAATTGTTAGTGCTGTTCCGTGAATGGTCAGCTGCCAGGACTGTATGAGCACTGATATTTTTAGCATCTTTCTCTTCTGCAAAGACATTGATGAGTGAGGTGGCTGGTCTGATCTGTTCTGTTTATAAGGAGAGTTCTAGTGTGTCTTATTAAGAGAACTTCAGACGTAGCCGGAAGACCATACCAAAACAGCAAGGGTAAAGAGTCCAGTTTCCTCTGAACACAACCTGCATGCCAAAATGAGGAGAGAACATTGCCCGCTCCTATTGGTATGACACCAGGATGGGGCCCTAACTGGTCTTCGTGAGGTAACTGATAACAATATGTCTGTAATATTAGGATGAACGACGACACCTAATGTTTTCGTAGCTTTGCCGTGTGATTTAGTACACAGAAATAAAACTTTAATTGGCTAATCAGAGAGGCCAGGCTTACTCTCCAACTGCTCTCGATCTCATCTGAGGAATCTCTTTGGACCTCTGCTTTGGCACTCTCCTCACGAGGATGAATGAATAAATGAATAGCTGATCCACAAGTGGCAAGATTACAAGGTGAAGCTGCAGTGTGGTCTGCAAGTGCTTTGGGCTGCCTCTGAAACGAAGGGGAAAAATGCACTTTCTGGTAAATAATTCAGCTGATGTTCAGCTTTTCCTGTCTGCTTGCCATTAAAGGTCAGGTAGATGGAGAGCAAAATGTTTTTGCATACAATCAGAAAGCAAAACATCTGTTGGACTAATCCCTATTGTTATTTATTATTATCCTCTCTCCTAAGCCAACCTATGTTTTTTTTTTTTTTTTTTTTTCCCCACATTTGGCTAGTAGTCCATATACCAATCCAAAATATACATTTGCATCCCATAGAAAAAGTTTTTATTTTGTTTTTTTATGTGCTTTTTTATGTCTGACACCTGATTCTTTGGTCATGTCATTTAAGGCCAGGGTATAATCTATCTTTGAGTCATCGACAAAATGTTATCCTAGTTCACCTGAAAATATGATTCCTTATCTCCCCCCCCCCCCCCCCCCCCCCCCCCCCCCCCCCCCC
>JAODJW010000040.1:14221855-14249921 GCA_026777045.1 Hyperopisus bebe
CTGTTGCACTAGTCAAAGTACAGGGGAGTGGAATTGTGGGTATGACAGATTTAATAAATTTATTTGGCCCTTATCCTCCTACAGTTTTGTTTTCATAGCTTTTATGGGGGTGACTTAGAAAAAGATATATTGAATGTCATGTCAGGACTTTCCATAATTTTTTATTTTTTGAAATGCGTTTCTATTAAGGAAACGTGCCATGCTACTTCAGTAGGGAAGAGCTGTCTGGGCACTCAGAGGCTGAAAAGAGACATCACAGGGTGCCGTTCTGCCACTAACATTCGTCCATGTGGTCTTCAGATGAATGGTACAATTGAGGGCCCTGTTTTAAAGCGACCTCAGATTGTGGATCATTTTTTGCAGTCCAAAGTCTTTTTTAATTATTGTTGTTGTTGCTATTGTTGCTGTTGTTGCTAATGTTGTTGCTGTTGTTGTTGTTGTTGTTATTATTGTTATTATTATTATTATTATTATTATTATTATTATTATTATTCCAGGTCTGTAATTGCAGGGCATGTCCTCTGCTTTCTAATGGGGCTATGCAGATTCTGCAAACAATACTAAAGAGTAAGGAGAAGCGGAGCCTTATAGGGGCTGCATTTCTCTTGTCCAAGTTGCAGAATGTGCAAAGTATGTTAAAAAAAATTTCTTAAGTGTACAAAAGGGAAGAAAAGTACTTGTACTGCAAGGTCTCTCTAATTCATGATTTATGTAGATGTATTGCTCCAAAAAAAAAAATAAAATATAGAAAAAGGATTGTTTTTATTTAAACTGCCTTTGTATTTATTAACTCAAGTAAAACACTTACCCCATCTAAGGATATATGCGAAACTGCCAGTGACTGAAAAGTGCCAGTGATTAACCCAAGTGAAACTCAGTACAGCTGAAGGTCTACTCTGTGCACTACTCTGGTCTGCTTTACCATGTGTCACCACCAGAGGGTGGCATACTGAAGCCTCATTGCTTGTATTTTTAGACGCTTGTTTAGCCCATCAGCTGCCAACAGGGGTCAGTAGTGCTTCCAACCTGGGAAGGGTTATGGGCGTTGTTAAGACTGAAGTAATCTTGGGGCCCTGACTATCTAGTTGGTCGTTTCTTAAAATAAGTTGTTGTGCTGTATATCTGCATTTGCAAACTTGTTTAGGTCAGGGTTACTATAGATTCACCCTTGTTTAAAAATTGACTTTAAAAGTTAATGCTGTTTCTGTCATAGTGCTTGCTAAGAAAGATACCAGTATACATCTGCCTGTGTTTTTTTTAAACCAGACATGTTGAACTTATCAAACTAACTATTCCCTGATGCAATAAACATGTTAAACTGTTACCTGTTATATTAGTCATCATTTCTGCATTGGTAAGTTGCATCTACTATATACAATAGTCTCGCACTTTGACAAAACATTTTTTGCATAAAACTATAACCTAGCAGCAGGGAGATTGGCAGTAGAGTATACTGAAAAAACTGCTTACTGAATTACTTTACACAAGTATAATTTTCAAATTATGTTTATTAAATATACAACATCAGTTTGCATTTTGTTGCAGTTTGAAGGTGAACATACAAATGTCATTGTAATGCATTTTAAAAACTGCGAAGATTAACCACAGCAATATGCAACTATTCAAAGTATCAAAAAACAGAACAAATGTGCAATATTAAAGCTGCAATTTCGTGCAGCTGTTCAGAATAATAAACGCAGCAGAAAAAAATGGTGCAGGGACTTAATTTCAGCTGCAAGTAGTTACTGGTTCCTAATGTCCCCTGTAGAATGCAGCAATTTTGGTCATTAATGACAGTGTTAATTGTTCATGTAATACAACAAGTGAGAACTGCAGTAGGGCTGTGAGAAGTATAATCACCTGTTGCTGAAATGAAATGTTTGATTAACCATTGTCAAGGTTACATTGCACTACCCCTAAACCAGTGATTCTCAACCTATGAGTCACGAACCAAATTAGGGTCGTGGCATGTTCCGATGGGGTCGCATGGCAGAGTTGGAAATGTCAGCATTTTAAAAACAAGCTCCTATGCTGATCCATGATCATATTTCCTAGCCCCAATCCTAGAATTAATCTATATAAACAGGTCTTTGGTCTGCAAATCCTTAGCGCAAAACTAGTGAACACTCAACCAATCCAAGAAGCCAAACCACAGATGCTTAATTTAAAATTCATTGGCACATCCTATCAGATTTGTGCGAATGGCATTGATTAGCATAAATTGCAGACTACACTGTGTGCTTGATCATAGCATTAATTTAAACTTATACTTGATATAGAGTTGATATAGCTGGCATGGTAAATATTGGGTCGTGGCGCAAAAAGGGTTGAGAACCACTGCGCTAAACAACAGAATGATAGGAGTGTTTCTGTTGAAAATGGATCATCATGAACAAGATGGAAATTACCTACTGGCAGGGAGATTGTTCATATATGTCATTTATGTACACTGAGAATTTCCTTATTTAAAGATGTTATGTACATCAGTGTTCATCCCTTCGGTCTATGGTCCCTGCTCTGGTGTGAACAACGTGAAGTCCATCTCTTTTCCTTTGCTGGTTGGCTTTCACACCTGAGGTGGCTTCAAAGCCTAAGGACAGAGGACAACTTGTTACAACTTAACCAGACAGCCAATCAACGTAGCCAACTGAAAATGAAATGATTTCATTTGACAGCACGGTGCTCATTGTTCAAGACAAAGTGATACTGGTACGTTAAGTTGGCACCCTAGGCAGTCACCAATAGTAGTGCTTCTCAAATGGTGGGTCACAACCCAAAAGCAGTGATAGAGTGTATGGTTTTAAAAAAATAACATACACCCCCACCCACCAATGGTTGACAACTTTTATCGTGAATTTGTGTCGTGATTTACTGACCAGGTATAATGAAAGCCCTGAGGCTAAACAAGTTCAGAACCACTGGCCTAAAGGATTGACCAGCTCTGAGTATTATTTCTTTACTATAGATCTTGTTTTGGTATAAACCTTCTTGGTTTTATCCGTGTTAATGTTTTATCTGCCATATTTACCTTTCTTGCAGCAGCTAGGTTAATCACCTGTGACCCAGGCTGGAAGGAGACAGGAGGGGGAGGTATAGGTGGGGGTACAGTCGGCTTGGGAACCTGAAATGAGTTTTGTTTGGTCAGGGACCAATATGTGCCAGTTTGCATAGCTTTAGTAGTACGTGGAAATGCTGAAGGCGAGGAGTATGACAAAATATACACTCAGTATAGAGGAGTACTAAATGGAATCATTTGACTTAGCTGCTTTGGTCAGTGTCCCAAATATCATTTAACTTCACTTAAATATAACAGAAAAAATAGGTTTTTTTTTTCTTTTTAATGAATAAGTAATTTGTTCAGTATTGTGTAAGTGAGAATTTGTGGAAATACTACTGAGAAAAGTTACCTCCTGTTTTTTTTTTCTTTTAGGATAAAGTGAGACAGCATTGTCATATTGATACATTTTCCTTATTATCGATATTGTTTTCAAGGCAAATCTAGGTATTATCCTGTTTTTAAAAATATTACTATAATATAAATCTGACATCATTACCTGTCTTGTAGCAGCTACAGTCGGCTTGGGAACCTGAAATGAGTTTTGGATAAAGGATAAAGTACAACGCATATTGTCATTTCAATGGAATTTCTTTACTATAGACCTTGTTTTGGTATAAACCTTGGTATTATCCTTGTTAATGTTTTATTTGCCATCTTTACCTTTCTTGTAGCAGCTGGGTTAATGGCCTGTGACCCAGGCTGGAAGGAGACAGGAGGTGGAGGTATAGGTGGGGCTACAGTCGGCTTGGGAACCTGAAATGAGTTTTGTTGGGTCAGGGACCTAAATGAGCAAGTTTGCATAGCTTTATTAGTACGTGGAAATGCTGAAGGCGAGGAGTATGACAAAATATAGACTTATGGCTGGGCGATGCCATATCGATATTATATGCACACAGCCCTACACTCAGTATAGAGACGTACTAAGTAAACTCTTTGGACTTAGTTGCTTTGGTCAGTGTCCCAAATATCAGCTTCACCAGTAGCCCTTTACAATAAGGGCCCCTTTTGCATCTTGTAAATGGTGGTAACCAATTAATAAAAAAAAAAAAACTGTGTTATAACTTGTATAAAATTGTCTATTAATACTTTACAAAGTGTTACAGCCTAATTAATAACCAGATTATAAACCATTTATAAACCCTTTGTATAGGTCGCCTTATTGTGCAGCGGCACCGCTTCTCCTTTGTATGTATTTTTAAAAGATTTGTAATACCTGGCTAATATTACAGTGTTTGTCAGCATTTTGTGGTTTTTCAATGGAACGGAAAATCTGCGTTCAGCATGGCTAGCTTCTCCGTTTCCTATTTATTAGTTGTCATTTCTCATTCTTCTATTTCACTACTGTTTGCTCTGTCCACCCACACACCCATCCTCCCCCCTTCAAATGTGAAAAGAATTTCACTGTGTTCCTTTGAACACATGTGACACTGAAACTTGAAATACAGTCACATGGAGGGAGTTGGGGACAATGAGTTACCTTGACTTGGAAGTTTGGCGTCGATCGTTGGCTAAAGGCAGGATTGTTTACACCAGAATCTGTCTCCTCCCTGTAACGTGCAGGTCTTAGGCAGGGACAAAAGAGAGAGGATGAGTTCTCTTGTATCCTGGTCCCTAAGGGCGTACATGGCATACAGTGTCTGAACTCACGTACCTGTGGGGAATTGAGCTTTTGCGTTTGCGCTTCAGAACATAGAGCAGCACCACAATAATGGCAATTATAATCAGCAGGCTGAGTACCACTGTGATGGCAATAATCACTCCTGAAACAAGACCACATGGTACTCTGTCAGTGCTGGCAGTTCATGATAATACACTTTGCAGTGTTAGGCTCATATTAATTGTTAATATGTGGATTTTTAAAACACTTGGTTATTCTTATTGATATACTTTTTCTGGAACATTTCCCATCATGGCTGACATAAAACAGCTGGTCGCATTCTGTTGCTACCACAGAGAAAATTAACAGATCGAGTTTTTATCTGCATATTTTTCTATAGATAATTGACCTCGTCAGGTTTGAAATACTTTATGGAACATGAGTCGATAATGTCATTAGTTGGGAAACAGTGAGCTGTTGTTCCTCAGATATGCTCCATTTTCACCGTGGACTGAAATGCGAAAGCTGCCGCTCTCTGTTAATGCCTGTCTCCGTATCTCAAAATGAAATGGCCAGTCGGACAGCCAGTTGAAAAAGAAAAAAAAAGAAAAGTGCAATGACTTGCCCTGAGGTAATACTTAATGTTTCACATCCTGTTTATGACACATGCAGGAAATAGCTGTGAACTCACCTGGAGCCAGTTTCTGGAAGCCTTCAGCCATTTGATCACAGTCAGGGGGCACCCATCCCGGCAGACACTGGCATTCCCGCCTGTGGTTGCATACCTGCAGGATGTGATGTCACTGTGTTTATGCTAGGCGCGTAAATAATCGTGATGCTAGAGATGTTATGCGAGAAATCGCTTCATTCCATGTGTTTGGCTGCTAGAGGTAAATTATTCAGTCTGAAATATGAGGCATGGTATAACACTAAAGACTGACCGGATACAGCACTAGCATTGTTGCGAAATGTGCCCAGCAAGATGTAGTAAAAATGAAAAGCAGTGGTAGCTATCAAGATCAACACTCCTGTATCTATTAAAAGCTACTCAGTACCAAGGCTCCCTTCCTGTTGCTCCGTTTTACCGATTTTTATCTTGCCACATTTGAATCTGAAAAACTGGGCTGGTTCTGTCCCTGCAGGATCCCTCATAACTGAGTTCTGCCTTCTGCAGAAGCAGGCTGCCTACTGAGCATGTTCTGTCGACCCAAATCCCGTGAGCTTACCGCTTTGCCTTTGCACCGTGCTGAACAATTGGTTGCTCTGTAGGCCACTTCTAGGTCTACACACTCGTTGCTCATGCAGACCTGGGAATGACAGGTTTGATCAGTCGACACAAAAATCCTGACGAAGTGTGGAACATTCGTAGCTTATTTTCGTCTCACTTTCTTGTTTACCTCTAGATAACCCTAGTAGGATGGCTATTGTCTTACCAGTCCGTCACCGCATTTGGTCCCAGTGTCCACCTGTCCAAAGTCAGTGTTCGGGTCATCGCTGAATATGGCTTTGCAGCCAGGGAACGCTACCAGACGGTTATAATTAGGGGTGTCTTTGCCATTCATACAGAACAGTTTTCCGCACATCACATCCCTACAAGGAAAATGAGAGAGTGCAGTCAATCCTAGTCTATTACGGAGTACAGTGCTGAATAGGAGTCCATATATCAGTCCATACTTTTTCTGGCATCCTATATAGGTGTCTTTGGACGGACGCGTGCAGAATCCGTAGTAAACCCCTCTGGTGTTCTGCCTATAGCAGCTATCAGCTGCCAGCTCAGCAGCTGTGGGATAAAGATCGTTTAGATATTGCCGGTTTGTCACTTACTGTGTGCATGAGTGCGGAATGAGCCGGGTGAGTGAGTGACTTTCAGTCAAGAGATGAGAATGATGGGAAAAAAAAACTTACTGCTGCCCCAGATCTTGATGCACTGACTTTCACGCATAGGACACTGTCCATTATAGCAGTAGCCCTGCCCATCCTTACAGGGAATGCCATTTACAGAGAAGACATCCTCTGGGCAATCTTTCGACTTCCCCGTGCAGTACTCAGCCAAGTCGCACTCATCCTTCTGCCATCTGCACATCCTGGAGGGAGGTAGGAACTGCAGAAAGAGCGTGCGTCATGAAGAACTCATTAGCCTGCGGAATTTACTAAGAAATTCACAACTGGACCGTCTAATTACTAATTAATTAAATATTTTGAATTTATATTTGAACACAGGAAAGTTGACTTCTGTCTGTGAGGCCTATTTAGGCCCACATACCATTTTATTGCATAGTTTATTATGCCCATTAAGGAAAGGACAACAGTTATTTATCAGATCTTTTATTGACTGCATAGTTCTTGCTCTCTTGGGTTCCTGTGGTATCCTCACCAGTTCCCCCAGGAGCCATGACTGAAGTGTGGTTCAGTGGAGAGACAAAAAGGTGGTATGGGCTTACCTGAGCCTTTTTATACTCTAGCTGAGGAATTCTGGGAAAGGCTGGGGCAGACCATGTGGATGTTTAAGGGGGGGTGTATTTGTTTATTTCAGTTGGGAAGATTAGAGATATAAGTTCCCTGAATGGTAAAGTGCTGTTGCTGGCATGACTTTGTAAGGTCATATGGTATCCATGGCTGTTTGTTACCTGTGCAAAACTAGGTTTCTAGTGGGAAGGAACCAAGAGAGGTTCCCCTACCAGAGTTTGATGCTTGGCCCCTAAGGGTGAAAAGAATGGATACCTCCTGTTGCTGGGAGTTTATTGTTGTTTTGATGGCATTGTTGTAACACTGGGATATATCTGTTAACCGTTTGAATATGTATGTGACATGTGGTGTATTTTTTTGTGTGTTTTTTTTTTTTTTTACCAGAAACAGTCAGTAAATAGTCTCCAAGTTCAAACTAATAAACTTGTGAACTCTGACTTTTTAAGCCCTCTCGATTGTTTCAGTTACATCACCGCAGTGCTCTTTATTTTTTTAGAAACAGATGGTAAAATCCATAGCTCTGTTTGAATGTGCATGGTTCAGGCGTCAAAGGCAGGTATGAGGTTATATACCTAAATTCCAATTAAAGCCCTTTATTTCACAGGACTATTACATTATTAATTCCTCCTTTTGACTGTATTCCTCTCCTGATGCTTAACAAATGTAATCATTTATCAATGAAATGCTAATGATACCTTCAATGACTGTAAAAGGCTTTGCTAGGCTTTCGCAGTGGACAGACGGCGCCGCATCAGCCCCTGACTTCCCTGACCTTTGCCCTCAGTGCCGGCAGGTAGCCTACCTTACAGTTTTCACAGCATTCTCCTTCTTCACATTGTGACCCGGCTGTTAATGTGCAGGTTGTAGCATTGCAGCAGGGATTGTTACATTCCTGTCAAATATAAAAAACAGTAACGGTGTCAGGATTATTTGAAGGTTACAACTTGTCATTTTCTCTCCTGCCTCTAAATTCAGCCTCCAACACAACCAGTATGAAAGTAGCCCCTGGCAAACTCTTTGCCTCATATCATGCATTTTTTGAGATGATTACATGCTGGGGATCACACATGAAATCTTGGAAGTCCATGGAATTTCCTTTGTGTATTATAGGAATGTGCTAGGAAAGTGAGAGCCTGTTCTTCCTGCCTCCGCATGGAGTGTTTTTTGGATTATGAACAGATCTCAGATAGTGTCTTTCACAAGTTGCAGCAGGACGGCCACTGGAATGCATGTTTGTCTTGAAGTCTGATTCCATAGCAATTTTGAAGATGTTCTGTCATGTCTGACATTATCACCAAGAGCCCGAAGTCTTTATGATTTGTTCTATCTAGGCTTAAACTAAATTATGTCACAAAAGTGTCACAAAATCTGCAAACACAAAAAAAAAACTGTTCAAATATTTTCATTTGCTTTCTTTAGGTAATGTATTCATATTGCTCACATATATATTTGCATGATTATTGAGTTTTTCAGCCTGGAAAAGGCTCTAGGCACCTGTAATCCTAAGCAGAAGAAGCAGTTAGAGGATGGATGGATGGATACTTAGTCTTTCGCTGGTAGATGGATGTTTTAACCAACTGTGTTCTGGTTTAAGTTGCACCTAAATGCTATGTCTGATCTTGTTTGCTGTAACCTCTGATAGCTTCAGGATGCACTGGCTAGTTCACACCAGATAAGGCAGCGCATTTAATTATGGAATAATTGTGCAGATTACACCGCATGTGGTCTCCAAAACATGAAGGTCGTTTTCAAACAGCGATGGAATGAACAAGACCTTGGCGGTTAATGACCTGGCTTCTGTCACGTTCAAGTACTGCACAGGTGAAACTACTAAAGTACTCTGAAACGGGGGACTAATAGTTTACCAATCTATGTAAAGTTAAATAACAACATTTTCTTTACTGGATATCTGTTCTGATATCCTTCTGAGTGCTGGATATTTGACACATCTCAGCTTTTTGTTGTTCCTTTTCCAGACATTACTGAATATGGGGAATGTGTGAGAGATGATTTCTTCAAATGACAGGAGGAAGGAGGTACCTCAACCGTGCCACAGTCACACTGCTCCCCCTTCTCCACAAAGCCATTCCCGCACACAGGCGGCGATATTATCGCGTTGTAGTCTGGCTTGTTGAAGAGACACTGTGGGTTTCTGGAATCCAGATACTGCCCATAGCTGTTACCGCTGCAACTGCTGAAATGCTTCGGGATGTCGTACCTGGAAAGAGCATTTCAGTTACGCACAGATCTTCCTATGAAAGTGGTGCACGACTTGATTAAACTATACTCAGTGGCCATTGTATTAGATATACCTATCCAGTACCAAGTAGGACCCTGCTTCAAGGCTCAATCTCTGTAGAGACATGTGTCATTTTGCACACAAGTCGTGTAATGAGCTGTGCACGTAACCTTCTTGATTGCTCATTTCTTCATGTTATCATTTTCCTCTCACCTCTCACATTTACAAGTCCCCGGATGGTACCTGTTTCTGAGATGCTGGAGCCACCATGTCCAAAATTGCTTAGATCACATGTCCTTGCTAGTCTAATGATTAGTCAAGAAGTAATGGAACCCCTCGACCCTGTCGCTCTGGTGTATATGTCGCGTTACAGCCATTTGACTGGCTGTTAGGAAGAGCAGGCCGCTTGTGTGTTAGCGTGAGCGGGTGTGCCTAATAAAGTGGCCACAATAATGGAACGTGCTATAGGCAGCCTTCAGGTTGCGAACGAGATCTGTTCCCTAAGTTGAATTTGTAGGTATGTTAGAAAAATAATAATACAGTACAGTAACTGCACGGTACTGTGTCCCTAGCTGACAAGGCACTAAAGCTGTGCAATATTTTCATGAGTGTCATAGAAGTAGTGCATACATTCATTATCATAAAGCTCTGTATGTAACCTGAATGTTTTATGTAATAGGCTTTATGGCAGCCCATTCATAGGTGCGAACTGACTGTAAGTCGGGCTTTCATAACCCAGGGATTCCTAGTCCTGATTTCAGCTATCACAGACCTCCATGAGAAGACATTTTGGCTATAAGGCACCGCCAAGAACTGGTAGCCTGCCGATCACAATCTCGTCATTACACTGCTCTCGCTTGGTCCTGAAATTAATTTGGAGGGGCTCTTACGAGAGGGCGGCAGACATGATGCAGCTCTTGTCAGCGCAGACGCATGAATCGCTGTCGTGGCTCATGCCCAGGTTGTGCCCCATCTCATGAGCCAGCGTCGCTGCCACGGCAATGGAACCGGAGCTGTGATCCTGGGAGAGACCATATTGGAAACAGCAATGCTCCTTAATGGATTAGCAAGTTGCATGATTTTTCAGTCTAAAATGTGCCTTTGTGTTTCTCATCTGCAGTCGTTTTTCCTCCACGCCTGCGTCTGTCAGCCATTGAAATAAATGAACATACAACGCCAGTGATTGTTGCTTTACCACACTTTGTGGTAGCACAGAACTAATAGAATGCATGCACATGTCATTGTACGATGTCATTTCGCAGTGCCTGTGGTGTGATGAGTACCTGGATCACTCCTGTTGAATGACTTGCGCAAAAACTGCCCACGTACGCCAGTCCCACCGTGCTCCCTTCGAAATCGATGCCCCTGTGAGTCACAGTAGACGCTGTGTAAATGGCTGACCCGGTTGCGAGAGTGGTGACATATTTGTATTAAGTCAGTGTGACCGTAATGTTCAGACCCACGTTATCAGATGAGCATTGTCATGTTGCTTCACCAGGGAGGTCTTCCTCCAGTTTGTGAAAGCATCCAGAGTTGCTCCAGCTGGGGGTGTCACTGCAATTTTGTCCTGGTCTGTCCACACCTCAAGCCCAGTGAGGGCAATAAAAGTCTTGAGAGGCTTGTAGACCTGTGCATCCGCAAGAAGGGGGTATTGATCTAAATTAATTACTCCTACAGAAGTACTTCAGGTCCCTCCAAGGCTGCTTCTTTTCTTACACCATAGGCAGTTATACACCATGAGCCCCCCCATTTTTTTTTGGTTTCAGCTTCCCTGAATTATTATTTTTTTAAACCATTTAGTCATTTGCCCTGTATTTCTGTATACATTTCATACCCCCCCCCCCCCTCATCTAGGCAAATTTATTCATGGGGAGGGAGGCATCCTGTATATCTTGGGCGTCCATATGGATCAAATCCTAGAATCATCCCTGTTTCACACACAAAAAAATGCAGTGTTACTTTCTACAGGGACTGGCTTCCATTCCAGGGTGTGCCCCTGCTTGTGTGCTTTGTGTTACCTGCCACCCCCCATCCCCCCCGCCCCCCAACCCTGACCAGGACAAGCAGCCGGAAGAAGGTTGGATATATTTTGTACTGGCTATAAAAGAATACAATGATTAATACAATGATTATCACTAACACTGCAGAATGTGTCACCAGTGATTTTTCGCAATAAAAATTACACAATTGTCTTAGGAATTTTTCTAGATCCTTAAATTAGACATTAATTACAATGACTCACCAGGTTGACGTAGTTGACAATTTCAAATATCCTTTTTCTCAACTCATTTTCGTTGCTTTTCATCTTCTTGTACTGAAAGGAAACGTGGTCTATGTCATATATGGAATACTCCTTTCATAGTATGACAAAAGATATTTTTTTACAGGTTTTAATCTGCAAACACCTGTTTCAAAAACTGTTACAATCCAATATATTTTTCTAGGCCTCCACAAACATTTTACTCTAAACGTGGTAAACTGTACTTGGAGTTAAATGAATGATGACTTCTCTGAATTGACGACACAGGTGAATAATATGCTAGCAGTGTTGAAATCATCAGGTAGAAATCTGTGAAAGGTGGCTTTGCTCCTCGCAGTACTGTACCTCTCTGTTATCTGCAACGAGTAACAAGTCCACATATTTCTGCTGCTGCAGGAGTGATGGCCCCTGCAGGGAAAATACAAAAACAGGGCTCTTGTTTGTAGACAAAACGAATGACACCATTGAGTTCTGTCCCTTCAAGGCTGTTTCGCTTTTGTTTACACTGAGTAAAGATGTTGGCATATAAAAGTTTGAGTCGCGTATGACTCTGTGAGTGGAGCAGGGATGTTTGGTTACTGTGAGCGTCTGGAGTCTTACTGAGCTGCGGGAACGCGTTTTGCCTGTGGACGGTGGGTAGACGGGGTCCCAGCTGCTGTTGGTGACTCCGCACACTGCAGGTTCTTCATTCAGACCCTCGTATCTGGACAAGGCGTGGTCTCCATCATCGGTCCCCGACATCGGTTCTATCAGATAGTGCTGTGCAGCTGTCCGGATGTAACCCCTAGTCACAGTGGTCAGAATATATGATCATTATATAAAGTCAACCTTGTTGACTTTAACGCCTTTGTCTAAACAACATTTTGAAAGCAATAATCCACCAGCATTGAACCAGTATAAATTACTACCCATATTTACACTCACAATGGCTACCTTGCATTATTTTGTTCTTATGCACAGTTTGTCCTTCTCGAGTGGATAGTGAGAAATATCACAGAGGTGTGTAGCTACTACCTCAAACCATCACAAGTGCTGATGCTGGCAATGGACTCTGTGTCATTCACTATTCTTCCATGGTAGTAGCAGTGGTCCTGTGTGGCAGAAAATGGTAAAAGAAATTAACGTTGTCCTCTACAGTATGTATCAACTGGAGACTTTTAGTAAAAATTAAATTTTGGCTATTTTTGGAGTTAACCACATCACTAGTGTGCTTTCATATAACTGCTGCTTTATTTCCGATAAAATATGCATCATAATTCATTAATGATGAACAATGATGACATCAGTGTTTCACTTTTATCCATTCCTTGTTTTTCCTTTAGTTTCTTCAGTAGTTCCTTCGGTAGTTCGTCAAGATTCACAGAAGTAAGAAACATAGTAGTAAAAGATATGTCACAATTCATTTATGATGAATGAACATGAGATCAGCATGTCAGTAAGATTAAGTTTGTGGTTAATTATTACATAAGTAATAACATAATACTACATTATTTGTACTGCCTGCAATAAAGTGTTACTGTAACTTATATTGCCTGGGGGAATTCTGTGCTCTTACATACCAAGTCCTTCGGAGTGACAGTGATGGGGGCCCCAGTATCACTGTAGGTTGTCTCACTGTAACTTTTAGTCAGCAAGTCCCTGTAAAAGGTATAACTTCAATGTACTAATAATGATACTCATAATGTGACATTCAGGACGTCGGCCTCATAAATGCCTCGGAAAGGAAGGGTATACTTTCCCAGACACAGTCTCCAATCAACTGGTGCGTATCGTGGTAATGTTTACTTTACTACCCACAAGATTTCAGAATCTAGGATTCTATCTGCAATAAGCAGCCAATTTGACAAACGTCTGTCCGTTGACAACCGCCATTGATGAAAGAAGTGTTGCATTTCCTCTCAGTATTGCTGTAATTCTCTGCAATAGTGACAGAGTGGCATTGAGGATAGGAAAGAGAAGTGGCTGTTGTGAGCAGTGTAGTCCATCCATCCATCCATCTTCAAAACATAATTCTTGTCTTAGGGTGCGGGGGGGCTGGTGTACCTCATATCTATACCTACACATAGTCACACACAGGGGTGCTGGAAATAGGGGGGGTGGGGGATATCAGCGGACCCCCTCCTCATCCTGTCACTCTTATTCCACAGTTAAAATCATATTCTGTTCTCCTTGACGTCACCTACATATCCCCTCTACAGCTTTCAACATGCACTCAGTAATGTCACACGAACAGATTTCGATTTAGGTCCATACAATATTGGGAAAAAAAAATCACATTGCGATATTTTTGGGTTTTGCAATCACTGTTCTTAATGCCATTTTTTGGATGCGGTTGTGTCACGATATATACGAAACGGATAAGACAAATGAAAAATGTGCTCCTGCACGTTATTGAGGCCAATTTGTTGTACGTTCAGAGTACAAGGACAAAACATATATCTAAAGAAGATTGCAATCCTATATCAGACAAAATCATTTTATCATGGTGATCAGTTATTGGATTTGGTAATGTTATTGGATTTACTTGTGTGACTGCACCCTAAAGTGTTAGTCTTATTTTGAATGGCAAAATCTTTATTATTTATAAATTTATGTAAAATCATTCATACATCGCAACATAAACCCCACCTGTATCGCTATCCCCATCCTCACTACAGCCACCACTGGGGGAAATTTATTAGAACATCATTTATTAGGCATGCCAAAATGCTTTCAATTATGGTTGAAAATTAACACTGGAGAACATCTGTGTGCCTCAGGATGAACGTGCACATTTGACACACACAGAGCAGAGGTGGGATTTGAACCCTCAATCCTGCTGACATGTGGAGGAGAAAAACAGCTTGTTCGCCTTTATCACATGTGTTTATATTTTTATCAGACACATATATCCAAAGCAATGTACGTTTTTGAGAAAGTGGGGTCAGCCAGTCCTCAGAGAATCTGTCCCTGCTCCAGGGCCAGTGGTTAGGAATTAGTTACCATCCAATCACAGACACAGTCTCAGTCCACAAGGTCATGCACCACTGCAGTCAGAATGTTGACTAAGTATGTCTGTGTGAGCGGTTTTCCTTTAACAACGGGAACTGAGACTCTGCTTTGTGTGTTTTTTGGGGGCGGCTGTGTCAACTGTTCTGGCAATTCAAAACTAAAAAAAAATTATTAAAGTGATTCTGAGAATATCTGTCATTTGTCGAGGCTGTATGAACAGCGTGAGAAGAACGTCAGTATTATGGGATAACATTTCTAGGTCTGGCTAGGCTGCTTTTTCGGCCCTTAATTTTGTTTTGTGTTTGTTATTAATTTACGTGAATAAATTATTTATTGCCATTGTTTACCTACATTTGCTCACTCAGTATATACAGTATAGAATCCACCCCCCTTCCATACACTGTCATTTGTTTTGCGGTTATTTAAATTATTATGAATCCCGTCCCTCGTCTCTTGCTGTCTGTATGTTGCACCGTTGTCCTGGGGGGAATATTATCTTGTGCCACTCTATACGTTCATATGGACAATAAAGTCCTCATGGCTTGACTCAGTGGTAGGTTTACATTGTTATAAAATATTGTAGCGCCAGTGGGCAAGTCTGCTCATCGTTGGCTGCTCTCGCTACGCCTCCCGTCGGCCAGCGCTACATAGGCGTCGGCAGTGAGTTGCTGGAAACAATCCCAGTGGCGCGGTTAGAGTACACGCTCTACAAGATCATCCGGCAAGCCCAGCTCCAGCTTGGCGGACCTCCATGCGGCTGAGAAGCGGCGGCACGTAAGGAGGATGAACAAGGACGCGAAACTGGTCCGCTGATGCGGCAGGAGAGAAGGGCACCGGGCATCCCACTGCCCAAATGCCCCCCACCAGAGCCACCAGCAGATGAGTGTAATATATATATCTTACAATGTGGAAATAGGCGTGTCTTGTATTTCAGATACTTCGACAGAAACATTGCCTCTGGGTTACAGCTTTTCCTAATTGTGTTTGCTGTTTTAAAAATAAATAATCCCAGAACAAATTCAGTTATCCCTGGTGTACCGAAATGGCACAGAACCATGAACCCAAAACCCACCTTTTTACTAAACCGTCAATTTTGTGTACCGTTACATCCCAATACTGTGAAAACGTCAATGAAGTGTACACAGCCACTTAATATTAACTTTCTCTTGGCATGGAATGCGGTAGAAGGAGAATTTGTTAGTGTTTTTTGTTTTAGATCGATTAAAACATTGAGGCAACACTGTGGAAAATTGGCTTGTACTTGGATTGCCCCTGGAAACAGTTTTATCACGTGAATGAAACGTCATAACAGGGGGATTGTGTCACACACACACACACACAGACAGCAAGTTGGTCTTCCTATCTAAATGGGGACTGTGCATTCATTTCTATGGGAAAAACCATAATCCCAATCGCAACACCCTTAACCTCTACCCATCCCTAACCTTAACCATAAGTAACCAACCCAAATACAAGACTTTCGGCCCTCAAAAGATGTCCCCAAAAGTAGGGAAATTTCAGGTTTTACTTTTTTACTTCACTTTGGGGACAATTTGGTCCTCAAATGTGATCTATGCAAACCCCACCCCCCCCACACACACACACACACAAACACACAAAACCTTGTACCCACATAGTAAAGAGTGATTGGGGTTCTGCAATCTGATCATATGTAATATGGGAATTAGTATGCACCTGGTTTAAATGAGGCTCTTTCATTTCTCAAAAAGGTTAATTGCTCAAGTTGGGTTGAGGTACAGTGGTGACAGTGATGCAATGATAATGAAAACCACACTGAACCAAGAACAGCCTTTCTCATAAACATCACTTAACCATAGTTCATGTGGGTGTCTAATACCTGTGAATTAATACAGGCTTCTTTCACTCCGCCTTATTATTGTCTAAAAAGTTTGTTTTTGTCATTTGACTCATCTTGTTTCTTACTACCAGACCCAATTAAATCTATATAACCCTAGTATGTTGTCTTTGAAGCAATTTGTAAAACTGGTAATGACCCCAAAAGCCTGAGGTTGAGCACATTACTGTTCCTACAAATTGTCTGCAGGCATGTGGCTTGCAAAAGCCTGAAGAGCATCCTGAGACAAGCTGGATGATTGTCTCTCTTTGATCGTTATTTATTTACCTCAACCTGCCCCATCTCAGCATTATCTCTCGAGTATTTGTGCTTTCCTTGGATTGATTGACTTACTCATTCTTCTCCAGGTGCAGCACGACATCCTGGCCATTAACTTGCATCCCATACTTCAGCACATCTGGTCGGGACGACTGGCGACAAGACAGAGTACAACCTGAATTCCATGTCGATCATGTTGATTTTCAGAGGGAAACTGCCCTTCGGGTAAGACTCAAACTTGGCTCAAATGTTTTATCCAAGGGGTCAATTTTTTGAGGAGTGGTTGAGCTCTGTAAGTAAGAGGGGGAATCAGAAAAATGCAAAGGCTCACCCTTGTGCTTCTCTTGTGCAAAGCATGTAGCTTGACGGGCTTGATGATGACATGATCCTTCAGTCCTTCTGGCTCAGGATGGAGGCTTTCTGTGGGGAAACCAGCCATTATGAAATCAGCATAGGAAGCTGGTTACTGTCCCATCACAAGTTTCTTTTTCCTACTTAAAGATGCCATACTGTACATGCTGACATTGGTTTTGCTGATCTGACAGGGTGATTTAACAAGTCACAAGCTGAATCTCTGGACCACGGCAACCTGTTTCTGCTTCCTCCCTTGAAACGACGTGTAGACTTACATGTAGTTTCACATGAAATGCGTCACCTATCATTTGATCAGTGTCGGCTGTTATAGACGCAGGTCAAAGAAGGAAGAGAGATTTTTTTATAACCTCTATTGTGGTTCTCCATGGTGATGTTTCTACACTTAGAGCACCCAGTTTCCTAATGGGACTTTTTAAACTAACCACTTACAATGAATATCATACAGGCTTTGCTGGACTACTCGTTCAGTTTTGACTATAGCTGAACTAATATAACCCTTTCAGAAATGTTTTGGTAACTGATAAATAAAAGATTATTCGTTATAATTCTGCTGGCTGCTTATCCAGAGCAGGGTCATGAGGAAGACCGAGGAGCCAATCCCAAGCAGGATGGGGCACAAGGCATGAGTACCCTGACGTTCTACAGAATGAGCCACCGCACATACAAAGACACATAATCCTGTCCTGCGATGAAGTGGCATCCCAGCCATGGTGGACGCTTGCTTTGTGCTCTATGCTTCTCAAGACGAGCTCCAGGCCCCTTTGTCACCCTGAACAGGATAACTGGTTGGAAGATGAATAGATATACCGTACTGGGCGAAGAACAGGCTGCAGCATTTTTAATTAAGGCTATTCATGTAGGTGGTAAGTGTATATATATATTAAAAAAAAACCTGTACTTTCCCAACAGAGTATTAGATCGATGGTATTCATAGCTGTGTGTGAAAAATTTATTTTAGACTCTTAAAGGACTTATGTAAGTCGCTCTGACTGAGGGCGTCTGCCAAATGCTGTAAATGTAAATATAAAAATTATATTAGAACATATGCAAATTAACAGGAATTTCTTCTGTTCTCTAAAAAGTTTCTGATATCTTGTTGGAGAGTTGGAAGGACACCACCTTGGTTCCCAAAACTCTCCTTAGAATCCCCTCAGCCATTCCATGTATTTGCTAAATTTCAAAGCCATTTCAATTAATTAAATTAGTCAATTGGTAATTCAGTGAGATATAGATTAGTGAAACAAGGTGGAGTGGTTGATTAAGCCAAAAAAAAAAAAACCACACTGGAGTGTTGGATGGTTGCTGTAAATACTGGGGTGACTTTAGCAGAGATTTTGAAACGGCTAAGCTGACACACTTTGACAGGCATATCATCATAGTTTTACAGCAATGTGAAGATCATTTAAACAGCATATTTTTGACTACCTAAATATTTTGCACGGTACTGTATATAAAAAGAAAGACAATATATAGTATTTAACTTTATACCTCGGAAGAACAAAAGCATTGCTCTTTCAGGAGCATGATGCATGTAAATAAATTATAGTTAGGTCAGTGGGATAGCTGATATATACGCATGCATACATATAAGGTTCCCATCTTTCTGCAAGCTAAGAACCAAACAGAGACCAGACTACGACAGCAATTGTGCAACAGCTTCATGTGGAACAAATAGTTCCTTCCTGTTCCCAATTACACCATGGCTTTACTGTCATAAGTACATGTTGCAATGTGTCAATTACCTGTAATGTTGTGAAAATGTGATCGTTAGGAAGCAAGGACACCACTAAGGATTATTGTACAGGCCATTACTATTTACTAACAAACTGCAAGTATTTCTTCAGCCCACAATTATCCTAGCAAACCTTAACATCAGGATCATCCACAAATGCATGCGCAATGACCAGATGTATCAGAGTCTCCTTTCCACTTGGGTAATTGAGTGTGTAATTGCAAGACGGTATTAACAATTGGACCTTTAAGGAATGTTGATAAATGCAAGCAGTTTAAAAGTGAAATGCAAAATGGAAGAATACAAAAATAGAGGAAGCAAAATAAGAACAAAGACTCTCTAAAGCAGTTCTTGAAAATGTATGTCCTGTGTTTCGAATTGTGTGTTTCAGGTATTACGCTGCTAGTTAAAGAACCAGAATGAGAGAACCTTACTTTTTTATCATATCTATTGGGCAGCAGGAACCGTCTTGGTAAATAAAACCTTTCAACCTATAGGTTTCTAATTACAGGCCCATGTGGAGCTGCACTGCAGTATCACTGAACAGTATACAGTACACATCCTAAGCAACTGTAATGACATCTCAATTTGTATATATGGGTACAGTTGTATTTTGTATTTAAGAAGCTTCCACACCATGAACACCATGTAAAAGGTCCATTAACCTGTCTTGTTATTCCAGTTTACAATCACAAACAGCTTATTGGGAACTGAACTTGCATTCAAGACATGTAAACAAAACTTTAATGGACAGTCATTTATGTTTAAAACTGAAAGCCCAGTGTGGTATTACATTAACAGGTTGTACATAATCGTCGCAATGTTATTAAAAAACAATTCTGCTGTCATAATTCTGGCTCTTCAGTAGAAGGTAAGTGGTAGCTTACCTGAAGACTCACATAAAACCAACAGTAAAACGATCCATGACGTGGGGATCATTCTAGTCACAGTCTCTCTCGAGCTCTTTACTGAAATGAGAGAAGGAGTGGCGATTTATAGATCAGCGGCCGCCTCATGCGGCTCAGCTCTCAGCCACTCCTTCATTTCGTCACACTTTCAGCCAGGGTTTCAGGGCACGGCTTCCTTGTTATGTTCTACGTGTGTTAACATGCTGCACCAGGCACTGAAAAAGGAATGCAGTTCCAACTCATTGACATACATGTATAAGATTAATCACAGTAGGTACCATACGATGAATCTCTTATCCTTCTTCAGTAACCCTTCCTTAATGTCTTCAGTTAGCGACTTTGAACTGAAAGCACCCCCCATCACTTGTTTAATTCGTTTTGAAAGGTTTTTAGAATGGCACCTTGCACAAGTCAGAAATAAACAAACCTGTTCCTTTACTCAAATCAATTCAATTTGGTTAAATTAAAGGAATATTAGGAAGTGCTTTGCTTTTTTTTTTTTTTTTTTTTTTAGTTTTCCAGTCACAATAATGTATTTATGTCGATCAAGAGTTTTCAATCTATATTGACCCTGTGGCATTCTGGGACACGTTTACGGTGCTCCCTGGATGACTTTTTGTTTCAAGTACAGATTCTGTGTTTCGTGTAAATGAAGTAATAAAGACAGAACTTGTGGGTGTTCCATTTATTCTGGAATATGTACAGGCTGATATAATTCAGGAGGTCAGAATGACTCAAAAGAGCGGCATTTGTTGCTGGACAGCACATTATGGGCTCAGTTGATTTTCTGCCGTTTTTTTTTTAATTCTTTTGACACATCACAGCATAACTAAAAGAATACAACAGACCGGCAAACAGCATGTAATAAAGTGTGTGTCACTATCTGACTGAAATTAAATGCCCATTTGTTTTTGTAAATTCCTCAGACGGTTTTATCTACAAGGCGGTGACTAGCAGAGTATTAGCAGACAGACGATAGCAGTACAAAGATCAATGAGAACCTGTAATCTGTTTCTGAATTTCCAAAGCAATTAAACCATACGGTACGGTTAAAAATGTCAGTCAATCATTAGTGAATGAATACATAAAAACATCACAAAGGTGGTTAGAATAAAATGTAGTCAGCGTCCAGAAAATCCTCTTTCATAACCGTAACTAGAAATCTATCTGCTCACTAAGCCTCATCCACCATGTAAGCGGAACTACTTACTGGGACAAATGAGCTCATGACGAATCTCATTAGTCATAATAACTTTAGAGCACTTAACTTGCTACCAAGTAAAGCAAGTTTTACCAAGTTTTTCTTTTGTCTGTGTGAATGAAGAGAAATAATTATACGTAAATACTCCACATAGCATGTTCTGCCGTGATCTAGTTTTGCTATTACTATGATGTTTACTTTGCTATTATTAAAAAAGCAGTTTTTTTCCCCCTTGTTTTTGCTATTTTTAACCATGTGATTCTAAGGCAAGACCTGTGTTAGATTTTTGCAGATGTATTAGCTGCCTATAAGAACAGATGTGGCTTAGTGGGTATACTGTAGCCTGACCCCTCCAGGGTCCGGGGTTCGACTTCTGCCCCCAGCTTGGTGTGTGGGGGCATGTCCTCCCTGTGTTCATCTGACTTTACTTCAAATACTCCAATTGCCCCCACAGTCCAGGGACATGTGATTTTGGTGAATTGGTGTCTCTAACCTGTCTTTAGTGCAGGGGTGGGCAATCTTATCCGCAAAGGGTCGGTGTGTATGCGGGTTTTCGCTGCAACTCCCTAATTAGATTACTAATTAGAAGAGTGATTGGCTGAGGAGTCCTCACCCCTGGATTTGAACAGCTGACCTACTGTACAGGTTACCCCAAAAACTTGCATACACACCGGCCCTTTGTGGATAAGATTGACCAGCCCTGCCTTAGTGTGTTATGTCACTAAGAGGCCATCGGAACACATGCCCAGTGGTGCATTTCCCAAAACCTCCCATTACAATTTTCATAGTCGAGCCCATTCAGTTGCCTGGTGCCAGTTATGTGAGTTGTGAGCACAGTTAGCGGCTATGCTACGGGGGACGCTCCTCGCCTCAGGTGTGATATCTGTTCGGGCAGCCTTAAGTGGATTGACTCTGAATGAGGCTCTATTCACATCAACTGTGAATAGACTGAGTACCTGATCAATGGAAGGGGCGATGGTGTTCCTCACAGGCTTGTCCGCAAGGGAGGTTTCCCTGTCACATGTGCTGATAGAGCATATTACATCAGCCCTTAAGTCACTGCACTGGCTTCCAGGGCATCACAGGATTCAGAGTTAAGGTCTGTTTCTGAATTTCCACCACACAACAAACTACCTCTGGGATGAGAACCTAAGTCCTAAGTGGCCCAAGGGAGTAAAATCACTCCAGGATTCACAGGATTTGAACCAGCAACCTTCCGATTGCTGGCACAGATTCCTAGCCTCAGTCACCGCTCCACCCATCATCACAGGATTGATTTTAAAATATTATTACATGTGTACAAAGCACTAAATGGATGCACATTTCTGATTTAATGAATGTTATGAAATATCCAGACCTCTGTCGTTATTTGGGAAAGGTTTACTCAGTGTTCCCAGATTCTAGACCAAGCAAGGTGAAGAAGTGTTTAGTGTATCTGTTCCCTGTCTGTGGAGCAAGCTTCCGGAAGACTTCCTGAAGGTCTACTAAAACTATCAGCCCATTTACACCAGGGCCTAAAACGCTACTGTTTGCGACAGCTTTTCAGTGAATTAAATCAGCAAGAGTTTGTTCATACACTGCCACTACAATGCAAATTCTTCTTGGTTAACTAATTATTTGTTTATTTTTGCTTTTAGGCTTTTGTTTTTTATTGTCTTGTAAATGCGATTTCAATGTCTACTATTTTACTGTATCTCTGTGCCTCTGTAAAACACTTTCAACTGCCTTGCGTCTGAATTTTGCTATATAAACTTGCCTTGCCCTGGTGTCCTGGACCTGGCCCTTGGTTGTCACTCTATCTGAAGACACCATGATTGGTTTTCAGCATGCAAACCACCGTAGGCATCCAAGGCTTCTGGTTGGCTTATATGCTGTTGGGCTTGGACACTGTACACTCCTCTGAATTAGTCAAAATACCACAAGAAGCAGCTAAACTTCTTCAACAAATAACATCTGTATGATCGAAATTGTGCTGCAGACCTGAGGTAGTAGCTTCTGGCCATATTCTGGTCTTTTCATAGCCGGTTTAGCACGTTTGATCAGATGACTGTGTGCTGAGATTAACATGCCACAGATGTGGCCATAGTAGCAAGGCAGAGGTAAACAGGAGAAGGATTAAGGAAAGAGTGCTTTCTGAGCTAAAGCCTTTTGTATTTACTATATGTTTTGCATCAGTTTTGTTTGCTGGCGTTATCTGCTAATATCATTTAGTGTAGGGATTCCAGCCTTTTGTTGACCGGTAAAACCCGTTGGGAAGGGCGGGGGGGGAACGTCAGATCAAGGGAAGCACGTCCATTATTCCTGAATGATTGACTTGAACTACTGCTACTCAAAAGCTTCAGCATTCCAGGGGCTGGGAAACCCCTATTTTGGCACATGCAATCATAGTAGCTGCATGTAGTGCTCACTCCTGTAAACAGCACTCCTGCAACAGTGTTGCCAGTCAATAGTCACATCTCTGGAACTTTTATTAACATCTACGCCACCATTTCTATTTGGTCCCAATTACTACAGTCTTATCAGTCATGACATTGCATAGAGTACAGTGTAAAAGTCTTAGGCAGCCAAAGAAAATGATGTTTAGATCTTTATGTTGGTCTAAATCGATGCTATTATGCCTGTCAGTGTGTCAGCTTAGCCACTTCAAAACTGCTGTTAAATTACCCCATTATTCATCCAATGAACTATACATCCAAAACACCTGTGTATGTTTTGATTCGACCACTAGCACACCTTGTATACCTAACCAATATCTATTTTTTTCTTACTTTTTCAAGTAATTAAATTATGTAATTAAGAGAGCTGGTGGTGGAATATAACAAACACATGGAACGGCTGATATGGCCCTGAGGAGCGGTTTGGGAGCCTTAGAGGTGTTCATCTAGCCATCCAAGCTAAGTTCTGTTTTTTACTTACTACCCACATAACTTAAAAAAAATATTTTGACTGCCTAAGCTTTTTGCACAGTACTGCACGTCTGAAATGAGAGTGTAACATTTCATTATTACTGCTTTTCATCTAATCTTTCCAATTTCGTAACATTTTTACTCATCAGTGGTGCAAACCTGTAATTTTTCTTATAGTGGCCACAAGAGGGCGCTCAGATTACAGACTTTATAGTGATCTTCGACTCTCTGGTACCTTTGTTAAAAAGTGGTTCATTAAAAACTTATGTGGAACTTTGAGATGATCCAGCGTTCTTCTTTGGGTATCTGCTTTTTCTTATCTCAGGAGTATGGGGAAAATACATGCTATTATTTGCATTCTGTTAAGGTATATTTGTCTTTGAATGTAAACGGATTGTGATGAAAAGGTGACACCAACCTTGAGCTTAAAAAAATGTAGCGTGTCTGGCTGTGGTCTTACAGCAGGGTTTGGTTTTCAATGGAAGGTTATATTTCTGTGATTTTTATGTAAGCGAAGATGTAGCTGCCATATTGCACCATGAGCAACTTTCTGCAAATGTATTTATTTAAAATGTGTTGTTCAAAGGAATTTTCCATTTGAGGCTTTTAGATTCTGAACACACATTGTCATATATATATATATATATATATATATATATATATCTCAACTACATTTTATAAAGAGTAAGGAGCATTTTGTTTAGCTTTTATTTGTCAAATAAAAATATGTTATCAGTTAACTATAAATGCTTGAGTTTGAAATATGAATTATTAAAAAGCTATGAATTAGCGTGACAAACACGATTTTTCTCTGGTTTCATTTGGATTTGGGTTACAGCATTTTAATTGCATTGGGATGGACTGATGGCTGAGGGTAAGGAGAGTTCCTCCCCCTGTCACTTCTCTGCTGTTAGCACTGAATGTGCCGAGTGTGATTTCCCTGTGTCTGGCACGCTGATGGATATCCAGGACGGCTGTGGTCTGGGCAGTCTTGTGGAATTAAGCCATCCGCAAGATTGATTTTCTTTCTCTGGGTAACCGGTTAGAACTAGCTGAGAACCACAACAGGCATTTTTTTTGACTGAACACACAGTCAGCAGCTGTATTGAATTTTGTAACACTTGCCCTGTCCTTGGCACTTCTGCTGCTGGACAGACAGATTGGCCTGACACACAAAGGGAAATAATGTCACACAGCATCAGCTGTTTTTCTGCTCTTTCTGTGTCCCAGCAGCTGACATTTGTTTACTGTACCCGTTCCGTTTTACGCTGGGTGACTAAGCCAGTGGTGCGGATGAAAGCCAGCCTGTTGCCATGGCGCATGGGCTGCTATTGTTTTTGGTGTCTTCTATGCATCTGCAACTTGTCTGGAGATGGAAGAATCCGTTTGATCCAGTCTGTCATCATGGAGAATGATGTTCAGTCTGTTCTGCAGTCTGATTCAGATTTCTTTCTCTTTTTAAGAATGTCTATAAAAATACAAACCTAGCATATGATATGCTATATATATATATATATATATATAAAACTTTCTTTTGAAAGGTGGGTTACCATGTTCTGTCCTGGGCGGAGCCTTCATTGACACAAGTGCCACTTGCATTGATGAATTTGCATTCGTTTGTGAATCCTATTCAGAGCACAATAGCACTCGGACCTGCAATAAAACAGCCAGTCTAACGGTGAAGTGACCCATATCTCCTCGATCTGAAAGGCGGGGGCTGATCACCTCTAACATTGTGATAGTATCCAGTAAGGAACTGGGGGGATTAGACTGGAGCCAGGGGGATGGGGGGATTCAAGGGACAGGGACAAAAGGGGGCACAAGTCACACATTGTGGCACGGAGCCTCGACCGACCCTGACCTTCAGCTACAGCTTCAGGGAACAATGGAGTGTCCTGGTGCCTGATCTTCCTGGCTGACAGCCAACGGGACACGAGGGCTGCAGCCAGGTAATTAAGCACAGAGCTAATCCAGCCTTCTCTTCGTCGCCGTGACGTCCTCTTATCCATCCCAGTTTTTATGAGTTTTGGCTGCTTCTTTTTCTGAAAACTGCGTTTTGATTTAAAATTTGGATTAACGGAGTTGTCATTCTAAAACTAAATTTAAAGCGGTTTGTTTTCTTTATGTATTAAGATTTGATCTGCATACACTTAAAATGTTATACTTAAGATTTACATTAATGGCCAATCTCAGTGGTGAAGTCCTCTTTACTGGGGTTAAAATAACTTGAAAGGACATCATTGACTTCACTCATGTCTGCATCCCAACATCTGATTCACTTCTTTTGTCTAAAAGGAGCCTGAAACTTATCAATACATTGTTGTTGGATGCATGCATCCTTTATGGGGAGTTTGGTATCAACTATCACGGTGCAGGATCCACCCTTGTTCTGGAACATGTCCCTGTAACAGGAGAGGACCACACCCTGCCACCTCGCACATGGGTACAGAGATGTACCTGTTCTTTGATAAACACTTATTAAATGCCCCAGTGCAGCCAATAGCAAACAAGTGTAAATGATGAACACCTGTTTGTCCAGTTCTGGTTATTATACAGCTGCATTATACAGTCAAATGGCTTCGTCAGCATTTGTGTTTCTGGCTTTTAAATGTTACATTTGACATAGTCTATATATGCAATTGCAAAAAACAACTTAAATATTTAATTCAAGATATTTTGGGTATCGAAGGAAATTTTTTAACTTCATTCATGCATGTGCTTATTTTCTTAAAATTGTTTACTTGTATGCTGCCATTTTGTTGAGGTGAACCACAGAAAAAAAAAGCTTGCTCGAACAAAGGAGATAGAAGTCATGAACTGTGTAGGTTCATTGTCTCGTTCACGTGTCTCCAGGGGAGGGGGGGGGTCAGATAACTCGTGTTTCAGAGAACAATAAGGTGAATAGGTCGAGGTATGTTAATCGTGTTAATAATCATTAGGGGAATGTGACCCCCACCTCAAATGACGCTAGCTTGTGCTTAAACACCTTGCCTGGGACACAGGGCAGAGACAGACGCACAGGATGATGTACCTTGGTGCCAGCATTCCCCGTTCAGCAGAGCACACATCCGGTCTAAGCTGGTTCTCCGTAAGACCACTGGCCCCAGCTTAATGTGAGGTCCGATGAGTCATTTAATCTGTGTGCTACAAAGCGGCAACAAGCATTCACACAGGCGCTCACGCAGATACAGACACATGCCAGCTCGCCATCTGTGGCCATCTACGCAGGAACATCTGCCTCGTCCCAGAGACCGATTACGTTGACTCTTCTTGGTTCTGAGCAATTTCTACACTAAGACAGAGCTAAACAAGTCTTGGCATCACTGGCAATTACACAGGATTCTTGATTTAAATGTTTTAAAATAAAATGTATGATCAGAGATGGCAAGTTCCGGTTCGAAGTTACAAATCCAGATGGAGTTTTTGTTTCAACCAACCACTTGAATGAATGTGACTCTTTATACTCAACTGTTTGGTTGAAAGAAAAAACTTGGTCTGGATTTGTACTTTCCGGACCTGAACGTCCCACCTCTGTGTGTTATTACTATTTTATCGTTATTAGTATTATTATTACTCCAACTGCCTAAACATTTCACAGGAACACTGGTAAAGGAAACTTCATTCGGCTCAATGTCAAGGTGAATTTTTCCTGTGCTTTGAGTAAATTATGCAGTTCTGGTGGATAAGGGTGTTGTGTTCCTGTACTAAAGCTAAGCCACTACTGTTTACAGTGATGCAGCCTTGGTGCAGGCCAGGCCTGCAGAGGAGAGGTATAAAACGCAGCTCTTTTAGGCTGCCTGCACTGTCAGCCCACAGCTCCTGTCAGTGTTGTTTGAACGGGCTAATCTCCCGGGAAGAGACCTGCCATCCAAGGAGATACAATCCACACAGAGTCCGGCCAGAAGCCTGGGTCCGGTCTCTCCAGGCCAATGCCATGGGCAGTATCTGTGTAAGATCCGCACATGGATACCATCTTTCCTGAGATTCCTTCCGACCCGGAGAGAATGCTAACAAAACTGTGCCCACATTATGTTCCAGTGATGTCAGACTCATCCTGTGCTGAGCTTTATCCTGTGCTGGGCTTTATCCTGTGCTGGGCTTTATTGGCTGCTTCTGATTTTTTATGATACTAAATGTGTTCATTATTTGTATTCTTAGCACCAGTGTCTTTCCTGCAGAAATAGCACTGCAATATGCAC
>JAODJW010000040.1:14281426-14297860 GCA_026777045.1 Hyperopisus bebe
AGGAAACCTTACATCAACATGAGAAGAACATGCAAACTCCACACACATGGAACCACAGCAGAGACTTGTGTCCTGGTTCTGCAAGTGTGAGGCGACAGTATTAACCACTGCACCACCATTCCACCCCATCTGTTATATGTGTTAAGTGTAAATGTAAAGTCTAGCTGCAATACTAAACACTAAAGGATGGGTGAGCATATATAAAGTCTATGCACATGGATCCAGTTTCCACTGTTCCTCATTTGTGCAACTCAGTCATGCTTTCGTCTGCTGTTCATATGCATACTTTCAAAGCAACCAATGTCGTATAGCAAAAATCATCATAGAATGCAAATGAAATAGTCCACATCTATAAGGTGCTAACGGGAAATATTGGGAAACGTACCCCTGACTTACAGTACCAGTTATAGCTGAACATCAGCCATGCCTGTTGACAGTTCGGTTCCTTGGGAAAATCCCCGTCACTGCCTCAAACGGCACACTCATGCATACAACCTGCCATTTTCACTGTTGTCCTCCACTTCATTCTTCACTACACCTACAGAACAGTTGAAGTCCGAGTACACAGATCCATTGAGCTTGAAAGGGGGCTGTCATATGTTAAGTTTAGTATACAATATCTACCATATACTTACATTACAAAACATGTATCACATCATTGCATCATGTATATGTACCTTCGTATGCTTATTTCTTTTTTATTCTATACAATATATAGATAACCTATATATAATATAATAATGCATAATTTATTCTATATAATCTATAGGTCTGTCCAGGTTTCTGAATAATTAAATAAGATGGGATGTATTCCAATAATACTTTATTGAATTATGCAATACAGCTGATCCTTTGATTGTGGACCTAATAATTTCAGCAGACCTAAGGTTATAACATATCTTTTTTGTACAATAATACAAGTAGATGTGAAGCATGCACACTGGATGAGCATAACACAACCTTCCAGTAGCTGCAAACAGTGCACCACTGTTGCACTACTGTTACGCAGAACCCATATTATCGCAACACAAATCCGAGGTAGCCACAAAAATAATCCTGCCCCACATATATAATAGATAAAGACATGAACCAATACTAGCATGCTAAAATACTGGGGATTAGAAGGTACTGACCTAGATGAAATACTGGAGAGGAGGTTCTGCCCAGTGTACGAGCCTCGGATTCAGGAGGAACGGTGCAGATTCCAGCCTGACCGTAGAACAGCGGGCCAAATTTTCATTTTGCCGCAGTCGTATAGAGTGTGAGTTGGCCTTCATCAAGGGTGCATTGCTTCACCATTCCCAAGGTCGGATATACCTTTTCAGGGTCCCCCACCAAGAAACCTGACGACCATTTCACTTCCCCCACAAACAGATAAGGCCTTAGGCAGCTGCCTGCTCTGCCTACAGCTCAAGCCGACCATGTCTGTGCCTGCACATAAACATTTTAGTTTGATATATATATCATTTTAATTTCATGTATATATACACTATATGGACAAAAGTACTGAGACACACCTCTTAATCACTGAATTCTGGTGTTTTATTCAGACCCACTGCCACAGGTGTATAAAATGAAGCACTTAGCCATGCAGTTAGGTTTACAAACAAATGGATGGGTCCTTCTGAAGAGTTTGGTTAATTTAAGCGTGCTGCTGTCATAGGATGCCACCTTTCCAATAAGTCAGTTTGGGAAATTTCTTCCCTGCTAGTTATTCCATGATAAACTATCACTGGCATTGCAAAGCGGAAGCGCTTAAGTGTGGAAAAAGTTGCCAACACTCAACTCAATAACTACAAAGTTCAAAACCTCCTCTGGCATTAACCCCAGTGCCGGGAGCATCTCAGAATGGGCTTCCATGGCTGAGTAACTGCATGCAAGCCTCACATCACTATGCGCAATGGCAAACGTCTAATGGAGTGGTGTAAAGCACGCTGCCACTGGACTTTGAGGAAGTGGAAATGTGTTTTGTGGAGTGACAAATCATGCTTCTCTGTCTGACAGTCTGATAGATGAGTCTGAGTTTGGAGGATGCCAGGAGAACATTACCTGACTGACTGTATTGTGCTAACTGTAAAGTTTGGTGGAGGATGGGATAATGGTATGGTCTGGATGAATGGGCAAAAAATCCCAGACACAAGCCAAAGTCTTGTGGAAAGTCTTCCCAGAAGAGTAACAACTGTTGTAGCTGCTTTGGGGAGACAACTAGATAATGATGCCTACAGATCATGGAAGCAAGGGCTATGGTGAGTTACTCTATTTGAACTAAAGAACTTATTGGCTGCCTACCTGCAAGGATTTGTCTAGAGAGTGCAAGACAGGGGCAGAATGTGTAGGACAAACTGACCAATGGAGCAAGCTGACCAATCAGAGCACACTGGGCTCATTGGGGGTGGGATTTAAAGCTCTAACAGAGGCCAGGTTACTATGTGATTCTGGTGTTTCCTGTCTCACTCCTCCAAAACACACCAATAATATTCAGATCTCGTGACTATGCAGGCTATGTGAGATGTTCAACTTCACCTTCATGTTCATCAAACCACTCTGTCACCAATCTTACTCAGTGTATTGGTGTCTTACCATTCTGATACATTGTATAGTTCAGGGTACAATACTTGAACCATTAGGTGAAAATGGTCTCCCAAAATGGTTTTGTAGTCCTTGGTAGTAACGTGCCCAACTAGAACAAGTAGTGGACCTAGGAAATGCAATGATATAGCAGCCCAAACAATCACTGATCCACCCCAGTGCTGCACTCTGGGTATGCAGCAGTCTGGGTGGTGAGACTCTTTGGGGCTTCTGCTCACCGTAACTCTCCCAGATGTGGGAAAGACAGCGAAGGTGGACTCATCAGAGAACAATACATGTTTCTCATTCATTGATTTGCGCTGCTGGAACCATTAAAACCGACATTTGGCATCGGCATGAGTGACTAAAGGTTTGGCTATAGCAGCCCAACCATACATATCGACCTTGGGCAGCTGCTGTCAAACAGTTTTGGTGCAAACAGGAGAGCTGAGATGTGCATTGAATTCTGCAGTTAGTAGTGCAGTTGTGGTTTTATGTTTTTTGGATGCAATCCAGGTTAGTGTCCAGACATCCATGTCAGGCAGCCTCTGTCCAGTTACTCCTATTGGATTTGGTCCATTCTTCTTGGTGGTATGCTGACATTACCTGGGACACTGCGGCTCCTGATTCACCACAAAGATGACCTGGTCACAGATGCACCAACGAGATGTGCACCAACAACTTGTCCTCTTTTGAACTCTGATATGTCTCCCATTATGTTGTGTGGATTGCAATATTTTATGTGGAGCTGTGCTATTGCTTTGCTAAACCAACTTTTTCAACCTTCACACTCACGCTCTTACTGTACCACTCTTGAAGTGACATCCACACTATTTGCAGCTGATGATGTACTTTTTTTTCCTGCAGTTATACCCTTGAGAAATTCAATGCCAACTGTGAAGCGTCAGGCAAGGATGAGAATCAGCACTTCCATCACTTGCTTGGAAAACAATGCATTGTCCCTTTCAGGATATCCTGATTTTCCAGAGTTCAACATGTCCCTGGGACAACAAGGGTGGGGGTTGTGTTTTACTTTTATTACCAGTCTTAGTCTTCATTGTATGACATCACCACATTGGTCTGTTTTTTTTCTAATTTTCAAACTCATGGCTTCCAGCCATCCAATCATTTAGCTAAGGTGGTGTGTGGCTCAGCAGGCTAAGCCTTTGCGCTTGTGATCAGAAAGTCAGCAGTTTGACCTTTTTCAGCTTGACAGCTCCCTTTACTGCTGGTGGCCACCACCGGGAAGTGCCACCGCAAGAGGTACCAACATCTATATGGCCACAACTGGGCACAGCTGCCTCAGCAATGGAGGTCCAAAACATAGCCCATTCAGGCTCAATGTCCCTAGCTTCCCTTGGGATGCAAGAGAAGTTCTGCTGAAGGTATGAGTTGAAGATCTCCTGGACAGGGGCCTCTTCCAGATGCTCCCAGCACACCCTCACTATGTGGTCTGTCTGGCATTCTTCCCTGCCATCTGATCTAACTCACCACCAGGTGGTGATCAGTTGACAGCTCACCTCCTCTCTTCACCCGAGTGTCCAAAACATGTCCGATGTCCAACATAGGTCCGATGATAGGACTACAAAATCGAAAATCAAACTGTGGATGCTCTGTTGCCAGGTGCAGTTATGAACACCCTTATGTTCAAACATTATGTTTGTTATGGAGAAACTGTGGTCAGCACAGAAGTCCAACAGTCAGAGCCTGTCCCCGACTCAAAACCCACTAGTTCACTGGGGTGAACTCCAACGTACTGGCACTGAACCAAGAGGCTATAAATAGGCCCACACCTGCCTGGTGCCTCTCACCAAGGGCAAGTCCAGTCTGGAATAGAGTTCAGCCTGTCTCTAGGGATTTGGTTCCAGAGCCCAAGCTCTCTACCTCCCTTACTAACTCAGGCTCCTTTTTCACCAGTGAAGTTACATTCCATGTTCCTAGAGCCAGATTAGGTAGCTGATGATCGGTTTGCTAAGGCCCCTGCTGTTGACTGCCATCCATTCTACATCACACCCTACAACTGGGGGGCCCGCAGGAGGGTGGACCCATGTTCTTTCTTCAGTCTATGCCTGGCTGAGCCCCATGAGCCTTCAAGCTCCTCCCCTGGGCTCCAGTGCAGGGCCCAACGCAAATGGGGTCACACTGTCCTTTTTGTCCATTATCATAGGGTAAATAACTACTTAGTCTGACCGCTCACCTACGATCAGTTTACCTGTCAGGCTCATTCTCTGAGAAAGGATGAGGAGTTAAGAGATCTGAACAGACCTCGAAATAGAGCCATTTCTCCTTTGGATTGAGAGGAGAATCAGCTGGTTTAGTATGGACATGGAGACTTAGATGTCTGTCAAAGGTGCTGTTCTGGGCATGTGACCCTGGGCAGAGGCGCCGAGGTCAATCCAGGATACCCTGGATGGATTTACCTTGAGAATGACCTAGAGTCTATGGCCATGAAGAAAGACATCTGCTCTGACATGCTTAGGATGCTGCCACTGCAACCCTCACCAGTTGAGGCAATGGGAAAATGATTATAAATATTGTAAAATTAAATACATTACTTTTGATAATTACTGTATAATTATAAAGTTGCTTAATTCATTATTGAACATGGAATTAAATGTGATACTTATTTACAATCCAGGACAATTTGAGTGGAAAAAATAAATGTTTCATTATTTTTGGCACCAATAATATACAACATGCTTCTGTAGTGTTATTTGTGTCTTGCAAACAAGTTGTCTTCCAGGGACTAATTCAGCAGTGGTAATTACAACACCTCAGCTCAAACTAGGTGGTAATTTAGCTCACGCGCCACGTTAACAGCACATCTGGCAGAGTGGGATGATACTCATTTAAGCCCTTTTTCTTGTAAGCACTTTGTCAATAGACATTGTTCTGTAAATAGGATCTTTACTGTGGGCCACTTAAAAAGCAATGCAGGTTCTTATTAATGCTATAAGAAACATTTTCCTTCATAACTATTCAAAGCATGCAAACAATGTAATGAGTGTCAGTAATATGCACAGATTAGAAGATATGCACAGTAAGTATGAGAGATCTGATTACAGATACTATACATACAATGTCATGCAGGAGCTATCTTGTGGATCCTCCTTTGAATAACAGGCAAAGTGAAAGAGTCCCTTTGAATAGATTAATAACCTGATCTAAGACCAGGTATAAAAATTGGCAACATAACAAATGGAACATCCAGCCATTTATCTTCCAACTTCTTTTGCCTATAAACAGCTAGATGGCAAGTGGCAAAATATATCAAAAAGTTCTTTGTGCACCAAAGTTTGGCCTTTATTTCTATGTTTATACTAATATAACATAGGCCTACTGCTTTATGGCTGAGATCATTAATATGAGATGAAATGTGTGCAAACCACCCGCAGTCATATAAAACAGTGTTTCTGTGGTACTTTGTGTGACCTGGGTGTAGGAGAAAGGTACAGTAACAGGAGAGGATTTATGATCGGATGGTATCTGACAATGGCCTTAGGAACTACTTGTCACTGCGCCATTGGGATGAGTCTCACAGACATGTGAATGTAGGAGTCCAGTCTTAGATAAGAACATAAGAAATTTACAAACGAGAGGAGGCCGTTCGGCCCATCAAGCTCATTTGGGAAGAACTTAGCTAATAGCTCAGAGTTGTTAAAATCTTATCTAGCTCTGATTTAAAGGAACCCAGGGTTTTAGCTTGCGCTACACTAGCAGGAAGACTATTCCATACTCTAACTACACGCTGTGTAAAGAAGTTTTCTCAAATTCAGTTTAAAATGTTCTCCCGCTAATTTCCACCTATGGCCGCGAGTTCTAGTACTGTATTTAAACTAATGTTAAAGTAGTCATTTGGGCATGGACATGGAAACGTCAACATACACAGCGAGGTCTTTCTCATAATCAGCTATCTGTATTTCAGTGGAACCCTTAAAATATCTGTACTTTATATTTCTGCTCCCTGCATGGATTATCTTACATTTATCTATGTTAAATTTCATCTGCCAGGTATCAGCCCGGTCGCTAATTAAATCAAGATCTCGTTGTAGCCTCTGTGCCGCTAGTTCAGTATCTGCTACACGACTCACCTTGGTGTCGTCTGCAAAATGTAGTCAGTTTGCTGTGTATATTGGTGTCAATATCATTAATGTAAATTAGGAATAAAAATGGTCCTAAAATCTAACCGTGCAGTACCCCACTATGAACGCAGGCCCACTGCGACATTGTGCCTCTAATAATTACCTGCTGCTGTCTGTTAACCAGTTTTCAATCCAAGCCGCTACAGTTCCTAAAATCCCTGCAGCTTTGAGTTTAAGCAAGAGCCGTTTGCTGGGGACAACATCAAAGACCTTCTGGAAATCTAAGTAGATCACATCGTAGGCCTTTTTGTGATCAATTTCTCTTGTAGCTTGTAAGAACTCAAGTAGATTAGTTAAACAGGACCTACTTCTCCTAAATCCATGTTGGCTATCCCTCAGAATGTTATTTGAATCCAGGTAATCTACCATTTTCACTTGGATTATAGCTTCCATTACCTTTCCAGTTATGCAGTTATGATTGGCCTATAGTTTGCTGGATTACTTCTATCCCCTATTTTGAATATGGGTGTTATATAAGCATGTTTCCAATGAGAAGGTACCACACCAGTAGATAAGTATTTCTGAAATAGTAATGTAAAAGTTTGGTTAATAATATCCCTCATTTCTTTTAAAACTATAGGTAAAATACCATCTGGGCTCAGAGATAACCTTAGAAATTAAACTTTTAAAATAACCAAATTAACAATTACCTACCCAAGAATAACTTCCTACCAAATCACGTTTAACCAAAATAAAGTTGCTCTTGGGAGGCCGAAAAAACAACAAAAAACTCTCTCAAAGCAGGCTACTGCCGAGGCGGGAAAAAATGTGGGAAATGTCCATCCGGCCCCGACTAGCGACCGAGCAAAGCTCAGGAGCCGCTGTCCTTTTCCGAGTTAACATTACGGATATTAGATATTACCCCTGCGGGTGTTTGTTGTGAAAGTACGCGTACAGAAATGCCACTCGCGCGACACCCACAGCTGTCGGTAACAGTCGCGCTGTTTATTAACATTATTGTTCTAGCCAACTTGACAGTTCTCTTTAAGGTTCCTAGGGAAGCCAGAGCTGTTGGGTTCTGGCAAAGTCAGCATCCTTACACTTAATCCCTGAGAAGTCTGATAAAAAATGATCTACACCCTCTGCTATGGTCTGGCATCCTGTCTAGGGTGAGCCCCTGTTCCATGCTGCCTGGATCCAGGCCCACCGCTGCCCTGACAAGGATTAGTGGTTGGAAAATGGATGTACAGTTTCATTACATTTGCAAGCCCAGAAAACTTAATACCTCTTGTGTACAGTCCCCTGGCTGCAGATCAGCATTTATTTAGCCTGAAGGCATACAGACTCACTGAGCGGCCATTTCAATAGATACACCTGCTCATTAATGCAAATAGCCTGCTGTTCCAAATAGCCAATCATGTGGCTGCAAATTAATACGTACCGCATACAGACAGGGTCAATAACTGCTCTTACTATGTGGCTTAGACACACAATTTTGAACATGGCGTGATATGATTTGCTGCCAGCATCTCAGAAACAGCCACCCTCTGGAGATTTTCTTGCAAATGAAAAACATCCAGTCAGTTTTGTTGCCAAAATTGCATTGTTAATGAGAGCGGTCAGAGGAGAATGGCCAGACTCAAAAAAAGGTATCAGGGAGGCCACAAGTGTGAAAAATAACAACTCAGTATAACAGTAGTGTGCAGAATATTTCAATACACAACCTGCCAACACAAAGTAGTTTTGGAGACAAAAGGGGGTCCTACCTGCTGCTAATAAAGTGCTTTGTGTGTGTGGGTGTGTGTGTGTGTGTGTGTGGATTAGGTTTATATTACATTGTGGGGACCAAGTGTCCCCCACAATCTAATAAAAACCTGTGTTTTTGACGTTGTAGAGACCATTGTTAAAGTCTCCTTACATTTCAGATTTGAAGATGGACTGATGTCATAATATTTCTGGCTTGGTGAATCCTGTGTAAAGTTTGAGTTTCTGACCCATTTTCATCATCTTCAGAACTTTCTACAAAACACAGCTTCATCCTCATTTTAATTTTTCATCATATGGTCATTAAAATTTCTGAGCGTAAGCTACCTAAAGTATAAAATAATCATCCATAGACTTTAGATTCACATCCGTAAATCAGTTTGTGTGCCAAACTAATGACAAATTGTTGATAGGATCGTAAGTCGAAGCTCGGGAAAGTTAAAGAACATATTTTGGATGGATACAGGATAAAAATATTTATTTAGTTATCTACTAATATCTTATTTCCATTGACCCAGATATGAGTCCATTCACTGGTGCCACAAAATGTGTTGATTACTCCTGTTGCCACAGATGCTTTCATTTGTCTTTTTTTGTTTATAGGTTTTAATCTATTATGCTCTTCATGTACATCTCAAAAAGGAAAGTTAATGGAGCTCTGGTCCTGTTCTGAAATGTCTGTATTATATGGCTCCATCCCTGAACCACACAGGACCCCCTCCCACAGATATATCTGAATCGATCGGCATGCAGAGCCAAAGGGGCACCAAAGGGCAGATGAAGAGTCATACATCTACCCTGTTGCCCCGAAGAACCGTAATTTTACGTTTTAATGAGCTGGTCCACAGCTGATCACAAGAGCAACACTCACCTGCAAAGGTAACTGGTTTGCAATTTGTCATGAATATTTGATGCAATTATCTAACTGGGGTGGGGTCATATCTATTGTCCAGGAGTAAAGAGGCAAAGGATACATTTTAGAACATGATACTTATAGGTCGTCTGCCAAAGCAGGTGTAAGGGCATAGAATGGAATAACCAAAGCAAAGCCAGCTTGTTCACCAGGTCACTACTCATGCCAGGCTTCCTGCTGTTAAATTGTCCTTCCCAGAAAATATAAAAGAATGGCTAGAGTACTCAACTAGAAGAGCCCTGCTACCTTTTATAAATCAATTTTTATGGTAAAAGCATAAATCATAATTAGTAACTACTGATAGAAGGAGATGAGGATCATATAGTAACTATTCAAATCAGTTTAGAGAGGTTGTTTATCTAGGTGGAGGTTTTGAAAGATTTAGCTGTTGGTTGCACTCTGGTTGTTCTCAGATATGAATAATGGAACCTTTGGAAAAAACGAACAAAGTGCAGACTCTACTAGACTCATCTGTTACTCGACAACATGACCTGTTTACAAATGACATCAGGCTGTTATGGATCATGCAGGTAACCGCCAGCAGAGAGAGAAAGAATACATAAAGTATATTAAAAGCAGGGGGTGGTTATTGACTTAATTAAGCAAGTGATTTCCCAGGAACCTCTCTCAGAAAGCCCAGGGCATCAGGTCACCCAGGAGGGGATACTAGGTCATCACAGGACCGGTGTGTAACTGGAGAAATAGCAGGACTAACTGGATTTCCTGCAGGAAACTATCATGGCCCTCCTATTCATGCACTACATGCACCGAAGCTAAAATCAAAACTGATGATTACTCAGATCAGCTAAGACTGAAACCAAAAAGAGAAAACTGCAGAAGTTTAGTAGAATGAAACAAAATAAATGATGACATAGAAAAAGGGCATATGCGTGGATTGTCATAAATGATGTCAACAAAACATGTTATCGGCTGATGGTTCTGACAGCTGCGACAGTGTAGGGGGATATTTGTGTGTTTGTGTTCATCTGCCAGCGAGATGTATGAAAGCATCAACAAAATCTCAGATAAATAAAGTATTTTGGGGTAGGGGTGACGTTTTTTCTGGATAACAGACAAGGTCTGTACTTCACAAATATGACAATACACAGATTAGACACGCATCATTACTGTAGCTTACTGTTAACCATATTTGCCAATCTTTTTATATGGTAAAAATATGGTTTTGTATTCTACTGCCTTTGCTAAGAGTGTCCTGGGAAGACTTCACTCACTTTAGCTTCTTGTCCAATTTCCTGACCACTGTGCTATTGGTGGGTCCTAGTTCAGAACAGTTAGCTAGGTGAATATATTAAAATTGTGTAAATAGACTATTTATTATTTAGGTAAAGATGTTTGATGTTTAAAATCAAACCATCATTTTGGCTAATAAGAAAATGTGATAATCTGAAAGCATGGTTTTAGGTAACTTTTACCCTGTTAGCCAGGCCACTGTTTCTTGGGATAGGTCACCCTGCAGATGCCACCATTGCCGTATCCGATAAAGTTCACGCAAGAAGGCCCTGTCTCTGCCTTAGGTGATGCTGACACCCCATCAGTGCCTAACCTCTCTCCATTATCATGAGAAATGGGGAAGAAAGAGAAGCTCAACTTCTGAACACTTTTGCGAACAAGCACATTCTGAAAAATTGGGAAAGAGAGAGACCCTTAGTCAGTTTATTGTAAGACACTAAATGTCAGTCTCGTCAGTATTTTAATTCATCGTCTCCTCCTCTGGCACGGAGAATTGCTGCCTCACTGACTGCAAATGTCACAGCCTGGTATATAACACATCTTCTGAAGCTCCACACACACACAAAATATAAAATTAATAAATATAACTATCTGTCAAGCGAACCGGTGCAAGGAGAAGCACTCATCGGCAAGTTAAAGTTAGAGATGAGATTTGTGATTTGCAAACTGACTTTTGCCCAGGAACTTTGTCCAGAGAAATTAACGGAGATGTAGTTTGCAGTATTTTTCTTTTTTTTTTCTCCATTTTTAATGACTGTGTAATAAAAATTCCACATCTGAATGAGGAACAGGCTGAAGGCCATTTTAAATAAAACCTCTGGAACTGTAATATGCGTATTATGCATGTTTTAGCTTGTGATGAAAAATGAGAAAATCCTCCTCACTCCACACTATTTGAGAAGCTCCCCTTTCCAGTAGAAGCTTTCACGTGGAGGCTGAGAAGTGTGATGTTCCTTACAGGTGGAAAAGACCCATCACTCCTCCTTTTAAAAACAGGGACCACTGCCCCTGTTTACCAATACACAGGGACTTTAACTACCTTCCATGCAACAATGAAGAGGTACATTATCCATGTCACGCCAACGGCACCCATTTCTTTCAACATCTACCCCTGCAGCCAATAGCAACACAAAGGCATCTGATTACCATTGTGAATTCAGTTGCAGAAGTCTTCAATTCTACTCCGGTCACTAATAATCTAAGCGATATGGTCATTTGTAAAAAAAAACAGCACTGTGAAGAGTCGAGCTGTGACTTGTGCCAAACACTGCAGTGTAGATACAATCAGGGAGGAATCATGGGATCAGGCAGGATCAACCCTATTGACACCGTAATGGATTTGTGGAACTGGAGAACAGGCTCTGTGCATGAGACTTAGTGGGAGTGTGTGTTACTAAGGCGTAGATTTACCAGAGTTGATGCCAGGTTGCAGGTTCAAACGGAGCAGTTAATTTGAGCCCTATGTGTCTTCACAGCTAATATCCAGATGTATACATGGGTTACAGCTTTGCACCTTCCGTCCTACTGATTTTTCCTGTACTGTTGCTCCTGGGCCCAGGTTTATGTCTAAAATGTAGGGCGACAGGATTCTCTCGAGAGGTCAGAGGAGTGTTTGGGTGTAAGAGTTCAAAATGTATGTTCTTTTTTGACTTTGGCTTGATTCCATGCTATTTACAAAAAAAAAAAAAAATATCTCCCATTGGTTAGCATTAGCCCAAACTTTGTGAGGGCCAAAACTTGTGATTGGCTGAACCAAGGTCCACTCTGGTCCCAATTGGAGCAGAACCTGGATGCTACAGTAACTGTATATGCAGAGAAACCACGGTGCATTGCATTAAATGTGGCATTGCAAACAAGAAAAAAAACTATAGGGCTGACCTTCTGCTTGAACTGTGGCACAGAGGGGGGTGTCTGAGGCTGAACAGAAGCCACACGCCAGAGATTAAAGCCGTTCGGAATACGGCCGTGTTGTCACACTTCTGTCGAGGAGGACAACCTGATACTGCATGGTAGCTGGCTGGATGTGATAACTGATATCAACTGGCCAGGCAATGACCTGCACACCGAGACATTAACTGGGAACATGGTGACCCCAGATATAACTTTCAGAAACATTAGCAAACATTGGGATAGACAGCCACTGGGGGTTCTGTAGGTCTGCCTCTGGCTCCCATTCTTGCCTTAGGGACTGCAATAATTGCCTGTGGTGGAAAGTAGACAAAAATGCACTACTGAGCATTTTCTGTATGCTTTCAGAAGCTGCCAATATATGAAACATTATGACAACTAAACAATAGCTTTTGTGTGTCTCTGAATTTAAGCCAAAATTAAGCTTAAATAGGTATAAAAGGTGTATATATAAAGGTGTTCTTTTAAACCTGCAAACAGATATTTGTGTATGTAAGTCCTTTTTAGTCAGTTTGTCCCTTAAATTTGATTCTTTGTAGAGGTTTTAAAGACCGTACGCAGAATTTCTGTAAGTGTTAGGAAGCATAGGAAAACATTACAGCAAAAAGATTTTTCTATTAAAAATTATTATGAGTATAAAAACACTGTACATCACAGTATGAAAAACATTTTTATTATTACATTTTTTCACAAAGTGTTCATGGACAAATGTCCGACAGTACGACCCCTCTAGCATGAGGCAGATTTTCCCAAGATACATAGCCGTTTGTATCTGAATCATCCACATTTCAGCCAGATATCTTTGATGACCATTTTTTAATGTTTATTAAATGTAGGTAATTAAAAAGTCTATACAGGATGCCTACTTTGAAAATAGCTCTCCTTCCACTTCCTTTGCTTATAGTCAATAGGAATGTATCCCAGAAACTTACCAGCACCTTATATGAGAAAGATCTTAAAGCCATCAATACATTTGTAGCATTTCTAATGAATCTGCGGGGAATTTTCCACATTAACAATAAAATGATAGATGCTCTTAGCCAGAGTGACTTACATACAGTAAGTGCTGAAAGTTGAAAGAAAGTTTGAATTTATGTGGTTGATCATGTTAAAATGATGACATGTACTATGCAGTTAGTTATATCTTTACTTTTGGTAGTTCTACAATATTAATACAATATTAGGAAAATTGTGACTTTGATAGTGTTTTGAACAGCATGAAATAAAAAATCTAAATAAAAATTTAGATAAAAAAATAATAAATCTGCACTATCAGGGCTGCGTGTCATGAAAAATGTAAGCAGTTGGAATTGCCATGTAGAAAGAGCTGAACATCATGTAAGTCACACATTTATCTTAAAATGCCATTTTTTAAGAGGATCACGGTCCTGACTATTTGTCTTTAAGCTGTTTCTTTGGTTTTCATTACTGTCCCTGAATTAATTCACCTTGTAAGCTGAGGATAAAGTGCTCGTCTCCTAACTTTCACTCCAGCACACAATAGGGGCCTGGAAAAACCCAGGGTGCTGCAGTTTGAAGCAGTAGGATGAACCTGCTTCGGTACAAAAGGAATCTGGCTGCAGCTGAGTGGAGAGGAATCTGATCTATACTGCAAGGTCCTGAAAGTTGAATAGTTAGTAACTGCATTACGAGACACAACTAGCAACGATATAAAGGAAAGCTGCCGAGAGCTTTTTTCAGGGCCGTCTTTTATGGAGTAATATTCCAAAAGCATTCCTTAGTTACAGATAACAGCTCCTGAATATTTTTCACCAAGCCTCTTAGACAGGCAAATGTCCTTCAAACACACCCCTAAGCCTTACAGGTTTTTTTTTTTCCCGAAAAAGACTCTCAATTATTAATATCTGATCCCTGCTCACACATCTTGCTGGGAATCGTAAAGGGAAGTTTATCTCCTGGTCTCTCTGTATACACCTCATGGTTTGTCCTTGATTAATTACAACTGTCAAGTAGCATAGGGAATATGTTTTTATAATAAGGTGGGTCAGGAACCCTGTTCAGGGTACCATGCTGCTGTCTGCAAATGAGTGTGAGAATCCGTTGCAGCAATCAGTAACATAACTTAATGACAAGCGTCTTCTGGAAACAAGAAAATTATATATGCAGAAATATGGACTGACATCCCATCCAGGGTGCATTCCTACTTGTGGGTGCTGTGTTGCTTGGGTTCCCTGCCCATTACTCTAATCAGGATAAGCGGTTGAGAGATGGATGGATGGATACATTTTCTTGACACATTTCTAATGTTATATATGCATACATTATGACTGGTATATGGTTTTATGGTGAGAAATTGGGCCCTACATGAAAGTGAAGTCAGAATGGATGGCTGTTTGTTAAGGATGGTCCTGCTGTGTGTTGTATGCAGTAAAAAAGAGGGGGAAAAGCAGAGGAGTAAACCTAAACTAATGGAAAATAACCCAAAATCGAATCATTACAGTTGCCTTTAAAAGGTAGGGTCATGATTTGCAGGGATGACTGAGTTGGGACCCCCAGGCTGTCAGTTCCTGGTCCTCTGGAGTGTAGGGTACCAAGTTATGGATGTGACCTTCAGAACTTCCACTGCTAATTGGTCCAGATCGCCTGTCATTTAATTTGCACTCAATGTGCTGCTCAGCCATTATAGCTGTGTCTGCTGCTGCTTCCTGTGACACACTGGACCATGACGTACAATTTGTTCTTGAGTTAAATTGCTTTGATATATGAAATCATGTTTGCAAACCATTGGTTCTTCAAAGCATTTCCCTCTCCTTTACAGTGTATGGTTTCTCATTATGTATAAAATGACTTTTTTTAATGCTTAATTGGACTTTTTGTAGTGAGGTAATAAAATATTACAGGACATTTTAATATATTGAAAAAATAAACCCAATTTCTAGACAAGATCAACAGAGGGGTAACACTTTACCTAAGGCCATGTTTTTAGTAATTTATAAATACATTCAAAATGCATTATAATGCATTTATAAGGCATTATAAACAAATCCATACACATTTAGAAAAAGGCGTAACACATTATAGCCATGTATATTACGCATTATGACTGTCTTATGAAGCTCTCATCTAAAATGCACAATAGATAGCTTTATAATACAGTACAAAGCATCCTTAATGCTTATACCGACCATTATAATGCATGGTAAAAGTATCTATAGTGTAATGCAACACAATTTCTGCATTTATTCGTAAGAATTTTACATCTGTCTTACCATCCAACCATATTACACCCAACTGCCAGTGTCTTAAGGATTTCACTAAGTTATAACTAAAGTTATAATTAAAAAACTGAATGCTTCAGTAAACTTGGAAATGACACACTGTCATATATTACACAACTGCATACAGCATAAAAACTGAAACTTTTTATTTTTTACAATGCCTAGATTAAACACTTTTTTAGTCTGTAATTATGGGAACATCCCACCATAAGGGGCAGTATGTAACTCTAGGACTCTGTGACTGTGAATAAAAGGTCACTGGTTCAAATCCCATGGCTGCTACAGTGATGTATCATGTCAGTATTGGACTCTTGAGCAAAGTCCTTAACCCCAATTGCTCCAGGGACTCTGGGTGCCCTTGCTCTCTGCTCCTCAGTTCTTTGGATAAAAGCATTTACTAAGAAAATGTACATTTCTTTGCAAAACAGCTCAGCATTTTCACACCTGCGTGTCCTTCCAGACTTTCTTTGTGATGTTTTGTGGTACAGCAGTTCGGCAGCCAGACAATAGCTGTGCTGGCCATGATCGTACTGTCATCTGCTGTCACAGCCTAAAAAGCTTTGTTCAACAGAACAGCCTTTCCATACTGGCCCGTGACTTCAATCTAGAGCCAAGCAACTTCAAAAAGAGTAATATTCTATACTAAAGCACACTCATGTTTATGTTAACAAATACTAGCAACACGTTTAATTTAGCCCACACACACACA
>JAODJW010000040.1:14297879-14308806 GCA_026777045.1 Hyperopisus bebe
CCTGGATAGAAAATGAAAATTAACTTTAAAATTAAAGAAGAAAATAAATAAAACAATATTTCAGTACTGAGCCTTTATTCAAGCTTTATCTGGGTATGGCCAAACACACCTTTTACATAATTCTGCTTCATTAAATACACCAAATGTAATTTCAATCACACTGCTCTCACTGGCAAACTGTTGACATTTGTTTTCTTCTTGCATTTCCTTGTTGCAAGGTGATGCTCACTCATTCTCTGGGAAGGTTAGTTGGCCTCTACTTGAATATGTACAGCCAACTTCAAGACATTTACACTAAAGAAAGCTGCAAGGATAAACTGATTTTTAAAAATGATCTTATTATATAAGTTGTATGATAATGATGATGAGTATAATAATAATAATAATAACAATAATAATAATTATTATTATTATTATTATTATTATTATTATTGTTATTATTATTATTATTATCAAGTGTTAAGTTTAAAATACAAATATTCTATTGCACATTAACGGAAGTCTTCTATGCTACCTTAGGATAATGTCATCACATTTGACACTAGATATGTTTAATTTTTTTTTCAATATTAATTTTGTAGGAATGATTAGCAATTTAAAAAAATCTGTCTTTTTTTCAGGGCACTGGTACAATCCAGTTCTTATCACACTCAAAATTAAACCTCCCTCGACCAACCTACCTACTGCTCATAATCCATAACGTTCAGAAAAAAATCCTTGAATTAGTAATTTTCTCACAGCAGATGGGTAAGAAAAACTATGAATTTGAGTCCAGATAGAATAGTACAGTTGAAAGTCACCTTGACATGACCTAGTGTCACGCCCTGCTTTCGTCCCTCCAATTCTCTCTCCCTGTTAATTATTTGTCTTGCCTTTTGCTTCAGCCCTCATGTGACTCACTCCAGCTGTCTCTCATCTGCTCCCTTGTCAGTGATGAATAAATTGCCTGCCTAGCTCCCCAGTCAGGTCATTGATGTTGCCCTAGTGTGAGCTCCAGTACTTCCCTTACTGCTATTTGTGTCTTCTGTTTGACCCCATGTGGTCGGCTTTGGTTTGTCCCTTTCCTCGAATAAACCTCCTTTTATTTGTCCTCACACCTGCCCATGCCTCCATTGTTTCCCATCGCTGTGACACCTATGGCAACCTGGATGTTGATTGACACGCCATTATGATTTCTGTATTGAATAATCAGTGGCATTTTAGTTTTGTATTTTAATATTTTCTTTTGTAGCAAAGCAAAGCCTTTGTCTAGAAAGTGACAGAAAAGCCTGTAAAAATATTTACCTATGTGGCCACTAATGGCTCAGTGCCACAATAATTGCCTCAGACCCCAAATACATTGCAACAGTAAATTAACAGCTGCAAGAGCTCCTTTGGGAATTGGTCAGTCATTTTCAGTACCACTAGAGGAGCTGTGCATTTCAACTCTTCCAGTTCACTCTTGCTTTGTTGCTGTATTTAATGATGCACGATTGCACATCTATAGAAGATGACAGCTAATTCTGCATTAATAAGTACTTCACTTTTGTGTTAGCGATAGATGAACAAAATGTTTTTCATCTCAGAACTCTTTGTATGGTTATGAAAAGCAAGCTTTTTTTCCTCCTTTTTTGTGTGTTTTTAGTGTTGCCTTTATTCCAGCATGCAAAATTGTTTTGTCAATTTTCTTAAGAAATGAATACAGTTGAAGTCCAGTCTGTTCTCAATATAATGAAACAAATGGCAGACATAAAAGTAGTGTTACATGTTACGTGTGTAGATAAGTGTCTTTCTGGTATTACACATTGGGTGGGTGTCGTGGTGTTTTGGGGTCGTATGCTTCAAGGTGGTAAATCTTTGACCTCCGTCAACAAAGAGCAGATACATGGTGTTGGTCTGAGAGACAAGCTGAGAGACAGTAATTAATGGAAGCGTATTTCAAAGCCCAATAACAAGTGGAAACAGAATGACAGCCACTTTGCCACATGTATCATAAGTTCTAATAAATGCAGTATTGAAGATAATAGCAGGACATACATGTCTATTGAAAAGAACAGCATTAAACTACATGTTTAGGAATTAAGCTTCAATACTGAGGGTATCAACATGTAAAATGAGTAATGCCTTTTTGGCATTAAATGTCATTGGTAATATCCATGGTCATTTAGTGATAAATAAAAGTAACCCACTGAAATTCAGAATGAATGGAAGTTAACAGCTGCACTTTATGCCAGGTTATGTGACTGAACAGCAACGCTTGTTCTAAATAATGGGATATTTTCATGGTGTGAATGTGAGTATAGACTGATTTGCTTTAAGAGACATATAGGGCTGGTGATTGGGTGTCCTGGTTGTAGTGTCGCCTCATCCAATAGAGAAACTGTCTCTGCTGTCTGTGGGGTTTGCATGTTTGTTGTTAGCATCTGCTATGTACCGTAGGTTCGTCTTGTCAGCTAAAGACATACATTTATTTAAACGCTTTTATCCAAAACTGGCAGGCAAAGGCCTTGCTCAAGTGGCGCAGCAGTGAAATCACCCTGCCAACCCTGTGATTTGAACTGGCAATTATCCATCACGGGCACCTCCCCATGCAATTAGGTTAATTGGTGCCTCTAAATTGCCCATAGGGTGTGCACATATGTGCCCTACAAAGGACTGGCTTCCCATCCAGAATGTAGCCTATGTTGCCTTGGATACGCTTCAGGAGGACCTATGACCCCGATTAGGATAAGTAATTGGAAGATGGATGGAGTTATAATATCATTACAATGTGGGTCTACTTTCCACTTGCAAATACTATCCACTTAGTTTAACTCAAGAAAGCATTTGTTTAGCAGTGAAATACCTTGAACCTCAATTATAAACTGCCTATATATACAAAACTGTCACACAGGGAAACCCATGCCAACCTTATGATTTATAATTCTTGAAACTGAGTGGAAAAAAATGCTGTGTCAATGAAACCTCCATGCCATGCATACAAACATTTCAAAGTATCTTTTAAAATTCGAATTCCATTAGCCACCCAAAAATAAGCCATGCATGAATACTCCGTTACGGAAATAAATAATACTAATGTACGTATCTGTTTTACCAACACAGCACAAAAAAATGTTCTAAAGTACTGAAACATTAAATGATTATACAATTAGAACTATAACGTTCTGAAAGATTCCTCCAAAATTAAGCATCTGCACGTGCTTTACATCTCGAGTAAGTCTTTCAATACCTGGCTGACTGCCACAAATGATGAATGGTTGAGCATCATTACTGTTTTTCGGAGACAGATTCTTATAAATATCTGCAATGCAGCAATGAACCCAGTAGAATTTTCCCTGCCATAAATCTATTGACAAGATAATGCATCCACATAAAAACATCATCAAAAACCACAGAACTTATTATCCTGTATGCGAATTTAGTTTTTCTATCACAGCAAATTTATTTTACACAAAAAAATATCTGCATAATTTTGTAACTGGTTGTACAGTCACCTCATCCAGGGCAGCCCCTGCATTTCAGTGTTTCCTGGGAAAAACTCTGTAAGACCCAGACATTTAATGAGAACTGGGGCAAATTCTTAGGCCTCTGATGCAGGTTTTATCTTGATAGTCAAATGTCAACTTAATACATCTTCCCTTATCAGAAAAAAATCTGGTTTATAAAAATAGTATGCAAGTTTATTTCAAAGTAACATGGAAACAGGAACTTATGTAATTAATACATGAAAATATAAAAATACATTTTAAATAATATGCTAGGGACATTGACTTTTAATGAAAATATTTTCAACTGCCAGAATCCCATTTCGGAGACATAATTTAAAAATATACTTATTACATTTAACTGACGTCAGGAAATATTTCTGCCCTCAAAAGGATTATGTGGATGCTTAATTACTATAGCACATGGTTATCCATGTGTGGAATAATTTTTTTAAAATTATTGCACAAAAGTCACCCACAAATGGCTGTACCGAAAGGTTTTCACTAATAGCGGTAAGGATGGGATACAGCGGAGGGAAGTCCATAAAAAAGGCCTTCTACTGAAATTAATAATAGAAGAAATGACATCTTTTTCATCCCCATATATTAGAGGCCTGTTTTTTCCCTAGTTCCACTCACTACTTAAATGCATTTTTCCTCCATCATCATTAAAATTCATGTTTTAAAAGAATTCTGTTGTGTACCTTCTTTTAGTTAATAAAATTGCCTTCAATTAATCAAATTACATGCATTACAATATAATTGTGATGCGTAACAGTATGAAAACAAATTAAATGTAATTCAATGGGTTAATAAAAAAAAATTATCTTTGAGTGTGCAGGCACTTTATGAATCAAGTGCTCTGTCCAGCAAGACTTGCAGTGAAGCCCAAGAACCAAGCCAGGAAGCACAAGGCTTGATGCAGAGAAATTAAACATAATGTAGGGTTTTAAAAAACAGAATAACCTATTAGCAAAGGGCACATAGATAGCTGATAAAAGAATTCATGTTAATTTATGGCTTTTGCAAACAAGCAAGTAAATACATTGTTTAAGGCTTTGCCAAATAGCTCACACTCTCCAAGACAAACACATCTATTTGTCCACTTTAATTACTTGATATAATTACTTTCTATGAACTAAACATAGTGCTCCTCTGTTTCTTATGTGACTTTTGGATAAATCAAATCATTTGGCTGATCCATTTTCAAAGAATATATGCTAAAGTTAAAGTAAATCATTCTCTGGGGCTTTATGATTTTCAAGACTCAAGAGTTCTTTATTGCCAACACATCCATGTACAAGTATACAGTGGACTGAAATGCTGTTCCCCTTGACCCCCCCCCCAGGGTACTACAAATACAATAAATAAATGTATAATATTCACAAGACAATACAACAAATATAATACTAATAATTGTTATACTTTTTGTATCATTGTGGGTAAAGGAATTTATTTTGATTAGTCTGTGAGTTTAAGGCGTCATTATATAATACAACTGTGGCATTGCTTCATTTTTGACATTTTAAGGAAATCTGCTCCTTAATGATTTGAGCTGATGATTATTCGAAAGCTGTCTTATTAGCCATGCTAATTATCAAACAATTGCTAAGCATGAGGACGCATACAGGCAAGACAACAACTGAAGCACGGCTTCACATAACAGGAAGGGCAATACAAGTTCTATTGAGGGCAACAATAAAACAGCACATTTTCTGGTTCCTTACAGTGGTGTTTTTAACTTCTGAGGCTCTCGCTTTCCTTAGCCATGTCCGCAGAAATGTATTATCCTTCTATTTGAAGTGTAATAAATTTACTAACAATACTTGACATTAGTGACAGCAGTCCCTTAAAACTATCTTTTATCATTGCAACACCCAACTACCTTAGTTAAAGCGTTAGATCCACCCATGCTATTGCCATGACCATACAGCTGCGCGTTTTCTAACAACACCCAGCTGTGAGCGCTTCGACGGCCCATTCCTACTGATTCTCCAGAGACCCCTGTCATTCTGGCATAATTACCACCAAGAGCTACACCGGGAAAATGTATGCAGTGGCTACCGTCCTCTCAAAGGGCTCACAGTTGCTTGAAAGTTACGCAAAAATTCTATGCGCACTTGAGTTGAACTCAAGCACAGAGCTCTTTCATCTAAATATTCATGGAGATTTAAAGATCATAGCCTGTGTGATGCCTTGCTCCTGTTTAACTCCACATTTTAATAAATCTGTAATCAATAAATCGAGAGATCCCAATAGAATCAAACGATGTTGCTTAAGCGTTCATCCAGGACCAAGGCATATTTTTGAGCAGTTCCATTTCACTTATTAAAACACAATACACAATTAATAAGAATGAAACTAAAGAGACAGTCAACAAATTGCATGTGAGGATTTTGCTGTTAATCTTATCGCGAGTGTAAAGGAGATTAACTCCAAGCCAGCCACCTACCTTAAAAAAGCCTCCTCCTAGGGGCTCCTGTACTGATGATGAAACTTCTTGATAGCTGTATTTGGTATGCAAATTAAAAGGCCCAGAGAAATTATTATTCCTAGGCAACTGTACGACCTGCTTCCCATCTTCATTTTAGCTGCACTGAACTTGATTAAAGGGATAATGTCCCAGAGTCTTCATCTAATCTGTGTTTTTAATGCATTATCGTTGCACCATGGTTTCAATCTAAACTGCTATCGGTTGCTGGCATAGTTTTTCAAACTGGAACGATGAAGTAAACATCAAATCCCAGCATGTCCTTGTAGAATTCGGCTGAGATTGATCCCAGTGAAGAGGAAAGTGCACTTGCTTCTGACTTTTGTCCACATAAATAAATAGTGTTTGTCTTTAGCCATGGAAGAAAGCCTAAATGAAGACTCTAGTCATATCAGTTTCTTGGAATTTTGGCATCTTTGTTGACTGGAAGAATAAATACTGTCATTAATTCAAGAGTGACTGTACTTGAAAGAGACCCTAAGCTGAAAAGGCAAAGTGATATTTGGTAACACTTTACCTAAAGCACTCATGTACATTGCATTATTGATACCTTCATAATGCATTATATAGCATTCATGAAGTATTATAAACATGGCTATAACTATTTATAAAAAAGGCATAATGCTTTATAGCCATGTTTATCCACATGGATATGAAGGTGAATGGTGTGTTTTTCACCTGAAGTTACAGTCATGTAATTATATGCATTTTTGATTCATTCCATAGGAACATTACCATAGACAAATGAAACCTGCAGTTCCCATGCAGTTTCTGCAATATAACCCAAGTGTTATATTAAGAGCCTTTCCTGAGATTCTACTCCCGAGGTTCTGGGTCAGCATGCCTGGTCCTGGCTGTGATGCTAACTGTAGATACATCATTTTAGGTTGCCCTCTGACTCACAGACTTCCCTGTAATGAACACTGACAGATGGAACCGCTGGGATCTCAGCGGGCAGAAGATGGGGATTGCTTGCTTATTAAGAAAAAAACACCAACAATGCATACAAAAGGAGAGAGAAACTGACTGTTAGACAGATATACCTTGACAACTCAGTTGCACCCCCGGGGAAAAATCTGGAGATCAAATTTTTTGAAGACAAATTGGTTCTGACAGCAGTGATCTATTTTTTACCTCTCTGTTCACATTAATCAGCCATAAATGACTCTCATACAACAAAATAAAGTACATGTTTTATCCGTTACTGGGTTGTTTACAAACACAATAAGAAAAACAGATGCATGACATATAATTTTATATTTAAGCTTATTTATGAATCTATTTTCAACATGTACTCAGAGCATTGACAATCTGGATCCTATACTGTGCAGGACCCCAGCACCAAATACCACCATGATCTGGTCCTCCTGGTCCCACAAACACACAAACAGACACAGAAGGCCAGTTAGAAGCAACAAGACAACAATAAGAAACTGGATTACTCACAGGGAGCCCATGCAAACATGAGGAGAACATCCATATTTTGCACACAAACAGATCGAAATCTGCATGGCCACAGATGTGAAACACTGAGAGAAGTGTAGACCATATTTATGATGCAGTGTTTTCTGCATCACAATGGAGGCCAAATTGTAAATCTCAACACAGGAAGACCTGGATTCTAAAGTCTCATCTATATGAATAAGATATTTAAAATTACACAAATTTGATTTGTTCATAATATGGTTGTGAAATTTGAAAGCAGTGACCACAATGTCACATTACCCATGTATTGTAACATACCATATGAATGAATATTAAGCCATCTATGTTTGTGTAATTCTGACGTCAAAGCATTGTCTCTGACATTAACACAATTTAATTAACATTAAAAATTCCGGCAACTGATAGATATCAGCTGATATAAATTCATATAGCCAAAAATTAGACACCAACAAACTCACAGTCAAAATATAATAAAATCATAATAATGATAACAAGTTTATAAGAACTGTCTTTGACACTCTTAAATAAATGCAAATTTAAGATATAGTATAATAAGGTCTGTTGTATTTTAACAAATCAGCTTACAAACTAAATGTACTCACACATAAATCTGTTTTGGTATAATACAATATTTCCATTTCACTGTTTCATTTTTGCAGGATGATGTGCAAACTCATAATCCCAGGCTAAGAGTGAGAAGTCATAATGCAGGGAGATCGCGGGTCATACTACCCCCATCCTGCAGGTGGCAGAATGCCTTCTTTCGGCGCCTGTTTTGGGGTTAGGTAGAGGGTTAGGTGTAGTGTATTACTGTATCATTTCTCCCGCCTTCTTTCATTTGTTGTAGGAAGGGTAGAGAAATTTAGGTTGATTTGGGTTTTGTTTGTTGTTCTAGCAACTCCTGTGCTACTCTGGTTGCCTGTCTCTCATGTTGAGTATTTGTAGCCAGTGTAAATAAATCTCAGTGCAGAAACGATTTCATTTGGTCTTTATCATATATAACTACACTCACATTTTGTCACGGCTTGACAAAAGTGGACTGACTAATAATCCCAGGCTGAGAGGCGTATGCTATATTGCAAGACGCTTGGCTTCTCAGCATTTTCTTCAGGGCGAGAGCTCAATCCCTCATCATAAATTTTCAAAAAGAGATTATTGGTGGGTTTTTTCTGCCAATGCCCCACTAAATTTTTGGAACCCTTGGTATCGATTGATTGTATCAGCCAACCAATAACTCCATATTCTCCATGGCCAGCAGTGCAATCATATCAATCTATCCCATAGTCTGCCGAGAAATCATATAACCACTGGACCCTCGGGAAAGGTCCTTAACCCTTGATGCTCCGGGGACACTGACTGACCCTGCTGTCTGATACCAGAATTTGCCTCATTTGTATGTCGCTAAATAAATAACTGAAAATTAAATGCAACTGCAATGGAAGGCACCTCTTCAACCTCTTAGATTAAACCTCAAATTATGACCTAAGCTATACATATATATACATGTAGATGTATTCAACTCCCAACAAATTGCAGGTTAAACCACATTATATGGAATCCGACCTTATAAAAGTGACTTCATACATTTTTTACATGAATATATACAGCATGCAAACAGCCTTCTGTGGTCCGTCTCTATAAATACTCAAGATTTCTTGTACAGTATTAATAACACTGGAACATGTAGTTGGGGGTGAATTTATCGTGCTACATTTTTGCTTTAGGGAATTATCAAGCAAAAATATTTTATTAATGCACCATTAAAAATTGATTCATGTTCATTAATACGCTGATGATGCTCCTCCATTTTGAATTTCATTTCCATAAAGGGGATAAATTACCTGAAATGAACACTGAGGCTCTCATCATGCAGAGATAATCAACAGTGGCAGGATGAAATTAATTTCTTACGATCACGTACCAGTCATTATAATACCTATGTATTCAAGACTGCTGTAAGTATATTACTTGATTATTTATAGCTGAATGATGTAATATGCTATTTCAGTACTCAATACTACTAAGGTACTACTCAATTCCAGCACTGAGAAGATCCATGTTTTCCATTCGCAATATAAGCAATCCCAGGTGAGAAGAAAAGTAACCACAGGTCAGAAGACATAAATCTCAGATTATTATGGTGATTTGTTTTTACATAATGGATTTTAAATTTCATCTTTATACATCTGATTGGTCAGTAATTGCTGCTCACACATCCATCCACACATCCACGCTGAACACGTGTGGTACAGTTCCCTTTGAGAGACCATCGTTTCAGTTTAGAGGTGAATTAATGGCTCATGCCTTATGTCGAGGCATTTGACTTAATTAGAAGAATCCATCTCCATCGAGGATAGACCATTCTGAGGAACAACAGAAATATGTATTCATTATGGTAGTTTACTATTGCAATAAATGGCTGTTCAGCTTACAGCACAACATAAACACGCAGATATACAGCTGCACATAATTCATCCCTCATTCTCCTCCCTTTTAAAAGCTGAGGTTTATTATATGATCCGATTGAAAAACATATATGCAGTACCATTCAAAAGTTTGGACACACCCACACATAGGTTTATTTGTAATTTTCTCTACAATTTTGTATAATTATAGATATCAACGCTGTCAAATAAGATATATGGAATTATGCACTAACCAAGACAGTACTAAACAAAAAATTAATTTGTTGGGGGAGGGGCAACTCTGTGGATTGGGACACTGAAGGTTGCTGGTTCAAATCCCTGAGTTGGCAGAGTGATGTCACCATTGGGCCCTTGGCAAGGCCCTTAACCCCAGTTGCCCCAGGAACTGGCTGACCCTCCTGTCTCCTCTGTGCCAGTTTCATGAGGTGGCCTCCTGGCATGCTTTTCCACTTGTCATGAAGGATGTCCTAAATATGTTTTGAGCACTCATTGGTCATTTTCTTTCACTTTCTGGTCAAACTCCTTCCAAACCGTCTCCACTGTCTTTAGGTCAGGTGGCCAGGTCATGTGATGCGACACTATCACTCACTTTTGACTGGTGCCGTACATGCATACAATATATAACACAATATACACACTCGTCAAAAATATATATCAAACTAAGAAACAGTCTATACACATATATAAAATATTACATGCATATATGTACGTGTGTATATACATATAAACACACACACACACATTTATTCATTTGTTTTTTTAAACGATCTGTTGATACCCTTTATCAGGTTCAATATTGGCTCCCTGAGTGAAATGGTGTACACCTCTCTGAAAATAATATGTTATGTTAAAAATGCACAAGCCTTTAGCAACATCAATTATTTTTGTTTATTGTCTCGAGTCATAATACAGTACATGAATCAGGACACAAAGTGAGCAGAATGGGAAACTTCAATGGCAGACAAAGGCTAAAATGAATAGGATAAAAATAAATATTTCAAGCTTTTATGAAGTTTTTCATTAAATGGATCACTCCCAATATATATATATATATATATATATATATATATATATATATATACACACACACACACACACAC
>JAODJW010000040.1:14322000-14339843 GCA_026777045.1 Hyperopisus bebe
CCACTCACTCATATATATATACTGTATACACCCTGCAGTACAGTATTTAGTGGTATACATTCATTTAGAGATCGTCACAGTGCAGCCTGTTATTGCAGGGCAAGAGCTGTACTCCTGAAACAACATGTAACTTCCAGTACAGGGCAGAAAGTGGGCAATACAACAATATCTGAAATAAATCTTTACAGCATGCAAAGGGAGACCCACAGGACTGTCCCTTGCCCTTCGTGCAAAAAGGCCGCCTCCCAGTTCAGATAATTACATGTAACATTTCGCAGTGCTGTTTCCAGTGTCACAGAGCAGTGCGCCTCCGTACTGCTGCACCAGCAGTTTATTCTGTGTTTCTGTTTCCCTTCACCGTCTCCGCTTTACACATCAGTGCGTAAAACTGTTAGAGCGAATCTATGTGTAATTTACAATCCACACGTGGTATCATAAAGGCTATGCACATTTCAGTGAGCACAACAAGGCTATTAATATTATCTGTCTTATTGGAAGTCTTTTGAGCATAAATTTCTTTGGTCATGTGACTATCTGATCATATCATACACTTAATTTATAAATGAAAACAAAAACCCAGCTCATTACTGTAGCAAGATAAAATAAGTCCTGTTTTATCATAGGTGTAGTTTCACGTAAATATATTACAGTCAAGACCAATTCAGTGTATTTGCTTAGAGAGACCGACATCAATAAAGTGAAGCATACAAAACTGGCTTCACTTCAACGGCCTCTGTGACAGCAACTCATTTATTAAGTGCTGAATTATTCATACGGCACTTTTCCCTACTTGTGTCGGCAGTTAATCCACCACACTACTGCACAGACTGAGAAAGAAGTAAATTTTATTTGATTTATTTTTTTATTTGCTTTGTTTTACAACAAAATCACCCAAATAAATGAAAATTCTATTAGATCAATAAGTTTAAATAAATAACTGTAAAAACAGCATCAAATGGACTCACTCATCTTCATTCTTTCTTTTGACATTTTTTGAAGCCCCAAATCCAGTTGATACCGAGAAACCACCTTGATTTTGAAAGGTCAACATGAAAAAACATGGGCTTACTTTCCAATTCTGCATCCAGTGAACCAGTTTGCTGCAGCACTGCAGACATACAAATTAATAAAGAAACCACTGTGCACAGCACTGGGGTCAGTTATCTTTCCTCAGAGACCAAAGCTGTACAGTCAGGGGGCAAATGTCCCCTAGGTGCTTTTAGTAAATGTACATGATTATCACTGTAAACATGAACACTCGATTTTTATTTCATTTAGATGTAGTTACCAATTACTATTTTCTACGTAAATGCATTGGTATTCACCATCTCAAACCAAGCTTATATGCTAATATGCAGACTAGAGCAGCATGAAATGGATCAATCTTGTTTTATCTATAAGCCTATTTACAGCTGTGCAGCATGTCCAGTACCCAATCACTTATTTCATTTGGACAGAAAATGCTGGTGTCTGGCTTAAGGAAAGGCTCTGAACTGCAGCGTTACATAGGAGGGCAAAAAAACTTTGTTGCAATGCATTTAAAGGGCAGAAAAAAACAAATGCATTCATTGACCTTTCTCCACAAATTGATTATAAAGCTTAGGATAATGTACTTCGTCATGGAAATTCGATTATCTGCAATAGGAAGCTTGCTTATCTCCAAGATATGAATTCATAGGGGCCAGGAGGAATCCTCTGACTTGCAGCCTTACTAAGGGTCATTGTGGTATTACTAATTTGTCCTTGACTGGACAGGGAAGAGACCAGTATCAGTAGCAAGTTTTAAGCTGGGCTACTTACTTGTTTTGGTGCTTGGAGCCCTGCAGATGTGCATGATACTGTGCCACGGAATTAAGTGTGACACTACAAATGTCACAGGTATAGCTGCGTTTCAGACCTGGGAAAATAAAAGACAATGTTCATACTGGATTATTCCCATTATAGGTGTAAACATCTTTCAGAAGAGACCAACACTTAAAGGGTTGGGATCCGATAAAATACGAACAGTGAGAATGAATTATAAATTGTTTTTCATAAAATAAAATTTGGACACATTGAGTGAGTCATATATGTGAAACAGTTTCTGTTTTGGGTCTTTCTACAGCTTGTGATAAAATGCAAAAATGAAGGATGCACCATGCAGCTTTTGGGGAGTCTGACATTTGTATGCATTTGGATCTCCTGCCAAACTTAGGAAGAAAAGCTTTGTGGGTTTGGTACACTCATTGCTGGCCTCATTGTGATCCTGCTGACGTGATTCTTGCAAAGGTGAGCCACTGTCATTTAAAAAAACAGACCATCAACACCAGCCACCTGAAGTTCTTTCCAGGACCTGCTTCACATGAGGTCACAGATGGACAGTTATGTAATCTCAGAAAAGTGACATTCTGCATTACTTCAGCTGTGCAGGCTTCGCACAAACAGAACTGTGTCAAAACCTCAACCTTGGAAGTGTGAGGCTATAGCAGAACCCTCAAGCCACCTTGGCACATTATGAGCATTTCTGTCCAGAACGAACTGCTACACTCTATCTGGGTGAGTATGCATGCAGATTTTTTTCATTATAGCTTCAGTGACATTGTAGACCGATGGAGCATGTTTTTTGCTCCATTAAAGTTCTCTGTAAGGTTGAAATATTTAACAGTAGTGCATTAATCAGCCTGCATCTGTCACTCTGGCACATGGTCCCACCACAGAACCATTTTAAGGCAAAGTTGGAGTGGTGCCATTAGTTTTACCGGTTCTTTATAACCTACCAGTCTCAGTTATTCAAAGAGCATGTGAGAAACAGAACACCAGGTGGGACACTTATGATCATCTCCCTTAGCTGCAAACAATAAATCTCATGCAAATGATTTACGTAACAGACGCATATGTGATGGGGGTGGACAAATTAATAGAAGGATCACATGAAAGAGGACTTTGAAGTGACTAAATCACAGTGACAAATGCATTGACAAAGGTGAGTCATATTAAGTTGGATGCCAATTTGTGGTATGTGTCACCTACAAAAGAGGTCTGCCAGTCAACACTTTGATATGCAAGCTTTCAAAGGGCTACTGGAGTTCCAGTGAGGCTGAAGAGTCATTGCCCAAATTACTGGTGCATCAGTCACAAATCTGCAAGAAAATCTAGTGTCAAGAAAAGCAGTGGCAAAGAGGCCAGAAGTCACAAGTTGAAGTTCACTGAGATTGACTTACATTAGGAGAAGGACATTGGGTTGTCTACTGGCAACCATCTTGTAGAGTTAATGATTGCTCTTCATGAATTGATTACAGCCAAAGAACATGAGGCCATTCTACAGGACCAGACACACCATATAGTAAAAACACTGTTTTCTCACCATGCTCCCATATTTCAAGATAATACTGCCCCCACTCACAATGCTAAACAAATTCAAGTGGTTTCCTAAACACCAGAAAGAAATTAGGAGCCTTCCTTGACCTTCCCAGTTCGCAGTTCTAAACAGCACCGAAGCTTTATGGAAAATTATGGAAAACTCCCTGTTCTAAAAGCAAAGAATGTCACTAATTCTTAATAGGTCCTTGATATGAATACATGATTATGTGCTTCAATTATCGTGTCCAGCCACATATTTATGATAATATAGTTATGATCACAGAAATCAATACTTAAAATGCAGTGCCTTTTCAATTGAAGTTCAGCTGAGAATATTTAATGCAGTAAAAGAGATTTATTTCATGAAAAACAATGAATTTAAAGTGCTGGAGGTAACTGCCCATGAAATTCAAATTCCCTACTTGTCATTTTGCCACACAATAATTGACATTATGCAAACAAAAATAAATAAAACTTCTCCTTATCCGTAACTTTTGTTCTATTTGCTGACTGTGGCAAAAACAAATCCTACTGGTCAAAGGCAAATTTAAGTCTTCAAAAGCAATGCAATGTGCAATAAGATTTCTTTCACAGGCTATAAAAGGCCAACTAAAATAACTGTAAAACCAATAACAAACCGATTGTCCCCTCCAAAAAATATTGGAACAGAAAGAAAGATTCCAGATTTACAGCTTCTGCTCACATTGTACATTTTTTTAAATCACCACTAAAAGCCCATTTTTACCTTGTCTGTCACCATAGAGAAAACCATGATAGACAGATGAAGGATTTCATAATGCTTAAAATAATTTTCAGAGGTGCTGCAAAAACTTCCGCTTCTAAAAATTACAAGCAAGCTGAGAAACAAATTAATTACTCACGACCCGGGGGTTGCTGGATTTCACTAAATATTTAGCCATGAGAACAGACATATTCCAATTCTAATTTACACTGATTTACTCAGTCACATTCAGTTCTCTCATAATTACATTTAACATTCCTCCATTAAATCAATTCAAATATTATTTATATACAAGTAACCATTTCTGTCTGGTAAAACAGGAATTCAATATGCAGTAGAAAAAGCAAGCATCCTGAACTGATATTGAGGGTAAGTCATGTTTATCAAATAAATCATTCAGTACTCTGTAGAATACACTAGCAAAAACCAGAAATTTGCCAAGAGGACAGCATAGCAAAAATAAATAAATAAATAAATAAATACATCATATAAAACATTCTGAAGCGACCCAGCAGAATGCAAACTATGTAAATCTAATACTGGGACCAGTGCAACAATGCAGCTAAATGAACGTAAATTGTGTGGCATTGATTCAGTTCGATTTCATTTTATTCAATCCAGTTCAAATGAATACAATATAACCCCCAGAGTATTTAACAACCTCTAGCATCAACATCACACAATCAGCTTCCTACAAAAACACCGATACACAGAAACATGCCATAAGAGGACAGAGAAAAACAAATATCCACACAAAGGTAAGACATGAAACAAAGCAATCATGACAACTGGCATATTCCATTTTCGGCATTAAGTTATAAAAACTGGAATAATTTTCAATTGTATATCAAGAGTGGTGGCTCTGAGCATAGGGCTCTGTGCCAGCAACTGGAAGGTTGCTGGTTCAAATCCTGTGAATGCCCAGAGTGTTACTATTCTGTTGGGCCCTTGAGTGAGGCCCTTAGCCTGCAGTTGCTTCATTTGGGGCAGGATGTTAATCTACATCTAGCCCTATAAGGAGGTCCTCCAACTTACAGGGAATAACTTGGGGGTTGGTGGCAGGATTGGCACTCCAGACACTGGAAAAAACCTCACACTGGACCATTCAGACTAGTGTGGTGCTGAGGTATCACCTGCCACATGGATGCACTCAGGTTCTCATCCCTGAGGTGGTTTGTTGTGTGGTGGGTGTGGCAATGCACTGTAATCAGTGCACGCTCCTTACGCACTGTAATCACTGCATGCTCCTTATCCTTGATCATAATTTATTCTAAATACAAGTCAGATTACATCGACGGTAACATTCCCCAATTCAGTTTTACTTGATATCACTGGTTGAATGGGCTGTGATATTAAATCCAATCAACAGCATGTTGAAATTACCCAGATTCCACCAAGACGCTTGTGCTGTGCACAGATAAACCTTTAGCCTCAGACACTTAACTAAAGAGGTAACAGGTCAATTTCAGGGTTGTGTAGAGTTCCTGGGAAAAAAAATCTACACGGACAGGCGAAAATAGCTTCTGATACGCTACTGTGTATATAGTTGGACACGCCAAACTAAATCTTCTAAATATATCTCTCCAATTAATTCAAATGATAAATCAAGAAAAATGCAATTTGTCAACAGCTTTGACCGACAGGCTGAAGGGTCACAATCATGCTGTGCAATCATATAATTTCTCATCATTTCATCATGCATCTTCATCCTGTGGAACTAAAATGGACAGCTGAAGATGCACTGATGATTGGCAAGGCACTGCAGCATTCTGGACGTGAGACGAAAGCCACCGGCCTTTACTGTAAATCTATACTGGATCATGAGTTACCATATCTTAATCCAGTGCTCTATCTTCTCGATACAAGAATATCTCCTGGGCTAACAGATCCATCATAATTAACATCATGTAATTAATGAGGTATTTCCCTAAGGCTCTAGAGGGAAAATTTCTGGCAACATTTTCAGGTTGCATATCAGTCTGCAGCCTTAGTTTCTGCACTGTTAACAAGTTCTACTGCAATAAGACCCAAAGAGGCACCGTGAATAAATAAAGGCCTCTCAGTTACTAGAGGCAAGGGGGAGGGAGGTGGGTTGGGATGTAGGCTTATCGAAGCTTATGAGGGTCAAGTACATGCACTGTTTTGAGATATGGTGAGTTAAGGTGTGAGGTACAGTATCTGGGTGTGTGAAGATAACTGGTAGCTCCTGCTTTGAATATCACTCAAAAACAGAAGACTGGCCGCATATGAAACACCAGAGTTCCCAGTTAAAAAGCCCACTGCCTTTCTTCCCTCTGGGGATTGCGTCATGTGGGATCTCCATTACTGACATTACGAGGGATTGCAGATGCTAAGGTAGCATCTCATTTTAGTCAACATGGCTAAAAGCTACATTTTTAGAAGAGTCAGAATCTGACCATGATCGGCATTTCCGTCATTGACTGCGATAAGCCTAATAATATCACTTCCATTCATTTCTCACAACATGTAAAAATCCTCGATTGACTTCAGTCTATAAAAGATTAACAACTGCGTGACAGTAAAACAATTTTAAATGTGCCTTATCAGCCTTTTCAAAGGGAGAAAATACCTTGGCGAGAGTGCATAAATTTCATAGCACTAACATTCCAGCGAAGCTGATTACACGTATGCATGGATGACTAGTTTCCATCAGAAATCATTCGAAAGTCAAGAAATTCTACTTATACTATACAAAAGTCTCAGAGGAACTGCTGACTTTTTAATAGACCCTAAATGAAAGAATAAGCAGAACCTAAGGTGATATAATGAAGTTAAGGTTCTTCCTAGGAAAAAAAAAGCTTTTTATTGTGGAAATGGGTGGTTATATAGCAAAGCAAACAGCCTAGTCATTTTATACATGAGTGAACAGAATACCTCAGGGAGACATATACACTCACAGTTAGACTAAACAATTGGGGTGGAATAGATGCAGGAATAATCAGAAGTTGGATCATCAGTCACCACTAAATCCTAAATCCTAAGGCCTGTTCCCTATACAATCGTGTGACTTTAGTCCTCTCCAGAGTTTCTTCAGAATACCGAGACATCTTCCAGGTTTGTAATAAGCTTGTATATCTTTACTTGTCATCTGCATTTTCCCAGATGCCTTGGAATGTTTAGTGGTGAACAGGAAAAGCATCACCAGTGGAAGTTCCTAATAATCATGTCTGACCTATAAACATCTGTGCTTAAAAGATTTTGACTCTTATGCTGTGCCAGTGAGAAAAAGTACTTCACTCAAACAATGGAAAAAAAAAACGAATTACACAAGGGTCAGTTTGTGTGTGCCATTGCCAACCAGAAACATTCTGGTATTTCTTTCTTACAAACCTCCGTCCACGCTATAGCATTAAGTATGCAAAAATATAGAGAAAATCTGGAGCACAATTTATATCTCATCCTTGTCATAAGCAGGGCAAAAATGCCAGTATGTAAAATATGCAAATCTCTCCCGTTTGCATAAGTACAATATAAGCAGTTTATGCCCCGAGTCTCATAATGCCAAGTCACATGGACACAGTAACTCTGAAAGGGACGTGACCCGGGGAACATTGAGGAGACACTTTGTAGACGAGCGCTGCAGAATTCACTCACTTCTCAGAGCAGACTGTCTACAATCTAATCTCAACCAGGGAAAAGGCTAAATGACTTTATCAGGCACTGAGTGCACGTCCTTAACCATTTGCTGCTACCATTAATACATTCTGAAGAAATAATAGACAAGCCATTTGAGGATTGCCAGAATTATATATAAGGTATATATCTGGGTGTACAGGTACATACTGTGGTGGTATCACCTTAAATTGATTACTGTTCATAAATGTATCATGACAAATGGAAAAAAAAAACATTTAAGGTGGAATGATTGAAACACTGGTGGCTTGTTATAGGGTCTGAATGTTTCCATTGTCCCTGACGAATGAACAGTGTAATTACAAAGGATGTTAAATGTAATTAATGGTGTTCTATGTGCAGATCATGTAAATGAAGACACACACAAATTGACATTCATGGGAATCCTCCTTATTGATGCAGCTTCCTCTCTCTCTCCCCGTACCTTTTATTTCCCCAAAATCCAGAGTCTTTCCCAGCTGTTCCAGAAGGTCAGCGCGAGCAGCATTTTTCCTGTGCTTCTTGCCGTCATAATGTTGTTGAGCCATGCTGGGGTTGTTGAACCAGGCGTTGCAGAGCTGGCAGTAACGGTCCGAATCTCTCTGCTGCCGGGGCGAGGTCACAAGTGACGTGTCACGGGGCATCTTTACTGGACTAGGTGTCACCTCTAGTGGAGCGAAAAGGCACAGAGTCTGAGTTATGATATCAACGTTTAACTTTAACTACATTTCAAACAAGACAAAGTCTTGAACAAAATGAGTAATATATCATAACTTGTTTATAGAGTGAATCTGAAGCTGCAATAATAAATACACATACTCAACGAAAGAAGCATTTTTCCATCTGAAGATCTGAAGAATAAAATATATGCTCCACCTCACGTAAGGGAAACAGCTTTTATTATAGGTGCCCATTTAATGCTTCATGCTTGGGTAGCACCGTAACTCCAGAGCAAGCAGCCTGCTTGCACTCGTGTTAATCAAACACTCCACGGCTCGGTCCTCCCTAACTCCCTAAGTTTACTGAGGCCCAGTTAAATGTCCTAATCTCCCATTAGTCACTGGCAGGGGAAATGTTTAGGACCATGAGACAGTCAAGGCCGACCAGCAAATGTTTAGTGGAAAACAGCAGCAGAACGGAGGCTTAGTCTGCAGTGCTGTATTCTCCAGTTTCACTGCTGTCCACCTGCATTTATAAAGAAGGGCCTTCACTTCCCCTGAATAACTCTCATACTCTTTCATCATTAGGCAGTAGCTGGAATGGGGAGCTAGAAAATATTATTATTATGCAAAATTTGCTCCACTTTTGCAGTGAGAGTAACCAAAAGAACCTGAGATGTAAATGACAGCAGAAAGTTGCATCTTTCTCCTGTTTAAAACTGCTGAAACAGATTCTTGGAAAATGTTGGAAATGTGTCCAGGAATGTAGAGGATGCACTGCTCACTGGTGCGATCATAGTTGAAAAAGCACTCAAACATTTTTACTAGATTTAGTGCAAAATATCTCCTGTCTTATATTATGGTGCTTTGTGGTCATCTGTGTGTTCCTGCAGCTCCACTAACACAGGACTGCACTAAAAACACAAAGGACACAGGTTCAAATCCCAGAGAATGCACATGAATTGTAACCCTTCCATCAACTGTAAAACATCTTGAATAGAAATGTCAGATAAATGATTGTAAATATATTTCAGTGAGACAAATATCAGACCCATTCTCAAGAAATGCGGCATACTTACAAATGTACACTAATAATTAAAACAAATTAAATTGCAAAAATGGTTTGGCACAGTGTCATGACCCAGTATCAAAACATATTTAGCATTCTGTTATACTACATTAATCCATTTATCCAAGTTCAAGTTCATATTCATCTTACATTTATAACGTACGTGATTTAACTTAGCTGCACAGCATGACCCTCTAGTAAAATACTCCCAAAGCCAAGAAAATGCATCTGACAATTTTAAACATTTCATTTATTCTCTTTTAATATGATCTTATTTAAAGCACGGTTATCTGCAAAAAAAAAAATAGAACACAAGCATATCCAGATTTTTACCCTTATTTGAAAGTTCTTTAAATCCACTGTAAGGTTCTAATTATCAGAATAAAAGTTTCTGCCACATTTAGCCAATTACTGCATGTGATAGTCACATACTCTAACTCAACACAATAACCACGTTGTAGAGTCTCAATGTCAAAGAACAGGCACTTAATTCAACTGTCTAATACACAAACCATTTTGAAGGTCATTGTATTCCATACATTATTCATTCTGAGCCTAGCTAAATTGGAAACTGCACATGCCTGAAAGCTAGAGACACCTGCACCCATTATGGCTGACCTAACAACGCAATGTGAAGCACAGTACCTTCTGCATGTGCGCAGATTTTACTTCCAATGACAGATGTGCTGTGCAAAGAACTCTGCATAGGGTGCAGAGATAGGTTACTTCCATATATGAAAGATAACTTATAATAAATGCCAGGTTTCAGTATTGGTAGTCCTTTCACAGGCTAACAATCATGAAAGAAAAATCACATATTGTGGAAATTGTGGGCGCACCTACCTTCTCCCTCAATGCTGATGCTCGTTTAAAAATAAAACATAAGAATAATGTACCCAGACATTATCGAATAAAAAAATTCCCTTGACTGAACCATTTCATAGTTTTGATTTTTTTTTACCAGGGTATGGAGGCACGCAACAAACCCAATATTCACTGCAATGCTCAACAGCAAGAGATATTTATCCATGATAAATATGTACTAAAAATGCCAATTCAGAAACACTCACAAAAATAGGATATGCATGTTAGCAGCGTCAGCTGCTTTGGGCAAAGTGAAGAATTACAATTATACACAGCGTTATCATGACTGATTAAAGTCTCCACAGCCAGCGCTGGCAGCCCAACCTCATTTTACTGGACATTAAGTGTCCGGATGTCTCGCCAATACTCTTTTCTGATAAGGGAGAGGCTTATAAGAGCACTGAAAAGCACAAATGAGAGGGAAAATCACAACCGTGGAAAAGGGATTCTGGATGATTTTATTACATCATGATTACTTTATGTTCCAAGAATAAATATAAACAAATGCAAATATAAACAGCAGCTCGCTAGCAGATATTCCGAATAAAGACCACCTAAATTTTTAATTCAGAATAAAGACCACCTAAATTTTTAATTCAGAGTAAAGAGCACCACAAACATTTTATGTTCACTTTAAGCAAGCATTCTGTGCATGACCCTGAAAGAAGTAGAAACTTAGCATAGAATCTTCGGGAATAAGAATCAAAACACTGTTTTATAGAGAACTTGAATACAATGCACTATTGCTAAATAGCCACCGCTTTTTTAAATTGGTAACACTAGTAAATGTTACATATGAAATTTCAGAATAAAGTTTGATTATGAAAGAACGTTGGTCTACTCAGGAGTTCCAAACAAAAATGCATTAATAAAACACTTCTTTGGTACAGTACCTAGGAAACAAAATTATAAGCCTTTGTTCAAAACTAGTACAATAATCCTTCATTTAATGTCAACTTAGTATTTATGGGAAGAAAGGCTGAAGAAAGAAGATGCTGTCATACTGAACAGGCTATTACATCTTTCAAAATAAGCTGCCTACACCACAGCAAGTCTTTGCAAAGCATAAGATGACAAAACCTTGCTCTATAATGGAGGTCATGTTCTTCTACGAATGAAACATAAATGAAATGACTAAGCTGCAAGCTAGAATGATTTTTATCCATCTAATTTATGAGAACAGCCATACTGTCTCCATCAACAAAGCCAGATTAGTGGACCTTGTTTAAGGACTACTGCTCTCCATAGCTTAATTTAGAGAGATCAGCAAATCCCTAATTAATATCCTGGTCTTGGCTGAATAAGAGTCATAGACAAAAAGTGGCTGTTTTTTGCCCAGTCATGGAAAACCTATTAAAACTTGGGGCATGTAGATGAAACAAAGTTTTTCATTTTATTCACATCTCGTACAGCACTTGTTGGAATGAAACAGGGAGATTATGGCTTTTCTTTAATCAAGATGGTAGGAGTAGTATAATTAGAAACTGCAGTATACTCAATGCTACATCCTCATACTTAATCCTAGTCCATACGTCACTTTTCCGTGTTCACTTTCATGCACCTTCAGGCTGGCCACGGCTGTCTGCGTGGCAGATTGTGTTCATACTACATTTGGCTGTGGATGCAGATGAACGCGGTTGGTGCATCTGTACAGCGGTGATATTCCAACACGCCTGGGGAGGGCCGATGCATTCCAACTAACGGTAGAACCAATGTGGTGAAACGAGTTAACTTTTAAGAACAGTTGTAAAATTATTAATCAAGGCAGTATTACGGTAATAAGGCATACCACGGTATTCTGAAATCCTTACGACAAAATTAGCCAAGACTGAGTGCTCATCTGTGAAAGTCCACGCTGCCACCTACTTATAAATACCTAATCAATTATCTTGGTCTTTTTGCACGGATGCGCAAGGTTTCCGCTAGATATAAAAATCTGGGCTACACACGTACTGACCACAATCATCTGCGGCCAAACCCTGATGAAGAAATTTACATCACGTCCCCACCACCGCAACTGAAAACGCATGCAGTAAAGTGAAATTTGAATTGGCCTTTACACTTTGGAAAGTGCTGAGTGGCATCTAAAAAAATCATATCTGATAAGCTGAGAAAACAACCAGAATTCAACAATTGTTTTTATTTTCTCCCCTTAGCAAGTTTATTCCACGGAGAAAATAAATTAGGTAGCAGATCTCATGCACGATAGCTGCAAAAATGTTTGAAATAATGCTGAGGGAAATTACATTCCCCAAGAAGGGGGGGGAGCCTTCCATGGCCTATTAGTCATAATCAATATAATTTCACCATGGGGTATAATAACTGTCCTGACATAATTACTGCGTCAAAACTGCCATCTAAATAGCTCAGCTGTGGGTCTCAAAATTAAGTAGTACAGTGTTTTACAGCATTTTAATGGAGAAGAAACACAGCCAGATACTTACATTAGCACAGGGTAAAAAGCAGACATTTCCAAGGACTAAATATGTACTATAAAATGTAAACACGGTCAAAAACACACGGACACATGCATTTTCCGATTTATCATTTCACAGTTGAAAAAAATTATTCAAAGATGGCAGTTTTTAAAATTTAAAATTAATATTTTAATTCAAAAGCAAACCAATTACTGTCTCAAAAACAATCCCATCTAAATCCTTTCAGTATGAACAGTTCTAAGACTAATTTAGAATTTACATATCTTTACCTTTAATATATTAGATAAAGAAACACTGTTGTTTTGTCTGACAATATCTTCATAAATATCTAACAAACGAAGTGGAAAGTTAGGGGATTATGCCCCCCATTGCAGTAAAATGCCGTTTTAATTTAATTTATTCCGGTTTTGTGGAAGTGGGTATTGTTAGAAGATTGTTTTACATTGTACAAGTCGCTCCAGGTTGAACAGGGGCAGTGGTGGCCTAATGGTTAGGAAAGCATGCTCATGACTGATAGACTGCTGGTTGGAATCCTCTACCAGGAAAGGTACTACTGAGGTACCCTGAGCAACCTACTGCCCCTGAGCACCACTCCCTGGGTTCCTGTATTTACCAAGTGTGCCAAACTGAATGTTGGTTCTTTGTTTTAATTTTATAACACACTTTTTGCAAAACTGTACACACAACTCACTGCTTTATATCATAATTTAATAACACGCTCCTAGCAAAACTGTAAACACTGGTTTCTACACACCATTTTGACTTTCTACACTGACACATATGAAAACGCTTTTAAATCATGAGTTCACTTATACATCAGAGCTTGAACACTGTATATAGGCCACCAGTAAAGGTTTGATTTGGACAACAATGGGGGCCAATATTGGACGGAGAGAATGAGGGGTGAGAAATGGAGGAGGACAAGGAGGAGGAAGAGGAGGAAGTGAAGAAGTAAGAGAAGGAGGAGGTAGTGAAGAAGTAAGAGGAGGACAAGGAGGTGAATGAGTAAGAGAAGGACAAGAAAGTAATAAAATAAGCAGAGACAGGTGAAGAGGTAAGAAGTAAAAGGAGGATGAGGATGTGAAGAAGTAAAAGGAGGATGAGGGTATGAAGAAGTAGGAGAATGAGGAGATAAAGTAAGGAAAGGAGGAGGAAGAGGAGAATAAAGAGGTCTATCACTAAAACCATTCAAATGTTTTTACAGAACTGCAAGGAAACCAGCATCTTGTAGAAAAGGTCTACTGTTCACCCCAGAGCAGGAGACCCACACTGTACATATGGTCATGGCAAAAAATTGCATTACTCGGGGGACCACGTAATAGCAGATAACACCATATTCCAAATGTCAACAGAGTGAGTCTTTCTGCACAATTAGATGAAGCAGCTATATAGAATTCCTTTTGAAAGAGAGAGCCATTGAGCTAGAAGACATTGAAACATTACACTGTCACATTTCTGCACACCCTCCACAACAGACTAATCCCCAATGGCCAGGGGCTAGAGCCGTCCAGGTACATTATCACCTGGGATATTGTTAGTTTCCACTGTACTGCTGTGGTCCATAAATGGTTCACAGTTCACCCTCTTTTCATGCCAGTCAATCTGTTATACTCTATGTTCTTAAATCCCCTTGAAGAATTCTTCTCTGCATGGCATTGGAAGGTGTATAATCTCCAGCCTCACCCACACATACCCCTTCTACAGGCAATGGAGGAGGCTTGTGGAGACAATAATCTGGAGTCAAGCCAGGCCTGGATACGGCACTACAGACGATACTTTCCATACTGCTTAGCTCAAGACAACATTGCATTTGATGTTGATGAAGTCTATTAGCCAGAACCATGAATAAAGTGAGATTTAGCTTAGTATCTTTCTATTCTTTTTTCCTATCACAAATGTTTTTGTTTTCCTCTGCTGTATGTTTGTTGTTTGACCAGTATAAGAACAATTTGAAAATACCCTTATCTCATTATTTGTATTGATAGTGTGCTTTGTTGGAGATACACATCCATACTTTATACATTTTTATACATTTTTGAAAAGAGTTTGAATAGTTTTGTCAGAACTGTTTGCTTTTTCAAGAGATGTATGTTTTGCTGGATAGGTGTAACTTTTTTGGCTAGTGTTTAGAGTTTTGCAAAGGCAGCCTATAGTTTCAAAGACAGTGTCTAAGCAAAAAGTCCAGCTTTGTGTGTGGGCTGGCTCAGTGTAATCAGATTCACCAGCTCTGCATCTGCGGCTGTCCTTTTATGTGCCACCACTAAATGACATTGCTTCAGTTTTGGAGTGATGTGTCTCAAATGAAATACGCTTCAGACTGTCACCTATACCAGTGGATCTCAAACTTATTGATACGATTAGATTCCCCCATGATAAATTTTCCCGACTGACTCAGGGATTGTTACTGATAAAATCTGCCGAGTGGGCTGGAAAAAATAAATCACCCAAAACTTTTTGAATCATTACATTCAAATGTCAAATGTTTTCTGTGGTCCTCCTTCCCGCTGTGCCGCTAAGTGGAATTGCTGCAACTCTGGTGCAATTTGTCTCAAAATGTAACCACTACCAGATCATCACCCATACAATGAGTCTGCAAAGTTTGAAAATGATCCATCAAACTACTTACTTTTAGAGTTACTGGGTTCACAAGATCAAGTATATTTTACAGCTGACATTTCTTTCTTCCTCATTTCTTCCTTTGCTGTCACATAGCACTGCTGCTTCAGTTTTGGGGGGGATTCAATAAGTACCTATATACCTTTTCGAGGTTCAGTTAATGTTGTGTTTTTCTGCGTTTTCCGATTTGTCATTGTGTTTTTTGATTTGAAAATGTGTTTTGCACTTTAGAGCTCTGTAGTATGGAGCTAAAAGAAGTTAATCTCGTAGACAGCATGCATATATTCAAACAAATGAACACCAACATATTGCTGAAATCATTAGAAAACGTAAAATAATTTGAATACATTTAACATGCTGTAAAAAGCTTTGCACACATTTACCCTTGAATATTTCACCTATCTAAAAACATTTATCCCTATTAATGCTTTTATCCAGCACAAACTCAGCAACAATAATCCAACAGTCCATTCAAAATGTTATTTTTCTATTTTTTGCTTAAATCAACTTTAAACATACACTTTTCGAAAACTTTTCACTTTTCAGAGGTTACATCCCTGAGACCAAAAGTTCAACTGTGAAGATACTATACACAGACTAGCACAATAGCTATTAGAACTGCAAGGAACCAATTCACAGAGAGAATTCTTTGCAGAAACACTTCAAAAGAAAGGATGCAGCTTTGGTGGGGAGTGAGTGGATTGGGAAACTTGTGCTTTTTCTTATTGACCCACTTGGCTGAAAACAAAGGGCTCAAGGGAGATGGTCAGAGTTAACACAACACTCTGCCGCTCCATTAGCCCTGCTTATGCAAAAAACTGCTCTTGGTACCTTTTCTTGCTTTCTGCAGACAAATTGCCTCTTTGTGCATGGAAATGAGATAAGATAAAGTACATATAGAATAGTGCAGGTGATATAAGGGGAAACAAGGAAGGTGCTGAATAGTACAGTGAGGAGTCAAAGGGTGTTCTGTTAGTGTCCTCTAAGCGTGGTGGGATTGTTGATTAGCAGACACAAAAAAGTGTCTGAATTGCTCACTCCAGTAAAGTCTTGGAGATGAGCTTGTGGATGACAGTACTCATCAACTGTAACAGCTCTCTATTGAGAGGATATGCCTTGTTATTCAAATGGAGTACAGTTTGGACGTTCTCTCCTCCAGCACCACTTTCAAGGAATCCAGACTCAATCCAATGACAGAGCAAGTTTTCCTAAAAATTTATGATCCCCCCGCCCCCCAGTAAATAGCTATAAAGATGATGATAGTGACTACAATGGACTGGCAGAATGTGTGAGGCAATTTACTTGAATGACACTGAATGACTTTACCCCCAGGTGGGCCCACCACCTGCGAGGGGAATGTCAGGGGTTCGGTGCATTCGTGGAACGGGTGATGGCCAAGGGAGGCCCTGGTGGTCCGATCCTCAGCTGACAAAACTGGCTTTCGGGACATGGAATGTTACCTTTCTGGTGGGGAAGGTGCTGAGATTGTAAGAAGATGTACACTGACGTGGCACTGTTGTAAGTCTCGCTGTTTTATTAATACTCTCCACAGAGCTGAGCCCGAAACCATAGCCGAAACTCAGGCGGGGAGGTTGGGTGATCGGCGTCGGTACAGATGAGGGAGAGGCGCAAAACACGGTTGGGAATCCAGGCAGAGGTCGGGCAATTGGCGTCGGTCCAGAAAGGGGGCAGGCAGAAACTCGCAGTCTAGGAAACGTAGCAGAGGTCAAAACACAGATAAACACACGCCGGAGAAAACGCTCAAACTCAGGGCACACCATGAAGATCACGCATCGACTGGAGAGCAGAGTTGCCTGATATAGGGAAACCGAATCCGGGGAAAAAAAGACACAGCTGAGAGAGGAGTGTCCAGAACGGGAGCAACCAGTACGGCCAGAAAAACTGGTTGACAGGACGTGGAACCTTGGGGAAGCCCTATCGAGCGGAACCCCCCGGAGGGGCGTGGCTGAGACGACGATGGGGATTCCTCAGTGCTATCCATGACAGAAGGAGCCTGAGCTTGTGCGTGAGGGTGAGAAATATCGACTAGATATAGTCGGGCTCACCTCAACGCATAGAGTGGTTTCTGGATGAGGGGCTGGACACTCTTTTCTTCTGGAGTTGTGGTGGGAGAGCGACACTGGGCTGGGGTGGGGCTACTGGTGGCCCCACAGCTTGGTGCATTAACAACGGAGTTTACCCCAGTGAACGAGAAGGCTGTTGCCCTGCGCCTTTGGGTTGGGGATAAGTCTCTGACTGTCATCTGTGCTTATGTGCCGAATGAGGGTTCAGAGTACCTGGCCTTCTTGGATTCCCTTAGTGGTATGCTGGTTAGCATGCCACGAGGGGATTCCATCGTTTTGCTGGGGGACTTCAACGCTCACGTGGGCAATGACAGTGTGACCAGGAGGGGGGTGATTGGGAGGAACGGCCTCCCTGATCTGAACCCGAGTGGTGTTCTGTTATTGGACTTCTGTGCAATG
>JAODJW010000040.1:14339943-14350247 GCA_026777045.1 Hyperopisus bebe
CGACCGGGTTCCCCGAGGTGCTCTGTGGGGGGTGCTTCGGGAGTATGGGGTCCGGGGTCCACTGTTGTGGGCGATTCAGTCCCTGTATGAACGGGGCAGAAGCTTGGTCCGCATTGCCAGTAATAAGTCGGACGTGTTTCCAATACGGGTTGGGCTCCGCCAGGGTCCTGTTTATTATATTTATGGACAGGATTTCTAGGTGCGGCCAGGGTGTTGAGGGTGTCCTGTTTGGTGGCTTCAGGACTGCCTCACTGCTGTTTTTGCTTTTTTTCGCTCCTGTTAGCTTCATCTGCTGGGGATCTCCAGTGTGCTCTGGGCGGTTCGCAGTCGAGTGCGAAGTGGCGGGGATGAGGATTAGCACCTCCAAGTCCGGAGTACATGGTTCTCAGCCGGAACCGGGTGGATTGCCCTCTTCAGGTCAGGGAAGAGGTACTGCCTCAGGTGGAGGAGTTCAAGTATCTCGGGGTCTTGTTCACAAGTGAGGGTAGGTGAGATTGGGAGCTGGACAGACGAATTGGAGCGGCGTCTACAGTTTTGCAGGTGCTTAACTGGTTCGTCGTGGCTAAGAAAGAACTGAGCCGGAAAGCAAAGCTCTCAGTCTATTGATCCATCTTCGACCCTACCCTCACCTATGGTCATGAGCTATGGGTAATGACCGAAAGAATGAGATTGCGAATACAGGCAGCCAAAATGAGGTTTCTCTGCAGGGTGTCTGGGCTCTCCCCGAGGAGCTGGTAGAGGTAGCTGGGGAGAGGGAGGTCTGAGTATCTCTCCTGAAGCTGCTAACCCCGTGACCCGAACCCCGAACAAGCAGTAGGTAATGGATGGATGGATGGACAGATGGATGGACTTTAGTTTACTCAAGAAAAACATCCTAATCTGCTGAGTGAACTTTTCAAACACGTCAAAAGAAAAATGAAATTTGCGGTGTTTTTCCCACTAAGTTTGTAGTGTTTTTGTTGAGCTGGAAGGAGATCACTCACAATAAAATTTGCCCAAGCTTAGCACAGACAGAAAGAGTTCACATGCAGAATTTAGCGACAGAATGGCACTTGAAGTCAGTTAGATCAGTTATACACAACTACAATCAACACTAATTAAAGATACTGCTTGACTGGATCAGTTTCAAATTCATCTCTTCTTCATTTTTGTTTCGACTTTATTGACGAAAGTGTCAGTGCATTTTGTCATACTTTTAGCATCATAAGTTAATTTTTTATTACATCATTGTCTTGTTTTCTTCAATTAAAAATCTTTGCTGACAATTTTCATTGTACTATGAATGAAATTAACAGTAATTTGAAGTCAGCAGGGCAGATTAAATGTGTTGCAGAACCTCTATTAGCTGGAACACACAGGTCTTAGACACTCGGAAGTTGATACCATCAGGGCCTGCTGCCTTGCCCACGCATAGCCATCGCAAATCGCTTCCAAACTGAGCTAAACGGATGGGAGACATGGTATAAAGGTGGAAGACCAAGCAGGACTCATTGTGGGGCACAAGTGACTCTGTGTGGCCCCTTTGCTGGCCTGAGGGCACCAGTGTCAAAATTGGTAAAGAACAGGTCCAACTCCTCTGACCTGTCCTTGTACTCATCACCAGTACCAGCCACCTTGGCGTAGTCAGTCTCTCCCTCTCTCCTTCATGCCGTTATTCTCCAGCTTACGTTCAGTCCTCTCCATTTAATCCCTCTTCTCTCTGATCTTCCTCTTCAAATCCCTCTGTATGTATCTCACCTACTCCCCAATCCCCCATCAGGAAATCCTTCTTCTTACTTATGTTGTGATTCAAGGCTTGTTGTTTTGAAAACACGAACAGAGTTTTCAGGGGAATGATTTTATTCACACACAAGCTCGATGTACTGTAGTCAGTGATGCAGTGAGAGAGCCCATCAATGTCCTCACCATGCAGCCTAGAAGAAAGACCCAGTCTGTCACCTCTAAGATGTTCTCCAGGTCTCTGCTGTTCCTTGTGACCACATTCTCAAGGGAAAGGCCTTTGGCTGAACAAAGAAATTGTATTTGGCTGTCAGATGTACAATATTTTGATCGGACTGGGTAAGGGAAGGGAGGGCAAAATAACTGCACGCATACTCCATGTTTGTATGAAACAAAGTCCAAAATCTTGTTTCCCCTCATCTTGCACTGAAAATTCCAGTATGCATAGACAGGAAGATCTATTTCAGTGTGTCAGTTGTGAGCATATTTAATATAAAAATCGATATAACTACCACAGACATACCTTTACAAGACAATAATTCAATTCTACACACAGGATATTTCTATAATATGCATTTTTAAAATTAATTTAAGATAAACTAGAAAAATGCCCAGGTTTATTTGAAATGCTAAAACAGCGTTACATATTATTTTGGACCTTTCAAAGCTTCTGGGCACACCCTGAATTTTTTTTGATATTGGCTCATTCAGAATTCTATTTTGTTATTACATGCATATTTACTGAAAAAAAATTAAATTAAAAATCACTCTATGATACAAGCAGCAGAATATCTGCACCATCAGTCCAAGCAAGATCATGGCATTTCTCCCAGACCCCACATCCTGGCTTGATGTGTCAAAGCGATGCTCTGGAAGACTCCTATTGCCAAAATTATGCATAATGATGTATGATATCCGCAACACTTTTGCCACATTATATCAGATTTACAAGACAGACTGCAGGAGAATTACAACACAGCTCACTGTATCAGGGTGTGGGGGAGGACAAAAGTCCTTCTAAACTATGCACCAGAGAACATTATGAACTGCAAATATCGATGCGGGTGTCACATGAGGATGGAACTGACCTAAACTGACGTGTGACCCTAAACTGACAAACTGATTTGTGTAGGGGGAAACTCTGGTGACATTATATGGAGATTTGCATTTATTTCTTCCCCCCAAGATTTGGTTGGTTTTACGGTATCTGCTAGAAAACTCTCTGGACTAATTTTGAGTGTCAGTGTGACTGATGAGCACTCTTCACTCCCCCCGTTGAAATTCTGTTCTGAATCGTCAGACACAGATGGTAAATCTAATGACCTAATCTGTCAGAAAGTGTCTATGAGGTGAGACACCTGCCAAACGATTACTGTTAAACACTTCTTAGTAACACACGAGCAATGCAGTCACCCAACGCTAAATAATAACACTTTACAATGCATACGTACACGGTTGTTGCCTATTCTTAAGTATGTTTAGCTGAAACTAGGTCAGTCGCCATGCTAATCAATTGGATGGAACCATTTCAACATATTTTGCAAATGTTGCTTTCATTAGTTACAATTGTGCCATTTTAAATAGCTAGATATTTTACTTGTACAGTTTGGTATCCATTGTCATGGGATCTCTTTTGTAGATCACAAAGCTAAACACCTCCTTGGACATCAATAGAATTGAGGCTACAAGTCTGTAGCTCTAACCACTGTTCCACTTAATACACATTATATAACAATTAAGCAGGTACCTTTCAGACTAATTTTAACACAGAGTCATGCTATAATTAGATCATCAGTTTCACTTCTTTTTAAAGCCACACACCGTTATTTAATGTGAAATGTAATCCAGGCTTTAACAATATAAAAATGCTGTTATTACACTTTTGTTGTCAGGAAGGTTCTGGAATCCACCCACTGATGGACCTGTTATTGTAGGCGCAGTGCGGAAACACACACCCACAGAGAAGAAGCAATTAAGTCGGAGACTAATGACTATAATGGCAAAGGAGGCAGTGTAACGGTGTCGACTGCCACTCTGGGGAGGGGGGCACTCGCCCGGAAAACTCTATCGAAGTACAACACTCGTGCCAACCACTCTGCCCTAGAAGACTGGCTGAAGCTTGAAGGCACTAGGCAGATACACACAGCTAGAAAGCCTCTTGTAAGCAGCAGCCTGGACTACACAAGCTGCTGAGTGCTTTTCTACTTTCACGTTCCCCGCAAATAGAACAAGTCCCGATGCCCAATGAAAGAGACGGCTGTATGTTGTTCTCTAGTTCATTCCATTTCTCTTGTAGGAAGGTCCTGAAAGTGGCAAGTCCAAGTACACAAAATAGCTACATTTTTCATATATCTACTTTAAACACGTGCATAAACAAATATTATGGTTAAGAGATGAACTGCGACGAGGTGTGCGGTTATGCGAAAATAATAAACGTCAACTTGGTGTAATGCTAACATCTCACATCGCAAAGTGCTTTATCCCGCTTATACCACGGTAAACAAACAAAAAATAATAACAGAATAAACTAGTGATGGCTAATTTTTCAAAGTGAAAGTATTTCAATTAGCATTTAATAATGTTCCAGTGTGCTCCTAAATATATCGCCATTACATGGAAAGGACGTCTGGTCAAGCTACTCGGCGGAAGCGGCAAGTCCACTTAGTAACCATAGAAACCGTCAGGAGAGGAGCTTGGGTTTGGTCAATCAAGGGACATTATGCCGATAGGAACAGCTGCTTACTTATGAGTAAAAAGGCACGCAAGATTTTATACTAACATGTTTGATAAAACGGTAAAACGCATTAATACAGAATGGTTATTAGGCTGCTGGAACCTGCGCGGTTACACGAAAATAATCAACACCCACGTGACATCTGTGGACCAATAAGAGAACAGTATTTACCAAAGCTGTAATAACTTCATATAGAAGTTAATATGGACACAAAACAATTTGATACTCTTCAGTTTCAGGCAGAGGTGAAGCGACAGCACAGGTGAGCCCCCAGAGGGCTAATAATTACAAATTACATTGAAACGACAAATCTGCTTTCTCTGTGTAAGCTATTTTGAACAGAAGTGAAAATAAATTATTTGTGTTTATTACACTTCATGATAAAATAATACATTTTTCCATGTCGAGGGATAGTAAGTTGCAGGGCCACATGGAGTTTTTTCCTAGGGCCCCTAGGTCCCTAGACTTCTGGTCAATATATAATACACAGAAACAAAACCCAAAACCAGAAATGTTGATAAATAAAAAGTGGCACTTTTTAGTTTTGTATCACTGACTTTAGACAATTGGGCACGTACAACTTTGAAATAAACGTGAGGCAGCTCCCCTCTCATCTCATTTTTGGGTCAATTATGCCCTCCAGGTAGGCTGGCATGGACACTGATACAGAGTGAAAGATTTTTTTGTTGCATGCACCTCTCCATAATACCGCAGCATGATCACGGAGGAGGATAACACAGTGTTCCTGAAGCACAACTGCTGGAGGAACTACCTGGCTGCAGTGTCTGGAGCTTATGAGATTTTTACTGCGGCAGAAAGAAATGGAGATTCTCACTCCTCCAACCTTCAGCTACAACAGCAGTAAACACCGGGAAAAATGCTAAGAAATTCTGAATTTGAAAACAGCTTTAAAATATTAATATGGGATCGTATGCAATATATATTATTAGCGACAAGCTACGTAAATGCACTTAGCAAATGAAATCTGGATTTACTTAAAATTACTTTAAAGGTATGGTCAAAAGCACAGGATGAAGATTCGTGAAAGATCTTGATGTAAAAATAGAAAGTGGTGGTAAGCAGGTCTGACAAGACAAGCAAGATGGTTCTGTGTCACAGTGAGCAGTAGCACTGCTTCACAGCTCCAGGGTAACGCATATTATTAATCTGCTTATTATGTGCTAGTGGAGTTTGCTTGTGTTTTTTGGGTGAATTTCACCCATTAGCTAAAGACATACTGTTTAGCTGCATTACTGCCCTGTGATGGATTGGCATCCTGCCTAAGGCGCTTCCCTGCCTTGTATCTCGTGCTGCCTCGGATGGACTCTAACCCCCTATATGACCTAACACTGGTTAAGCAATGGGAAGATGGATTGATGGGTAAGCGAAAACTGGAAACTGGCAAAACAACAATAGCATCATGCCTTGTCTGAATATCAAAGACTATTGTACATCTACAAGTAACTTACACCTGTTTTGTTGTTGAATAAGTTTAAAAAATAAGTTTGTATAAGTTTCATCAGAAAAAGCAGAATTTTAAGACCGTATCTTCAATGCAAAGCTCTTAGCTCTCTGGGAGAATAGTGCCTTTTATCTGAAAAAGTTGTGCAGGGTATGGTAGCCGAGGGCAGAGTCTGGATCCCCAAACAGGCCACAGCAGACTCACTAAGGAGATAAGATTCTGGATCACCTGACAGCATCTCCGGAGTGGAAGCAGACAGAACATTACACACCCACATTTCCCTCATCATTACCCTCACTCTCAAAATTTGTTTATGGATTCTGAGATGGCAGCTGTTCTAGTTCACGACAACGGCAAACTTCTCGTCGCTCCGAGGCGTACAGAGATGTAATTGAATCTAAAACAGCTTATCGCTTGAAATTTATTCCACCAGAAGGAATGAGCCATGCTCCCCCGTGAGAAGGTCAGCTTGGCATCCAGAATCGTGCATCTGGCACCTGCTGCTTTCAGCCTGCCCCCATGCTCGGTGGTGGGGGGGGTCCACATAGACTGGTCCTGATGGGTCTGTGTGTCTTTTTGCACAGATCTCTCACAAACTGACAGGGATTGTGCAGCTTGCATGTAAATCATACACAAGCACAAGATGGCTTTTCTCTAAAGACCTCATTACAGAACTGAGCTGTAAACGGTGACGTGCTGAATGAGGTCTTATATCTACAAACAATATGTGCCACTGGAAAGGCAAGCTGATCGTGTTAATGTCTCATTCCATATGAACTGTACACACCTGCAGCTAGGTGAACATACCTTCACAAGGTGACCTTCACAATGCAACAAAAAGTACAATTATTTTGCTGTGTCAAGACAAAGACAAAAACAAAATAGACAACGTCTGATTTGTCCAGTATTAAACAGACAAAATTGTTACCTGGCTTAAGTGCACTGGAATCCAGTGAGGAGGACCTACCTTGGGCTGCGACGGCAGGCTGCTGCCCAAGCAGCAGTTTCAGTCTCTTGGCGTGGATCTTGCCCTGGTAGTGAGACTGCGCCACCACCGCAGACGTGAAAGACATGTTGCACAACGTGCAGCACTTATTCTTGTCCACATCACCCTCCTCACTGCCCTGGCGGAAGACAGAGAGAGACAGGACGTTCCTCATATCCATACTGGAGCCGCTTATCAAAACAGATGTCATTCCCTGCCTAACTTTAATTTAGACCAGTATTTCTCAACCTCGCTGGTCTCATACCCAAGTACCAGGTGTTCGGTGTTCTTGAATTTTTTGGTTCAAGTGTGCTTGGAGCTGGGAGGGAACGAAAATGTGGGCTGTGTGGAGACCGCCGAGGACCAGCATGAGAAACACTTATTTAGACAAAAAATAGGGTATGAATTGTACTATGAAATAGTCACGCCAAGTATGTTTTTTCCATGATGTACTACAAGAAAGACATTTCATGTGGAGATTTGGGGCCTAAGGTAGCTGAACACATGCACGTGTGCAAATCTTTCATGAACATGAAGCTTCTGAGGAGTACAGTAGCATGCCAGATGCCCCCCCCCCAAAAAAAAATAAAATAAAACTCCTCTAGGCAAATGTGGTCTGACTGCAGAAAGCAGTGGGCAGCTCTCAACACTGCAGCAGCGCATACTGTATGACACTTCCTGATGGAACCCCAGGGGGGCGCAGTCCTGCAGCTGGATTGATGCCGCCATTTAAAATGGAAGTTGATGGAGGAGAGATGGTACACAATCTTTGGGGGGGGGGGGGGTCCGTGTGAGGGGGATGTGGAAGTAAAGTCAGCTGTGTTCCATCCTGTGTTCTGCACATATAAAAACCTCATGAAACTCATAAACCGTCCCGTACCAAAGATCGTCACAAGACATTTACCGTTTCACAGGGGCATGAATGCTCCGTCTGGGGTTTAGCAGAAAGTAAAGCTTTACTTTATCTTTTACCAGACTTTTTATTCAACATTCCACTTAAAATTCTATTACTACTTTACAAAGCAAATTCATAATAAAACTAGAACATGTAAATTATTTACATCTAAAGTAAACATTCTTTTTTTGCATTCAATAATGTTAATATAATAAAAACCTACCTCATTAAAAAAACCTCTAAACTGGCAAAAATGAAATGCAAACTAAGACAGCCATCTGACGTTTTTTCTACTGAATCTACTTGCTTGCATTATTCACGGGAAACCCATGAACATGGAAACTGGAATTCTGCCTCAGGTCCTACACACCGGAACTAAAAATATTTATACTTGGTTTGGAAACAATTGTGCCTTCTGAGAAGCTAAACAAAATGGTTGATTAACAATACATACAAGATAAGGTGTATAAGATACCAAAATACAACTAAAAAAAGCACATAATCTGAACGGTATTCTTTCACCAACCCCCTTCACAGAGGTAATTGATGTGTGGGAATCGGAAGCTAAAGATTGCCCTCACACTGCACGCTGGATGGACAGTGATTTCATAAGACAATGTAGTATCTTAAAACTCTGTACAGCTCTTAACCCACACACAGAACTGAAAACCATGGCTAAAGTCAGTATCAGGGAGGCAGAGTACTTCCCAAAGCTTCAAAGCCCATCCTTTACTCTCACACATACTTAGGTCAGAAGCTAATCAGTGGAAGCTCTCACTAATATGAAGAAGATATGCAGCAAACTGCAATTGTCCTTTAGTGGCCAAGATCTGATCGTTTTGAATTCAGATGTGGAGAACATTCTGGGAAGGTGATCATTTTGATTACCCATGAGTCTTTCCTATAAGGAACATAATGCGTCAGGAGTTACAGTTTAGAGATACACGCTCTCTTTTTAACCCATTTAACATTGTCAGGGAGACATTAGGAAGGTGTTTGAGAGTACCGTTTTGCAATCATTCATTATCGAATAACAAATGTCCCTGGAAAAAAATGTTACTTCTAAAAAGTTAAGCTAAGCAAAGACAGAGATTAAATATAAAACAAGATACTGTACACAATAAAGGGGATTTTTGTAATTGCTTAGAAAAACTCATCAATACCATAATGGATGTGATCTTAGCCATATTTCAACAGTTTATGATCAGGCATTTCCAATTGTGAAATTATAGCAACAATAATTACATTCCCATCCATCCATCCATCCATCCATCCATCCATCACTCATCCATTCACTCGCTCACCCTGGCCAGGATGGCAGGAGACCTGGAGAATATCCCAGGCAGGACTGAGCACAAAGTACCAGCGGCACCTTAGGTGGGCATCAGCACTAGTGCCCACCCCCCCGGGGCAAAGTGAAATTGGCTGCCAAGTTGGCGCCGCCTCCAAACTTGGCATCTTGAGCTGCCATCTATGTCACCTACGTGACTGACCAGCCCTGCTACAAGTCACAGGGACACCCTGGATGTGATTACAGTATAATGTTAGGTGGGGGGAGCATGCTGTGTTTTACAAACCATTTTCTAAGAGCAACACCCATATATCTGAAGAACATTAAAATGATCTTTCTGATCTGCAGAGAGCAGTTGGCTTTGCTGTCACTTCAGCATCGCACACTCGTGCCTTTGTGCAGACGGGGAGATCCACAGTGCCGCTTTCCTTTATTTGCCCTACAAAGGCAAGACATACCGCAGCACCTGACTTACCAGCCTATTTTCCCCGCATCCACCTTCAAAGCACTGTATCAAATGTCAGAGCCTCCAGCCACCATTTACCGTGGCCTCGATTCCACACACCGGTCTGGGTTCCTGGGGACGCTCCCTGCCACTGCTGACTCGGCACACGGCTAAATCCCGGGGTGAGGGAATACTGCCGCGTCTGCTGACCTCCCACACGGCAAAGAGAGGAAGTATTCAGGACAACTGAATGCGAGGCCACAAAAGAAATAAAGGAGCCCAATTAGAAATAGAATAGAAAAATTCATCAGATTTGCCAAATATGACTAAGGGACCCACATACCTAAATATATCAGCATTAATCTCTCATTGCGTCATACAAATTCACTAGAAACTCAGCGTTACAAAATAATACTTCAGGAAAAGATTCCTGTTTATAAGTGACCAAACGATTAAAGAGTTAAACGGAGATGGCGGGTGTGTGACTGTCGGTGTGTCTATGAATTTCTGGTTAACTTCCCTGCAGGATCATTCAACGTGCTCCAGATTATTAACATGCTTACATGTGGATGCCAAGATAATCTGAATCTGAAGCATGTGACCATATAAATCAGGGTCATGATGTGTAGTTTTATTTCTGTTTAAAGCATCTGAGTTTTACTGCACACAGAACACTGTGCACACAGAAACTCAGATCTGTCACGCCCACACGGACCGGCCCAAACGGGAGCCGGGCTTTGCGCTTAATTCCGGGCGCTATAAAAGACGCCAGC
>JAODJW010000040.1:14373129-14388374 GCA_026777045.1 Hyperopisus bebe
CAAACATTCTGTTCTTATTCACAAAAAGACGCATATCACTACACCAAGGCTACGGCGTGGTATTCTTAAAAAGCTATTTGCATGGAACATCAAAAAGAAAATTGCTTCAAAAAAATGCCTCGGGTATTAAAACACAAATAGTATATCAGTGAGAAGTAGAGGTTGAAGGGAGATGCAATGTAAGACGCCGAATGCACTTTCTAGGGCTCCCTTTCATTATTCTGCCTTTTATAACGTGGGGATTTGATCATCTTTACCATGAAGTCAGTCCTCTTTTGCTCCATACGGTCCTGTTTTATATTTGCAGACATATCTGCATCCTTTACTTTTGTTGATTGCTTCTGTAGCTTCAGTCTGAACTTTAAGTGAGGTACAGTGTTAGAAGATCTGCTCCCTCCCACGTCTAAATTTACAAAGCTAAAATGGGAATTGGTTATATGAAAGGTTTCTCACTCTGTAGTCATTTAAAATTTAGTTGCAAAAGAGGATCCTACCAAGCACATCGAGTAACTCAGCCTTAAAGGCCTATCTGGATAATTCATTATTTACCATCACTGCTATTATCAAAGTCAATGTTGAAATAGCTGGATTTTGACCAAACCCAGTTCAAGTCAATTACTCAGTATCAGCAGAAAATTTTAAACCAAATTCCCATCCTTTCCTGTTCTACTAAGCAGAAAAGTAACCTATTTTGCTATTGTCATATTGTATTGACATAAAGAAACCACAACAACTCAGCAAAAGCAAGGCTTCTTCATCAGCAAGAGGAACCACCTCCTGGCAGAAGCCAAGTGCCTCAAATTAAACGTCTTGGAGTATTTAACTACTTGGCTGAGTATTAAGCATCTATTGCAGCCCCAGCTAGAATAGGTGCTTACTGAACATTCAATCAGCATGAGTTCTCTCTGAGAAAATACTTTGATCTGGTCTCACAAAACTTTCTGGCTTCTTAAATAATAACAATTTCCTAACAGCACAATACATAAATAATATATTTAGCATTGCATCCATCATTTCAAATTTGTTTTGTCTTGTCCACATATAAATAATCTTTCAATTCTAGAAATCGTCCGGAGAATTGGAACTAGCAGAGATCAGAACAAAGAACACGCCTCTTCATGCAGCAGGAGCTTAAAAGAGTTTCTGAGTATTGTTGACCTTGGTCTAACTCAATGCAGCACTAGATAAACTGCTTGGGCTCACCTAAATATCGAGCATCTACATACCAAAGAAGAGAGGTGGGCTGAATATTCTCCTTTCTTTTGCATGTTAGTATTCATGTTATTCAGCAGAAGAAAAGGTAATTTAACCAAAACAGACTCCTTCTGCAACTGGTCCTGAGTCAGCAGCCCACCAACTAGACCTAATTATGCATACAAAAAGCAATTTATAATAAAATTTCAAGGCATCTTTTATCTAATACTTTTATAGGGACCACTAATATAAATAATACAGCTTCCTTCAAAGCACCAAACATTACTGATCATATCAATTACAACACATGTGTGGTTTGGGTACTTAATTTAGCTACTTAGACTATAATAAGCACATTTCTAAACAGAACAGTAATTTCTTTCCTTCATCCTTCTTTGCGAGAAAGTCTGGCTTTTTCATTTTGTTGCAATGAACGTGATTATGAGAATAACTGAACATTTAATGGGATTTCACAAGAGACTAAGATCACATTAGACTAGAATGAGTTTGTATTGTGAGAAAATAAGGCAATAAAAGCAAAAGAAAGAAAAAAACTGACTCTGACTCAAACTTCAAAGTCGTGTCTCAGAATAATGTAAAACCACACACTTCCTTACAAGTACAAGCACTCAAAATAGTTTAACGAGAAAAATATAGCATAAAAACACAACAGGATGTTGAAGTTATTGTTGCCTACTATTGCCAAAATATGAGTGCAATTACCCAAGCAGTATTGTTTTAATGACTAAAATCATCTCCAAGAATAACCTAGTAATAGTTTCAAAGTCATCTCACTTCCTTTTCAAATCTACTTTCCCTTTTCCCTGGGAATAAAAATAGGAAGTCTCGGCGTTCACCGTCACCAGGATGTCCATAATCACGTTTTCATTCCCTCTCTCCAATCAGATGTAAACAACAGCAGCCTGGCAGACACAGGCCCGCTTCAAAGTGATGCCCAGCATGGTCTGACACGTTAAAGTCTGCAGTTTTCCGTGAAATCTAAAGGCCCAAGCTCTGAAGCTGGACAGCAAAGCATGAAGATGCAATGCACTTTGTCCTGCCCAGATGTTCTATGATGGCTCACCGACTGCCAACAAATACAGAAAAAAAATGTCAACCATGGAAGCTATAAAACACCTAAGACACCTTTCCAGGTGTCCAAAATTCACACACCTACTAGAGTTTGCATATATGGCACTTACTTCAAACAAACAGATGTAAAGGTAATAAATAGCAGGAACGCTTTATAAAAGACGTGAAGTATAAATCTCAAGATTTCTTATTTTACATTCATTTTGATATCCCACCATCTGTATATCTGTTGAGTGAATATTTTTAGATGTCTATTCTAATTGTTTCACAGTTTAAAATACCAAATTAGCAATTAACGTGAAACTGGATTCTATAGCTACTGAAGTTGGACCAAGTGTTAATTCACATGTTACAATAGGCCTGAATTTATACAATGGTTTACAATGTAACAGAACATGTATTTGTCGCTGTCATTTTCTGTTCAGAACACATAGTAAAATGAAAGAATACATGTCTTGACACAGGAGGAACCTACATTCAGAGGTAGGTGTTAAACAGGTGAGGAAGAGTATTTGCAAGCTAATACCCGAATAACAATAACCACTGGCCTTATTATTCTGACTTATCTCTGGACAGGAAAATGTCAGAAAGGAAGACACATCATGAGAACAAAGCACACAATTGCTGTTTTCCACAAAAAAATAAAAGGTGGGGCAGTTTCCTTATGATTTCTTAAACAAGATATACAAGATATATAATGCTTAATTGCAGCTGAGAAAGAATGGTAATAGCTAGGGCATTCCCACTAGATGGCTCCTTCAGTCGGTAACACAAAATGACCAATCCTTTGGAAATATCCCAAGAAACCTGGTATTTATCCTTCAGCTAACCTTTGTCAGTACAACACGTTGGGGACACATTTTTCTGAATGACGCTTCCATGCTTCTGCACCCCAATCCCCCACCACGTGCCGATGCCATGAGGCAGCTACCGTTCTTAAAGGGGCAGCACCAGATTTAATCAAAACAGGGCAATGGAACACCACCTGGCTACACACGGAAAATGTCACGCTAATTGTGGCTATGAGTGGCTTGTGGCTAGTACTCATTACAGCTAGTCGAAGTGGCAAAGCAAGAGGTGCTGGAATCGTAATGTGCTAATTCAAGAGACAACATCACCTGAGTGTGTGTGCAACAGAAAATGGGCAGAAACAGCCTCTGCAAGTTAGTTTCCCCCTGGCATTTAAGGTGCTTTTGGCAGGAAATTCAGACCAGGCTAAAAAATAACTACAGCTATGGGGTGCTTGTGGAGTAGGAATGGGCGACACCTCCGATTATCTCCGATTGTCTGAAGGAAAAAATAGCTCAAATATTTTGCGTGAAGACCAATATGTAGGAAGATTATTATTTTATTATTTGTTGATCGATAAGTATTATTACTTAATTATAATGTTTGAATGGTCCATTTCTCCTCCAAAGTGTATGACAGGATTCCCAATTAGATAATTCAGCGGAGATTTAGCTCCCGATTGTGAATTCACTATGTAACCTGGGTTAGAATGATCATCTACCTGGTGAAGTATTGTTGGTGATGTAGTGATTGTGTAACAAAGCTCATCTCACTGGTCTCACGCTATTTTAAGGCAAGCTTGGGATTTTAAAGTTCAGTGGCAATTTTGCACCAGAGAAGAGACTTGTTGTGGACAAACGCTGAGGTGGAGATTTAGGATGTATAAAAGACATGACAGACATTACACATAACACAAAACAAAAAAAAAAACAAAAGCAGAATAAAATTAACAGGACAGAATGGGGAAAGGCAGTGATCAGGGTTAAAAGGGTACCCTTAAAGGGAAATACTGTTCTGCACAGCAAGCCCAGGATCTCAAAAGTGGGACCCAAAATTATAAAACAGATGAAATAGGACAGGCTAGACAAATGAATGAATGAATGAAATGTGATTTACTTGGATGTGGAAGACGTCTCTGGAAGTTTGTTGCTCAGGTGAGGAGTTGATTGGCAGATGGAATTCAGGAAGAAAAGATGTCTGGAGCGTTTCTCGCTTCTATGATTCTCTCTCTTTGGTGAAGCTTCAGCTGGTAGGATTTTCTTATTGGTTATGGAGCTTTTGCCTAAGTTCTGGTGGCTCTTCTCCCCTTTTTCTTGCAGCTGAGCCTCTGCTTCATGCGGCTCTTTTTCCTCAAGATTCAAACGTAGGCTTCACACTTATGATTCTGAGGTCCTGGGTTTGATCGTCTAACTCACACCATGTGTGCTGATTACTCACATCAGTGCGTAGTATGAGCACTTACTGTATGTTGCACATCACCAAATCATTACACTTTTGGGAAAGATTTACAAAAGTTACACTCCATTAGGTGGATTTAAGAGTCGCCATTAGTTTCCCAGAATAATAGCCTCAATTACACATTTGTTAATTACAATTTGTGATTAAATTGGCTTATTGGAATAATTAGATAGCCATGTTTCACAACACACATATTGATTCATTCATTCCACAAAAAGAAATTAACAAAGGAAAAGGCAAAAAGGCGCTAATGACTTATTTATGAGCTCAGATAAGTTTAGAGGTCCTCAGGAAAGCAGAAAGAGAGAGAAAACCTCTGAATAGTTAAATAAAGGAAGGAGTCTTCTTATAATAGATGGGGGTAACTGAGATACATGGTTATATTATTTTAAATGTTTCCTAATTTCTCTAAGGTAGGTGTGAAAATATGAGTGGATATCTGCACACACACACACACACACATCTTATGTATAATTATCTATAATTGTTTTACATGAGGTATAAAGCATAGGCTATGTGAGGGACATTTGTGAGGGTGACAAAATTATTAAGATTATTGAGCAGAACAGACAGACAAAACATATCTAGATATTTATACTGATAAATGATAAAAACTTAGACAAAGACACACAGGCAAATATTAAACCAATCTCTAAATTTCTCTCTTTGAGGTTTTGTGTATTAGGAGGCAGAAAGGGGGGGGGGGTCATATTACATTCTTAAAACAGCAGTGCAGTTTGTTTCGTATCAGTACTCGAGTGTGCAGTCGTCCCCCCCCCCCCCCCCCCAGGTTAGGGGGACCAGTTCACTGGACAGCCCAGAGCCTTAAATCAGGGACCCTCTGCCTGTTATCTGCTCAACTTTCTGACCCATAAAACATCTATTTTCCCTTTGGTCCTGAAATTGCACCAAATCATAAACACAAAACCAAGGTGTGTATCGTGAATTTTGTGCACCATTACGCTCCTAGTTATAAGGTTTGAGTGCAAGGGAGTGAAAGTGACTGTTGTTTTAAGTGTGATCAAATCACGAACCGTTACAATAGAATTTTAAGAAGTGAAAAGTGAGGCATCGTCATTGTTGAAGAGAGACAGGGAGAGATACAAAATGGAGGACAGGAAGGTTTTTAATATTAATGGAGGCCGTCATCTTGCATGAAAAAGATCACATTTACATAAAGTTAGGCGGTGCTGTTTATTTTATATTTTCTAAGTCCGGTCATACCGAATGCTCATTGTTTGTATGACATTTACGATAAGTCCTGCGGAAGGTCCTGCTCCCTTTCACACCTTAGACACAAACACTTCCTGGATTTCACCCAACAACTGTGGCAACAAAGCAATTTATTATCAGTGAATCAAGGGATGCAGAAAATCTGAGATATTTCTCCTTTTCAAATGTGAAGAAAATCACTATGTGTATTACAGTTGCCTCAAACTAGGGGAAATATAGGCTTTCAGACTAGGATATCAAATTAAGACAATAATTAAGACAATAACTGGAATAACACAACAATAAGGTGGGCAGTGGTGGCTTAATGGTTAGGGAAGCACCCTTATAATCGGAAAATTGTGGGTTTGAATCCCTGACCTAAGCAAGGTACTGCTCCTGGTGCACTGAATTAGCAGCCCCCTACAATATTACATATGGGTTAAGGGCAGAGGACACATTTCATTGTTGTGTGCTGTGGTGTGTCAACAATGATAATTGGTCACTTAATTCTAAATAAAGTGGTGGAATAGAACACAATGACTACCTGTAAAGTATGACATTTTTTCAAGTAGATAAGTGATTGCATCATAATAAATGTGATAATAACAAATGAAGTAATAAAAATATGGGGCAGCATGTGGTTCTGCTAATTAGGGCTGGCAGGATAATTTCACCTTTAGGCCCTTGAGAAAGACCCTTAACCCCAATTACTCCAGGGACAGGCTGTACATGTAATGGAAACCACACTACATTCACACACTACATTCACACACATACATTCACACACATACACATTCACACACACATTCACACACATCATTCACACACATACATTCACACAAATCATTCACACACATCATTCACACACATACATTCACACACATACATTTACACACATCATTCACACACATACATTCACACACATCATACACACACATCATTCACACACATTATTCACACACATCATTCACACACATACATTCACACACATCATTCACACAAATCATTCACACAAATCATTCACACACATACATTCACACACATCATTCACACACATCATTCACACAAATCATTCACACACATCATTCACACACATACATTCACACACATCATTCACACAAATCATTCACACAAATCATTCACACAAATCATTCACACACATCATTCACACACATACATTTACACACATCATTCACACACATACATTCACACACATCATTCACTGTGCCACCGTGCCGAAAAAAAAATTACAAGTCTTTACTGTATCAATAAAGCCATTAACACAATACAAAAATGGTCTGGCCCTGATAATTATAAAATTGTCACACTAACCCTTGATGAAAAGAACTGCAATAGCATGATCATTGGTGGTACTTAACTGTGTTCAGTGGGCCATTTATGCTGTAATTTATGTTGTTACAGCTTGGTTACTAGAACAAGACTAATTGCATCAATCAGTAACAAATCACATTACATGCGAATTACTACCTTTAAATGTGTATTCTACCTCTTTGGAAGTACAACAAAATACATACATGCATCTGCCCATTAATTTCAAAGCACAGAAAATGATTGCATGCACCATTAAATAGCTTCACAAAATCCTGCCTATGTTATAAAGTTCATTGGTAGTTTTACACCAAGTAAGAAACATGCGTTAAGCCTAACATTATATAAAAAGATAATGATGCTTGTGGAAATAAGTGTAATGTATATGCTCTATTCACAGTCGTCAGCCCTAAATATATTTTTCAAGTCTACTTAAATTCTTGAGCAGTTATGTGAGTAGACTGTTCTACTGTAAGTAGTGAAGTATCCTACAGAGCGTCATGCTATGCCATCCACCGTCAAAAAATGTTATGTCAATGCCACTCTGAACATAAGAGCCTTAAAAATAGCAACATTTTATTTTTGTTACAATTACCTTCATGAAATGCTTGGGCTATTAGAAACACTGCTACATCACTGAATATCTGAAACGAATACGTTTTGTTTGTTTTTTAATTTATAGCGGATTTAATAAATGATTTTCCACGGCTTCATCCTTCTTGACTGATTCCACACAACCATCCTCAACGAAGCGAAGGTGCTTCACTGCTCATTTACGCAGCTAGTTTAAGCAAAATAATAGCACTCCTATCTTAATAACACCTTGGCAAAAGGGTAGGATAAAAGATTTAAGTTATGAAGAGACACTGTGGTGCTACAATATGAAAGAAGGAGGCTAGAGTACTAAACTAGAGTGTGTAGATTACTTTTCAGAATAATAAAAAAGCTGCTTTGCTGTTGAAGCACTATAAACTGTGATTATCCACATTCTTCAGCCAGAATATAGTCATTTTGTTCAGAATAATCTAAGGTGTGCACAGAAACTCCATGATGCAGCAGACATGATGTTGTAAAGCTATTAATAAATTAAGAAGTGCAGCAATTTAACTCAACATATTATGCCAAGAACCTAATAATAATGGAGGAGACACAATGACATATTTTTTACAGAACATCCAATATTTTCTCCAACACTGGGAAATACTTGATGTAATAGAAGTGAAATGGCTAACATTATAAAACATGCTACATATGATGCTTCAAATGGAATAAGGAAATTTATCACAATCGTTAACTTCTACAACAAATCTCTTATTTTCCTCATGCCTAAAACTATTTCCTTCTGGCTGTAAATAACGTACACCACCTGAATTCATTAGCAGTCCATTAGCGAGAGTTAAGTAACAAGTGTTGAACAGTAGGGACGAGACGCCATTGGAGGAGGTCTCTGGATCTTACAGGGAAGAAACCCAAACACGCTCCACCCCCATCCTCAGAGCAGCAGCCAAGTGGGGGTAAGGCAATGAGGCGTCACCCAGGGAAGCCCCTTATAAAGCCTGTCTCTGCATCCTCGGCAGGTTCCCAGAGCGGGAGCAGAGCTGGGCTTCAGTCCAGGCACCACAAAATGGCCTAGTGTGAGATCATGGACAGGAAATTCAGTTTACCCGATCAGGACATAATGATGCCCATTGCATCATTACAATATAAAATTTACGTATATTACAATAAAATATTTAGCTACATTGCTACCGCTGCACTACATGGAGTAAGGATTCGATGAAAGTTCCTAAGTTGTCTGGTTGCATTTCTATGACCTTTGTTACTTATCTGTAATGCACTTCCTGTACCTGCACATTCATAACCAGTAGGTAAATATTACTAAATATCTTCGTACATATACAGAAATATATATAAAAATGCTTTTCACACTGAAAGATAAAAGGCAAGTATACAAAAAAAGTATATTGACAGAGACCATGTTTTTACCTCAAAGAATGAATGCTTATTCCCGGTGGCAGCTGTCAGATGGCAGAGGGGGTAAGTTTGGTTCAGGGACGGAAACCAAGGGGTAAGTGAATGCTGCTTTGTGGGATTGTGTCGATGTTGCAGCCACGGGTCGGCAGATAGCCCGACGGCTTGAATGCGAAATAGGAAAGGTAGCTTAAATGTGCTAGTCAGTGTACGTTTGATCAGCCATGTGGGAAAAGGAGACATGAAGCATCAGAGCGGAAAGAATGTGACGCTTTACACTTTCAAACTACTCCCAGCAAATTATAGCGCGTTAACTACCTACACCAGCGTTTCCCGACCCGGTCCTTGGGGAACCCCAGACAGTCCAAGTTTTTGCTCCCTACCAGGTAAAAGTGGACTGACTGGAAGGAAGCAGCCAGGGAGCAAATACGTGGACTGTCTGGGTCCCCGGAAACCAGGTTCGGAAACAATGACCTACACAATACAGCAGACAGACAGATTTGTGGTTTTAATTATTGCCTTATGATACTTCATCAAGATTTTTTTAAATTTAAACTGCACTGAAGGTACATGAACAGGGAATACAGGGAGTGACTGAACTATGTAAATAGAAACTCGAATACGGTAAAGAGGAAGACAGCTCTCACAACATGACATCTAAACTCCAGCAGATCCTCATCAAATAATCTTCCTCTAATCTTTGATTACTTCCCCTTGCATTTTAATGATGGGGCTGACACCTGATCTTCATGGATGTCTTGGAAGAGCACCTAGGCTCAGTAAAGATAATTCACCACAATGCTGCATAGATAAGTATGACAGCAACACAAGATTCTGCTTTACCTCATAAACTGAAAAGCTCGGTCTTTTCTTACCGGCTGTCTGTGTAACAAAGGATCTTTCCATCAGGGCCACATAAATTTTAGATGTCCACCCCCACCGCAAACCTTCATATATGCTATGTATACTCCCCCTCCTCGAATGGACCTGGATAAAAGCAGAACTGTTGTCTGTTTATGGGCTGTGAGTTCATGACATTCCAGATATGAGGGGGGTGAATCAATTCAACCCACACTAGTGGTCAAAAGCAAGCAGAGTCCAGATCTTGGGGGGAAAAAGCACAGTAACAACTAGCTTCCTAACAAGCTAACACATAGATACCAAGAAGCAGAGCAATATATTGCTATACTCTTTGTTCCCTCCCTGTGCTTTTCGTCAGAAGGGAGTAATTTAGGGCAAACAGGGTAGTCACCGCTTGTATTTATATCCCAAATGAATTATTTGGCTGTGATTATAAACTTCATTTTACTCTTGGAACATGCAAGAGGGACTTCTGATTATGGATACCCAATACAAAATGTGACTAAAAAGACCCTAATTATCTGTCTCTGAACTATTTTTTGTAACTTTTATAGAATTGTGTAATCATCTAAATTCGGTTAAAAAAAAAAAAAATGCATTTTGAGTTTCAAGGACACCTGCCTTTGTTAGACTGACAACGTGAATAAAATTAGCATTTTCACGTTTTATAGAGCTACAAGGGCTGTTCTCAATGTGATGTTGTTTAGGTAAGGTGGTTTCTTTGGAAAAAATCTTAAACGTGTGATACACTGCAGACATTTGGAATAAACTGCCATTTTTAAATCAAAGCAAAACAGGTAAGGGTCCTTCATGAATGTTACATTTTATATAAACAGCAAGATAACAATGGGCTTTTGTCCCCCCCCCCCCCCCCACCAAAAGGCACTGTGTTTTACAAACACGCTGAAGCAGCTAAAGAGCGAAGCCCTCTCTCTTTTGATGGTCCCGTCTCATTCATTGGTAATACATCTCCCAAGGGAAACACTGTCCAAATAAAAGCATCTGCTCTTTGCATTGAGGAGCTTCTGTCCCTGCAAACCTGCCCTCTTCCCAGTCAGCAGGGCTCTGCATCTGTTTTCACAGCATCGCTGAAAAATAACTGCCCGATTCCTACTTGGGGGGTCCTGCTGTGTGCGTAATGTCTTGGCGATTCCTCCCTCGACCAATGAAATAATGCAAATAAATTCACTAATTAATCCCCCAATCTTTGCAGTGCAGGAGTTACAAAAGTGACGACCTACTCACTATGCCGTTCCCAGTGTATGCAAAGTCGAAGAACAGAGTTGCCTTTCTGCCGGCATTAGGTTTCCCAGTAGAGACAAACATTATGTACCTTGGGCGGTATTACGGTAATACATTACAGCACATTATTTTAGGAACCCATGGTATCTTGAATACTGGGGGGGGGGCACCCATGGTACAAACTGCCCCACCCACTCAACAAATTTTATCACCAAGATTTCAAAATACTGGAATAGTGCACTTTTGAAAATACCATGAAAATGTTGAGGTGTACATCGGAATATCATTTGATTGTCTCAATGCCTAACGAATGTCATTAAATAGCCTTCATGTCTGCATTATCTTGGAAAGTCCCATCTACAATTTGGTTAAAATAAAATAATAGTTATATGTAAGCTGTCATGCAGGAAACTGAAGGTGCATTACTTCAAGACATCAGGGTGGATCCTTTCAAAATTCAGCTGGATCAGTACAGTGAAAAAAGTTTATTTCTATTAAACTCTTTCTCATAAGTTGATTCACAATAAATGAATTTTTAGAACAAGATTAATCGAGTTAAAAATGAGGATTCGGCTAGTGTCACAGTTTAAATACCTGCTCTAGTTGTACCTGTTTTCACATGGTTGTTTATCTTCCTCATGCAACATTAATTCTTTCTGCTATGCCAATGAGCTTGTAACGGCTGAAGAATCCGCCAACTGCTACATCGAAATCTGTACATTTCCTAACAATGGTCAGCTAAATTTGTTTACATCAATGGCGGGAAAAAGGTTTTAGAGATTTTCATGCTAAATTTCATTTGAATAACACATTACTGCCAATAGATTATTTCAGTCTGTACACCATCCAGGGCTCAATGTTGACGACCTAATACAAAGCGTAAAGCGCAAAGTGCAACAAACATTTATGAGTCCAGATCCATTTCTCTATTTTGACAGCGTTACAAACAGACTTTGCGCCAGCGCAAAGCACAAAAAGGTTGTCCAAACTCTCTTAATTATTCAGAGGCGTGTTTTGGGCAAAACATGCAATGAATCAATCAGAATGGCACGTCACCTCACCTTTAAAAGGCAGCGGCACATGAGCTACAGTAGATTGCTATTACAATGGTGCATTTTCCCGGCAAGCCAGATCGCTTTTCTCACAAGGAAATGGACGTACCCATGCGCGAGCTGAATACGTGCAAACACATCATCTATGGGAACAGCACTGTTCCAGCTAAGCCTTTCAAGGTGAAGGGCATGGGATGTGGTAACAGCGTGTGTGTCCTCGTTTTCTGGCATCACCAGATCATCCTTTTTTGAAGCAGTTGCTGGATAATTCCTTTATCTTCTAAAAATGGGTGGGGGAAAATCCCATACAGATGCAGGTATCAGTATATTTTACAGACAAGGATCTGTAGCAAAATGCAACAATTGTACCAAATCATAAGTGAATAAAATCACCAACTGAACTGTATTTACACCAAAGAGTCATACTAACACAACATCAGGTGTGGTCAAGTATGGGAAGAAAAAGGGGTCATTTTACAAACGAGACTTCCGAGTTGCTCGTTAAATCCTTAATTAAATCTGTATTAGTGTACCTGCTGGGAAGAAAAACATTTCAAATTGTGGTCAACTTCCCACTGCCTGCACACAGACTCTTTATTAAATGCTAAAGACTAAATTATCCATGACTGGCTTCAAAACTTTTCCGTTAATGAACGTGCAAGTTATTCTAGAATTAGATGAACTTCGATGATGCCAGAGGGAAAATTTTTACTCAACAGAATAATAGTAATTGGAACTACAGCTGACACCTAGAGAATTTCTACTTAAAGTGATAAAGTTTCACTTTGTCTGCCATATTCAGCTTTTTAATGATTATATTTAATACTGTAACAGATAACGTTACTGTTGGCAGGCGATGATGTTATTATATGCAATTTACACAGCAAACCACAAAGATGCAACCAGTCACTGACCAAATTTGTTTGTCAGCTATTTTTATTACTGATTATTATCGACATTAGTGATTAGTTGTTGCAAACCAAATTCAAACTAAGGTTAACTAGTTTGTTTTCACACTCCACAAATACAATGTTCATAAACATTCATTCCTAAGGTCTTAGAAAAACTGAAATCTTGAACAAGCCACTCTTCGATATGCTGGAACACTGCGCAAAACAGCCAGCCAAAATAAGTTCAAATATTTGAGGAAATGTAATATTTAAAAGTGAATTTCCATTTCCTTGGCTTCCGTTACTCTGAAATATGTAACAGATGGTAAAGACAATATCAACTAACTGCTTGCTCAACTACTCAATTTTGTACTGAAACAAATGAATACTACAGAAAGACAATTAAGCAATGTGCTTCAAATACAAGAAACATCTACTGGTGCTGAAAGGTAAACTCTGGTCCCCAAATTCTTGATTGAACCTAAGGCCACTACTGAGGGACCGACAAGCATGAAATGACAAAAACCACCAGCAATGTGAGGCAAACAAAATGCATCACGAGGTTTGTTAAAATATACTTTTATTTTAAGGCAGTTCTAGGTAGAACATCAAGTACATGCACACCTCTACATAGTAAGTGTGTCCCTTCCATTTTCTGTAGACTGACAGACATATTCTAAGTAAATGAAAACTCTACATACTAATTTGTCTAGAAAGGAGAGATGCCCCTCAGTTTTGGTCGGCTGCACGAAACAGAAAAAAGCTGTGAGACTGAAACACTTTGACGGGCATTGGGGATGAGAAGCACCTAGTGCTGGTCAGCAATCAATAATCAATTACTGGAAGAATTCAGTGGATTACACATTATTTTGCAAGAACACATGCACTCAGATAGTCAGACGATGCTCGTAAGCAAATTGCTGCTCACAGTTCCAGAAGATGGGACAAAAGTACAATAGCTTATCTGAAGCGATATTGAAAAAGGATCCATGTCATCTTACTACTGTAATGCAAGCAAAACAAGCCATGGAATACTTGCAATACATTCAGTCAAAAATGACCGCCATATGGCTGTATCCTCCTTGCCAAAAGAACCAGTAAAACATGGCACCTTTATAGTGGGAAGCAGACTGGGGACTGAGCTAAAAAATACTTCAAGTTATGCAACATGCACATTTGGACAACAACTACACCATCATATGCAAGCCAGCAACTTTGGCAGCTAAACACATCTTAGAATGGACTCTCATGACAGTAACACTGACAGACCTAATAATTTAAATTCCAGTGACTGTCGACAAAACGTTACTAATGACTACCTGCATGACCACAATGAGTTGGGTTTCAATGACAACTGAACGTTATGTCATCCTTACCAATTCCCATTTAACTGCAACATGCTATACAGGATCTTTAAAAGCAGCTGCACTATAACCTCTGTAAAAAGGCAGCCAGCACATCCATCTATCCATCCATCCATCTCACTTGTCCAATGTAAGGTCAATAAACATAAGGTGAGTGCAGACGAGATCGTGGGTCGCTCGAAAAAAAAAACACATGCATGAAATCAGCAATTTGCAGATTTAATCATATTCAAAACCACACCTTCCATGCAAAGCATAACCAATATGATTTCCCATCCTTGCCAGATATAAAAAATAAGATGTTGTCAGTGATCGACCCTGCACTGAAATTATTTGAACTATGTCATGGTGGACTTTTTGAAATGCAACTGGCAAAAGAGAAGCTAAAATGAAACATACAGAATACAGTGAGGTGTAAGAAGTCCTTCTACCAGGCATCCTCAAAAATCCACATCATGAGATAAAGGACTGCTGATAATACTGCACTTTAAGACTCAAGGGAAAAAATATAATTTTCATATTTACAAAACCCTTGGCACGACAGATGGTGCATTTAACAGCAGGGGAACAACGGGGCAGCGTGTGGCTCCAAGGGTTAGGGCTCTGTGCCTGACACGGGATTGTTATGGGTCTGAACCCATTAGGGTTAGGGCTCTGTGCCTGACACGGGATTGTTATGGGTCTGAACCCATTAGGGTTAGGGCTCTGTGCCCCTTGTTATGGGTCTGAACCCATTAGGGTTAGGGCTCTGTGCCTGACACGGGATTGTTATGGGTCTGAACCCATTAGGG
>JAODJW010000040.1:14388474-14401800 GCA_026777045.1 Hyperopisus bebe
TTATGGGTCTGAACCCATTAGGGTTAGGGCTCTGTGCCTGACACGGGATTGTTATGGGTCTGAACCCATTAGGGTTATGGCTCTGTGCCCCTTGTTATGGGTCTGAACCCATTTGTCAGATTGTACGCAGCATAGTCACTGTTGGGCCCAAAAACTCTGAAAAATGCTCCAGGGGTCAAATAAGTCCATGTTCAAACCCAGAGCTTTGCTCTGACCTCTATATGCATGTATATGTTTCAAAGGAAGGCAACATTGAATATTTGAAATCTAACAAAGTTCCATACTTGCACAAAAAGTGGACAGTGCATCATGTAACTTACAGCAAGGGTGTTTAATCAATGCAAAAATTAGATATAAATACAGACAACAATGGTCATTACCGTTTCAGTATTTTTATGCATTTCAGTCAATGCAGAAACTACCTTCTTCAGTGGTAATAAATAGTAAGAGAGACCAAAAAATAAAAGAACTGAATGAGAAATTAAAATAATAGACGTGAATTTCATTATTACCAAAAAAAAAAGATGAATACAGTACATTTAATTTTATGCAATTATAATAGCTAGCTATAATCTCTCAAATTATTATAGACAACTTGGTGTCTGTTAGATGTTATATATAGGTCACTGTTATGGCATATAGGCAACGACTGCCAGCAAGTGGAGCGTAAGTGTTCTGGCAGGTTCACTGCTGGTCCCGTGTACATTTTGGCCCTATGGCTCAAATGAATGAATTCTAGTGAGCCTTGTGCTGAAAGGTCACCAGAGGTCATTTCTCTTCTGGAAATAATAGTGATATAATATTGCGCAACTCTTTTCTGGAAGCCTGAAGCTTGTCACCATACTCGCTGTAGGAATACTCACAAGAACTGCAGGTAAAAGCGTTTAAAAAACTAAGTAGAAAATCATTTCACATTTTCTAACAATATATAAATTGTTGTTTTTCAATTAAAATGAATATGCTAAAGAAGTTCCTAAATATGTAAAAAATTATAGTAAAAAATAGTCTTTTATATGACGCAAGAAATTAATTTCCATCATGAAAGATAACATTAAATAACAAGTGACATCTGATTGTTTAAAGTCTAAAGAGAAAGGTGAAGCCAAAAGCACAGACTGCAGTGATAAACATGGAGCTGGCCCAAGTTACAGTAATGTTGTCAGTGAACTGATAGAACAATGAGCCACCTTGTGGTTTGGGCTGCAAGATATTCGGTGCCAAGGAGAAACCTGAGTCCATAAACTGCGACGGCGAAGCGCATCAAGGTAAAGCGGCGCAAAAAATGCATCTGCGACCATCAGTAACGTGCCGTTCTGGGGTGTCCTATAAAACATTCAAGGACAGAGGAAAGTATTTTGAATAAGATAAGCCTTCTGACATCATTGACAGAAACATAAATATTGGTCCAGGAGGATCCCTGAGTCTTGTTTTGGTTAACATTAACTACCAGGGGTGACTTCAAAATCTATACATTCTGCAACTGAGCATAAATAGGAAGCACAAACAGTGCTGATTGTTTTCTGCAATATCTTGAGTACAGATAAACATTCCAAATTATTAATGCCATAAAAAGAACATGCCCTAATTAGAAGTGGCCTCAGATCAGTATCGAGTCTGTCCGTTTCTCTGATGAGCAAATGAAAAGTATGCAACCTTCACAATTACGGCTATATTTGAAATAACATACAATTTATTTACTTGCCCCAAAACTGAAAAAAATGCATAACAGCACTATTAACTGAAAAAACAAAATATTTTAAAATATTTTAAAATTTGAAATGTAGATGAACACTATGATTAAAACATTGATAACTTCACGTTAACAAAGCAGTGCAATCCACTCGTGATAATCTGCAATTACAATGGTGTTTCAGATCCAAAACTTGCCAGCAGCAGAATTCACAACTTGGGAACTTCTTCGTTTCAAATAATTCTTCTGGGATATGAATGTAGGACTCCTGGCTCCCAAAGACAGACAGTAGCACACAGGCATAAAATTAACAGCTGCAAAACGGCAAACACTGCCCCACGATAAGATTCAGGAGAGTTTACAGCGAAAGGTGGCCTCAGTGTGGATTATCTATACGAGGAATTGATGTGGGGCTCACGTTCACACTACTGAATAATGAAAAAGCCAGTAATGGACGATGCGGACGGTTATACACATCCACAAAGCCACATTGATAAAATTATTAGCATGTGACGGGGAATATATATGCCTAATGCGTGATGTATAACTATGCAGTCCAAGAGAACAATTTAAATTTTATTACAGTGCAATGTGAAGAAAATCCAGCAAAGACAATCCACTACAACTTGGGATAGAAAAATAATTTTAACTTTAAAGGAGTTCTAATCAATATGCAGAAAACATTCCCAAGTGATGTCCGAATTAGCTTTATAAATCCTTTTCTGGTCATAGCCATAAGTGCAGTGTAGGACGTTTATAACTGTTGCCGAATTTCACCTAGTGCAAAGAAAGGAGGCAAAATCACAAGGGATTATGTTAAGTCTCTATCGCTAGGTTAATTACCATATGATACGTTTACATTGTGATTATTTATTGGCTGGTTGCAAAGCAGAGCGCCGGACCCTCGCACATCATTCTCAGCTTAGTCGTACCACAGGCGCAAATGTCAAAGCATGTATTTAATCTTACAGCTCTGCAAAATCCGTATGCTTGTTCCCCACAGAAATAACGCATCAAGTGCTATCAATCATTCCTCCAAACTTCAAACAGCGCAGTCTCTTTGTTTAAGTAATCAGTCAGCTGTCAGCAAAGTGTACACATTTACAACCATTTTCGCCTGCTGGCACCAATAAGATACATATTCTTTCCTGTCATGATTTTAACGCTATTTTTAAGAGTGATTTGCACAACATGTCATGTAAACAAACCTGACTATGTTGCCACAAACCTCATCTGTGAAGAAATCGCGACGGCCTTTGTATTACGAATAAAGTGCCTTACAAACCGATGCCAAATAAAGCGTTTACTATGTCGTCTTGCAAGTCTGCTCGCCACTACACTGTTTCACGGACAACCCAAAAACTGTACTACCTAAAATTCCTTCCACATATTCTGCCATTAAAAATCAAAGTCTATGCGTACATTTAAAAAAAAACTTCATATTGCCATACATACTCTCTATTAGCAATGCCAGTTCTCCAGAAACCATATGATTCTTGTGAGAGTTGAGAGTTTGACAGAGGGTTACTTTAGTCAAAAGCCACACAAAGGACATGCATGCAATGTTAACATTATTGCAACACACAAATAATTAGCATATAAGTAAGTACCTGCCACTCCAAACTGTAACCCTGGAACAAATGGTTCGGAAATACCGTCAGCTGATGTTGCACTTGAAGGGAAAACGTATAATCCATTGACCAAAGTATGTGGAGCGAGCGCTTATTGTCCGTGCAAGCGAAGCCTCCAGCACCCGCAGTACCGGAGCCTCACCTCAGGTTTCTCCCCGCCCCGCCGCCGTCCTATTGGCCGCCGGCTTATAGTAGTACTACGGAGGTCCGCTGTTCACCCGAGCAGCTGAATTAGCGAGGGAATCCGGGCTGTCGGACACCTAGGACAGTAAACAATGCAATACGCGGACTAACAAGCAGAAGAGGAAGCACAGAATAGGGGTAATTTCACTTTTTCCCGTTATTTGTCAAAATCAATGAATTCTTACTCCGACATAATTATTCATTTAACGGTAGAGGAATTATATTACATTTACTGCATTTGGCAGACGCCCTTAGCCAGAGCGACTTAGAGAGAGAGCCTATATATGCTCCATATATAAAAGGAGTTCATTTATACACACACGTGCACACACATACTTATGAGTTTGTTAGACAGTGTTGTACAACAGCTTCTAAATGTGACTTATCTGTGGTAAAAGCAGCCTGGGCACGTGCTGTCAGTGACAAGAAGAGTGTCTGCAGCTTCAGGTGACCTTTTTACATCATTAACACATGAAAGGGATCTGATATTTTAATCCACACTGGCGGCTGAGAAGGTAAAGAGAGACTTCAGTCATAATAAGCAGAATGACTTGCTGAAAGCCAGGATGAACGTAACGTGTGTTCCTCAGCCTCTCTGAGTGCTGTAGCAGCTTGTCAGAGACATCAGTGCATATGTGAATTTACCGTGTAGCATTTGTCTTGCAACAGAATTCGTTATGCCATATGCTACATACTTTACATTATCACAGTGAATCATGCTGTCACAGGGCACTAAACAAACTATGACATTCCTCAGAACTGGTAGAATGGTGCTGAAGATGCCTTGGATAACTGATATGCTTTAAAATACATTCCAGCCCAAAAAAATATTTGGTTACCATTTATGTGCACTTCTTTCTGAAAACATAACCATCCATCTTCTGACCGTTTATCTTGGTGAGGACAAGATGATAGTCCATTTCTGGGCACATACACTGACACAGCCATACATTATGGGCAATTTAGAGACACCAGGTAGTTTAAATGCTTCTCTTTGACTGCAGGAGACAACCTGCATAAAATGGTAAGAAGAAGAGAATTCCACACAAACAGAACAACAGACACACAGACTATGAACCCTGGAGTTGTGAAACAATGGTGTCCAATGGTATCCATTCTGAAAGTGGTATATTGGTTTCCATCCATTTTCCAACCCACTTATCCTACTGGGTTGCGGGGGGTCCAGAGCCTGTCCCAGAAGCAACGGGCACAAGGTAGGGAACAACCCAGGATGGGGGGGGGGGCAGCCCAGCCCATCACAGGGCACACTCACACACCAGACACTCACACCTTTGGGCAATTCAGGGACTCCAATTAACCTTAGCATGTCTTTGGACTATGGGGGGGAAACCAGAGTACCCGGAGGAAACCCCACGACGACACGGGGAGAAATTGCAAACTCCACACACATGTGACCCAGGCAAAGACTGGAACCCAGGTCCCAGAGGTGGGAGGCAACAGTGCTAACCACTGAACCACCATGCCGCCCCTGGTACATTGGTGTATACCAAAAATAAAGCATTTGTATTCACTCTAGTCAATAATGTGAACATTCCACCAGGAGATATATGAAACTTATCTCAAACATTACACATAGAGATCATTCAGTTTAGGGCAGCACTGTTGCCTCACACCTCTGGGATCAGGGTCCGAGTATCTACTCTGGCCACATGTGTGTGGAGTTTGCATTTTGTTCCCATGTCATCATGGGGTTTCCTTGAGGTTCTCTGGTTTCCCCCCACAGCCCAAAAACATGCTGAGGTTGACTGGAGTTACCCGATTGTACACGTGTGTGTGGATGGGGTATGAATATGCCTTGTATTGGTTGGTGCCCCACCCTAGATTGTTCCCCATCTTCCACCTATAGACTCAGAACCCCCTGTGACCCTGAATATAACAAGCGCTTACAGAAAATGGATAGATGGATCATTCAGTATATCATATGCTTTGACTGAAGAACATCAATGACATGATTTCTAGACATCAGAAATCAATTAATTATGGCAGTATGGGTTTGCAAGTCATGACCTGTGATTACAGATTGTTACAATTCTGAGATTCATAAAATTAAAATATAAAAGAATCGTATTGTTTCATTATCACTTATTTCACAAGAAATTCATGTTGCACTATCATCATGAGATGCTGTGCTTTCACATATTAATCATAATCAACATGAAGTATATAAATAATGCAGCCCTCCAAACAAAAAGCACTTGTATACAGCCTCACTTGGGAATTAATTTATTCTGATTCTATACAAGACAGACAGTACTAGGTGGCAGTTACAACATGGAAGGAATTTGTCAGGATCAGTCCCTGGATTGTTCCGTTCAACCTGTTGTTTCCCTGTGTGTCCAACAGGTGTCACTGGCCATCCCATTCATTCTCCAGTGTTTTTGCACCTTTCTTAGTTTACGTTGTTTTCCCCTAGTGCACTGAGCCACTGCATGGCTTCTCAACAGGCAGTTGCCAACCAGGCATCTCCTACCGTCGTGGGTCATTCGGCATTTTGTGTTTTGTGCCCCTAAATTCTGCTTTTGTATAACCTTGTTTAATAGTTACTTAGTTTTCTTGTATTCTGTATGGGACCTTGTTTTTGTACCTTTGTTAGTTATCCCTGTTTGTATCTAGTTTTGTAATTATGTGCTGTTTCACCTTTGTTCCTAATATCTCCAGTGTAACCTTAGTGCCTAGCGTTTGATTGATTGTGTTACCTCCACCTGTGTGTAATCTGTAATTGGCCCACACCTGTCCCTCATCTAACCTTGTTGCTTGTGTATATACGTGCCTGCCCTTGACCTGTTTCTTGGTCAGTCATTGTTGTGTTTGTTTACTGCCAGTGTTGTGCATTTGTATGCACATTTGTGTGCTTATATATTGTTCTTGTAGATGATTGTGCATGTTTGGTTTGGCCTCGGATTAGTTCATGTTTATCATAAAATTCCCCTTTGTCACCCAGCCACACTAGTCACATCCCGCATCCCTGCCCCTCTCCTTCTTTCCCTAGTGTGACTCCAAGGAGCCACACTTGTTACTAATTTGTCTTACCTCTTGTTTCAGCCCTCGTGTGACTCACTCCGGCTGTCTCTCATCTTCTCCCTCGTTAGTCATGTATAAGAGTGCCTCCCAGTCCTGTGATCCCCAGTCTGGTCATTAATGTTGCCCCAGTGTGTGCTTCAGTGGTTTCCCTTTGCACCAGTTTTGGTTTTAGTTTGGCCCCATATGGTCAGCTTTGTTTACCCTTACCATGCCTTCTCCTGTCTCTTTCAGTTCATGATAGCATGGTTATTCAGGATGTTGAATCATGGCAGATAATGTAGGTGATCCGATCCTGTACGTAGTTTGCACATGGCTAGTTACTAAATATTATTTGCACATGCCATATCATTTTGACTGCCGTAACCTTGAATTATCTAAAAATTTAAATGGTTCCTTCTCTGGCTGTTCTTGCATTTAAAACCTTTAGTAGCTAGCTATTCTATGCCTTCCCCTCTGCTCTATTTTCTTAATGATTGAACTGTTCTTGGCTCTACAGGTGATATGGTTTATAACAATAAGCCCTACTGGTGCCCCGGCCCATAACGATGTCAACAGAGCTCATAATATCTCAAATTTAATGAAATGACAGAAATGCTGCATTAGATGAAAGATTAATTAAATTGCAGTCACAGGTCATTTCATTTTAATTTGAAATGTGTTATCAATATAGCTCAACTGAACACTTCTCTTCCTATCCAAATGAATCGACAAAAGGAAAGATAGAAAACTTAATATAAATTACAAGCCTGCGGGTTAACAACCATATTGATTAATGAAATAGATTACCACATAAAATAAAAACTGAAAGACTGCATCTGAGATAAGTACTGATAGTCCATATGCTATGTCCCATAGGGTTATGAACTCACTAGGTAAATGCTGAATTACTCATCAATTGTCATACTCATCATTGTTATACGTTGTAATAGAGACTGACAGTGGAAACAGGTGGGGAGGCGGATAAGTGTGAAGATTATTCTTAAAGGTACTGGCACATAAAATGTATTCTCCTCTTTTATAGCCTGACAACATGTGTACTGTTCTTCACAATTGTAGGTGTCATTCCTTAAGTAACTACAGAACCACCCCCACCCCCCCCCACACACACACACACACACACAACTTATTTGCTATTGATTAATGACTGAACAATATTATGTACTACATTTTAATTTCCGCACATGATTTAATTTTTTAATTTACAACTTCCTATCACAGGAAGAGGGTTCTGGAAGTCATTAGTAGATTGAGCATTAAGAAATATGATATATACAGATTATTTAAAATGGAGGTCAGAAGGTTTGCCATGCCTGAAATAAACATATGAAATAAATTTTTGTTGTCAATTCAATGACTGAGGATCTTGTGGGATGATATATGGAATAAGGACAATAAACTGTAAACCTGGAATAGAATGTGCTCCTCCCAGATTAATAAAAACAATTCCAGTAGTTTGCAATCATGGTTTACAGGTACAATGTGTCATGTTCATATGTTGTACAGAAAGAAGACAAGGCCTTCAGGAAATGCTTAAAATTAATTGCTTCAGTAAAAAAAAGTTTTATAATTACACATGCTTATTATGTAAAGCAAGGTAAGTCATTTTAATTAAAACATTAGCATTAAGTGGGTAAATAATTCAGTATCCATTAATTAAATTTTATTATTTTAACTAACTTATACAGAACATACTGCAGTATGCTCCCGTTTCCGAACTGTGACTTAATTACAGCTGAAATGCAGTTTTTCTGAGCAAATATAATTTAGGAAGTAGTACCCCATTGATTTTATTGTGTAATTCTTCATATTTATTGTTGATATAAGGAAACATGGGTGGTGGTGATTTTGCGGGCTGGGACTCCACCTGAGTAGGTGGTCACTGGTTTAAATCCCATGACTGGCAGAGCTACGTTTATCAAACTTGGGCCTTTAAGTGAGGCCCTTAACACAGACTGATCCAGGGACTTGTAAACCCTGCTTTCAGATCCTCAGGTGCCCGTTCGGTCCTGTCCCAGTTGTCTTTTACCCATTTGGCCAGCAGTTCCCGTTTGGCGTTCCCCGGTGTGTTTCCCTGCTCCATGGGCCGCTGAGAAGCTCTGTGGGTTGTGTGTATGGCTCATAAGCAGACTGGGGCCTGCCTCACTTTTGTGTTATATTTTGGTTTTATTTTATCCCTGCTGTCATTAGGGTTAATTTATATCTTGTTTATGGTTACTCTGCCTGTGCCTTGTCTGTTCTGTTTTACTTGTGTTTTTTGATTCCTCCTAGTGTTGATAGCCCTCAGTGTTTCTTCCTGTTTCCTAGTCTCTCGTGTCTGTTAATTGATACCCCACCTGTTTCTTATTGCCCCTTGCCATTAATGATTGGTTAATTTGGTTATGATTCTCACCTGTCCTGCATTGTGTCTTGTTAGCTGTGTATTTGAGTGCCTGTTCTGTGTCTGTTTGGTCAGTCATTGTTGTTGTTCCTCTGTGTTAATAGCTGTGTTGTTTTCCTAGTTCCAATCCCCATTTAGCTCTCTTCCCTAGTTGTGTTTACTGTTTGGTTTCTTAAGTGAGTTGTTTATTTTTCTGTTCGTTTTTGACCTATCATGGTCCCATTATTTTGTGTTCAATTTTGTTTAGTAATAAAACCCTTTTGTTGTAGCTGCTCCATGGACTATCCCTCTTTTCCCATCTGCTCCATGCCATGGACTGTTTATTTTCCAAAATTTTCCATTTTGTTTCATGTCTACATCCTGAGCGTTGTTAGCTGGCAAATAATGTGGCCCACGAGAAAGATTTTAAACAGGCTAAACGTTGAATGCCGATTATCAAATTAAAATTTTGAATTGAGATGGCAATAAGCTAAGTATATTTTAAAATTGTCGTAAATATGATTTTTATGTGTAGAACAAATGAATAACCAACAGCTGACTTCTTTATAAATTTCCCTCTTTTTTAAAGGGGGTTGTAAATCATACTATAGCATACCCTACATCAGCAATACCAAAAAATATACTAAAGATTACATGCAATAGAGTGAATACTAGCATCTAGGTGGAAACATATGGCTGCTGGAAATAAAGACGAAGTCTGGCCGCACACCAGTGCTCTCTGGAGTCACAAGGGACAGCCTCCAAACAGCAGGGCACACACTTAGCACACAAACACATCAAAAATATGATCAAACACCGACCTCTCATGCAAGACAAGAAACTCAAGGTCAGCCATTTAAATGCAACAGCTTAATCTGCATCATCAACAATTTCCCACCCTCAGTGCTCCACTTCAATCTCCACACCACTACCATCTGTCATTGTAATTAAATGAAATATATCCCTCTTTGATACTGAGTTTTAGGGAGAACACAAGCAAAATATACACCATCCACGCAGTAATGACAATCAGCTGTGAATGACACAGTTGTTTGAAAATGAGAAAGGGAACAACATCTGTAAAAATGTAAATTAAGCCCTTCTTTCACAAATCCCCAAAATTAATTGCTTCTAGGCCTTGTTGGCACAAACTGCACAAGCTAAATCAAGACATTAAGAGAAGTTGGTTAAAAAAAAAAAAAAAGATTGATGTAAAACAAACAGTTCCTAATTTATTTCTGGGGTCTCTTTTTCCAAGTATGGCCTGAATTCAAAACAATCCATTACATCTTTATTTATTTTGCATATTTTTTTCTTTAACACTGTAGATGTTTCGGAACACAGGCAGCTATGAGAGACTGACTAAAACTGTATCAGAGCAACATCCCAAATGACTCCTTCAGCCACACCAAAAAAGGTAAGATCTTGTGCAATTTTCTAGCACATACATTTGCATTTATTGCAAGCAAACTTCCACATGTCAATACAGGGCTATTCCGTGTTCAGTGGAAAGGCACCAGAAGGATCTTACGAAGGCACCTCACAAGCTTGTCACCTAGTCACCTCCCAAGGGGGCTGTTCCAGGCATGTCCCATTGGGCAGAGGACACAGCGTGGACCCAGGAAATGATGAAAGGATCTTATGACATCAATGTCAAAACTAGAGACCGAAAAAACTCCAAGTGAAAAATATAAACCTGCAAGTTTTAACACATGATAATGGAGGAGGGGAACCAAAAACCAAAGAAAACCTCTGGGAGTTCAAGGTCAGATGGCTGCCCCCCAGGCATGCTAACATTCTTGCTGTGGATGGATGGATAGATTCACCATGTTAGGATTGTAAAGCTGTTCTCTTCCTGCAACATGTTACAATATTAGGGAACTGGATGTAGGTATTGTAATTAACTGATCTGCAATCAGATTATAATTGTTTGATTTTCTTGGCAACAATGTAATGCAGTGTCTTGAAAGAATAAATGGGACCAAATCCTTACTCAATAGACCCAAAAAAATCCACAGTCTTGTCACCTTGGAAAATGTCAGCATGTAATAGTGAGTCTGGCATCCATAGTTCATGTCCCAGCACCTTTGTGCTGTGACAAACTCTCAGTGCAATCACATTGGTACAGGACACATTTTAGTCTCATCCATCACATCCTTGTACATCATTCTTCCCAGCTTCCACACCATCACTCATGAGATTTAACTGAATATTGCAGAAATGCAGCAGTATTAGGTTGACATGCCATCATTTGTGTTCTCCAGAACCAAGAAAAGGGCTTCTGAAAAGCAAGAGGTATCTCCCTCCAGTAAAGGAGTGACAAAACAGAGCAGCAGGCTAAGATTAAACAGAAGGCTTTTGTTCTGGCTTGTTTCCCCCTCTCACTCGACCACCTGGGTTTTTTGCAATGTGTATGCCTTATCTCCACCTTGCAGAGCTGCTCCACAAAAAGCACTGGGCGTTAGCCGTCTCTACATTCTTGTACTCATGCCCATCATTTCCGACTTAGAGTGTGAGCTAGTGATCTGGAAAAAAAATCCTTTTCTCTTCAGGAGAAATGACTGTTAGTGCCATTGAACCAGCCTGCAATGTGTGAATTTGTGTAATTTCATATTGCTGAGGTGTTCAAAGTGTTTTATTATTAAATATACTTGATATTTTAGGGTAATGTTCATAGTATAAGTTTCTCAACGGATAGCCATTAACTTCACAAATTCTTCATAAAGACCTTTAGTGCACTTCGAGGGCAATTGTTTTGATATTATAAACATTTAAAAATAGCTTCCACCTAACAGCAATGTAACTGCAGTCCATCTTTTAGGGTGATACCAACAAAAACTGCATTCATTTATATGTTATATGCACATCATACAATCTGCAAAAGTCTAGTGTTGGAGTATATTATACTGCTGGTGCCAGATGCATTGTATGTAAGTCATCATACATACCGATGGTAGTTCTGAGAGTTTGGTTAGAAGGCAAATAAAAGTTACCTGGTTGAATGCACGTGGCATGTTGTCCGCATCAGTATAAATGCGCATCACACAACAAAAAGCACTATTAAAATAAAGCACTAATTGAGGAATTTATGGCTGGTTATTGCACCAATACACGCAAGGGGCACTGTGTGGTTCTGTGCTCTGGATCGGAAGGTCTCTGGATCAAATCCCATGTCACTCCTATGTTGGTTTGGACAAAGCAACATAATGTATATAGTTGGAGTTTTTTATCAGTTCTTTGGCATAATCATGCTCAGAAATGGGTTAAATGTTTCAGATAGAATTCTGTGACATGCCCATGTTTTATATGCTAGGCTTTTAACTCCCCCTGCTGGAATTCGCATATTATTACAGGTGCTGAATCAGGAGTAATTATTAACATACAGCGCATAGCTGACGGACGCAGCTGACAGTTCTGGTTCTGCATGAGGGCTGAATAACACAATAAAAGTCACTCACAGGACCATGGGAGAGACAGATTGGTTTTGATAAACTTTGCTTTTTCTTTTGCTTCCAACCTGGTTTTGATGTGAACCAGTTCCCTGATTCTAACATACACTGTATGGACAAAAGTTTTGGGACACACCCCTCAGGTTGGGGAACATGCGCTGATGCAGCACGTTGCTGTACCTACCACATGATGAAACACCTCAGGATCTTGGCTGGTGACCCCCCCCCCGGCAGATACACAGTCCAGTCCCACCCATCTGCTGCAGTCAGGTGTTATGTGGGTGTCCCCTTGGTCTGGTCCAGCCGCTTGGGTTCTCTAGCAAGGATTCTCTGAGGAAACACAGTACTGAAGGAGTCCAGTCTTCATCTCAGCTCACTGGATAGCATCCATGTCTCACAGCCATACAGCAAGATGAAGCACCAGGACTCTAAAGACTTGGACCGTCGTTCCCTTGCCAAGATTTTGGGAGCTCCACACACCCCTTTCCAGCGACCTCACGACTCCCCATGCTCTTCCAATCCATCTGCTGACTTCATAGGAGGAGTCATCATAGACATTAATGTAGCTGCCGAGGTAAGTGATTCTCTCAATGAAGTCAACATTCTCCCCACAGACAGACACACTACTGATGGCTGTGCCTAAGAAGTCATTAAAGGCCTGGATCTTGGTTTTTATCCAGGACACTTGCAATCCTAGACACTCAGACTCCTCTCTGTCTCTCGAGAACCCCAATCACAGCCTCCACTGATTCCGCGAAGATCACAGCATCATTGGCAAAGTCAAGATCAGTAAATCTTTCTTCAGCAACGGACCCCCCCACAGCCACTGGACCCCATGACCCTGCCCAACACCCAGTCCATACAAGCACTGACCCCTGACAAACCCCAGAATGGAAAGACAACAACAACAAATTTATTTTTGTATAGCGCATTATCACAACATTACATCGTCTCGAAGCGCTTTACAGCATCCCC
>JAODJW010000040.1:14403051-14416354 GCA_026777045.1 Hyperopisus bebe
CTGTGACTTTTATATCTTATGTTATAAGGTAATTATTCCAAAGAGGGAAGAAATGGGGCCCTGCAGAGGGCCCCTGGACCACCCTATAGGGCTAGTAGCTATGTTACCTTCACTGCCCCTCCGCATATGGTAATCCGTTGTATTTGAGCTGTATGCATGCCCGGCTGCAGCTCACTGCTCCCCACTAAGGATAGCTAAAAGAACGCTTCATGAACCATTTGCCGTATTTGCTGTGTGATCCCACTACTTGGTGCGCTTGGTTTACATTAGGACCTGCTTTGAGCACCATCTAGTGGGGTCAGAAGAGATAATAAATGGTTCATGATGTGTCGTTTTCGTCATCATGGATCTTGGCAATTGACAAGTTAGCAAGTTTGGCACATTTGGTTGAAGAGGTTAGTAGGCAATTCTCGTGAGACTCATAAGAACCATAGGCAGTGGTTCTGGGCCCCCTGAAAAAATGTCACCTTGGGGTCCTCGGCCCCCAAACATTATATCATTTTATGCATTCAAGGGCCCCTGTAAAGTGCTGGCCCCCCTGAATCTGTCAAGGTATCCATGCCCCTCCGACGCCCCTGCCCATAGGAGATGTTTATGATATTTTAGTGAACACAAGGATTTTCAGGAACATATTAGTTGCATTGTAGCAGTACAGACTGTATAAGTTTTAAAAATATGTAAGTCTGGCTCACTGCCCCCTAAAACAAAATATTTTAGAAATGTTTAGCTATAATGGGAAAATTACAAACAATTATAGTAAAACTAAGGGCTCTAAAGTCTTAAATGTGAGAATAACCAATTACAGAGACAGAAAGAAGGTGCCTAAAAATACAGCTGGTTGTTACATACCACAAGTGAATGATCAGTAACATGCCTGTTTATTTTCTGAATGAGAAAATGACAAAAAAAAATTTCACGCAGTAGGTTTTTGGGTCCGAATGTTGTCCCTGATCTTTATGTGTGGAGTTTGCATGTTCTCTCCATGTTGTTCAAGTTTTCGACAGATACATTGGTTTCCTCCCATAGTCCACAAACATGCATTTAGATGAACTGGCACCTTTAAACACCAGTGACAGGTGATTTTTTTTTTTTGTATATCCATTGATCTGGGGTTTTCAACTGCCTCGTGTTCCAGGCTGTAAGGGGAAGTCTCCCGGCCCCCTGTCACCCTCTTCTGGGTGAAGAATTGGAAGATGGATGGATGTGGAGCACAGAAAATACATATCTCCATATATTAGTAGAACAAAAGCATGTATAACTGCCACGCAAGAAATGATTTATTGGGATTAAAATGGTCAGTAATAAAACATGTAAATCTACTAAGAATTGTAACAAGAATAGTGTCTGGATCAGCCGACATTCCATATATCATTTCAAGGTATTTCTACTAGTATCTAATCCAATCTTACACTTCTGGACTCTATTCAAATCAGAGTTTAGAATACGGCACAAAAATAACATGGAAATTCATTCTTGGCCGAAGCGGAGCGGACAGGCACTGGCAGATGTACACAGAGAGGGAGCCAGGCTTGCCCACAGGCATGGAGAAAAGCCAGAACATGAGCTGTTTGTCTTGGAATCTCACCCGTATGGGCTGGAGAGGCAAGGGGCTGCGTCTAGCAGACAGATGGCTGAGTATTGGCTTAAGAGTCCACCAGACTCCCCCTTCATCCATGAAAAGAGCAGCAGAGATCAGTCTTTACGCAACCCTGCATGGCACGTCCATCAAAGCAGCCTTTAAACTATTCTCTCATTGAAAACACCACACATTTCCAAAAGAAGGTTTTATTAGACTGGAACTTTGGAAGTCCGAGAGTTCTCAATAAAAGCATCAAGTGAGTGGTCACAGCTGGACTTGGAGATCCTTACACTTGGTGATGTTGACAGTAATTAGTATTGCATATATGCAATGTTGTGGCACCAAACAGCAGTAAGTAAGAATTCAACTCGGAAGGAAAATCAAGAATAATAACAGAATAAATACCCTTTCTTTGCACACATATTGCCATTGATAAAATAGTATTTTCAGAATGACATGCATTATTTCAAGGAGATTTCGCTGAAGAAGGAAAGAGATGCACTACTGCCAGCAGAGGGAGACCTGCAGCCGCTCATCACACAGCCAATTCAACATCAATGATCCAAGAATGTAACCTCAGTATTTCACTTGATTTTTCATTTGGTTGCCATGTTGCTTCCAGCCATCCAAAACAAAAAAACTGCACGGAATGCTGCTTTCATATGTGCTCCGTTTTACCCTTTAAGTTTCTCAGCAGGCTCTTGTGGTCTCTGTGTTAATGCCAAATTGCAAAATGCCATGGGCATTCGGATATATAATATTACCAGATCTCCTGGACCAGTACAAAGGAAGATTGTCTGGCACCCATGGGAATGTGCTAACAGGAAGCACTGGGACTGTTTGGGGTTACTAAGTATTAGGGCAATATTATTGACCTTTACATAACAAAACAAACAATCAATACAATAGCAGGCAGACCCTAAAATACAAAGGCTATATTAAATACATTGAAATTAATTGATTAAAGCTTCTTTGTGAGACTTTTTTGCTTGGAACTGGTGGAAATCCACTTAAACTCGAGTCATTGGAGGATGTTGCAGTTCTCTACCTTATTCTTCAGTAGCTAAGTGGGTATCTTGAGTTTATTTTCCACAAAATGCTAAATTAATTAGACTTAATTAGGCTGCCATGCATTTATGTCAGCTGGAACAAAAACATATACAGACGAACCGTATGCAGATGTAGCAGACAATTTTACTGAACAAAAATTCTGAATGGTGCCAATACTGTTGACGTGGCCTGTTATTTAGAGACATTTCTGCATTAATGTCAACATTCTTAATGTTATGAATAACTTATTGTGGTGAAATTCTTTTAGTTTAACTTAAAAGAAGTGTTGGCTAAGTGTTTCTCCTCTTCAAAATAGCTGGAATAGAATTGAGTATGTCTATTAAAGTATATGAGGCTTCTTACATAGTTTGACACACTTGAGAATTTATACATAGAAAAAGTCATATAGCAGCAATTTGCAGAAGTTCGTGTTTACAGGATGTTTCTGTGAAAGTTCAGTGAAAAGCTCAAATGTTGCATAAATCATTTTAAATTTCAGCCTATTAATTCTATTATATTGCCAAGAAACAGGAGTTATATTATTTAACGAGACAGCTGAAAACTGGCCACCCATAGCGCATATAATATTTACATCAACATTTGATTTCATTCACTGTAATCGGGGGGTATCTGATGAACTTTTACAAGCTGAATAAAATGGCATTAGTTGAAAATAATAATGAGCGCCCAGAAAAATCTGTGTCTTATTAGGGGCTTTCAAATATGCATCATAAGTCATTTGTGAGTGACACGACCAGGTGTGGGGGGGGGGGGCACCGTACCTCGAGATGACAGAACAGCTCCATGCACTCATTCGGGCCACATGTGCAGAAAGCACATGGTAACCTGCACTGTTTCCACCAGGAGACACTCCTGTCACTTCATCTGTCTTGTATTTGGCAAAGTGGCCAAGGATTTGCGATGATATTTATGGGGCGGCACGCACATGATATCTGATGCTTATTTAAAAGCGCTGACCCCCCACCTGTGATTTGATTCTATTTTTGAGTATATAAGTACTATGGCTTTATCTAACTCTCACAGGAAACAAGAAAATGTGCACAAGTGGGTGGGTAAAAAATATAAAATAAAACATTTATTTATAAAATGACTTGTCTTAATACATATCATAGAGGTTTTTAAAGAAAATACTGTAGAGTTGGCAAGCTGCCTTCCACTAGCCGAGGTCATTACCATCTCTCAGCATGTGTATCTGTGTGTGTCGCGTGAGGCCTTACCTGTGCTGTGTATGATCCTTATCCTCGCGTTTCACTTGGGTAATATGTAACCCCCCACTGTGTGTGCGACTTGTAGTTTGTAAAGGGACTTCCCCACATTTCCCTGTGCTTTGAGTTTGTGTTTGAGTTTATGCTGCTGTGAAATAGCTGCCATTGTGCGAATCCTTTTACAGGCCGATTGTAAAGAGTCAAGCGCCTGAAGATGCTGCCTTGCTTTTTACTCACTAATCCAGAGCCTGGGTCTGCTGGGCATTACACTTGTGTCAGAAGCTGGATGCCAACAACGGCCCCACTGTCACTACCAGGAACCTGGAGCCCAAAATCTGGCGAGCGAGCTGAGGGCACGACAGTGGTCGGCTGGCACTGCAGAGCTCGCGCAGAGAGAAGGCCCCCTCCATTACATACCAGTAGGAAGCGGCCGGTTCCTGAGATACAGCAAGGAGTAGCAGCCATGGGAGCTCTTCAAGATCCAGCTTCAGCTCGCTCCAGAAACCCGCTTCAGCTTGCCGGACCTGAAGGCAGCATTGAATCAGCAGTTTGGGAGCAGTGGAAGGGAGACCAGTGCAACGACGCCTGTTCTGCATGAGGTGCCCCCACATTTCATTCACTGAGAGACTGTGGGGTGAGTCGGTGCCCCGACCCAGCAGGCTTACCCCATCTCCCATCCAAGATCTGGCATTGCAGGCCTTCCGTTCCACTCTCCCCCTGGACCGGCAGCAGGAACCAATGTGCTTCATGGCCCAACACAGCATGAAGCAGGCCCCAGCAGAAGCCAAAAGCGATCCTGGGTGTGGCAGGCGAGGGGGGTGCTCCAGTACGTCCGGCGGTGCCCCAGCAAGGCTGGCCCAGTACTGTGTGCCCCGCAACCAGACACTCATCTGTTGGCAGGAAGAGGATCCACCAGGCACGCTTCTGACCGGAATCCATCCTGGAGATGTCAGGAAGTGAGTGGAGAGCAGTGAGTCATTGATGTCTTTGGGTCCGGCTGGAGGCAGTACCATACAGGACGACGGCATCGTGGGGATGGACGTTGTTGCCAGCCAGGGGGACATTCTTGATCTCAGGCACAACAGCCGGGCCCTACAAGGAATCATGGTTCCCCTAGTTCCCACAGTGGAGCCCAGCTCTGGGGAGTCTCAGTCACCCCGAACCCAGGCATTTTGGCCTCAAGCCTCCCCTACCAGCCCCCCAGACCGCGGCCTAATACCATGATGGAGACTGGGGGCTCCGACCACTGCCAGAGAGAGGTCTCGGTGTACCAGCTGCAGGGATCCACGGCACAACCAGCAGGAGGAGCGGGCTAAGGTACGTTGGAGGGACAGCTGACCCAAGAGCGCTGCAAGCTTGACGTGGAGTGGGAGCGAAGCCAACAGGACCAGGAGCGGCTGCTCGAATCCACCCAGACTGTGGAGCGGGAGTGATGCAGCTTGGAGCAGCAGAGAGGGGGGCATGCAGTGAGCAGTTACAGCGGGACCTGGATCAGCTGCGTGAGTCCAGTGCCGGGCTGGAGCAGGAGCTCCGCGAGCTGGAGGAGCAACAGGAGCACAGCAGGGGAAACAGCCCGACAGTCAGCAGCGGGTCCCTCAAAGGTCCAAGGGCAGACACCTGCAGTGCTAGTCCCCGCTAGCAGCTCAGAGTCCACCAGCCACCCTGTTTCCTCAGTCTCGCCAGCACCTGGTAGTAGCTCGGTAGTAGCCCGGTAGTAGCCCGGTTCCACCAGCGGTCTGCAGCTTCCCAGCACCCATTGATGGCCGGCTGTCACAGCCTTTGCTAGAGAGGGTGGACAAGCGACTGCCACCAGACCACTGGGACTTGATCCGGAGTTGAAGTGGGGACTGGTTGTAGTGGTTGCCAGGATAGTCGACTCGTGAGGGAGAGGCTGTGTAGCATCGGTGAGCTGCTGGTCCACTAGTGGACGTCATTAACATTTCCCAGCATGCGCTGCGTGAATTGTAGATAGTCCTTGTCTGCTAGCATTGTAAATAACTGCGCTGTGTACCTAATTGTCATGTGTGAGTTGCGTAACTCCCCGTCGCGTGTGCGACTTGTAGTTTGTAATGGGACCTCCCGTGTTTCTCTGTCCTGGGAGTCTTGGAAGTATTTGTGTATAGTGAAGTGTAATTGCTGCTGTTGTGTGAGCACTTTTAATGGCTGATAATAAAGAACCCGATATTTTGAAGATGCTGCCTCACCTCTTACTCACCGCTCCAGAGCCTGTGTTTGCTGGGCGTGACACAATCAGCTGGAATATCAGCTGAAGAATGACAGACGTTCCTCCTGATCTATCATTTTGATGGACTGATTAGTGAGAAAATCAACTCAGTTGTCGATATCTTACCTACCTAAACTTTCAGTTAAGACCATATCAAATGTTTGCATGACACAAATATTAGAACTTCAATGTTACCTAGTTTTAGTAAAAATGAAAATAAAATGTTTTATCAAATATCAAAAAATGTTTGGCCATGTAAATTAAAAGAATAAATGAAAAGGCAAATATATACAGGAATGTCAGTCACCATACTGTGGGTTAATTCCAAAACAGTTGAAAACATCCATTGTAATTTCCTTTTGCACTAAACACTTTATTACCCCATGGAATGTTTATGAGTTATTGCAAGAAAGAAGTCTGAGCATCTACTTCTGGATGACACACATGCAAACACAAGTGCACACATGCAGAAATACATACACTTTTGGAGCGAAAGTTAGGCTGCAAATCATCATTATAAACATGTTCTATCTGAAGAGCTGAAGGCACAGAGCGTTCTGGATGAATACACAACACGAATGAAATCTACCTTTGACCCATAAAATGTGCTTCTATGCATGGTAACTATTTTCAAGAAACACCCCAAATTGACAAAACATCTTCAGTTTAGGCTGAATGGAAGTTGTTCAGTTTTACACAGTTCATCATTTATTTAAAGTCGCTTGAACATGGGCCTCAAAAGCAGTGAAGAAATTTCAGAACAGATACAGAAAGGATATTGTGTTCAATGGGACTTTTAAATCATTGTTAATGGAGCATAAAAAGATTTAAAAAGAGGTCAGCTCTGAAAGCAGAATCTTGTTGTGAAACAGCAGCACATTTTCACATGTCTGCTTTAAAAATACAGATATTTTCATAACTGCCATTATGTTGCTGAGAATTTAAGTAAATAAATGCATAGCATAATTACATTAACCAGAAGAATCTCTCTTATTCTGTCTGTTCCTCAACTTACATGTTACGTTGCAAAGATAATGTGGATTGCAAAGATAATGTTTATTATTACTGTAATCATTGACACATTGTTTATACTGAATAAAGCAGTCTGTAAAAACTTGGCTTTTGACAAATATGCTGATTTTGTGCCCAAATCCTTCTGGGCTACTGGCGTGGTTCAGAGAGACTGCAGGCTTATCCACACTGCATGGCTTTTCAGCCATATTTTATCTTTAAGATGGAAACAAATCTAGAACAAACCTTTCCTGTTTATTTCCATTGTTTGGCTGTCTACTTAAAAAGTTGGAGAAATTTCATGGAAGTGGTATTAGATAGAGGCAATTTGTTCCTTGTCTGTAATTGGAAACCACCAGGTGATCTTCCATATAGACCTATGTCTTGGAGCAGTTTTCCTTTGTACAGAAATTCTACCTCTTAATTACAGAACATGGATTTTGGGCATTTGCCTTCCTTTTTATGACCATCTATATATAGAGCAAGTTTCTGTTTTGCTATTCAAGGCTCTGCCAGAAAAAGTTGTTTACCCAAAATTAATTTTTATTTAATAATTATTCTTAATGTATAGTTTTACTATAGCAAAAACTTTTTTGATTCACTTTAAGTCTGTTTTGTACTTTTGTTATATGGTATTTTAAATTCACATGACATATGTAGGCATATCTTTCTCTCAACTTACACAGTAACAATTCAACATTTATTGTGTTTTTAGGATTAGGTTTGCTAGCAACATTTGACATAAACACTCATGCAAATAGTTTGCACACTTGGTCCCTTGAGCTTTCAGATTACGTTCTGCCAGCAAAAGTGGCCTTTACATAGATGTGCTAGGAAATTTTTAAACGTCAATGGCTTTACTTTCACAATAATTCTTCCCTTTGCCTAAGCACACTAGCAGATGAGCCTGCATCAATGGGATTCTAGGTATTTCTCTGAAGTTCACTCTTCCCACTGGAGGCCTGGACTGCACTACCGCTGATGTCCTCGACATGCCTGTGGATGTGGCTATTTATCAGGTCACTTGAAAGCTGGTGTTTCCCTAAAGAGGGATGTTATTCCCATAAGGATCCCAACCAAAATAAAAAGCATTTTCAGAAGCTCAGATAGACTCACCAGTCTTGGGGCTGGTGACTTGAGGCAGTGTGTTGGGGCTCCACCATCGGAGGCAGTGTGTTGGGGCTCCACCATCGGAGGCAGTGTGTTGGGGCTCCACCATCGGAGGCAGTGTGTTGGGGATCCACCCAACTATTTCTTATTTCCATATGTCATATGAGGTAAAGCCACTCATTTAATGTACGCAGTTTACATAATAATACTTTTAAATTATTTGTTGCGCCACACACACTAAATTGCAAATGTGATGATCATGTGCTTTTGCTATACCTTGCAAAACATAAATTCCAAATTAGAAGAATTGTAAAGAATAAAAATATATAATATTTAAAAATATAGAAAATTGTCCAGTGCAGCTTTGCACTGTTGGTTTCACAGAATAGGCTGTGGATCACCTTTTTTTACAAGCACTTCTTAGAATGGTTGAATGGATTGATTAAGCAGCACTGCATGTTCCTGCAAAACTGCCACGCAGGCCCATTACCCCCGGAGAAACGCACAAGCCCTCATTATACATCTACTCCTCTGGTTGCTTGGTATCAAATTTGATGGCTTATTTGAAAGGCAGCGGACCAACTGTCAGTTTATTTCAGGCAAGCTTAAGCCAAAAGAAATTCTTCTTTGTTGTTTAAATGAAATGCAGTAATGGTTTATGCATCTTTCATTACTGCTTAGAGATTGTGGAATAAGGCATACTATGTGGTCCAGGAAGGACTTGGAATTCTTCTGGAAAAATATGCAGTGTATTTGTGTGTGTATGTGTGTTTGTAAAACTAATCCTTCAAATAACCCTAAAGCCACCCTCTTCTCTGATCCACAGTTTTGTATAGACGTTTCTAATGTGCCAAGAGACACACAGTGCTGTCATTGAGGAGCAAAGCAGATCCAGTAACAGTAAGATTCCAAAGCGGTCTTGCATGTCATCCAAGGTTACCACTTCTGAGTAGGTCCTGAATGATAGCTCATTCAATGCATCTGATGACTGGCTACTTCTGCAAAACAGAGCATAGCTCAGATCCTTATTTAGGCCAGCTAGTTTAAGAAAATATCTAAAGTAATTAAAATGGTTGAAGTCAAGTGTTATACATTTATTATGTGTCCTTTTTTCAAGTGGGTGAAAAATGAAAATATACAGTTATAAACATCCTACAGTACTACAATATGTAATGCAGTGTCCCTTGGGTTTTTCCTACAATTACTTTATAATCTGTCTGTCTGTCTGACCTCTGATGTCCCTTAAGCCCCTCATAAGATTTAATAATAAATGTACATAATATATATGCAACATGAATACATTCGTTTGTTGTAGGCCTACATCTGCATCTAGACCTTTCCATGCTGCCATTCCTTTTTCATAATGGTATGATCTGCTGGTTTAGGACAAAGAGTTTTAACTTTATTCTGTAACATATATATATATATTAGCTAATTAAAAAGAAAAATCTACGTTAAAATACATTTGTAGTCTGGGACAGTTCCCAAACATGCTAGCAGGCTATTATTCCTGTTCATTTCCTTAATCACTTTCAAATGAAATCATATATTTTTTAAAGATATATTAAAAAATATGTGACCTTTCTAGCAATAATATGATCTGCAGATATCTAGATCATGGGTGCATCAGAGGAATGCAGCTGTGTTAATCCACATCACCCATTCATATTCCTTTGACTTACAATGGACATGGCTACAATAGAACCTGACCCAGGCAGCTCAGCACTGAAAGCTGTGCCCCACCCTGGACTGGATGCTAGTGCATCACAGGGCACATAGACAAACAGACCAATTAGCTGATCTGCCTGTGAGCTGCGGGAGGAAGCCAAAGTACGCAGAGAATACCAACCTGAGAACATACAGGCACGACCCTGGATGTGTGAGCAACCATGCTGCCCAACAGTGACCATTAAATGATGAATAAATTTATAATAAATATAAATGAATACATTTATAATCTGGCAAGAAAAAAATAGAATTACTGAATATTAATTGTTTTGCTCCCAAGCTATTATGCATATGTGAATTATTAACATTCCACTAGAACAAAATAACATATGCTAAGTAATAAAGGTCTTTGTACATCAACAACAGCCAATCTGTCTTATAATAAAATATCTCAGGGTAAATCATTCTACTTCTTTGACTTAATGTTATTGTAATAAGAACGATCTGGAATTTTTTATAGAGAGAAATGTTATTATGACCTTCATAGTACTTCCATAGTTCTGGAATCTATTTCTAGGCGTTATTTGTAAAGTTAAATTGGTACATCTGCATAATAAATGCAAGTTATATTAAAAGTGAGTTGGTTTGTGTTCAAGTAAGTGTCTGGACATATTAGCATCAGAAAAGATAACTGGATATTCAATTCATGACTAGCGTTGCAAGACCATCCTCTTAAATTTTTTTAGGATAACGTAAAACATGCTTTTGCAAATCAGTCAAAATCAGCTAAAAGAACTGTGATAGTGTGTGTACAATTACATGGCATATTATAAGAGAATATATATTTTATACCCGAACAAAGTAAAATTTGACAAAATTTCAAACCATGAGTTTTTTTTTGTCTTTCATTTTGTTCTACAGAATGACTTGTTTTTTTCACCAATAAAAAAATAAATCCAAAAACAAATCTGAAAATGTAAAAATCAATATACTCTAATCATAATCGCTTTGCCTCAAAAAATGAACAATTTTGTATTGCCGATATATTTCCCTTAGCCGATATTCTTTCACAGATTTACCATGAGATCAACGCCTTTCACAGCACAGCTCCTACGCTGCTTACGCTTGTACCTGGGCATTCCCTGGAAGCTCAGGCTAGCTGCACTCATGCTTAGTTGACTCCTTGAACGTACATATGTTTCTAATGTGCTGTCTGTCTCACTGGAACATCACTTTGGAAAAAGTGTCAGCTAAATGTTTAAATGTGTAAAATATAAATGTATTCATATTCATTTTGTCATTCAAATCTGACAAAATTTCCCCCCACCCCCACCTACCTAATTTTACATATAATTTAATGTATTCAAGAGCTCCCTATAGTGCTGGGCCCCCTGAATCTACCAGGGTGTCCATGCCCCTCTGTCGCCCCAACCAACCAAAGTAATGACACCCCCTGCTTAAATAAAAAGGGGTGTTACTTAATTAAAATATGCAAATATTTGTTTTGTAGAGAATATATTGGGATATTCAAATGGGAAACCTACAACCCAAACTTGTAGAAGTATTGCTTCATGGGGGGAGCATAAATAAAATGAGCTTTGTAACACATATTAGTCAGAAAGCCTTCATTTTCAAACAATGCCATTCAACCCGTTACGCGACATAGGCAGCTGCCTAGGGCACCGTCTCCTCAGGGGCACCAACTTAGCAAATGTCCACGGACAAGCGTCACCATGCCACCGCTGAAGCTTGCCTAGGGTGCCATATGGGCTTTCACTGGCCATCTGGCACTGTAACCCAATCCCTAGGGACAAGTCAGCTTGCTGCACAATGAAAAGATGAGAGGAAATATGTCACCATAAACACCAAAACAATTTTTTGTTATAGACCCGGGAGAGTGAGTGGTGAAGGTGGTGTATGGGGCCTCCATGGTGCGCTCCCTGGTGAGGTGACACCAATCCAAACTGCAGGACTGAAGGACCGCGGAGAGCCAGTGGGACTGGGTGGTGCAGAGTGGCCATCAGGGCCAGGAGGCACTGAGGGACCAGCAGAACAGGAACAGGAGGGTACCGAGGGAACTACAGGACTGGAACAGGAGGGTGCTGATGGAACTGCAGAACAGGAGTAGGATTGCATAGAGGAAACTGCAGGAAAGGAGCAGAAGGGTACTGCAAGCCAGGAGCAGGAACCGGGTACTGCAAGCCAGGAGCAGGAACCGGGAACTGCAAAGCAGGAGTAGGAACCGGGAACTGCAAGGCAGGAGAAGGAACCGGGAACTACAAGGCAGGAGCAGGAACCGGGAACTGCAAGGCAGGAGCAGGAGCAGGGAAACTGCAAAACAAGAGCAGGAGGGCATCATGGACTCTCCCCCCTGGGCCACAGCTGGAGGGTCGCCTGGACAGGCAACGTCAGGCGCACGGAGGTCTGGACAGCCACCATGGATGGTGTGCCCCTATCTCTCCCTCCAGGAGATGGAGACTTGGTCAGCCCCTCCCTTGGGCCCCAGCTGCTGCTGCTGGCCAGTCTGGGACCTGGGACCAAAGTGGCCCAATCCTTGGGCATTGGCCGGGGCAACTAGTCATTGTCAGCTGTATTCCTTAAAAGGTAGGTGTAAATAACAGTGTGCAAACAAAACAAAGCAGAACATGGTATTATCACTGTTTGTAATTTAAAGTTACATAATGTAAAGTTTTAGTGTGAGAAATGCTTTGATTTATTATGAACAGAGTGGTGCCAATGGCAAGAAGAATATGCTGAATAACTTAACTTGTTATGATAGACAGACTTGTGTTGTCCGCTAAAGGAAATTCCAGAGAAAAAAAAACGTCTGAAAAACAGGCCTTTCGCCTGTCATTTTAAGATAAAAAGTGCCCAGAGGAACTGTCAGCGTTTTTCTCGTGTATATTTACTCATGTATATCAATGGACTTCATCCAGACGAAAGCAAGCATGTCAGTGATTTCTGGATATTCGATTGCTTGGTTTTAATCAAACTCATAACTATGCTGAGGAGTCACAGTCAATCATGGAAGCAAAATATGCATGATGGAGAATTTGGACAAATTGAGATTAACTTTCAGTGATGAAGAGGCCTTGTGTCCCATAACACATCATATGAGCATATACATAGCATCCTTTACAAGTGAGTGTAAATAATTCTCCCTATAAAGCTGAAGTATGCTTCTATAAAAATTGCAAATGAGCAGAACTGAGTGTTAGGGCTCTGATCAGATTTTTCACATTTCTAAGGGCAAAGAACAATAGTCAGTCTAAAATTTGCTTCAAATTGTATTCCACAGTTCTGTTACTGAATTACATTTTTTACATTACATTACATTTACAGCATTTGGAAGACGCCGTTAGCCAGAGCGACTTACATAAGTGCTTTAAGACTCCACAATGAATTTTTCCCGATACTAGCTCAATAAAACCAAGG
>JAODJW010000040.1:14442740-14453665 GCA_026777045.1 Hyperopisus bebe
CGTGGTGGGGGGGGGGGGGGGGGGGGAGTGTGCATGCATAGGCCTACTCAATTAACTTTCAGCTGCCATGCAGAATGCACCTTTGGAATCATTAAAGTTTTATTTTCTTTGCATCCTTGTACAACTGTACTTTTCTTCTCATTTCCACTCCTCTGAAGAGCAAGGAGTGTTATAATATGAAAAAAACATTTAAAAAGGTTATTCTTAAACAGTCATATCCTGTTATGCAACCTAAATCGTGCTGGTGGCTCACTAAATATTGTAAGGATTTGTACATGTAACACAAATGTTTATTTTTGAAATAAAACACGGGCAGACGACTTCAGTTTGAGATCCATCCCTATAGCATACAATGAACTTGAAAAGGAATCATTTCAAAATGAAAACTTTGTCTTATACAGACTTACTGCTTAGGCACCAAATTAAACAGCTAGTCCTCTCTCTGTTTTTCCTGCCATTATTTCATGGCATTTTGGTTGTCCTACAATAAATCGATTGAATGAGTAATTCCATAATTAGGCAAAACACATCGGGAAATATAACACACTCTGCAAACACCTATCATACAGTTAATAGGGCTAAATAGATTTGGGGTCAATAATTTTGTGTTTAAAAAAAGATTTTACTGGTGAATCTCCATTTAGTGGCCAGATAAAATTCCAAGACAGTCTGAATAGAGAAATAAAGGACACCATGAGATTTCACTGAGTTTGGCATACAAATATTGGTGACACAAGCATTACCATAGCAATATACACATTTTGGTAAACTTCTTGTTATATTTTTCACAGTATTTCATTTTGACCACCAAAAACCCCTCCTTCGTTCCATATGGCTAGATCTTCAGTGAACAGGTTAACACCATAAAGCATAACAGGTTTTGGGTAGTGTCACCAGTTAAGACTGTACCATCTCAGAATGTTAGTTTTCTTAAATATTAAAAGGCTGCAAATGTGTGTTGAATCCTGTCAGCAATAACACACATTCAAAAGAAGATAAAGATTTTAAAATGGCTTACAAATGACACTACTTTACATACATACTGTGAATAATATGTAAATATATAAATTAATCCAACGCCTTTTAAAAACTCCACTGTTTTAAACAAAGTGGCAATGCAGAGTGACAGACATCAGACTCCCATTTGTGATTTCTGATTCAGATTTTTGGTCTGCTTCTCCGACACTTTTTTGCCAGCAGGACTAAAGGCATACATTTAAACTTCTTTATAAGGTATACAGAATGTTTGAATTACCATGTATACAGGTAACCATGAATTAGTTTGTTTTCTTTAAGCAGCTGGGTCTGCAGAAGTAACAGTAACATAACTCACCAACTGAGGCTACTATGTATTCTCGGAACAAACTGAATATACCTACACACTGAAATAATATTGCAATCCGACCAATCCAATGCATGCATGCATTTTAACTATAGTTTAAACGTATGTAAAACACTTTACAATTTTGTCAACTTGGAATAAATTAAATTGAATAAATTGTCAACTTGGAATATTCAATCTCCTTGTCAGAAAAATTACAAAGCAAGCTAACTGCTTTACTAATTTCATTGAAATATATAACAAAATGTTGCTTGAATGTCATATGCAACATCAATTGAAGTAAAATATGCTGAAACCAGAGATCTACTGACTTTAATATTACTTATGTGATAGGCAGCCGGATAAGGTCAACAATGCATAGCTGAATAGCTACATATAAATTGCGTTTTTCAAGCCTGTACGTATATCCTGCTCTAAAAATGAAGCATCAGTGACAACATTTCAGCTCAAATGTAATTAAGTAACCTTAAGTAAAATAAGTGTCAAGCGTTCAAAGAGCCTATAGATTAACATCCCAACAGAATAGTTGGGATGTTCATCCAGGTAAAAATGTGGATCCATAAAGCGTTACATTTATTGATAACTTGCAACTCCTATATTTTCGGGGTACTGTATACATTTCAGAATGTGAATGTGCCGGTAATTAAAAGTCTCAACCATTTTGACTTCTGGCCATTCCCCAGGATTCGCTGAGATTGCTCCTGCCGACAACAGATGGAATGTTGAGCCATCAGACGTGTGTGGGGTCTTGAGCTCCAAAATGAGTCCATCCTAAGATGCCTTGTGATAAGGACTCCCTGTCTGGTCAGCCCCCAGACAGTCTGGGGCTGTATTAACAAACAGGCTGAAGTGCTTCAGAAAAGCTATATGCCACAAGTCAGACCTGCTTGACCAACAGGCTTCATGCAGATTTAAAAAAGAATCCAGTGTCTTGTTATAATAAAAGTAACAAACATCAAATAAAGATAATTATACACGGCATGCAGAAGAAGAACTTCTGCCCAAATAAAATCTCATCAAGATTCTGTTTATGACTAGCTGTCAATTCCTTTCATGTCTATGTAACCATGTTATCCAATTTTTCCATAATAATGCTGTAATGAAATGCAAGAGTTGTGCAACGTCGCTGGTTGCTAGTGAAGTAATGGATTTGAAGGTGGAAATTCCCTTGAATTTATGAGCAATTTAAACCAATGGGTTGTACTTTCCCCTGGGAGACTGGAACATCTTTATACATGTTGGAAAGTGTCTTCAAGAAACTGCTCACTTGCGGTGAGCAAACACCACTGCTCACAGCTTTTCAAAACACAGAACAGGTTACTTAACGATCCCTTACAGCAATATAAACTATTTTCTGTTCTCTCACTATGAAAATTTAATAACTGGCAGGTTACGGGTTCCAGTCGCTTTATACAGAGATAAAATATTGACGTTTAACATTCAAAGCTAAGATATAATACGAGGCCTAACCAATCATGTGCCCAGTATCAATACAAACTCGTTTTACACTGATTTACACGAAAGAGCAGTGATGTTTACAGATGGAAAGCCACGAAAAGATGGGAATCGCAGTGTTATGCTTCAGGAAGCGAAATCAGAAATGATGACAATGCAGCAGCTGAAAATGTAAAGCCATTTTGGATTTGCTGACACTTTTCTCCATTTTATCACCTTTTCCTTGTCTGACGTACTACGGGTTAAGACATAAAACCTTTCTGAAAAGCAGTATCACTATACCCAACACTTAAAGCCATTCTTAAAATAACAATATTTAACAAAAAGTAATGTCAGAAAAAAATTACGTCTTCCAATGTGTATTGAACTTAAAAAAAAAAAAAACACGTTAAAAACCATATTTAATTTATCTTAAATTACCTACTCCCTAAATCCTAAAACTTGCCTAAATCCACTACTACTTTACTTAACCAATACTGCAGTCAAAAGCAGGAGGTACACTTATCTGCAAAATGCCTTGGACAGATAAAATAATAATCTGCTATTTTGTCTGGTAAACCGGGATGTTAGACTTTATACTTACCATTTGGCTATCAGTATCCAGAGACATAATAATAATACAAGGTCATTCATTACAAAACTTGACTATAAAACCCATTATGCCACAATGATAATTCATCGTTAAGAAAAAGTATAATTTCAGCATGAAATGTACTTAAACCGTCTGTTGCTGAAACTGAAGCACAACCCCAGATTCATCCTATGCTTTATACTCAGAATAACGTATGAATCATCAGCAAATAACAACGTCCAAAAAAAAAGTAGTTTTAGAACAACTTTCCAATAAGCCCAAAAAACTGTATTATCATTTTACATCGTATTATCATCTTAATAAAAAAAAATCTTAATAGTGAAATTATGGAAAGGGTCCGAAAGCTGGCAATTCCCGCAACCTGACTTAACGATAATTAGGTATCAGAGAAAACCCTAGTCTTTCCTAATCTGGAATGGTGCTGGAGAAAGATGGACCGCGAAGAGGCAATGACAGCTCCCCTTACCTGCAGGCTCCACAGCCTCAGTCGCATTTGATGAGCTCATGGCAATGCACACTTCGTCCTGGGGAAACTTATCACAGGTGAGCATTTCTGGCCAGGGAAAACCAAATGCCAACATGATAGGGGCGCACCCATCCCGCACTGCCTCGCACAGCCAGCGGCAGGGGTAAATGGGTCGTTCCAAGCAAACAGGGGCGAACAGCGAGCACAAGAACACCTGAGTGCTAGGGTGACAGTTCTTGTGCACCAGGGGCACCCAGCTGCCTGCCTGCTGCCTGACCTCAGCCATGGTCTCGTGTTCCAGCAGGTTGGGCAGCAGCATCCGGTTGTAGCCCACGCCGTGGCAAAGTCTCAGGTCATCTGGGATGTCCACACACTGAGGCGGCTTGCCATAAATGCGGCCGCCCGTGTGGTAAATATCTGACTTCCAGCTCAGGTACTCATACTCAGAAGCATCGCTCACATAAACCAGCACTAAGACAAGAGCCAGGTGAGAGAGCTGCTCTCGCACAGAGGGAAAGTACTTCATTATCAGTAACGTATGTTTACAAGACCAAACCAGCAAGGCTCTCTTTAAGAAGCCTTTGCATTAAAAAAATAATTTAAAAATTCCTTAGTTCCAATATCTAAAGCTTGGGGTATTCCCGCACGAAAGTTCGGCGATGTACGTGCCCGCCGCTCCGCTCCGATTCCCGCAGCTCGCTCACACTACGATCCGCCTAGTTAACATAGCCGATAATACGGCCGGCTCGGCAGCGGGAGAACGTTTCTGAAGCGCGCCTTAGCCAATAGGAGCGCGTCTCAGCCTTTTGGCAAGCAGATGTAAATGAGGAGGCTCAATTAGCCAATCGGCGATAAAGGGCTTAACTTTCCGCCCCACCCCCAGACCTCCTGCTCATATCTTCACAGAAATGTACCTGGCCTCAGCTGCTCTGGACGGCTTTACGCTTAGTTTGCGTAGACGCTGCTTGGATATATGCTGCTGCATCCGAGCAACAGCCGTACGGGCGATTTCAGGAGTTATCCTCGTTCTTTGTTGAGGTTTCAAATTAAAAGAAACACTTTCAATTAATTATTAATTGCTTAATCACTTACGTAACAGGCAAAGTGCGTCAGTGACAATAATAAGGAGTTTGACTTGAGAGTATTCTACGCGCGTTCACTTTTCAGTTTCTCGAAAAATAATACGCCGTTCGTGAACATCTTACTGATGGGGGGAGGGGGATTAAGTGGGTAGCTAATTTACGCGTCTAGTGGTCGAACCTACATTTCATTCCCGTTAGCAACAGCTGTAAATGTTTTTCTTTAACGCTCCCAATGTCAGACTGTAGAGCTTTAGTTTAGCCAAATACATCTGAACCGCTGATTTTACAGGACCCCCAGGAGATTTATTTTATAGGCTCTGCTTTGAATACTTTATGATTTATTTCGGCTGGTATGTGGCGAAGAAAAAGGAAATGACTTACCCTACTGCAACTTCTTGGAAAAGGCAGGTTCTGAGGAACCTTAATTATTTCCGTCCTTGAATGTGATGCGCTATATTTCCTGCTGTAGAAGTGCGTGATATTAAGTGTTTGCTGGTGGTTATACGGGATCATGACAATCCGAGATCACTTTGAAACCATGATATTTTGGAAGGGGAATTACAAGGAAGTTAACTTTGTAAATGGATTTTCAGTTTTTTGTTTAGGATTATGTTAAGTATGGCGATGCATATGCAATTTCGGACAGGGCAGCTAAGGGCTTAATGGGACATTCTTATGTTAATACTCTTATACACTCGTTGAAAAAGTTTTCGAAACGGCCAACGTATACATTATTCCGAACATCCTAATTTTTGTTCTAATGTCAATAATAGAAGTCCACAAAAAATGAAAAAGTGCATATTTTCAAAGGCAACATATTTGTAACAGCGCCAGTAATCCGTCTCGGTGATTCACCAAAGCTGCTTCAAATGATCGTGACATGATCACTGGACATTTATTACTGTGCAGAGGCTTATACAACCGCAACAAGTGTATCTGAAGCGAATAGCCGGTGAGGTCTGATTAGCTGTCTGCCGGCTCAAATGAAATATTACGATAGGAGAGCGAAATGTCGCTTTAAAACTTTAAGTCGCAGTCGCGGAACGGCTGCTTGTGGAAAGAGCTCAAGGCAGAGATTAAACAATTATTAACTCCCCCAAACTAATGATAGAAGCCTCCCTTTCATTTCAAGGACAGACGTGGTTTCTGGTTCCCAGACCGTCTGAATTGGGTTTAAATTGATATAATTGGCAATAGTGTTATAAATTTTTTTGCGTCGGTTCAGCCTTTTCATGTTAATGGGAGATGATTCGAATCGCACCGCTAAAACCTAAATTAGCATAGATTTGCGTGCCATTGTCTTGTTAATGCATTTAAACACATTTGCAACTACTTCTGAAAAAGTACTGTTTATACAGGGCCGGGGCTGTACGAGCCAGCATACACAGCAACCCCTATTTACAGCAGTAATGCTTAGTGAGTATAGCTGTTCAAAAGATTTCTCTATTGCTTACATTGGAACAATTGACGAACTTAAGCGACCAAAAAATTTCTTAATTGTCCCTGGGACTGGAATTTATTTTCTTCGAAATACACACCACTCGTCGTGTCTTAATGACTGTGAATACGGTAGGTAGCCAATGATATAGTATTTATATAAATGTTGTGTTAAAACAAGAGAAGAAAGCCTAGTAAATATGGGATTTTAAAATAAAAAAAACACCCAATGCTCGTTTAATTTAAAAGACCGTATGTATGGTTCACCTTCTCAGGGGAAACGTACTATGCTGCTGACATACTGCTTGTGACTGACGGAGGTGAACCATAAAAGACTCAGTTATCTCAGAATTGTATAAAAATGTTTGAATTATTAAATACAGATGGAAATATTGTACATACACTTTACTTAATTACAGGAACATATATAAGAAACTCGACTTGTGTCCTACATAAAATTGCAGCAGCTGTAGTGGATGACTTATAATGGCAGTCTTAAAATAACCAAAACAACATAATTTTCATATTGGGTCATTACTGGTTTGCAGACTAGATGCTTTATCAGTAGATTTATTCATTCAATCTCCAAGCTGGCAAATATAATTAAAATGACAGCAACCATTCATACATCTCTATCAGGCAATAATAATACAACATAACTGAGAGAGAAGTTACTTTGGAAAGTCATAAAAAGCCAGTTCACTAATTTTAATGTAAAGTCTGACATGTGGGCCTATTAGGCAAAAAAATTGCTTAAATAACATACAAGTGGGTGACTAACAAGGGTACAATTTGGACAACTTTATGATGTGATGGCAACGAATAGTTAGCACAAAGATGATTGCTAAAACTAAACTTTGAGATATTTAAAAGTGGCACAGCAGTAAAAAGGTTTTGGGCTTGGAGTGTTCAGCTAAGGTGCCTCATTTTTTTTCACTTGAACAAGACAACTTCCCTTTTCAGTGATGTGCTTCTGTAAATATCTGTATAAAATGGCCAGCAACCATAATATTTTACATGGACTCATGTGGCATGCAGCCAATACACAAGGACATAAAGTGAGAGGCAGTGAAGACCCCCCCCCCCCCCCATACTTTCTAGTGCCATAAAATGACTTATCATACTAAAACAGCCATGTAATGGAGCCAAGGCAACAGTTCCGTCCAGTTGGTGGCCAGAGATTGGACATTTGGCTGAGACCTTTTATTTATCCGTAACTGCACCAAATGAAAGAAACAGATGGTGATTAAGGTGGTTACTTCAAAGGCTCTTCAAAAAGCATGAAAATAAACCCAAGACATTTGTTATGCATACTTGAAAATATTCCATTTCAGTCAAATAAAGAATGGGTAAATGAAATAAATGAGAATAAAACACCAAGGAACCCCCCTCAGAAGATTTCTCTCTATACACTGTAGTACAAGGAGACACATTTATCAGTTTTTTTTTTGTGTAAAGGTGACTGTTAAACCAGGAGCACTTTGCTGGGTCTGCTGTATGCTTTAACAATGGAGAATGACTAAATATTTAGAAACAGGGCACAAGAAAATGGAGTGTGTTGTCTGTAGGGTATTACAGAAATCCATTTATATCCAGAAATATAAATATGTACACTCACATGCATGTCTAAGAGGCCCAAGAAAGCCTATCAAGTAGAGCATTCCTACCCTGTATGTGCACACCTAAACATTTTTCCCCATAACTGGTCCTTATCTGCTCCAAACAGGACTTTTTCAGCATAATCCCCGTACAAGTGTGGCATGGGATGTAATTTGGAAGCAGCAATGTGATGGCAAAAGAAAGCTGGATTGTGTACATAGAGGAAAAGAATTAGAACTAACATGGGTTTAGAAGAAAGCTATGTGAGATTCCTTCATTTCTTAAATAGTGACTATTTGTTGGATTAGCGCATGGTCTAAGAGGTATATTGTCCCATGGGGCAGCAATTAACAACCTTTGTTAATTGTTTTTAGCTCCAGACATTGTGTAGAATGGTGATGATTAGGTTAATGTCACAGCACATTCATGCAGCAAGGATAATTAACTTATCATGCAAGGAAGAGCACCCAGAATCTTAGTGTAGGCCCCCTGCCATCACGTTTAAATCAACACAGCCAAAAGAAACAGCTCCAAGTAGGTGGCCCATTGGTTTTAATGGAGGCCTGTTGTGTCAGGAATGGCACAGATCCTTATCAAAACATAAGCATTTAAGTCCAAGAGATATCAATTAATCTGTTGGCAAACATGACTGTCACCTAGATAACAGACTGGTATAATTAAAAAAAGAATGGCTAACAGGACACTGTCTGAAATCTCTAATGTAATCTCCAGCCACCCCCTCCTAAACATAATGAGACTTCATGCCACCTCCTAAATGCTAATTACATTTTTATTTTAAGAGCATCTACACCAAAAGAAAGAAGGACGTCTACTGTGGTAGAAATTCAGTCAATCAGTTTCTAGACTCCCACATTTTCCAAGGCTGACCTGTCCTTTTACTCTATACTGGATAAGTGGTTGGTAGATTGATGGACCAGTAATAATGATAATAATAATAATAATTAATACATAATAAATATTTGAACATCTATCCTGAAAACTTTAACTGGAAAGCCTCAATATACTCCCCAATGAATATTTTCTCTTAAGTAAGTTCTAGTTCAAATTATAAATGTTAGCTTAATGGAGAAGACATTTACGAAAATACACAAAAGTACTCTGCCTGGTTTACTTGCAGAGCTGGCTGGTATCTAGTCAAAGCAGTCATTGTGTTACCCCATAAAAAGAATTTTGCAAGACCAGCCTGCAGTGTGCTGTTGGCTGTGATGCTGCAGCTGAAATTTGTGAAGTTCAGATGTAAAATTCACAACAATTATGTTATGGTAGTGTTTCCAGAACCCAGGACCAAAAATATTGTTTCGTAACTCCATAACCCAGAGCTCCAGGAAGCCAGTGTGACAATGGGGCATTGTTTCATTATTCACTACACTGAGTGACACCAATCTTGAATTCTGAATTCAGCCTTAGGACCTGATTTAAAACAGCAATGAATGATCCAGTAGAAAAGCTCACAACAAAGTTCACAGATCAGCTGATGCCGTAAGTAACAGTTTTAACAGTATCCAGTTAAAAAAAAAAAGATGATGAAAAACAGTTTAGACATTTATTTGGGGAATTGCATCTATCAATATTTGTACGGTCTCCTTTGAGAGCTGTAGTGAATATATTTTATATATCCAGTAAGAAAATGAGAATAAGACAATGATCTTATCTGATTAAGAAAATGAATAACAATATAGTAAAGATGGTGTTGGGGGAAAAGCAAATTCATAGTCAGAACCTTTAAAAATAAGGGGCAAAAGCCAAAAAGGAGAATTAGTTTTTTTTGGCCAGCAACACTATATATAATGACTAAAATAATCTTAATCCCTTGGATCACTGCCCTGAACCTAACTGGCAAACACTATAAAGTGAACATTATTAGAACACACAATGGCGAGATCTCTGACTAATGAATGGAACAAATATTGCAAACTTTTTCTCCCTCCACGCAATACAGAGATAAGCCCTCGAACAAGGCCATGGCTGCAGCTATTTTTCCAGTGTTGCCCGATATGATCTGTGAAGGTAACATTTAAAGCAGACGTAGTCCTTTAATTATAGACATGCCTTTTGAGTCCAATGTGCTAGACCAGAAATTCATGGCGCACTTTGCAGCCTGGAGCTAAGGAAGAATCTGTGAAACACATCTTTTAGCCGGTGATTATGAATTTGTCAAACGAAAGCCTGGTTCGCAAAGGTCCCCCTGGACTCTGGCGCAGTCTGTTTCTGGTCCTCGGCCAGACGTGTCAGCTTGATTTGTGTGAGGAGAAAATGGTAAAACAAACAAGCCGTTTGCTTTTCTTTCCAACTTCCTAGCCAAGTGTCTGGTCACTGTTGAGCTCATCTGCATGTTGTGTTGACAGAGCCCAGGTCTTTGGTACCATGTAGTGTGAGAGAAATCTCACATAATTATTTATTCATACATGGTGTTCATACTTGAACAGAAATACATTTTTAAATTTTATATTAGATTATGTAGTCTTACGTTCATATTGAACAGCATCCCAAAAAGTAAAGGTGAGGGGGGGGCTGCAGACATTTTACAGACAAAAATTCACCTAACTGTGTGTCTTTCTACTGCTTATTCCATTATGCACGGAGGGTGTGGGATTTCAAGATATGCTTTCAACCTGAGCTAAAAGTAGCATCCCCCGCAGGGGTGGTAAGTGTTGAATATTTTCCCAAATGTGGCAAAGTGCACCACGCTTCAGTATTTTCCATACCGTGTGTGGTAATGTGCTCTTGGCAGAGAGGGTACAAGTGATCTCACCTACTTGAGGGATATCTGCCACTCACAGTAACAATGCAGTGTTACTGCTGGAGAACTTGACTCCAGACCTTGGAGTGTTGAGCTGTAATATTTACACCTCAGTCCCTGGCTACTGGTAAGAATTCTTTGGAAAAAAAGGTGTTTTGCTGGTCAATTCAATCACCTTTTCAGGTGACATG
>JAODJW010000040.1:14455514-14471873 GCA_026777045.1 Hyperopisus bebe
TAGTGTAATTTTAAGGAATAAAAATAACAATCCATAGTACTTTTGCATTGATGCACCTTGTTATCACAAGGGGAGGGTGATGATCATTAGATGCCTGCATTTCCGTTCTGACGCCAATGTCTTCTGTTTCTCAGACTACGGTACTGATGCTGATGCCCAAGCTTTAATTTGCACACTGTGCTTTTGATGAAATGCAGGGTTTTAACATTTAACACTTGTTAAATGGTACTACTTAGCACTAGTACATTTGCACTAGTAAATGGTACTGTGATCCTAAGACAGCACATGGTCAAACAGGCAGCCGCCTTTGCGTTTTGTGCTCTATCTTGCTGTAGTAATATTACTGCTCTGGCATCTCAAATTTCAGGCCAAATTCTCTCTCTTAGCTTTACTGAAAGCTGGTTCTACAATGGGCACTACTGCAGTTTTCTGACCTCTGCCAAATAAATGAATATATGTATTTTGCAGGTATTTATAGGCAAATTTTATAGACAGGAACCGTACAAATCTTACATGCGGCCAAAGTGCAACGCGGAATCATCTCAGAGTTTGTTTGATAAACAACCAACGCAATGTCTACACAGCTGCATGGAGACATAAATATCCTGTAAATGTCGCTCATGTTGCCATACTAAATGAACTCTGTGGATTAACTATAAGTTCAAGGTTTGTCCCCTGGCTATGTGCATGTGATAAGCCTTTAAATGAAGCAGGCTTTGCAGAGTATTTCTCTCTTTCTAAAGTGGATGTATTCTTGCCTTTTGGCATTACTCAATTGAAAATGACAGTATAAAGTATAAAAATTTAAATTTTATATATAAGACTTGTTATATATAAGACTTCTCAGAATGTTGTTCAGTATGTAACTTGAAGAGCATATTTGTAAAATGCATTATTTAATCCAACATTTTTATATATCTTATATCTTGCATGCTTTTCTATATATTGTCCTTAATGTTATTAATATTCCTTGATGTTATATTCCTCTGTGTATCTTAAGGTTGAATCCTACACAACTGTCAGCTTAAACTCTTCTGGCACAGACCCAGCCAAGTTAGTCCCCTTTGAATTTCCGCTGCATTTGAGTGGCACTTAAATTGAGAGAATCAGCCATGAAAAACTTCACAAATATACTTAAAGACCTCAAACTTCCTGTTAGACACAGCATTCCTAGTAACCAGGTCAGATGAAACTCTTCTTTAAATGAGTTCTAAAGGCCAAAGGGCAAACTGTTGGTGAAAACAAGGGAGAAGATGAGAATGCATCAATTCCTGACACTTTCTGCATATCAGGATCACTTCTACCCTGTGACTTTCTCACAAAGCCTTCCCAACGTGTTTACATCAGGAACTCATTGCAGTTGATGAGGATGACATGCTGCTTGGTGATCAGCCATCATACCCATGAATGTTCACCCTCATGTTGTCTTGCTTACTTTAATAGCACTTCTGTATAAACGTGAGCCTTCCATGATGCTAAGTTCAGTACTAACCTCATATTTGATGTGTCTACAAATAGCATGATAGTATACTGCTAATCGATTAAGTGTTTTACTTTAGCCCTGGAATGAATTTTAAATTAAAGTTGAATGCTGACAAACTATAACATGATTTTAGTGTGAATTTGCTGTAAATTAATTCATGTTTGTATTCACTTGTAGGTTACCAATATTTTTATCATTTTCCCCTAGTACTACCATCTTCAACATGCTAAAGCATCACAAAATTACTTTGTTATATTTATTTATTCATGTTTGTAGATTCTTAAAACTAAAATGGCTGTAGCATAAATTTAAATACAAACGAACCTCATTGACAAACGGAGCTTATCAAATACTGGTAAAATGTTCTTCAGTCTCTATGAAATTTTATAGCTCTAGAAAGGCACATAAAAATGCATGTGTTTCCATTCAGAATAAAATAATGGATCTGTATTGAAAATTTTATTGAGTTGCTCATAAATTTAATATTATCCCTTTCCACATCTCATACATCTTGCAATAAATCATTCCAAGATGTAAATTTAAATTGAATTTCCATCCAAAAGAAAGAGTGTTTTTCACTTCACGTCCTCCGTCAAGAACCCGAGCGCCTGCACTGGAGTCAAGTTTCATCAGTCTTGTTATTTATGGCTATTTTTTGCCATAAAAGTAGATTTTTTAATTGATGTACCCATGTTTTCAGTTTTTAATAACCATCCTCAAGTATATCATAAAAGATATTCATCGCTAATTATTGTTGTAATGGTTATGGTGACACAGACCTATGAACTACTAGTTATTGCATTGCTTTATTAAGGGTAAATTAAAGAATAATTAATTTCAAATTATTCATTAGAGCTGACTACCTACCTCGGGAGGTCAATGAGCTTTCTCCCTGTTGATTGTTACTGTTGGCTATAAATGAAGCATGATTCCCAGGCCAGTCCATTTGTCACTCAGCTCTGTTTTTCCCATCACCCAGGCCTTAGCATCTGGGTCTACTATGTGGACTGATATATCTGAGTGAGAGTGACATTTCATGGGCATCATGTGGATGGTCATGGAATTGGTCGACATTGTCTTGTTCTCTGTGTACCTGGGGGAAAAAAATGATTACTGCCGATTCAATTCCAGGTGCATTAGTGGTATCGGGGTCTAGAAGAGCAATCAAATCATATATGGGTGAGCGCATAATAGACAAGCATCCTGACTGTTCCTCGGGTCATGGGGATGAAGTGTTTTTAAGGAGGGGCACTGACAAAAGAGAGAGATAGAAAAATCCCCAACAGAAAGAAAGAGTCTGCATTACCAAGCTGCCAGTGTTGCAAGTAGCTAAGAGGTCAGCAAGGAACTTGAGCCTGTTCCAATTCAATCTTTTTTTTTCTCAGGATTGCCCAAAACTCAGGGTCAGACAGATCGTCTGACCTTTGACCTTCTAATTCACGTTTTTTTCCGTAATTACCTTGAGGCAACAGCCCCCTGTCAGTCCCAGTGAAAAGCAATGTAACAATTTGTCTTTTCAATTGTCTGTCAGTCACTCTCCCCTGCTTCTTTTCAGTGGGGGTGTATGGGTTCTTTTTCCATTTCTATGTATTTATATATCGTGCCTGGAGAGGTGGGGGTTGACTGGTCATGGTGAAACCCAAGAAAATGGTTTCTTTGTTAGCTATAGTTTCCCATTAAAATCACCAGTGTGCTTGTCCTCCCTCTGCTTTCACTCTGTCGCACAGTTTTGAGGCTAATTATCTTTCACTTGTGTACCATTCCTTGAGTTTGTGGGGACTGGGTAATTGTATTGCATTGCATTGTTATTGTACAGCACATATTAATCAGCCTTTTAAATGCATTTGCTTAGCAGGTAGCGATACCTATTTCTGCTGGCTTGTCTATAGAACCTTGTCTGAGGTGTCCATCTTTTTTGTGCACAAGAAAATATGAAGTTGCATTATGACATGTTACAAAATAACATTGTTTTCTGTAACAGCAGATCGCCAAGGTGATTATAAAAATCTGTTAACACTGAAAGCCTAAAAATGACTGCATTGGTTCACACAGGCCCAGCCAGGCCGCAAAATGTGTCATTTATTTGGTTGTTTGTTTATTTGAAAACAGCAGTTCTGGCTTTCACTCATTTCTCAGACGTCAGATTAAGTCACATTGGACATCAGTACTGGCCAAATCTCATCCTTTGTGTGTGATTTCAAAAATCCTCCTGGTTCAACATTTAGTAAAGTTACCCAGAGTCATTTCAGAATAGAGCTGCCAAGATGTTTTTTTTTCTCCCAGGAACAACCCAAGGGGTTTTTCAAGAAACAAAATGAATAGACTTTGTGCCGGGTGTGGAAAGCAGAAGTTCTCGCCCAATGAGATCTGCCAAGACCAGGAATCAACGTAATATTGTAGACATATGGCGAGTTCTTCCAAATTGAAATTAACTGCATATTAATGTGCAGTGAATTCTAGAGTAATAGGGCATTTCAAAATGTTCATTATCCTGCTCCTATCTAAGTTGTGGTTCCAATTGTGGTTTCACATCTAAGACTTCATTTTGACCTCTAAAGGACACAACAGCTGTGAGAAAGGCAAGAAACAAATACCAATTTTTTGCTTAAAAAATAGTGGCATTCAGCCCATACCCAGATAATAAAGAAGATAAATTACAACAGCTAGGAAAGTCAAAATTATACTAAAAACAGATTAACAACGCACAAAAACATACAAGAGTTTTATTGGTTTTTCTCACAATCATATGGTCAGCTGAGCCAACACCAGGTGACTGTAGATGGAAGGTCACTGTATAAGTATGAGAGATACAAAGATGGATGGTATTTGAGAGATAGCAAGATGTACTGCCAGGTTTGAAGAAATCTCGAAAGCATAATGAAACCCCTCTTGTCTGTTTAGAGATGCAGTCCTTCGTGTAATGAAATAGTCAATTATTCTGTGTAACGGGCTGGCAGGTAGGCTGACCAGTAAGTACAGCAGGGAGCATGTTCATGAAAAGCCCAACTGCTTCACAAATAGTCGACTTTTCCGGTTAGAATTCCTGTAAAATCTCCATCCATCATCTTGATTGATATGTTGTTATTAGTGTCAGAGTAAAAAAAAAAAACACATATATGCCATAGGCTTTGTTGATATTACGAGGAGAATTTTGGTGATGAGCCAGTGATGTAGTCTGGAAACAGCTCCTCCATTCCCCTTCTGTTCTCCTACACTTTGGGTGGACATGAAACACACACACTAATTTTAGAGTAGAGCATAAGTAATCTGAGCCTGTAACAGATCATAATGTCAGTAGCTGGCCACTTAATCTAGCAGGTCATCTGTTAATCACAGGATCTACTGAAAAGTGCAGGTTCTGTAAATTTTATCCAGACCCATGCTTTTAATCTCAAAGGGGGCTTCCCAAACAAAAGAGAAAAGCATGCTTCTCATAGGGACGCAGGACTATGGGTTAGGGCAATGTTTTTTTTTTTTTTTTTTAAATCCCATTTCTGACTAATCGCTCCTGTAAGAATTGTCTGTGCTTTCTAATCCTGGTTCACTGCCTGAATCAGTGTTTTTCAGTGACATACTGGCTGCTCTCTTGTCCTGGAAAGTATATTTCTAGCTATTCTTACATTGTATTCCATTGTATCTGCGCAAGCTACAAGAATTGAATTGAAACTATTATGCAAAACACAATATACAGTGTATTGTATTTTGCACCTTTTTAGTTATATACCAGACCACTACTCTTGTTTAAAATTTCAGTTGTCACCTCTCTTCCATATAATAAAAAGTAAATATTGCAGTTTGTTTCACAACCGACAGCTAATGTACAAACTGTAAAGTCTTTCAGTCTTATGGAGGTGCAGTTATGCGCTATTATAAATTAACGACATAGAGGATTTTTTAAATAAAACCTTTGACATTTTTGTTGTATTCGACAAGTTTCGGTTTTACCCAAGGCTAACAATAATTTGTTGCTAATATAGGGATGTCTCTAGACTAAGCTCTAAAAGTACTTTCTTTACTGACAACCACAGAGGAAAAACAACAGCAATATGTTTGTACAGGGCCGCAAAGTCTAAACAAACGGAATGTCAGTGCTCCCCAGAAATCTGAAGACCTTTCAAGCATTTTGAAGGGCAGCGCTCATGTTTAAAACAGTGGAATTATATGGACTCGAAAAGGAAGAGGTTAGACTATGAAAGAATGTTTCAGCTTTGAGGGGACATGATATTGCACAACCAAGGAAGTGCATGAGGTCATTGTGCCTTCATGTCACAGTGATTTATCGTGGTTTGGGACAAAAACAAGCTATCCCTAAGCCAGATACAGATATTTGTCAAAATGAGGTTTGGGGATCATAAGTGCAATATGCATTTAAAAATTCAGAATGCCATTACACTATATTAAATCTTACAAAGGACATATTACAATACAACTGCATGACCACATTAAACATAAAAGAACAATACATTTCTTAATAAAAATCAGAACAGAGAAATGATAGTTCACATTGGAATTGTTTAATTTTAGGTGGCTTGGGTGGAATAAATAGCGATATGATTCCACTTTGTTAATTTGTTTAAGCTATTTATTTTCATTACCATCAATTTTGTTTGTGAACTCCGGATTCACAAATAAGCATTTGACAGGATTATCAGCATGGTTTTGTTTTGATCAGTCCATTTCTCACAGAACCAAAGCAAGGGTACCGCATCCTTCAGAAACACTGCATGGACTACTGCTAATGTCAGTCCAGAACAGATATGCCATGTTTACTGATGACAAACATATAACCTACTCTATAAAACATTAAAAATGTAACTGCATATCCACACACACAAGCAATTGTACTATAAATACTGAGTAACCATCCATTGAAAATATTGAGGGAATAATAATTTACCGTAACTGCTTTTGCAGTCCAGGAATTGTCCACACTCCTCCAGGAATTACATGGTACAAGACACAGAGTATCATGAATGAGATGACAGTTTGGTTGGAACGCATTTGGATGGTTTAGTTCAAAACATTCCAACTGGAAAAAAAGACTTTTAAAAGCTTTCAAAACTGATGTTCTACACATGATCAACGAAAATCTCTCAGTACAAATTGCAAGATAGAAAACTGTGTATATATTATTATTGCAAGATACAAAACAAGTGTATATCTTATTAATAACAATTGTTATAAAAGAAGTTTTATAACAATATAAAACAATATACTGTATGAGTCTGTACGTCATGTGTGACACCAACGCAGAGGCCTGGAACCTGCTGAAGTTTTCTACCTGCCGTTGGTCCTACGCTGCCCAGGATGAGTCGTCTCACCCCTCACCCCAATAAGTATGAATAAGGTATGATGGCTTGAAGAATCCTTCCAAATTTCGTTATCATTACAGTACATGACTATAAACTTGCATGAGTGCATTTACGTTACATGAATATAAATGAAGGAGGGATAAGAAATAAAAACACATGCTAAGAAAATTACTTTATATTGCTATGCAAATTCACTGAAGAAAATGCAAAAATGCACATAAATTTGCAGACAAATATATGCGATATCTGGAATACATTCACGAAATGTTTCCAAAACATAATGCCTTTGAACAGTAAGCCTCCCGCACTGAAAGCAAACAGACATAGGTCACAGATACATCGACACGAGCGATCATTCGCTTTCCGCACCACTTAGCCTGTACGGCACTGATTCCTAACACGGTCTGTTGGGGACCTGCAGACAGTCCATGTTTTTGCTGCCTGTCTGGCAGGGAGCTGGAAGGGAGCAAAAACATTGTCTGTCTCTGGGTTCCTGAGGACCGAGCTGGGAAACACTGCTATACAGGGTCGTGGGGATACAGAGCATATCCTGAAAACAATGAGCACAAGGCAGGGAATAACATAGGATGGGGCGCCAAACCATTCACACACACAGATATGTGTTTCTACTGTGAAGGAAACCCCACAACAGCACCACAGAACATGCAAATCACATACATGGATTTTAAACCAGTATGGATTATAAACTAAGATAACCTCAAGATTTAATGTTTTGTTTTTTTGTTTGTTTGATTTTTATTATTGTCGTCTACATGTGTTTCACGGACTTGAAAAAGGGGGTCCTGTGGGGGTGCTCCAGGAGTATGAGGTACAGGGTCTGTTGCTGCGGGCTATCAACAAACAGAGCGAGAGATTGGTTTGCATTGCCAGCAGTAAGTCAGACTCACTCCCAGTGTGTGTTGGCGTCCGTCAGGGCTGCACTTTGTCATCGATTCTGTTCATGACTTTTATGGAGAGAATTTCTGGGTTTAGCCAAGGGGTGGAGGGGTTTGTTTCAGGGGCCTCAGGATCGCATCTTCGCTTTTGGCAGATGCTTGGCATCATTGGGCTGTGACCTGCAGCATGCACTGGGGCAGTTTGCAGCTGGGTGTAAGGTGGCTGGAATGAGGATCAGCACCTCCAAGTCTGAGGCCATGGTTCTTGAGCAGAAATGGGTGGACTGCCGTCTCCTGGTGGGGGATGAGTTGTTGCCTCAAGAGGAGGAGTTTAAGTATCTCGGGGTCTTGTTCACAAGTGAGGGAAGAAGGAAGCGGGAGATCAACAGACGGATTGGTGCAGCGTCGGCAGTAATGCGGACACCGTACCTTTCTGTCGTGGTGATGAGGGAGCTGAGCTGGAATGGAAAGCTCTCAATTTACCAGTCGATCTGTGTTCCTACCCTCACCTACGGTCATGAGCGCTGGGTGGTGACCAAAACAATGAGATCATGGATATAAGCAGCAGAAATGAGTTTCCTCCACAGGTGTCTGGGCTCAGCCTTAGAGACAGGGAGAGGAGCTCAGACATTCGGGAGGGGCTCAATGGAGACCTGCGGCTCCCCCAAATTGAAAGGAGCCAGTTGAGGGGGTTTGGGCATTTATCTAGGATGCCTCCTGGATGGCTCCCTGGGGAGGTGTTTCATGTCCAACCCGAAAGGAGGCCTATGGGCAGACCCAGGACACACTGGAGAGATTATGCACTATATTGCCAAAAGTATTGGGACACCTGCCTTTGCACACACATGAACTTTAATGACACCCCATTCTTAATACATAGGCTTTAATATGGAGTTGGCCCACCATTTGCAGCTTCAACTCTTCTGGGAAGGCTGTCCACAAGGTTTAGGCGTGTGTTTGTGGGAATTTTTGTCCATTCTTCTAGGAGAGCATTTGTGAGGTCATGCACTGATGTTGGACGAGAAGGCCTGGCTCTCAGTCTAATTCATCTAATTCATCTAATTCGCTCTAATTCATCCCAAAGGTATTCTGTCCGGTTGAGGTCAGGGTTCTGTTCAGGCCAGTGAAGTTCCTCCACACCAGACTAATTTATCCATGTCCTTATGGACCTTGCGCACTGGTGCACTGGTGCACAGTCATGTTGGAACAGGAAGGGGCCATCCCCAAACTGTTCCCACAAAGTTGGGAGCATGAAATTGTCCAAAATGGCTTAGAAGGCTGCAGCATTATGAGCTCCTTACACTGGAACTAAGGGGGTCAAGCCCAACCCCTGAAAAACAACCCCACACTATAATAATCCCATCTCCACCAAATTTTACACTTAGCACAATGCAGTCAGGCAAGTACCATTCTCCTGGCAACTGCCAAACCCAGACTCATCCATTGGATTGTTAGACAGAGAAGTATGATTCGTCACTCCAGAGAACACGTCTCCACTGCTCTAGAATCCAGTGGCAATGTGCTTTACACCACTGCATCCAATGTTTTGCATTGCAGTTGGTGATGTAAGGCTTGGATGCAGCTGCTTGGCCATGGAAGCCCATTCCATGAAGTTCTCTACGCACTGTTCTTGAGCTAGTCTGAAGGACACATGAAGTTTGGAGGTTTGTAGCTATTGACTCTGCAGACAGTTGCTGTCTTTTCTACACTGTGCATGCCTAGGTGCTTGATTTTATACACCTGTGGCTATGGAAGTGATTGGAATACCTGAACTCAATGATTTGGGGGGGGGGGGGGGGGGCGGTCCCAATACTTTTGGCAATATAGTGGCAATATCTCTTGGCTGGCCTGGGAACACCTTAGTATTCCCCTGGTGGGGCTGGAGGAGGTGACTGGTGAGATGGAGGTCTGGGCATCCCTGCTGACTGCTGCCCCTGCGACCAGACCCCGGATAAGCAGAAGAAAATGTGTGGATGGATGGATGGAAGGATGGGTTTCCATTGTGCATTGACACTCTTACAGGCATCTTGCAGGTCATAGTGCTGAGGCACTATGCTTTTCTAATTATTATTATTAGTTATTATTGTAGTATTATTTTTAGTAGTATCTTGTTACAAAATGCATATATTTGCAGTTTTTATAAATATTATTACTATCATATTTACATGCCAAATTAACCTCATGTGTACACCCTTATTGAATTAAATAAACATCGTGTACTAAATTTAAACATCTTCTGCTCTCACAATAAAGAGGTTTCATGAAACACACATGAAATGATTAAAACATGATGAAATAATGAAAACACTACAATAAGCTAGACAAAGTAATGGTATACCAAACACACCAGGTTACAATATAGGTACAGATTACCACTCATTTACTTTTGGGTTGGATATAGCTCAGTGAGACAGTGTATGTTTGGTATGTATTTGGTCTTTTTTACATCCCCAGTATCCCTACACCTATTTGCAGTATAGTCATAGTATAGTGGTAGTATAATGGTTAGCATACCTGCTATTAAAGCTGTTGATCCAGGTTTCATTTCTGGCCAACACTGTGTTTTTTGCAGTGCAATTGTAGCATGTTTGTCTCCAAGCCCAAAGGCTGCACGTTAGAATCACAACAGAATCAAACAAAATTTGGAGGCTTTAAGCTTCAGTACTGTGTGTGGCTCTGTTGGTTCCTTGAATGGAAATGGCACCAGTTCCAGTCACATCACCAGTAGATTGATCACATCACTCTTAGGCCCATAATCTTGAAAAACGCTCCAGGGCTGCAGGATCGGTAGCTGAGCCTGCAAGCTTTGTTCTCACCTGTTTGGTGTATGTGTCATAGGAGAGACGCAAAAACCAAAGAACTTCCATGTACTTTTGATTATACAATGGCGAGTAAAGGATCATTATCACTAAATAGGAAGGAAATGACTAAGTGAAGTAAAGGCCAAATTATTTATTGTACACCTTTTTAATATTAGTTTATTTATGAGTCTAGTGATTTTCTGGTTACGCTATGTGCTCTGAACACAGAATCTAAAACAATCATTAGTTCTTCCGTAGCTATAAACATAGTTTAAAAATAATGATGTGTTACAATGTGCTAAAGCAGAGTTTACTTTTCCAAATAACAAATCACAGGATCACTGTACTCAGGGGGGCTAAATTTTGCAGTTGTGGTATAATTAAATCCATTATTGCACCGACCAGCTGTATAATCAAATATGTGAAGCCAAAATATAATAATAATAAAATATAAGAGTATACATATTCCATCGATTTCAAATAAAGCCCAAACAATGACTGACTATTAGTAGTTTAAATGGTATAAGGTTACTTACCAAATCTGGAAAACCCATATAATGAAAACAAGGCAAGGAAAAAAGATGAAAGAAGGTCAGTAAAGCTGAGAAGAAAAAAACGAACTGAGAGAAACGGAAGTAAAGGAACTGAGCTCCAGTGACTTTGTTGTGCTCAAATGACCCTACAATTCAGGACTTTTTCAAGCCCTTACAAAGAGCACTCCACTCTCATGTAACCTTAAACCAATTAAAACATCGTTATTGCTGTGATGATTCTTCATTTGAAAGACTACATATGGTGCAATATTACTGTTCTATTACTGTGCTGGGTATGGAAACTGGCATTAGCAATACAACAATGTACGTATACACGAGCCCATTTATTTGATTTATTTGATGCAAGAGGAACTTCCATATTCCATATTGCGGGATTAAGGATTTGTTTGTTAAGGTATTTCTGTTGTACAATTCTACGTGTCGTTCAATAGTGTGAAATGATGAAAGTGTCCAAATCTCTATACAGTCGATATATCCTCTAGATCTGGAATTTATTTTTCTGGGTCTGAGGTGCATAAAAGCTAAAAGATGATCTCATGTAGCCTAATGTCAAACACAATTAGTGCTGGTTTACCCCAGTTACACTAATTACTCCCTTAAAGCTACAGAAAATTGATGCAGCACTGAAAAGGAAATTTGGATCTGTGGTTTACTGTGTTTTCTATTGCTGTAAATGTAAATGTGATGTTAGCTGCCAGGCTAACAGGACCTGCCTGTTTGTAGGTTGAAACTCATATGTTTTACCTCAGATTTTTCAAACAAGTCAGTGAATGCTATATATTACCACTAGATTTAATATTCTTCTGCCTCCTGAGATAGCCAGTGCAAAATGACATCAGCCCAGTAGCCCAGTATAGCTGGAATTAATGGGAAATACCCCATTCTTTTAGTAAATGATGCTAAAGAGGATGTTAAAAAGCTAATAAACATTTAACAGGAAGAAATACTACTCTTTAAATATTTACCAGGCTGCCAAAAGCAATTGGCACTACAGATTATGTGCATGATGTGGAATTAAGAACATTTTCCGTGTTTTTATTTAATTCATTTATTATGGATGATAGAACAAACATAAATAAAGATTTCTTGTAATTCACCGCAATTGTTTTAGATGTATTATGTGATGAATTAGATCTGATGTGTTTTAGATAAATCAAGTCCAACGGTTAAATCCTGTACCTATTAGTCTGAACCGTTTGTCAATGCTTCTGAACCTAATGTCAATAATGCATCATCAAGTTAATTTTGTGTGATTTTGTAACATCAATGATCCTCTGCTGAGCAACTGGTCATAGGCTGATCTGGTCTTAATTTGTTTGGCATCGAATGAATTTAAAGGGATCACTTATTTCAACCTAAGTCCATCATATGGCGTTGCTGTTATGGTTTTGCTGTAAGCTCTTCTGCTTCCTACGCCCATATTGCTTAGAACCCATTGTGCTTTATATAACAGTTGGCAAGCCAAACCCCTGCAGCTTAAGTCATCTGGCCATATTGCCATCCAGTCACGCCTGTGTCATATACTAATCCCCTCATTCTTCTTAGTCATGGTGCTTCTCCAAGTACTCCTAAGGGATCGTCAACTCCAGAATATTGATTTTTTTTTTTTCTCAAGAGAGATTAAAGTGTTCATAGTAGTTTGAGGATATACAGTTTAATTGTGTAACTATTTAAACGCTAAAACAGTTTAGATACATAATGCCATCACAACCTCAACATCATATTTGGGGTTACTGGGTAACAGGCTAAAAAAGCATGTTGCTGTGTCCAGAGGATGAACCTTTGGTAATTGATTTGCTAACTCCAGCCCAGAACACATCGCAATAGAAATACAGCTTCATGACTTGAATGTGGATCTGCAGTTGGACTGCGTTAAATGCCACAGGAGTTTTCACACACCATTATTTTGACTGCGTACCCTCCCCTCACCCCACATTATCAGACTGCACTCCCGATGGAGATCATACATTCTGTGGTCGGCAAACTCTCCATCAATAATCCCAGTGTTTTTATTGCAATTTCTCGGAATTTCAGTCACGTGTCACTCTCCTTCACCCTTAACAGGTCTTGTCAGTTTGTCGATTGTACCACTTGAAAAATAGGACCTCGGACCTGTTATATGCCAGTGCTGAAGTTGCTACACCACTCTGGACCACATCTTTCCACAATCTGGTACTCCTTTTACCCACAAACAAGCCCATATTTCACTGACTGCTATTTACCACCAGTACTGTGCTGAAGGAGAAGAATGAGGAGGCTTCGCATAATGACTTAGGGGAGTCAGACTGGAACATTCTGTTAGTCACATGGGGGGGGGGGCAAGGAGGAGATTAAGCAGGTGCAGAAAGAGTAGAAGAAGGTGCTCTGTGAGATGGAAAAAACACTTCAGGGTCATCCTGGAGTGCAAGCTATAGCACATCAGTGTGATGACGCTGTGGAGTTAGGTGAAGATTGTCACCAGCTACCCCCAGACTGGAAATATTGTGGCGGAGAAGAACACAGGCAAAGCAAATGAGTTGAATCTACTCTTCGACAAGTTTAGCTTCTCACTGCCCCTTCCCCTTTCCACCCCCTTCAAACCTTCCTGCAACTTCTTCACTGAAGACGCCACACCTGAAGTCTCCAAGTCTCCACTCTGACTCTACTTCTCGTGTCATTGCTGGTCAGGTGACGAGAGAGCTAGGGAAGCTGCACCGGCAAGGCTAATGGAATCAGCCCCAGGATGCTGAAGATGTGTCAGCCAGCTCTGCGGGCTTCTTTGGTGCCAATTCTCTTGCTGAGAAAGGGGGTGTGCAGCATCCTTAAGCACTTTCATTTGCTCTTAAATTGCTCTTAATTCACACTATATGAACACCTCCAAGAGGCTGGCCCAGAAACAACAAGCCCTAATCGCAGACCACCAGGATCCTCTACAGTTTGCCTACCAGGCACACATGCATGTGAACAATGGTCTGATCCACAGGGCTTCCATCTGGACGTCAATCCCTCCTCCGTTGTAGGATGCAGTGCTAGTGAGGATAGGGGATAGAGGATCAGTGAAGAATCACTTGCAGCTCGTCATCAGCAAGACAAAGGAGCTGGGGGTGATTTTCGACAGCGCTGGGGAGTCAACTGGTAGGATATGGATGTGGTGAAGCGCTACAAGCCCCATCCAGCTCACGGGAACAGCAGATCAGACTGGGTGGATAACACAGCAGGGCTGGCCAGGACTCTAGACTATCTTGTCCAGTGGTTGCACTGCTGCCACCAGCTTTCCCAATTGGTCGCACCAGCAGATGACAGTGATTCAAGACTTGAATACTGTACACTTTGCGTATCAAATTACTTTGTCATTTTGTATGAAGACATAATAATACATTATTATAATATAATATATTAATATATAATATACAAACCATCAAAATTATTCCCCTGTAAGTACAAAGTGAATACTGTACACACTGGGAGCACTATGTTTTGTACTCATTATTAAAAATGTAAAATTAACATCAATGAAAAGTTAAAAAGTTACTGAGAGAAATACCAGAAGATTCCAGGGTCACTTGGGCAGTTGCATGACTGAGGCTGGTTACCAAGACAAAAATGCATGGTGTACCCAAGCCATGACTTTCAGCTTGCACTTACATGAACAAATATTACGTATTACTAATATTTATATTAGGGTTACTATAATTCGTGAGACAAAGAAGAGAAGGTGTCCGGAGATCAGAATATTAATGAGTTTTCTTGTTCACTGACCAATCAGGTAGCACATCTCTCATGAATATTAAGGAGATTTCTCTAACCACCAAGTAAAACAAAAATTTGCATCTGTAGAAACCAGGCCATATAGTAAACATCCCGTTAACTCTCATTTTACAGTCTAAACACAATTGACACAAAATACATGTGTGCAAGTCTTTTTCAAAAAAAAATACAAAACAATAAGCTAAAGTTTGTTAAACATCAAGCAACTGATGCGATTCACTGTTCACATGAAAACAGAAATAAAGTGTCAAAGTGGACAATGGTTTCTGCAAATTGATGCCACTCATGAGTGGCATGACACATAGGGATGTGAATGTCATTTCATTTTTAAAGTAAATGTGTACATGAGCTGTACATGGACTGTGTGATGATACTGAGTAACTTCCACATATTGAAAGTTGGTGCTTTTTCCTTCACCTGGTACTCCACTGTAACTTAGGGTCAAACTGGTTGCACCTCTAAACCTGGACAAACCCTGAATTTTTGAAAATCTGCCCAGATGCCTGGACAGTGGGCCAAAAAGAGCATGTGTCCAGGGAAACCTGGATGTATGACAACCCTAATTTATATTTGATATGATTTTGTGACCCAAATCATTTTCGGTATTGTTTTTGGCTTACGCATCATCTGACTTTCTCCAAAAATATTACCTTTTCATTGTTCACGGCAAAATTGCGAATGGCCGAATCTGCGAATGTCAAATACGCAAATGTGAAGGAGGTAAATTACTGTTTTTGCCAAATATTTGAATCCGAACATTAGCTTTAATAACATAACTCCGATCGTCACTTGTGTCTGCCTCGGGACTTTCCTTTGGCTCTCCCTCTCCACCTGCCTCCTCTACTTTCTTTGCATTTTGTTTGTTTTAAAATGATCAGCCATAGAACATCACCTTTTTTAACACCAAGGTTTTACACGTTTAATCATCAGTGCATGTATATGTTTATACTCCTGGGTGCAGGTAAGGAGAGACCAATTCAGCAAAAAAAAAAGACATTAACTAGGAAAAAAAGAATAAAAAAACTTCATTAACGCAGTACCTGTGCAGGAGCGAAACATCCTAATGATTGTCATACACTGGCACAGATGCGACCATGTGAATTTTTAACTCACACACTTTCAATTAAAGTTTGCATGTACGACCATTTTGGTTGCAGTCTAGAGTCCTGCTGTGCAAGACAGGCCAGAACATGCTCTACTCTCTGAGGAAGCTGCTGGAGAAATTGTACCAGTCCAAGTTGGGCAGTATACTTCTCTATGATTTGATCGCTGCAGGGGATCTTTCCTTCCTACCTGCTGCTATCTGACTACAGTGACTCCTCTTTCACTGGCCAAAACACATCAGCCATGTATATTGTCTCATTGTGTAAGACAAAATTTATATGATGTCAGCACGATCATACATGTCAGTCGGCCAGTTACTTATGTAAATTTTGCTCTTCTTCATCAATGGACTTCTTCAGAGTTATGTCAACAACATTAGCTGTAGTGCAGGGGTGGCCAATCTTATCCGCAAAGGGCCGGTGTGTATGCAGGTTTTTGGGATAACCTGTAGGTCAGCTGTTC
>JAODJW010000040.1:14476934-14493816 GCA_026777045.1 Hyperopisus bebe
CCAATGGTTCAAACATTGTACCCTGAAGGTGGTGCCATGCATCAGTATGATAATGCACCAATGCACACAGCAAGACTGGTGACAGAGTGGGTTGATGAACTTTGTGTCATTGTCTAACCCTTGTATATGACAATGATAACCGTGTGCAAAATGCCAAAAGTGGTTTTCTGCAGTAACAGGGATATGGCATTAAAAAAAAAGAACACGAGTTTGGCAACATAGGTAGCATGCTGTGAATAAAAATTGTAAGAATTGGGAAAATTCAAATAGCATTCGAAACTGAAAATGTGTTCCAGACCTATTGGTTGTAGATTTCAGTTTAAAAGACCTCAGCTATAGCTGCCTTCCCTAGACTGCTGAGCAAAAGCAGTGCAAGCCGTGAGTCTCGTATGAGCCCCGTGAGAACAGGAACGCTTGTAAAATGATTGCAACCGCTCGCCACCTCAGCGGAGGGCCTGAGCACACACTGGGAATACCTAGGCCTGCTATGCCAGAAACGACGTAAATAACGACATGCGTAATAAAAAGCTTAGCTGCTCTGATGATTTTTGACTCAGTTCATGTGTTTGAAGTATTTTGTCCATGTCATCTATAAATTACAGTTAAAACATTCATGAACATCTTGTGCCGATTATGCTGAAATATACATGATTATCGCTTTCTCTAATTATAAAGCCATGAGACGTACAGTAGGTATAATCTAGCTAACTGGGCAGACGTATATGTTTAGGCTAGTTAGCTTAATAGACTCATGAGAGATTTAGTAATTATATACAGTTTTTATGGTCCTGGTGAATCTCAGTAAAGAACGTCAGCAGCGTTGCTAAGGATGCATTTTTTCTTATGTAAAGTACGGTGCGAAGGAAAATATGACATGAGAAAATAACTTTATTACGTTGTGAATTCCTGCAAAGTACTTTTTCCTGGAAGAATCGAGGCACTCCGTCTGAACCCGCAACATATTCGTAAGCAGTATGTGACCTGCTGTCCCTACCTTCAGAGTCAAAGTCCTTTCTGATTCCTGACCAGCTGAACAATGCAGCTGTGATAACGTCTTGTGACTTGGAGTAAGAGCCAAGTCTTTGGCACTGCACAGTGACTTGAAGCCACATTTACCTGTCACACAGTGACCTTGGAATATTGCCAGGCGTGCCCGGGGTCAGGGGCCCACACTCCTTCAGTACAGATGCACATTGTACTGGAAACACATCTGTTCCTCATTGTTTCTCCTCTGTGCTCACTATTAAACCTTTGTTATTCATTCTTGCATACAACAATAACTCCCTTTTCAAAGAGAATTCTGTAGAAGACCAAAGTTAGCTTCGTTTTTTTTTTTCTCTGGATGGTAATAGAACATCACATACTTTAAGAAAAAAAAATAGGTTATTCTTCTTTTTATCCATGAATCATAATGTTTGACCATCTGGATAAAAAGAATCAGTAATGGGATTCAGGTGACCGTGGTGAACTTTCCAGCGTGAACTACACTATAAATCCCACATATAACCGGCCTCATCGTGCAAAAAGTAAGAAAAGCTTGCAGTGGATGTTTCCATTTCGTTGTGCACACTGCCATTTAATCTGATTTTTTATCAATCAACTAAACACTTTACTTTGGGATTATTTCTGTAGTTATTGCCCATACTTGAAGTATGGCTTATAAACAAGAATTGACATAACTGGTACGCAAGAACGCATTCACCTTTAGAGCGATACATGCGGCAATCGATTACTGTAACAGCGCAAATACGTACGTATTTTATATGCACTTGTGCTGATAGGACAAGAAATTACCGCGCATTTTAACCTCTATACCGCAAATGAAGTACGAATTAGCATATGTATGTTAAAATGCTCCACAATTTCTTGTCATATCGGCGCAAATGTACATAAAATAAGTATCCGCATTCGCATTCACGCTGTTACTACAATCGATTACGTACCGCACGTATCCCTGTTAAAGGTGAATGCGCATTTGCGTACCAGTAATGTTAATCCCTGTTTATAAATTGCAACACATGAACATAACTGCTACTACCACCCCCATAGTTTCTTTAAGGTATTGCATCAAATTTAGAAGACGTGGTTTAATCTTTTGTGAATCCAGTATAAATTTAGTAGTGAAATATGTATATGTAATAAAGTAAATATAGATTTTTTTCCAATTATTACATTATTCACAAACTGTGGCTAAATAAAATGCTTAGCTTGGTTATACGCTATGATACTCATCTGACTCAAAGCAAGGAAATTTCTCCCATGTCACTTCACAGCAACAGACCACTGAACACACTGAGAAGCATCACTGACTCTTTACATTAGCATAGGAAGTGTGATTTATTATTATTACCATTATTATTTTGGGATATTTACTGACAATAGTTAAGCCCTGACCACACAATAAAACTGGAAGTTTATCTGGTCAATTTTATTATGCATCATTAACATTTATTTAACATTAAAAAGCATTTAAATAGCATTCAAGTGTCAATTTTTGTCCTCATCTTTCAACTAATGTACTTCTATGTTAAGTATAAGTATAAATAAATATAAAGTACTGTGGTTTCTATTATCATTTAATTTGAAATGAAATTCCAGTTTATAGGACTAACTTCCGCAGAAAAATAGACTTTAAAGTGATATGCTTTCTGCTTTATCAAGTTGCTGCTACAATAGTATTTAGGTCCCAGGTGAGTCGGGAAATTCTGTGTAAAACAACGACTGCAGACCAGTTTTTTCTTTGCAAGCCAGGATGCATCAGATGAGATTCTTAGTGGAGAAGTGTGAAGTTAGAGAATTCCTCCATTGTACCTTAGCAAAAAGCTGCTTTTAGCTGAGTAATCGGTCAGTCTGTGAACATAGTCTGACTATTGCGTTCAGGGAGACGTGTAATGAGCACCATTTGAGCCGATTTATTAAGAACATATGATGGTTAATTGCCCCCAGACCAAGGATTAGTACATCACAATCCTCGATAGAAAGAATGTGATATGTCTATTGGAAATGCTAAATATCTTCACAGGCTGATGACAGAACCCTGATCTATGGACACTAAAACACGCTAAGAGATGCCTTATCAACACAAAACAGATTCTAACCACTTTAAAGCAAGCAATGTTTGTGGTTGCCAATGTTCTCAATATTTATACATAAGATAGAGCGCTTAAAATCTACTTCATGTAAATAACTTCCTGTTAACATCTGGTAAACTACATTATTAAGATCACGTGTTGTGCATAAGCAATATTAAGGCATAAATAAAAATCAAGAAGCACGTAGGCCAATACTGGTAAAAAGCAATATAAAAATGGAGAATAAAATGAATTAAAAAGCAGAAAGCAGAGTAAAGCAAGGTATATCAGAAAGCTAAATGTGGTGGATATATGAAAAGCATATACTTTCAAAACACTTGTCAGAAATTAGTTTCTGTTTGTGAGTACTTTCAGACTTAACATTGTTCCCAGAATAAAGGAAAATATGTATGTATTTAGCCATATCAGTTTACTAGAAAACATTGCTGCATACTAAAAGCATGACCGCTTTTTGAATTACATTTCTGCATTTAGATATTTGTTTTTACACATCTTTGTTCACACAAATAAGAAGACATGTTGTCTTCTTTTGTCTTTTGCATGTGTTACCCTATCTGTGACAGTATCCAGCATACATGATAGCTTTATAAATGTGAAAAATCAGATCCAGAACTGAAATATCTCATTTGAAAAATGTGATATTGATATTGCCTGTCAGATTATCTGCTATGGTTATTTTTATTCTGGACAGTGCATTGTAATATAAAACATATGTGTTTTAGATATATGGATTATTCTTATTCAGTTTATTCTCAAAATGATATATCTCCTGTGACTTTCACCCTACAGCTCCTGTTGATAAACATATCACCATAATACACTCATATCTATAAAACGTTATTTACAGGAGTCAGACAGACCTGACTCCACCCACGATCTTACCAGCCAACAGTACATGCAATCACAGATGAGCAGATAGTTTAGCATACTTTTTAAATGAAGTTTCCTTTCAGATTAACACAATTTATTGTTCTTATATGCATTAAATGTATGCATTTTCCGTTAAATATCAGTTTAACATACCAAGCAATCGTCAATAAAGAAGAGTCTGCCTCACAAATCACTCAGTTCAGATGTAAAATGCAGTGCTTGCATTTGATACCAGGCCTTTAAAAGGACTCTGATAATCAAGATTAGAACATATTTACATCTTTGACTGCTCAGATATGCAAAACATGTACTGTACATACTGTTGTCATACAACTTGCATCAACACAAGTACTAGTCCCTGTCATGTAATTTGGTTATTACAGACCGAAAAACACTGTCATGTAATTTGGTTATTACCGGTATTTGATAATTTGACTTAAAGAGAAATGCCTTATATATTACAATAATTTCAAGAATTAAAAAGCCTATAAGAATCCTATATATAAACATGAATTCACTTATGAGCTTGTACTTGATTGACTTGAGTGGTTGGATAAGTGGCTTATTGTAAATAAAAATTATTACTTAATGGGGAAGATTATGCTAATAAAAGCAACATCTCACATGTTCAGAAACTGGGCAGACAGGAAGCTATTTGGAAGATTCCAGAAATAACGTAAATAAATAAATGAAATGAATAAATGCTTGTGGTACTTATCAACAAAATAATTCAGAATTTATTTTTATAACCAAAACACAAAAACAAAAACCAGTCTACACAAAGTGCGCTCGGCAAATATCCCACTCCTTCTTTATTACGTACAGATGTGGGGTTGTCTCAGAACTCGGACAATTAAATAATTAAAGGACCTACCATACATGCAGAAATTCAACTAGTAAAAATTAAATTAAATTAAAAATCTGAAGTACAATAAATCAGCACTACACACACATTTGAAAATACAGGAAAAAACTGAAACATCAAATCTATCTATTGTAAACACTGGAGTATTCATATAAAATATAGATTAGTAACTAGTAATTTAAAAATTAACACTAGATGCAGTAGTTTCAATATCTTGCTTGCAAACAAGACATTTTTTTGTCTAATTGTGGCTCCCAAAATTTCTGCATAAAAAGTATCTATAGGCAAGCATTTGACAGACCGAAAAGAAATAAATTCCGTTATTGCTTCTTAACCATCTATTCACGCAAACTTTCATGTAATTAGTGCATTAGTAAAGCATCTGAAAGACCAAAAAGAAATAAAATGCATTATTTTTTCTTAACCATTCTTAGCCAGACATACTTTCATGTAATTAGTGCAGTTAAGGCTGAAATATTGTAATTCTCAGTATGTTAGAACTTAAAATATATGGGGTGGCATTAAAATTTAAGTACACCAGGCTCATACAGAAATAGAGTGGTGCGGACGGTCTGTAAACCCGCCTGCGTCTTCATACGTATTTCTTTAACCGTAGACTGTCACTATATGTCGCCCTGACAGCCGGGAAGTGCGTCAGCGGAGCGGCCACCTTCCGTAATGCTTACATGTCAAGACAGGCAAATGGGACGCATCCCCTTTAAACATGGCGGAGGTAAGGGCTGCCTCCGTGTTTTTATAGAAATTTGGATCATCATACGCATATACATCGTGGGAAATTCCGGGCATAGCTTTACTTCGTATTTCCGCTGATCAATGGCATCTGAAAACTCAGCTTATAAGTTTATATGCGAATAATAAAACGCGACCGCGACAAGCTTAAGGCGGAGGGTGGCTTTCGAAGCCTTTGCTTGATAGCTGGCTAACAGATAAGCGACGTGGTTTTACGAACGCCGTTGAGTTAATCACTTTAATTCATGCGAAAGTGAAGGAAGGGTTTTGTAAATCTGAACGCTTTGCGTTTTATTTCCTGTAACTAACGTTGTTGTTCTTGTCGTCGCTGATGGAGCTCAATCAAAGACTATAATAAATAATGATCGCTCGATAATTTACAGTATATTTTCTATCGTCTCTGAGGTGTGAACTGTGCTGTCTGCCGCCACCGTCTTATTATTACGCTGCTGGTTCGATCTCAAGACATAGTAATAAAGTGGACGATAAAATTAAATAAAGCACTGGACGGGCTGTCAGATGCTTCTTTTTTTAAACGATTTGATAGCTACGTCAAAGCCAAACGAGATTACTGCATGCTGTAAAGGAAACCCATTAAAAGACCGGGAACGCACCGGGAAGACATTAAAGTCTGCGGAACACTCTGTGTTTGCCCCCCGAGTTAAATGCTAATGGACCAGTCAAAAAGCATGTGTAGCCGGTCCGAATCGTACAAATATAAAACATATCTTCTTTCTAGCTTCAACTATGGCTGTAAACGAGTATTGTGCAAAGATCATAGCGTTTCTCGGAGGTGTGCCTCGTTTTAATGCGTAAGCTGGGTTTCTCTCCAGTAGCCCTTTAATTATTCGAGTCTTTATTTGAACTGATCGCTCGATTAAAAACACTTTAAACTAATTACGTTACCAGAAGACTGGTTTTCATTTCCCAGTCATGTTAAACTAAATGTTTGCGAAGAAACACTATCGCAATAATAATAATAATAATAATAATTATTATTATTATTATTATTATTATTATAAACTAAACGAATATAAAATTTTTAATATTTTCTATTAAAGTTAATAATGAAATATTCATTACTTAAATTAGACGATTATTATTCCGTCATATGCCTCGTTTTGCCGTAAGGTGTTTCAGCTCCTCCTATCAAGTTAACTTCTCAGTCACGCCTAGATACAATAATGACCCTAAATGAGAATCTCAGAAATAGTCTGTTTTCTGATAACCTAGCGCATTAAATATTTTGATTACTATTATATGAATAGTCTGTAATTACATATATTAGAGTGTTAGAATTTGCTAGGCAGGCAAATTTCTTTAGGAAGAAAAAAAAACCTGGAGAATGAGCATAAAGGCACCAATTTCTATGGATTTACGTAGCCACAAAACCACTCTTATTAATAGCATACTTTCTGTGTGATTAAAACACGTTTTTTTTTCATTTTCGCTTTTAAATCAAAGATTGCTATTTATCCCTTGTGAAACATGTGAATCTAGTTTTTTTGTTGTTGTTTAAAGGGTATATTGTACTCTATATGACATCCATGTAAGAGCATCATCAACTTGTGAACCCTCAGGGTGAAATTGGTTTGTATTTTTCCACCTTAATTTATATATTTATCTTAATGTTACAGCCATTAACTTTTAAATATTGGTTAGAACATGAACAGATGGTCCATATAAAATGTGGGCCCTTTAAGATTTGCTAACATCTTAAATTATCTTTTATGATGCATAAGGAAGTAGTTTGTTGAAATGGAACAGGTATTCTTTTTTTCTGTAATAATTTAAGCTTTTTTGTTCAGCTTGGCAGGTCATTTGCTTATTTTGTTCTGTGCGGATGTTGGCTGTCAATGGGGATGTATTTTTCCCGACTATGTGATGGAAAAGCCATTGTAGGAGCCTCAGGCAGAAGTCAGCCACTCCTCGAAGGGGCCAACACTGGCAAATGTTGTTCTCTTTTTCTCCACTCAGACCCACAGCCTGCAGGATATTAGGCAGCAGGCGTCCGTTGCTGCTAAAGTCTTCATCCAGAGGGACTACACTAATGGCACCATGTGCCAATTCCAGACCAAGTTCCCATCTGAACTGGAGTCCAGGGTATGGTAAAAAAAAAAAAAAAAAGTCATGTGACCTAAGGTGGGGGCGGGGAGTTTGCTCTAAAGCACATCTGATTGCTTCCGGACCACGTTCCTCAGCCCAGATTGTTCAGTCTCAGTTAATTTAAACTACAATATTACTGTTATTCTATAATTTACTCTAAGACATGTATTCTACAGAGACGCAGTTCTCATGCTCATTTGAACTTTCATATACTGAGCGTTTTCAATCAAAGTAGGCCTGGTTTATATATACATGTTTAGCTATCAAGTTCCATCATAGTCATTCATTCTTTGTAAAAAGCCAACTATGGTGAACCAGATTTCCTGGCTCTGTCGTCACATGGCAGTCACATGACAGTCACATGACATGACAGGGAAGCAAGCTGAATTCCAAGTACTGCCTGATTATGAGGCTTCATTGAAGATGGCCGTCCTGCTAGACAAAAGAGTGTGGTATGAGCAGGGGCACATTAATGCAGGGGCCTCAATCACTCTTGTTAAATAAAATTTTGAACCTGTATTTTATGGGATCATCTCATGTTTTATGTGATCGTCCCGTATTGAATAATAAAATGCACCAATTTTGAACTAATACCCCCTGGTCGGCAAATGCTATCATGAAGACCCCATCCCCCTCCCCCCCCCCCAACGACACCGTAGGGGGCCTCTAACAGCTCAAATAGGCTCTGACCATGTTGATATGCCTCTGGGTGTAAGGTAGACTTTGTTCTTAACTGGAAGGCAAACTGAAAACAGGGTAGTTCCAATGAACAGTGTAATTAAAACAAACCCCATTCTGCTGTAAACAAACGCTGGGTCTGTTCTAAATGTTGGATTCATGGGCTGGTCTCAAGCAAGCGCACAAGCGATCGAGCCAGGCGTGATTTTTTACTTATATTCTTAGTCACATTGATCTAATTTAGACCAGATTTTTATTCCTAGCACTGGTTTGATTATTCTTTTAATGAATAAATCTTTTTTTTTTTTATCTCTGTGAGGAATAATTTTACCTTTGGAAATTGTATCTTGGAGTAGGTCCAGAGACAGTAGTTGTTTTTTTTAATATATATATTATTTGGTGTTATCTTTTTATGTCCTTTTCTCGCTTGGTCTTTTCGGATTGGATATTATTCTAGAGAGCCCTACATTGAATTCCTCAGCTGAATGGACTTGGCAGTCTTCCAGGCAGATATCATGCAGTGAGACGCTGTCCGGTCTCCAGTTATTGGGCTTCACACTCAGTGTCTTCAAATTTCCCAGCAGTGGTATAAGATGTGATAATGACCGAGACCTGATAATGACCGAGACCTGACCTATACAGAGTACTTATTTCAATGAGCGTTAATCGAATACACCATCCACGCTATAGGTTATCTTTGTTCTGTGTCAGTTCCAGTACTAGCTTATTCACTGACTTACATTTTGCCAAACGCTACAAATACAACATCTGTCTTTTATCTGAGTTCTGCATCAGTTCCAGTCATTATTGTGCTATGTTTTGCCTTAGTTTTGAATACTGCGCTGTAATACTCAGTTACCATTAGATGCATTTTTAAGTTAAGCTTACATAGACAGACACAAAAGGCTGAGCACTGGAAACGTGTGACAGGAATACTTTCCACACTTGGTGCCCAGTAAACAGACATCAATGGAACACCGTGTAATGGAGAGATGCAAGCGCACAAATGTGGTTCTTGAGGCCAGATTAGGGGAGTGCAAGGAAAATCTCTGCATGGGGTCCTGGGTATGTTTAACGCCACTGATCTGCGGGAGCTTTTTGTAAATTTGCAGGGGCATGAATGAAAGGGGTAAAATCTTTCCCAGAGACCCAGAAGGGCTTTCTACTGACAAGTGAGGGATGCTCCACTTTGAAGGAAACTGGAGACTCTAGTCATTGCAAGATAAAAAAAAAAAAAAACTCCATAAAGCCCTTGTTTCCTGCTCCCAGTTATCAATACAGGTTGGGCCTAATCTACAGAATGTCATTTTTTTCCATTACTCCTTTTATCTTCCTATGTAGGGTCCATATATGTAAAAGTGTCTTGTTATATAGAACAGTGATACCGTGTTCATCCCCAAGAGGAAATTGAGATTTTGGCTGTTCAATATTGCTCCCTGTGAGACACAGACAGGTAAATTTCGGAATCGGAGTACAGGGTTAGTCAGCACGCCTGGAGCAGCTGGGGTTACGAGCCCAATGGTGGCACCATTCTGCCAGCCACAGGATTTGAAATGGAAATCTTCTGGTCGTGTCTACAGAGCCTTACTCTGCCGAGACGCTCTACGCTCACTACCGTTACCGTCTCTATTTGCCAGGCCTGCTGTGTACCCTGTAAAAACTGCCTAAGTAAAAACATGCTTTAAATATGCAGCCAAGCTACGATTGCGTGACGTCCAATCGTAATTTCTGGGAATAAGTTAGCTAATACATGGCAAGCGTTAGCAGGTGTAAATGAATCAAAGTGGTATTTAAGGAATGGCTTTTCATTTTGCGTCACATGGTATTTATTAACGTAAGTGACATGGGAGATGAAACAGTGGTGAGCAGTTTGAAAGTGTTTGTTTCCTCTTGCCAGTTTTCTCACCTCTCATCACCCCGCGCGCACTCTCGCACGCCCAGCAGTCAGTGACTTCTAGGCTGTGTGTATTTCAGATTGACAAGCAACAGTTTGAAGAGACCCTGCGGATGCTGAATAACCTGTACGCTGAAGCGGAGAAGCTGGGTGGCCAGTCTTATGTGGAAGGCTGCTTAGCTTGTCTCACCGGATATACCATCTTCCTGTGCATGGAGACTCACTATGAGAAGGTTGGAGAACTTTGCACATTTCCTACTCATTAAATCTCGGTGAAGAATGTGAATATATCACTGCAAAGCGGCAACGTTTGTGTGGTTTGTGCGTCTACAGTATGTGAGATGCTAAAATGTTACTGCCTGAGTACGACTTCATTATAAGGCCGTGTGCTTTGTTTGTGTTTGTTAATGCATTTAATGTGCCTTCTGACTTTTTGCATACTTTAGATAAAGCAATGTGATTGAAATGTGATTGTGATCAGGGTGTTGTCTCCGTCTTTCGTGTTTAGTAAATTATTCATTTGCACTTTGTGCAAAAAAATGGTCATATTGCATCAGGGACACTGTAAAGGGGGGGCTGAATTAAGACTATTCCAATAGCCCCTGAGTGACAGAGGAAATTTGGAGCATAATTGGATTGGATTGGTGTGGTTTGGGAACCCAATATGATATTCCTTCATTGGGCCAACGTCTCCAAAGACCCCCTGTTTTGCATTCTTCCTCAAGTAGTATTATGTGTTATTTTCTTTTAGAGTGGCACAGTATTTCACTGTTGCCTCATACTTCCAGGTTGGATTTTTCAGTTCCACCCCTTTTCTGTGTGTGTGAAGTTTGCATGTTCTTCTAGGATAAGCACTTGGAAGATGGATAGATTAAGAGAATATTTATCTTGCTAGTTAGTGTGCGATTGGATGCACAATGCACAGATACACATACTGAATCCCACCAAGGTGAAGACTGAAGCTTAATGCTTAATTAAGCTTTTGTTTTTATTTTGAACAATTTTCATTGTTCAAGTGTGGTTCTTTGGGTGCATTTAGTGAGCTTGGATAGAAATCTTATCTGTGACCAACTACGCAATAGTACAAAGTCGGCCAGCAACTGGATGTTTTCCTCGGATCAGTGGGTTAATCATGCTGCCTGAGTTGGAAAGGCACCAGGAGACAGCATTGATTCAGTCCTCAGTCGATCACCTTGGTTTCAGATGACTGACAGCATCCTAATAAAGATTCAGGCTTGTGGTCAGCTGTTTCCTGAATATACTGCTTGCCAGGATCTGAGAATGTCCTGGTTCTCTGGCACGTGTCCTCATGATCTTGGGTGGCTTCTTGGTATCCTCTTAGCTTACAGTTAACTTTGTTGGCTCAGTTTCATTAGCTTTACTTAGATTGAAATTACTGGTGTGATCATATCTCATAGTAATTCTTGTCCACACAGGTCTGCAAGCCAGGCTGTGTTTTTAGCCTTTGCCTGAATTTTTATTCGTCTGTTGCTGTATCTCCTAATGATACATTGTTGACTTCCCATTTATTATTGCTAACTATGTCCTGATTCTGCACCTTATAAAATACAGTAGTTTAATTGTGCATCCCTGTTGCAGTATAGTTACCTCATATATGAAGTATTTATTGTAATTTAAACACAGCTTTGTGCATGGTGAGTGTTCTATTTAACTGTTATAGTATTTGGCAAACCACTGTTTTACTGGTAATTCCTAAATTAATTACTATTTTTGTCCCGTTACTAACCTCATCAGTTTGAATTGGTCTTTTGTTAAAGCATATCAGTGATAAACCCTGTTCCCCAACACCACAATCACTGTTTTGTAAGGTGCTAGTAAGGTGTGTGAAACCCGCCTCCACCTTGTTTGTGGACTTTGCATGTTCTCCATCTCGGCAGGGTTTCCTCCTGCACTCCACATATACAGACATGCAGATATTTGAACTGGTGAATTGTCCTTAGTGTGTGTCCCCTGCAGTGGACTGTTATCTCATCCAGGGTGTCCACTGAATGGGCTTCAGCCCACCACATGTGATCCTGCACTGGATATATGATTGGAAATTCCTATACCCTTTTCCTCTCCTTTTCTGACATATTTGCCTTTCTTTTTATGCTTTCAGGTTTTGAAGAAGATAGCCAAGTATATCCAAGAGCAAAATGACAAGATTTATGCACCTCGGGGCCTGCTGCTGACTGACCCTATTGAGAGAGGCCTGAGAGTTGTATCCTTTTTACCCTTCTGTCTGTCATGCTCCATGGCTCAGTCAGTTTCTGTTAGCCAGTTCTCAGCTTCTGACACCCATTTGAATGATTATTCATTCAGCAATGCTACCCCTTAAACTAGTCTTGTCAACAAGCAGGCAAATTGTAGTCGATTGTGTCTTCAGATTGATTTAATAACACAGGAGTTTTATGGATCTTTGAGGGGCTACCTAACAGACGTATAATAAATCTGAAAACCCGTCAGATCAATGGATCAGTTCCCACAGGAATTTTGGCTCTCGTGAGCCCTCTACACCATGAAGCATTGCTTGACCTGAATGCAGTAGCCATGCAGGGTTACATTGTGTGATTAAATGCTACACACTACACTGATGGTTTAAAGGTACTCATAACCAAAAGCGATTCCTAGATTACCTCTAGATGTCAGGATTCTGAGTACTCTGCTTAGTGCTCTGCCAGCTCTTTTAAGATGGCTGTATCGCTTTAGAAATTGGGGTCTGTTCCATTTCTCTTGAGCCATGGGGTTGAGGAAGAGTTCTTTGTGATAATGGAAGGAAAATAACATTAATCCTTTACATCTGCATACAATCTGTGAGACTTCTTTAATATGTACATTTTCCACAAGTCTACTAGGCTTGACGTTAAAATTACTGGCAATGAAGGCCGGATTCGTGAAGTATTACTGAAATTCGGCAGCTGCCAGCTCCTCAAATGTTTTTTGGCTGCATGGTGACCTCTGGGTTCTTTCTCTAGCACGTCTCTGCTAAGCTGCTGATTTTGGCCCGGGAGCTGAACTGAGGGGAGGATGGAGAGGGTCCCAGACCGCTTGAGTTGTATTCCCTCTACCTCCCTTCACCACAGTTCAGTGACGCTGTGGGTCTCCTCAGTACTTATCCTGGGCTTTCTTTTGGGAATTAACTCATTCAGCGTTTATGTCTCTCAGAAGCATTGTTCATTCTTAACGCTGATGCTACCCAGGTTGAAATAACAATTTTTGAGGACAGAAGCACTGGTTCCGGAAGATAAAACTCACAAGAGGTGAGAGTTGTATATTTTAGACGGTATGGACGATACTTTGATCATTCTTCTCACTTCAAACAGTGACATACAGTCTCCTGTAGCGATTTCTCAGCATATGCACTACCACATAATTCCGCTGAGGGTCTTTGTTACGTATGTGCGAAAGGGAACATCCTTATGGGAGATGCTATTTTGCTGTCTGGTTCCCATCAGTTGTAATGGAACTTCCTTCATACTACAGATAGGGAAGACGCAAGTATAGACAGCTATGCTGGATGTTACACAGAGCTTTTCAGAATAAGACAAAAATATGGAATTTCTGTAAAAAAAAATAAATAAAAAAATCTGGTATTAACAATTTGAAAAAGTTGGAGACGCCTAGTGACGGCCTGCATTATAAGAAAAGATTCTTGAGTGTCTCACTGAAATGTTAACTTTTATTTAAGGCAGCCTAAGGCTTTCTGTTAAATACATAAAATTTCTTTAACAAGTGTATAGTTTCACAATAATCATATTTAAATGTTACATATAAGCCGGGAAAAAAAAACAATTCTGAGCAGCTGTGATTTAATTAGGCTTTCAGAACACATGCACATACACTAAGCAGAATATTTATACAATAAGGGTCTGTTATTCCTCTATATAATCATCTTTTGTTTATACATACTAATTTGCTGCATAATGATGTTCGTTAGTATCATTATAAAACGATACAATTGCTTATACATTTGGCCCAAGAGTTTTAGTTCCTGTTCTAACTGCATGTGCAGCACGTACAGTTGGAAAATGTGATATTAAGGAAGTATGTTAACACGGCTCCTTTCCATCTGGTAGCCTGCGCACGGGGAAGCGTGTTGAGTGTTAAAAGGAAGTTTCCGGGCCGTATCTCTGCAGATCCAACGGTCAGTCAGTGTAGAAGTGTGGCTTCCCCCAGAGAGCAGGTCTGGAAATTCACAGCTCAGGGCGATGGCTCCCTCATGCATAATCACCCCAGACCACAATGTGTACTGTAAGAAAACGATTCATTTAGTGGTAATGGCTGCGGCATGAGTCACAACCGAGCAGCCCTGCCAAGACCATCCAGCTGTGGCTGCATACAGCAGAGCAAGACCCATGACCACTGTGTACCATCCTTGGGGAGTTAGTGGGGTAGCTGGCAAACAGTCTGAGAGCTGAAAGTTACTTCCGACCAACATTTCCTCATTTGTTTAATTTAAGCCAGTCATCTGCCTAAGAGTCTACAATTAGATATCACTGTTGGTTGATTTTCATATGTACCTGTACCTTTTTAAATAGCTGGCATGTATCACACGGCTGAGCTTTTGCTAAGCTACTTTAAGGTCTCTTCTCCCTCTTCATTGGGCCGTTTGTGACCACATGTCTCTGTCCTGCCCTGCAGACCCATTGAGAGACTTGCAGCCAACTTGACCGAACACCTTGTGTCTCTGAAAATGGCTTCTTCTCCCCCTAACCCCAGCTGGAGTGCGGGTACAGCTGGCCTCTGCAGCCATCCCTCAAGCCATCTCGAATCCCAGTGGAGAGGAAACAACAGTATCTAATGACCTCTGTTGACTATGTACATACAAGATCGTCTGTCACAGCCCTTTTTGCTTTGCCCATGGTGATCACATGGTAAATAATTAACATTTATGAAAAGGTGAAATGGTTTTACATTCTGTAGGACTGGCATCTGCTGGTTGTCCTACGCCTTTTCCTTGGGAGAATCGTATACGTTTGATTCAGTTAAATTATTTATTGAATATCAAAATAATTCAAGCAGGAAGTGGCTGTAGAAAACTGATACACAGGGCACACTAGAAAATCTGACACCCCAGCGGTAGAAGCTAGCGACATTCAGTCCTCAGTGCTATGACTGCGACCATAAAGCATATCACTCTTCTTTTGTAAATCACTGCTGTGCCATATGTTTGTACTAATAATGGATAATCCTGTCCATGTGTAATCACGCTAAAAAGGAAAATGTGTTGTGTAATCTGCATTGACTTATTCCGAGGTTTTGTCTTGGTGATGTGTGATTCAGTATTTCCATATTTTCATATATACATGGCAGTTCTTTAGAACAATAATGTCATTTTCATGTATGATTACAGTTGTGGGGTATCTAGAGCATTACACAATGTTGAAGTTCTTTAAAATGTTCTTTAAAACGTTATTGCTAAATATTCCCAAAGTGAGTATGGTCATTCCTGGATAAAAGCATTAATGAGACTATCACAGAAACCTTAAGATCTCCTTTGCTTAAGTGTCTATATAATGCATTTACATGTGATGTAATGCAATTACCAATGTATATTTGACTATTTATATATGTACACATACTTTCTTTGAAAAATACGTTAGGAATATGTGTGTAGATGTGTTTTTATTTTGGGGGAGTGCTCTTGTGGCATCGATGATCTGTTCTTCAAAGATAGGCTCATTCTTGTATGCCTTAATGTCATTTTAATTTAATCAGTAGGCCAGCCTTTAATCCAGTAGTGAAATACACCTTCAGGCCATGATGAACTTGAAACAAAAAGCACACAGTCAGCCTGGGATATAGTTTTGATCCCAAGCTGCATGCTGAAGGCAAAAAATAAATACTGTAATAGAGCAACATGCAAGAAGGAGCACTATTTGAGGTTTGTGCTGTAACTGTTTATTTTAAATGAATGAATTTAATTATCCAGGCTGTGATTGCAACAGCCATAGGATGTAAGGATGCGGATAGGGCAACATGTCTTAATAATAAAAAAATATATATATAGATATCACTATATATTGTTTTTTGTGTTAATGCACACCACCATGCAGTCCTTTTCATAGATTGTGTCACATTCAGATTCAGTTCGGATACAAGTTTTATTGTAGTGTTTTCAAAGAATGCAATGAAATTCTTGTGACACAGTCTTTCCTAATATGGGGTTTAGGGGATGCAAGACAGTAACGTGCTACAGCACATTGGCTTCAGTAAGTACATTGAAGGGGTGCAGTGCAGTACAGTAATGCGAGAGAAGTACGCAACATAAATGCAGTATTGTGCAATTTGAAGATTTGTAATAAATGGGGACAAATTTCACAGTGTCAGGGGAGTATTTATGGGGTTTAGCTGTCAGAGTCACAATCCAGAGTATTTACAGTCCGCATTTCTTGTGGGAAGAAGCTGCCTTTGAAGTGGGTGATGGAGGTGGAGCGTTGGTGTGATTCTGTCCAAGCGCTTAATTATGATGTAGGTTACATTGACAGGATCATTGAGGTGAGAGAAAGGAGACTTCTTGGGTAAAGGCACGTCTTAAAACATAACGGAACTCTGTGCAAAGACAGGGACACGTTAAAATCCTACTAACTTAATGCGTTCCTGCTGCAAGCCTGGTGAAGACAAGAC
>JAODJW010000040.1:14493916-14511866 GCA_026777045.1 Hyperopisus bebe
GGTGTGATTCTGTCCAAGCGCTTAATTATGATGTAGGTTACATTGACAGGATCATTGAGGTGAGAGAAAGGAGACTTAAAACACAACGGATCTCTGTGCAAAGACAGGGACACGTTAAAATCCTACTAACTTAATGCGTTCCTGCTGCAAGCCTGGTGAAGACAAGACAAGTTTTTGTGTAGTCTGTCTAATTATAATACTGACTGCAATGTAAGTTTCAATTTTGTATTCATTTTAGTGGAAATGGAATTAGAATGTAGAAGGGTGGAAATAAATATGATGATTTCAATTTGCTTAATGGTGTTTGGGTTGAAAATTCACAATGATTTGATTTAAATGCAAAAAGAAAAAAAATAGAAATAAGTTAACTTTATGAGTCAATTTAAGAGAAAGAGAACATGAAAGCCAAGTACTTGTAACTACAAAACCCAGCATTTCATTGCTAATACAATTACCATCAGTGGCCACTTTATTGGGGCCATCTGCTCGTTAACACAAATAACCTGCCCCTATAAATAGCAAATCGTGGCTGCAGCTGAATACATGTAACATTCACCAAGGGTCAGAAACTTCAGTTACTGTGCTACTAAGCATTCGAAAGGCTGCAATGTGTGATTTTAAGCATTGTACGATTTCGTGCCACATGTGGTCATTGTATTAGAAACAGCCACCCTCCTGTGATTTTCATCCACTACATTGTCTAGGATTTGCAGAGAAATGTGTGATAAACAAAAAAAAAACACATAGTTAGTGGCAGTGCTGTGGGCAAAAGCACCTTATTAATAAGAGCGGTCAGAGGAGAGTGGGCACGCTCATTAAAGCTACCAGGAAGTCCACCCGTGCAAAAATAACAGCTCAGTACAACAGTGGTGTGCAGAAAGGCTTCAAGGAACTCATTAACTTTTGAAGAGGCTCTGGACTCAAAAGGGGGACCAATCTGATATTATGTAGGGGTGCCTTATAATGTGGCCACTGATATACTAATGGTTTCCCCCTAACCAGAACAGACATGGTATCCTCCAGCTTATTGGTTGTGTAATGAAAGCACCATGTGCGTACAGCTCTCCACAATGCAGATTAATTATGCCAATTGTGCTTCTTCGTGTATTTGGAAGAATTACAACTGTTAATCTTCAAGTACTTCACAGAAGTTCATTAGAAGTTTAAAAATGTGCTTATAAAACTACCATCGGGGCGACATGGTGGTTTGCACTGTTGTCTCATACCTCTGGGACCAGGGTTTGAGTCTCCATTATGGCTCCGTGTGTGTGGAGTTTGCATGTTCTCGCCATGTCATTGTGGGGTTCCCTCTGGGTTCTCCAGTTTCCCCTCACAGTCCCAAAGCACGCTGAGAAGTAACCTAATTGCCTATTGGTGAGAATAGATTGTACATGTGCACTGCAATGAGTTGGTTCCCTGTCTTGGGTTGTTCCCTGCCTCACGTCTATTGGCTCTGGACCCCCTGCAACGCCGAATAGGACGAGTGGTTACAGAAAATAGATGGATGGATGGACTACCGTGAAATATATAACTGACAAAAAATGTGAATCCTATTTTGTAAAGCTGTAATTTCTTGAGCAAGAAAACATGGTAATACATGCCTGTTAAATAAGAAGTGATGTGTCACAAACTATTTTATTCAGAGTCTTTAACCAGCTAAGCTACAACTGTTTAGTCTGCACCCATGATCCAAGCTGCTGGACACTCAAGCATTTTGTTTCATCTTTCCTTTTTTATTCCTTGCTATGTTGTTCATAAACGATTTCAGCTTACACACAGCAAGAATGATTAACTGTAGTCTCAATTAATTACTTGCCAGGGCTGACTGAAAACATCAGTGATTTGTAACAACAACCCAAAACATAGCTGTATAGTATGTGGTCTTGTGAAAAAAACCTCACTTACTGGTATATGAGTATTATGCAGCTTTTACTTTTGATTTTGTGTTAGCCACTATGATGCCCTATAAATAGATTTGATTATTGCATTAATTATGTATCATTCATATCTAAACTATGCCAAAACAATGTGATATGTAACAGAACATAACTTTGAACTGTAACAGACAGAAACTATAAGAGGCAGCAATTATAAAATCTATTACTTTAGCCTGTTCCAGAATATCATAAATACAGAAAATAACCTGTCAGAAGGGCGTGCCGTTTTTCCCCATTTGTCATATTTCAAGCATCTAATCTAATGCACCATATGTGCCGCAATGAAAACTGTTTTGTCCACAAGATGTCAGTGCTGCTACGCTTCGGTATCGACACCGCCGATCTTAATGCCTCCCACCTCTAGGGGTCGTTTTATTTGCGTAGGTAAGATTCACAGCCCAATCAATGTCCAAAGAAATACTTCCGCTCTTAATCCCTCCCACCCCGCCTTATTCGTTTGGATATGATTCACTGCCCAATGAAATTCTTCGGTTTTCTACTTGCATTTGGGTGGCAATTTTAAACACAACTGAAATTTACCGACAGTAAAGTTGAGGTAAGGTTAAAAACTAGAAGTATATGATTTGCATATTCATATCTGCATCTTTGTATTTACGTTTATTAAAAAGAATAAAATAAATGAAGACTTTACTAAATTTTTTGTCATCTAAGTGCGATACAATAACCATCGTTTTTAAGTCTAAAATTTCAGTAAACGACGCTCGGCTATTCATTCTTAAAATACGGTGCTTGTTTTAACTTAAGAAATTTAACAAGACATAAATAGAAAAAGTACAAATGTGTTTACCTTTATGTACTGAATGCATCTTGACGCCCAGTTGAGTTAAGTCACTGTATTCATTTACGAGTCCTTGTCTTAAAACGTGTGTTTAGCCACTAAAATGTTCAGTTATGTTCACTTCTTAAGACGAATTTAATATGCGTAAACGATACGTGTTTAGATCTTTCGGGTGATATGTAAAACAGGGTTGTCAGCTCTGGTCAGCTGGCTGGTTAATTTTAGGTTCATAATGGAATAATATAGATTTGCCGCAAGAACTTTTTGTGTGAGTGTAAAGCGGAGTGTCACGCCAGATGGGTCAGGGATATCAATCCTGGTAAAACCGGCTTTTGAAGGCTAATAATAATAATAATCGATACTTTATTGATCCCCTTGTGGAAGCTGTGTTTACGCCTCCCCTAAACTTGCTCTTTATGGTGTAAGCGGTCTGTAAAGGGCAGCCACCCGTAGCGGCGCCCAGGGAGCTGAGAGTCTTGCTCTGGGACCCGCAGATGTGCTGAAGCTGGGTTTGAACCGGTAACCTTCTGATTTTAGTCACCCAGGCTTAGCCCACTGAGCCACACGCTGCCTATCTGCTTTCAATGAATGCAGAATCTTCACCAAATTGCATATTTTGCAGGTTTTTCTGTTGCTAAGAAAGTAGCAACTAGGCACCCTGGAGTCCACGTTTCTAAATGGCCGTTACCCTCCAAAACAAGAAAATGAGTTTGTGCATAAAATCACCGAAGAACTGGTACAATTTTTACAGAAAAACAAAATGAAAAGGTAATAAGGAAATAAGGCTTTATATCTGAAATCTGCCAATAAGTGACCGGATGTATGTATAGCTGGCTAACTGTTTTAATCGTTAATTACCCACCACTCATGAACAAAGTTTTCAAAATTATTATAATGTTATAGCTTTACATTTGACAACTTTCATTTATAGGACAGAAATAAAAGCCTCTTATCTCTCCTTCCATGCCCCAACCCCTTGTCAATGTAGCATCCTGCTCTTTCCTCCGCTGCCCCTTCATTTTTGTGGACTGATTCATAAGACGATTGAGAGTTATCCATGGCTGCGCGCTTTCTCCGTGGGACACGGCCGAAGGTGGCAGGTGGCAGTGGGCGACTCCCATCTCAGGTGCAGGACAGAACTTTACCAGCGAGCTGTCAGCTAGGGCCGTGCGATACGACGATATATATCGGGGGAGTCTGAAAAAACGTCTATCGTTTCATATTCCGCTCTACCGTTTATTCCGTGGTGTCGCAAAAAACACTTTACGGCAACATTTTTTCATCATTTGGATGATAGTTTTGCAAGGTTACACGCTACCACGTGGGATGTGGCACTTGTGTGGAAGTTTTTATTGGACTTTATTGTTTGTAACCCACAGAAGACAATCCACAAATATGTATCATGATCCACAAATATTGAGTATGCACGAATGTCTATTTTTTGTGTTGTGTAAAATCATCCACAAAAATACGGAGCGATTTGTACACGTGAACCGTGTTGTGCACATTTGTGGATCGCTTTACATTTGTGGCCTCTGACTTCTCTCCTGTTGATCTGCAGATTTTTGGCCAGTTCGTACCGCTACGGAGGTCTGGGTAGGAAAATATTGTCTGAAATAGTTTTGTGTTCACTTGCAATAGTTTTGTGATACCACTACACTTGCTATTTGCTGCAACCTGACGGCAAGGATAAACTTATAAATAATACAGGCTTGTTCTGTAAAGTGTGGTTTAAACATTAAACTCTGGGGGACAATGTACACCATGTAACGTTAATATTATGTGTTTCTATAGGGATTTATTAATAATTGCACTGTTTCCATTCACCACCAGTGACTTTAAGCGAGATGGCTGGGCTATTGAACGTAAAGTAGCCTACGCACATACTGAAATATATTCCAGACATTGAAAGATATTACAGACGGAAAACTGAAGTTAAAGTTAACATTGCCGCGGTGTCATAGTTTAAACTGGTACCAGCTTTCTGGAGTATTTCAGTATAGATCCCCATGTCCCCACATACATCACCAAGGGGGAATACCAGGGAGGCATTCCCGAAAGTGGGTTCGGGTTTAAACCTGAACCTGAACTATGATATCTTTATGTATCTTTAAACAAAATCAAGCAGCACCCCCTGGTTCTCCAAATTTCTTCATGGGTAAATTTTAATTATATTAATAATTAATATTTCAATCAATTACTAATGAATACGTTTTAAAACACATAAATGAAAATTACACAGAGGGCATTGTCCCCTATAGTTTAATGCTTAAAGCGCACTTAACTGGACATGTCTGTATCGTTTAGGTTAGTGCGATAATTCTTTCTTTTGTACTTTAAGCGGACACAGTACAGTTTTATCATTAGCAACGGAAACAAAAAACTATTGCAAAAAATATTTTCCCTCCCAGACCTCTTAGGGGCTCTGTATAGGCTACTGCAGCTGATCTGTAGAAAAACACATCATTATTCACAGATATATATTTTCATTTGTGTTCTGTGAAATGCATATCAGTTGATGACTTCCCGTCTATTTGTGGATCGCGCTGCATTTATGACCTCGCTTCTTTTTGCAGATTTTTGTCCAATTCCTACTGCAGCTGATCCGTAGAAAATGCGAGGTCCAGTCGTGATATATATATTATTGGGATATGAGATTTCATATCGCAAACCCTACCATCCGCCATGTAGAGCACTTGTGTTTATAAACACAGCATAGACACTGCTATTGAAACTTAATTTGTGGTCTTCAGGTTACCCACAGAGAAGGATGGTTTTCCAAAAGTAAAATTTGAAAATTCGCCCTCAGGCCATCACAGGGAGAGGAAAAACTACAAGCCTGTATCGAGATGTAAGAAAAACTGGGGATTAAATGGGACCTGCACAACACCCAAGAACGTGGGAAATGTCCCTGGCCAGACCTGGGAAAGCGACAGCCATTTATGTGCCTCACATCAGCCTGCTTCAGTGGAACACAACTTAAGTGGATCAGAAGAATCGTACTTCCACGCGCAAGAAGGATTTGCTGTAACTGGCCAGGCTCTACCGTTTGATCAGATGGCTTCTAACTTTATGGAAATGCCTTTGGATGACTGTCCAGGAGGTGGCAGTATTGCTCCAGTTCTGGTTTTAACTAGGCCACAGATGAAAGATGCAGATGATTCTGAAGCTTACACCCAAGAGGTAAAAGGCAGAAGGGGTTTTACTATCAGTAAACAGGGTTTTAAACGGTGTCATAGCAGGAGATTTGAGTTGCCACACAACTGTTCCAAATTAACATTTAAATGAACATTTAACATTGCTATTTATCATGGATATTTCCGTTTACTATGACTATGATCACGTTTGCAATAAGTATGCCTTGCTGTTGATAAGCACGCAAGTTAACAGTCCTCCAAATTAACGTAATGTCCACCAGGGTGCATTGAAAAAATATCTTGGTTTGCTCCTTCGTTTCTAGTCTTGTTTGTATGAGGTTGTGGCCTGAAACGTTTTACACAATCTGCTCCACGGCAGTTACTAATTTTATAATATTGTTGTAGCATTCTCTATATTTTACCCACTGCTCTACTTCATATTGGTGCATTGCTCTTCCTCAGATCAATTTACTTCATGTTGAATGTTGAATTATGTGTTGTTAGATGTTAGTGTTTTGTACTTAGTATTGCGTCTTTACAATATTGGAAAAATTCTATTTTTTGCAATAAATTCATACGTGTACTGCAAGCTGGCAGCATTCAATGATTTTGCAACCAATAATCAAAATATTTTGGTGGCAGATACTAGCATACCTGGAGAACATGGATTTTACCATTGAGAAGGCCAGGAATGACTACTCGTACTATGGGAGAGTGTGTATCGACAGCCAGGAATTCTCTTATGTTGTTGAAATATACGGTTACCCTCCAATGTTTAATAGAGATGACCTGCTTGATGCCTTCATAGACTTCAGGTGATGTGTAATTGAAATCACATCATGTTTTCACCGAAATCCCACATATGCATACAACTAATTAGTAGAAGTGTTTTCATGTGATTTCATTTGATTATTCTCCCACCAGAGAGGAAGGTCTGACGATAAAGCAGGTTGATAACACTCACGCCCTTGGCATTTTCTCCAGCGAGTCAGCAGGTATTGCCTCGACCTGCATGAATACTGAATGTTGGCAGCCTAATTATCCAGAATTATTAAAAGGTCTGAGACCTTGATAAACTTTTGGATGTTCTAGAAAACTAGGCAAAGTGTTTGACCCAGTTCAGGCTCTGCTATCTGTTGATGTAATTGAGTTATTTTTCTATGCTGTACCTCTGAAGCACTCAGAGCCCTATCAATCCGCCATCCACTGCTGAAAATCCGGAAGTTGTCAAAAGGCACCAATAAATCGAGAGCCAAAGCAGTGAGCTGTGCAGGTATGTGACGAGTTCTCAGATATGAAATTCTAAAATGTATCTTCAGGAATTTAAAAATATTTTTGGAATTTTGTTGGCTTAAATTTTGCTGTTTGGCATACAGTGTGCTTGTGAATTGTCTACCAGAATAATGTTTTATTTATATATAAATAATATCTTGCTGTAGTACTTTACATTTTCTGGCAAAATGTAAATATAATCTAAAATTCAGATTTTTCTTACAACGCATTAGCAAGATGTATTTTTTAATGAAAAAATTGTGACATATACTGCATTCTCTTCACAATAAATTCAGCACATATCTAAGGTTGCTGTCCCCCCCCCCCCCGCTTTGTGATCTGTATGACAATGTGGCTTCAGGCTTGAAAACATTACTGCCACTATTTGTGTGTTAGTGCTAATTTTATGAAAATATGATTTGCTATAAATACAGTGGTCATGCAGCATGTTTACCGGTATGTGGTATACTGTTTGATTTTCAAACTTAGAGTTTATCCAGAGTATGAGAGAGGGACCTCACAAAGACACTGCTGAACCTGAAGGACAGAGCTGCTAGTGGTGGTGTGTACAGGTGTGTACTTTACCGCAGGTGGCACAGTGGTTAAGATTTTAATTAAATCCAAAGGCTCCACATTCCTGAGAGCTCCATGTTTTTGTGGGTAATCCATGGATTGAGTGTCTGGTTTTGTTTTAGTGGATAGCATCTAGTAACCTACTTTAAGTTAATTTGACAGGTGTTTCAGTTTAAAAATCACTAATCAAAGAAGTCTTAAAGTGCAACAGGTCTAGAAGCTATCTTTTGAACAGAATTTGAGTTTCAGGTAAAATGTTTGGTTTAAAAAAGAATAAAAATTCAACAATGCCTTTGTCTGCTTAATATTCTATTATTTATTATGGCAAAAGCACAATATTGATTTTATTCTCCATTCAAGTATGAGCATAGGTAACATAACCACTCACCAGCTGGAAACGTGTACCCTCGTAAAACAGAGGATCACAGTTTGATAGCACCATTACAAATATGAAGGAAAACGATAATCAGACATTTGCATATACTCTAGGTTTGTTTATACAAATGGTAAAACAACTGAATCAATCCCTGACATTTACATCAATAATTTACATTAAAGGCTTGCTGGAAACTGTTCACCACGTGTAGAAAATAAAAATTAAATGAAATTCTCCTTTACTTTTTTATAAATCATACTTTAACTGTCCACAGGAGTTCTATTGATTTTTCCCCTTGTACTGTATAATGCTGAAGTAACCATGTGCACTGTGTGTGATATATTGGTCCAACCTGTATAATTACAACCACTGGTACTAGTAGACAATTGTATATTCATGATTAGCTTGTCATACATATAATTTTGGTTTATGTTTAGTCTATAAAGACTTTCTATAGTCTTTACATAGTGTGACATGAAATGAACATGCATACAGTATAATCTTAAATCAAGCTGAAGGTACCGTCACCAGGAATAATTGCCCCGTTTCATAGACTTTAAACCGAAACTAGATTCGGTGAGGTATTTTTGTATGTCCACAAGGTTTTAGTACTTAGACTGATGTACCCATAAAAAAATGATAAGACTTCTAGACAGAAACAGGTGATTGGTTGGTCTTAAATAAAATGGCCACATCAGAGAATCAGTGAGAAACTGGCTACAAAAGCTGAAGAGGGCAGAAAGAACAACATTAGTACAGATTTGCATATTACTGTGTAGTACCGTAAAATATCTTATAAGAACAATGACTTCTGGACCAATGTGTATTTTTCAAGTTAAAAATGTAGGGAATGTAGATTTCTTTTATATACTGAATAATTTTACCTCAAAATGCCAAAAGTGAATGTTATTACATGCCAGCAAGATGGGAATTATATGGCTAATTTTCTGAAGTGTGGTGCTGAAAGGCTTATGAATTTTGACCTGAACTACTTTGTGATTTGTGCAGTTTATCACAAAGCAAGCTTACTTGTGTATGAAAAACTGAATGGAGTGAAAATATTCTCAGTTGCTTCTTCCATATGGAATAACCCCCATGAACTTTATTATGACTAAAAAAAAAAAGCATCCATGCACCACTGAAAAAATTCAGAGGTTAAGCTGCTTTTCATCTCACTGGATGTGAGATGATGATCCTTTTGATGTCCTGTCCTCTTTTTACCTGTGGGTCACCTGGTTGTTTAGAAGTCCTGGGAACGTATCTTCAGTCTCAGAACTGAATGAGCCACCTAAAATAAGAAGTGTAAAAAACTATCATGAAAACCAGTTTCCTTGCAAGATTTTTGTTGAAAAAGAATTCTTAAAAGCCATTGCCATAGGGTGTTGAGCAATAAAAACAAAAGAAATGATTAAGGATAAAAAATTATGAGTGCAGTATGGAGCCAGACAGGTCCATGACTAAAATCTGTTTTTAAACTTATCATTGTTCTCTTTTTTTCCCCCAAACAGGAAATCTGGAGTGAGAGTCAGCCATCTGCACCTGTAAGCTCTAAATTTGAATGTAACTTTTTTTCCCCCTGAGAAATAAATATATTAAACTGAATCCAGCCTATACTGTTCAATACCTCTAGCCTCCCGCCTGTCCTCTAGAGTTATGGTGTAAATACTGCGGGTATTAACTTATCACTGTGAGCTCACTATTTTACATCAGCTTATGAACTGACATTAATTTAACCTGAAATTAAGGTGGAAATTAAAGACAATAAAATAACTGAAATGCTTCATTGAGCATCTTTCCATTCCCTTAGAGTGCTGCGCAGTACTCCAGCACTGTTACCTTTCCATACCCTTAGAGTGCCGCGCAGTACTCCAGCACTGTTACCTTTCCATACCCTTAGAGTGCTGCGCAGTACTCCAGCACTGTTACCTTATAAAGCTGCTTTGACCCCTGCAGTTTGTGTCCAGTATGCATGGACTCCCTGTCACTTCTGGCTGCGGTGGAGCCCCAGTTTGAACCATTAGGCTGACTTTTTTTCCAATGAAATATAACAAGTAAACAATTACTAAATATGTGAATACTGTGTCTACTGTGATAAGATCCAGTAAAATAGACGCCTTTGCATAGGTGTGAAGACCTCACCTATATGACAGCTGTACATCCATATCCTGTGACCATCGTACCGACACCTGCACTTCATGACGTTGTTGGTGTAATCTGACTCCGCCACCTCATAATTGGGATTAATTACCACCTGAATGCAAAGCGAAAAGGAGATAATGCTGCATCACCAATGACCTTAACGAATACTTATCCTAACATGGTTTGCTGTGGTTTTCAAGATGGACGACTGAAACAATTAGGGTGTCAAAGTCGTGTGCTCTTAAAATGACAAAAAAATAAAATCAGAATTTATACAATTCAAGTGGGTTTAAAAATTACCTGGAATATGTAATCTCCAGGCTTGACATCCGTTATGTCTACCCATTGGCAGTCAATGTCATGCCTGTATGTATCCCAGCATCCTAGAGTGATACCCTGTTCACCGAAATTTGCACATTCATATCTCTTCTCAATACCTGGTTAATTAAAGAAAGCATGTTTAGTATATTATCAAAGACAGAGAAAAATATCACATGTACTGTAAAAACAAAAATAACCATGAGCGGAAATTCTGTGGCATCTTACACGGCAGCTTCCTTACCTTCGTCACACTCTGAATCCTCCAGACAGAAGCTGGCCTTGTGTCCCTCAGCTACCTTGGAGCCGTTAAGGCTGAGCAGGTCGTAGTGAGTGAATACTTCCATACTGTGGTAATGCCTACAGAAGCAAAGAGATCATAGCTACGACTCACTTAAAGCAGCATTTTAGGAAAATGTTCATGATTCCTGACGTGCTTGTACCAGCCACAAAGATTACACTCAAACAGCATGGCCCCCTTTTCATATCTTATACATTATTATACAGAGTAAATATGTCCTAACCATTTTCATTGCTATACCATATTCTATTTGACTAACTACATTGTTCTCAGGTTTGCCAAAAATATTTCATACCAAACAAATGAAATGTACATACCACCTTCCTGTCACCATAAACTCAGCAAAGCTTTTCTAAACATAACTTTTAGCCTTAAAAACTATTTTTTTTTGTCAAGGAGGACTACAAATGAACTTCATTAGTAATAGAATTTAAGAAAGAATGTTTTGTTGAAGAGTGTAGACTTAAGGTAAAACTGACCTTCTCAGTATGGAATTTCTGCCATGGAATCAAAAAAACTGCATATGAAAAGGTATTTTGTTTAGTTTATTCCATTAATACTTTTACATGTGTGAAAACTTTTCATGAAGAAAAGAATGTGAGGAAACAATGCCTTTTACTCAAAGATTAATCTTTCTTTAGGGTCTTTTGTCATTAACGTGGGTGGAAATCACAGTATTAATTTGTCCTTACAGTTACCATATATCACTTAATCTCTTCATCTAGCATCCCGTTTTATTTCAGATATTTGAAGCAGAGCACCAGTCATTCCCCCAAAAAAGGATCCAAAATTATATATGACACTATATCATTTGTAGAAGTTCCGTGCAGCAGCCCGTTTTGAACTTTTACTGCATATGTTGTCAGGGCATGATGAAAGAGTGCTCAAGGCTCGTGAGGTTCTGGGATCGAGCGCCGCTGCCAAGGTTAAGCAGCCAATGAGATGGGCCGACCACAAGCAACTCGGGACTGTTTGCATTGCACAGATTTATACACACTGAGCTGATTACAAGGCACAGGAATGAGGGAATGGAAAACGGCATCCGAACCAAACTGTACTGTAAAACCATCCCATGTCATTATAATGTGTGTTTCCGTCAGCAAAAAAAACAATCTAGTATTTAACTCGCATTTCATATTTGACCATCGTTTATGGCGTTAAATGCCAGCTCCAGTCAGAAAGAGTAAATACTGACTGGTTTACAAATACTAAAAGACTGATTAACCCGAGATCTGGCGGAAATGCTGAAATGCTTGCCTGTGACAGTCGTGCCAGACCCAGGATTCGCGACTAGCCTTTGGACGGAAGTCAGACTGGCCGTTGTTGTGGATCTGCGAGGAGAAGCGGAGCAGACGCCGGTATGAATTGGCAGGGACCTGGCTGGCTGTTCTGGCAAGGCAGTTCTCCTCATAGGCACACTGCAGCATCATCATGGGCCGGTCTTCCAGATAGGTGGTCTGCTCCACTATCTGGGGGTTCAGGACCAGATCAGGGGCCGCTGAGTGAAACAAGACAAAGAGGCTAGGATGACGACTGCCTACTATAATTTATTCACGTAGAAGATTCTTTTGTCCAAAACAGCATACAAGTGAGGATCAGAACGGAGTCAGGCAATCCCTTGGGCACTTGGAGTTAAGAGCCTTGCTCAAGGGCTCATCCATGAAATCACTCCGCCAGCCATGGGATCTGAATTTTATGATCCACAGAGCCAAACATCACCCATCACAAGCATTGCAGTTTGAGAATGCAGTGTCATTACTCTATTAAGCTACCACATGAAACATCTCAGAATCTAGCCTGAAAATCTACCACATCCATGCTAGTCAGGACAAATGTTTCTCAAGTTTAGGCATTTTTTTTAAAACATATGGTCTGATTCAATTGAAAAAATTCTACAAAACTTATTTGTCTATCTAACCCCCTTCTGACCACTGGGACTGGCTGTCATGGCTGGGGGTTGGAGAACTGGAGGAAATCTATGTTTTTTCTTTACTCTCTGAGCAGGATACTCCAGCGGCGAAGCGGCCTCCTCCTTTTGGACAGTCGAGATATTCTCCGTGATGCAGACAGTGAGATAAGGACATTTCTGTGCCTGAACACCTCACCCCGCTCATCACCACCCTGTCGGCGCTCACCTCGCCGGGCCAGTACCACGTCTCCTGTGGGCACATCCAGATGGCACTGTTACACACAGCACACAATGCCCCTTATCAAAAGGCAATTCTGCTCTAGATCGATCGTTCCGAACCCAGAGGCTGTGAAGGCCTAGGAAGAGGTTACATTATGTTCGAAGAAAATTCGCTCAGCTTGTTATAATATTATAAATGGAGTGATTCTAAATTGAATGTTGCTTTGCATCTCAATAAAAACAGTATGAAACAGGATATAGCTTTGGATTTATGGGAATTAATCAGAAGTATGTTACACAATCTGCATCCCTAGGTGGCATGAATGGTGATAAAACTAATTCTACACTCTACCACCTGGGGGTGCTCTTCATATATACAGTCAGACAAACTTTTGTTGTCTCTTTTTTGACTGAAAATTAGCTTTTCCGTTCACCAGAGGTGTGTTTTAATACAGTTGCAATTTTGGTGAAAGGTATATTTAAGTTAATTTCAACAGTTTAAGGACATCAAATACAAATACTTGGTTTCCAAACTCTGTATCACTGCATGTGAAAGAAGCTTTTTGGTGCAGAACAACAACTGCTTCATATTTTAACGATAGTACTGTCTGTTTAAGAGGCTCAGAAACTTCCCAGCCCTTCATTTGTTGGCAGTCAGAAGCTTCTCTTGGGAGAAAAGGTCAGGGGCTGATTTTCTGCACTCTGTGTCTGCAGAAACACTTAATATAAGAATGGAAGGGAGCCCTTGTCTGATATTTCTGTCACGGTGATGGCAAAAGAGCATTTAAAGGCAGAACTTTTGGGCCGTTAGTTATTGCAGACATAACGTGGTGAGACCAATATATAATTCTTCCTTGTTTTAACTCCTAACACTCCCTTTTAGGCAATGTCATCCAAAGTCCAACACGCGTCACACATTTTGCCTTCATACAATGAGTCTCTAAAGAAGCATTTTACCTTTAAACGTCTGGCCTTTTCTAGGTAATCTGCACCTCTTTTGTAGGTGTTTAATAATAATTAAGGATAATGGGGTCTAAGCTATGCACATTCAGGAAATTACTTCTTATTGGCCTTGTGACATTTCAAGTTGAAAATAATTTAAATCTCATCTATCCATCCATTTTCTGTACCTTCATGTCCAAAGCAGGGTCACAGGGAGTATGGAGCCCATCCCAGAAGGGAATGGATGAACCCAGGATGGGGCGCCAGCCCATCGCAGAATTTAAATCTCAATTTCTACATAATGATAAGCCTAGAAGATACATTAAATACACCTTATTCTCATTTATTTTCATTAACCGCTTTAAAAAGACATGGAAAATATGCATAATTATTTTTCACCTAAAAAATTGGAATCTGACAAACCATTCAGTCAATAAAATTGAAGGTATTTATTTATGCAAAGGGTCTGGATATATTGTAAAAAGGTATTGCTGGATTGCATCCAAAAGCCTATAAAATTATTCATGAATTATGCTTCTATAACGGAATCTAATGTGTTTTAAACAATTCAGAGAGGTTTTTTGTTGAGGTTTGGATACTGGTCAGACTTAAGCACTTGGCAGAGAAGCTTAGAGTTTTTTTTTGAGACAGCCAAATGATGAAACCTTGTAAATATTTTAGATAGACATTGTGTTTGCTGTTTTGTATTATACTGTTGTATTGTTTGCTGTTTCAGTATTGTACTTTTTAATCTTTTTGTTGTCTTTTTCTTCTAAGTATTCATTTTCATGAAAGCTTTGATCAGTGCACCGACAATTATAATTTGCATAATTTAGCTTGAAACTACCTAGAATGAGCTGGACATAAAAAGGTAGCCGTTTCGGCAAAGTTTCTCTTGGTTTGATACTTATTTCCCTGATGATCTCTGCCAGGCTACACTAGTGTTCCATATCTTTTCCCTGGGTCTGATGTGTCTGATGTACTTACTGTATTAATGCTGTGAATACCTTTGAAATGCAAAGATATGTAGAATTACATCCTTATCTGTCATTGAAAAGAATTATTTCCCTCAATTTTTTGCTTGAATGCAAGCCAGAGCTAGTAACCGGTATTATCATTTCATGGTCTTATCAAGTAAGATCAAAACTGAATGAGACAACCAAACTGGGTTTGCTTTTTTCCTTGAAAGAGGAATCTTGACCACATCATTGACTGTAAGGGGGAGACACAGTAAAAAGTGATAGTTGCAGTGCTATTTTAGTTAAAATTATTACTTGCAGTAGCACTGCTGTGTAGCAACCAAAAGTAAAATGGGGGGAAAAAAGCTCCCAATGAAAGACTATGCACAAATACTGACTGGACTTATAGATATATTCACAAAAATGCGCTAACTTGCCCTCTCTCTTGCCCTATTTACCTTAAAAGGCACTTTGAATTTTTTATTATTATATAGTATATAACACAGCTAGTTAGGGAGCCATCATCCACAAACATGAAATACTTTTCATTTTGGAATGGTGACTGTAGGTCTCAGTAGAGAAAATCACAGCTGAAAGAAATAAATTCTTGGATTTGTGCAATCGTTTTTCCATTATTTTGCGTTTAAGTCTTCTAAGGAGTAAGAATACATATTAAAAGCAGCACTGTGTAAAACAGTCTTTTCTATGACTTGACTCCACAGGGACACATTGTTAGAACGTCAAAGCGCCCGTTTGTTTTTGCTAAAGAACAGGTCTGAAACCATTAGTTTGTCACAATTTGTCCTATTCAACAACACAAACACAAACCATGGTGTGGCTTGTTAATGCAAAACTGACAAAACTGACTGCTGATATTGTGTTTGAGTAGAAACTTATTAGTCCACCAATCAGCACCATTTAAACAAAAACAACTTATTCCTCTGTATATTATTGTGTAATAAAATACACATCTAAAAAGATATTAACCTTCAGGTCTAGAAAATGAGAGTAGTTACTAACAAATAGTGGTACAGCAATGTCCAAACTTACTCAGATTCTACTGACCTCCATAAATTAGACCCAGAATTAATCATAACTCAGTGTTTTTTTGTTTTTAGAAATATATACATTTTCTCTGATTAAAAGAAATACAACCAAAAGGTTGGAAAAGGTGAAATATTAAAAAACAATCTTCAAGGTCTGTTGTGTGTCTGCCGTCCGGTCTACGTCCGGTCTACATCAAAGGTTGACGTGGTCTGCAGTAGCTTCGTATCGTTAGTGAGCCAGAGTCCCTCGCATGCAGGTGTTACGCACCTGGAAGGCGTGGCTGGCAAATCCGAGACCCAGCTGTCGACAGACCACCATGGCCTCCATGGTGCCCCAGCCCTCACCACAGACTGTGCCCCACACCAAGGAGCCGTTCTTCTCTGCCAGGACCTCCACCCGCCCCTCAAAAGGATTCCGTCCTCCACTCAGGCGTAGCTGCGGGGAACATAGTAATCCGGGAAGTTACGCCACAGACCTCGGAAATGAGACTGCCCTCATTGTATTTTGAGTTATGAGTGACTAAGAAAAATTCAAATTATAATTGTCTAGGACATGAGAAGGTTAAATTCATACTATCGGAATGTCATAAATGTGCACTGATAAACTTCATTACCTGAATGCAGAATATATTTAAATAAAACCATATTGAAGCAAAGTGCGGCCTCTTTTTATTAACTTGATTGTTTCCTTTATTGTGGTCCAGCACTGACAATTATAGAACTAGGAGTGAAGCCCATTCTTCTATGCTATATATATTTAAACAAGAAAATGAGAAATGCGGCATGTATTGAAAGATAACCAAATTCACATTGGTTTAATTTAATGCACACATACTGTGCTTCTTGTGTGCCAATCCAAAGTTAATGAACACCATTCGTAGCAAGTATATATTGAAACGTTTTGACATGATTTTGATGTTTGCAGCACTTCTGAAGACTTCCGAGCAGATCTGCAATGCAGCCGGCTGCATGAGGTAATCACACGAACGTGGTGTTTTTGATATTGCCAGAGGGCGTCGACCCATGAAAAGCAGCTGTGTTATGGTGACAGGAAACACTATTAATAAGGTCACATGACGGCTTGCTAGAGGGCAGTGCTGGTCTATGCCACCCCACTCACCCGCTGCTGGAAGCCCATCGCTGGGACGTTACACCTCACGCCTGCATCCTCCTCATGACTGCAGCCGAGCGACTCCTTATTGAACGAGCACTCAGTGATGGACTTCTCAAATCCAGAACACTCCACCTCATTCATATGGACTGGGCCCATTCCTGAAGACCACAAAGACCCATTATGATGTCAACTTTCACAGTTTTCCATTACAATTAAAATACGAAGTATTTGTCTGACTTGTATTGTTGCTCCTGCGCAATTGTAGTTAGGTACTAACTGTACTGTACCAATGAAAGATTTAAAAACAAGCAATCTGATAATGGGAAATAAAAGATTTTGAGTGGTGCTCAATAATGCTAATTTAAACCAGAGAAGCAGTCTTCAGTTTTCAATGACTGTCATATTTTATGGCATGCATAGTACTTGCATTAGTCTCCATCAAATGATTTACCATTACGTTACTGGAGATGTTAACCACACTGAGTTCTTGGGTCAAAAGAACATGTGAGGTGATTTTACGTTGATTATTGTGGTCATACCCATAATGGGAACAAGCAGCATTTTTACTTTTGCTGTCATTTGGTCATGGTGGGAAACACTGAGAGATGTTCCTGTTACACAGAAAACATGCTGGTCACACTTTACTTAAAGCAGTCAGCATAATGCATCGCAATGCATTCATAAAATACAATCAACATGGCTATAACTATTTATAAGAAGGCATAACACATCATAGCCATGTTTATTATGCATTATGAATGCGCTATGAATCTATCATCTATAATGCACTACAAATACCTGCATAATGCAGTACAATGCATTATGCAGGTATTTATAAAAGAATATCTGAAAAATATGTTTTTGGGCTGAAGAAAAAGTGAAACTTAGAAAACAAAGAAGGGATTACCA
>JAODJW010000040.1:14513331-14559605 GCA_026777045.1 Hyperopisus bebe
GGGGATACCTCAATTGAGTTTGGAGGAGCCGACCATTCGGCATAACAATTGGTTAATAATCAGCATTAAATAATAATCAATTAAACTTTAATTCATTTCAACATATTGGTGGAGAATATTAAAATTTACATGAGCTAATAATTCCTACACTGAACTCAGTTAATAGGCTGGACAAAGAAGAGATCTTATTTTGAATTTTCTTTGGGTCTCTGCTTGTTAGACCCTGTTATCACACAAAGGCTGACAGCTTGAAGAACATTATGGAAAAACACAAGAGCATAATAAGTATTGAAAAATCACATTACAGGTATATGCAGGGTTTTGCCATACTAAGGTACATTTATGAAAGAAGTAAAAGAAAGAGAGTAAATTAGGGACTTTTTTCCGGCTGGTTTTCATGCTAGAACAAAGGGCTAGAATGGAGACCTTGATCCCCATGTCAGGTGGCTCTGCGAGGCCTACCTTGGCCCAGGCGGCCGCCGGTCAGGAATTCTTTGGCAGTGCCAAAGCCCAGCTCTCTGCACACGACCGTGGCAGAGATGAGGTTCCAGTTGTCGTCGCAGATGGTGCCCCACTCGCCATTCTTCAGCACCTCCACACGGCCCTCTCCCACTATGGCCCCACCCCTGAGACGGACCAGAGGCTGCTGTGGAGGCGAGAGCGGCTACGGCAGTCAGAAGGAGTTTCAGGTTCCTCACCGTTACTCTCATTTGTGTTTTACAAACTGATCAATGTCATTCATACTGGGACAGGCGACTTCTTTTTGGACACATGCATACACACAATATATGAATATGAATAGATATTTTCACATTTACACATTTATTTTTGTATTTCCTATTAAAGACTAATTCATGTATTATTCATTTACTATTGAAAAATCAGATGCAATTGATGGAGGAATTTATCATTTATGTTAATTTCTTTCGATATTACACCCATTGCATGACAACAGGAACAAAATCTTCTCAATAAAAAAAAAACTGTTAATGAAAATTTTGACCATAACTTTTCCTGCAGAAACATGGATTTTTTTAATAGTTAAAAAAGAACATAGGACATCATTTAAACAGTTAACATCCTGAATTCCAACACTGTTTCATCAGTTGTATGAAATGCAAAAATTTCACTTGATTCTAAGTATCATGATGTCAGCATTCTTTCTTGGAATACAGCTTGACTTTTGCAAGACTTTGCTTCCAGTTTCATCACAACAGGTTAAAAGTCATGCAGTGATATTTACCGTTAATGAAAACAATTTGTACATTCCATACAAGCAAGCAGCCACAACCGTCTTGGGCGTAACAATATGTTCCAAATGATTTAAACAAATTGTCTAACAGATATAAGCAAATGCCTAAGCTTACTTACTGAGGTATTTTTTCTCGGACCTTCTAATGGACTTGTGCAGGACCTTTTTTCCCAACTATACACTCCACATATAAAAAGTACTATGTGCACGTGGCTACTTTTGGAGATGAGTGCCGTACGTAATTACATTTAGTGAGAAGGAAGTTTAACAGTAATATATCAATGTAACATGCATGTGTGTGAGTTAGGAGACTCAAAATTTGGATGAAGAGAATTGGTGTTGGGGAAAACTGACCTGTGGAACATGCCTGAATGCCCTCAGTTTCTGGGATGTTTGATTCAGAGATGAGATGATGAGATCATTGTGACAGAGGACTCTTGACAATATATGTTTTCAGTCTGGTTCTTTGGATTCCATCTATTCTTTCTGATTTTCCCTGATCTAGAGGTGATGATCATGATCATTTGCGATGATCCACTTAATAGTGCAGGTATTTGTGGCTGAGTTCAACAAACAGACTACTCTGAACAGATATCACAAAAATACCAGCCTGGTTATCATTTCAAAAAAGTAATTTTGTATATCACATGTATGTAAATTAAACATGTGTGACCCAGGCCATTGAATCTGAGAAAGGTTTGTAAAAGTAATAAACTTCAAACAGCAATCATCAAAAACAAATCTGACTAGATGTTCAGTTAAACTTCAAAGAATACAGCATGCTAAAATTGATATATACTACTATACATAATACTTTATTAAACCATTTTTCCTGAAAATCTTGAAAGACACACATGTTGCCATACATGTAGCCTAGGCCCAAAAAGTTCTATTCTGTTTATGTAAGTTTATTGTGGAAAACAAATAAAATGGGGGCTGACCTTAACTACGGGACCTATTCGCTAAAATAAAGCAATAAGGAAGTAGATGTTTATTTTATTGTGAGTTCATTATATACGCCCCATATGACAACAGTGACACTACTTGAGGTACAAGCATTGACTGGTTCCCCATGCTGAGCAAAATCAGCCTCAGCAAATTAGATTAATATGCAACTGGGCCTTTTAAAAAGCCCTGTATAGTGTGCTAGAATCATTTAAAGGCATTGCATTTCCCAACACATTCTGTTGCTATGGTGATGCTTTCTTTTATTGATTCATTTCTAAATGGTTCTCATCCAACATTCCATTGGCCATCGCATTATTATAGAGTATAAAAGTACACAATGATTACTATTTATTGTGGTTTTACAAGACCAAGTGGGTCCCAATTTAATAAAAACAAAAAGACAAACTGAATCACAGTAATTTATTATACTAGCCATGAATTTATTTTTTTCTGCTAATACTCAGTGTAAGCTATAGTTTATCTTCCTTAATAAATTGCTGCTAACTTGCAAGCATATTATTACTCTTCTCCCAGAATTCTACACATTTTCTTGGTAAGCCCCTGATTTACATGCTGTTAGGGTTTTTAGGGTTAGTGTTCAGGCATCCCTCAAATTTACTCACAAGATTTCGGGGCAGCCGATTAGCATGTAAAAACACTGAAATGTCGCACGTGCTCCATAAAACAGAAGCTAAATAAGCAGCAGTTTAGAAGCTGACGAGGACAGTCTTTTAATGGGAGACTTACCTCTTGCCTGAAAGCTTTTCTGAAGCCAGCCATGGGTGTGGCAGCGAATGACCGTCCTGGGACACAGCTGACCACCACCGGTAAGCCTTCTGCACAGCTGCCATTGATTTTTTCTGCCTCATTGCGCCCAAGTTTGCAGCTGGACAGGTGGGACTCGCTTCCGGTGCAGTTCACAGAGTAATCCCAGTAGGTGTGTTTCCGCCTACGTGCGAACATCCTGTGAGTTTAGAGGGACAAACAACAGCTGCATCATTCATCTGTTTTTTAGCTGACTGGTCCTTCCACACCGTTCCAGGATCCGGTTGCACAAGCTCCCTGAATATGCCAGTCACATACATAATTGATTACCTAATCCCAGTGTTTTCATACGTGACATAATCTAACCAAATGTTTTCACTTTGGACAGTGGAAAATGTGTTTTGTATCTATATTGAACTCCTGCCAGGACTGAAACAAAGACTGCCTGCCCCTAGCCTGTTTTAATTAAATGCCGTTATACAGTGGAATCTGTGACTATTGACTCCCATAAGCTGTACATTTAAAAGCTACAAAAATATGACAGCATGAAAATCCAAGGCAAATATAAAAATTAAATTCAGCAACATTTTTGGTGATACTTATGCTTATGAGACCAAGCTGCACATCTGTGGAAATTAAGCTTTCTAAGTCCGAAGTGTTTTCTCCAAAGCAGTGGGCTTTTGAAGAGAGCACAGAACATAAAATAAATCACACACTTTTGCATGATCTTAAAATATTTCATACATATTTACAATGATCCCGTTTTCTTTTTATCCATGAATTTTCCAGAACTTGAAGTAACCAAAAGGTTGAGACAATTGCGCTTGAGTAACAAATCCTTCACAAAGCCTACTGAGCTCTGCACTGGGAGATCTGACCCACAAAAATGTTCCACCATCTCTGAGTGAGTGTGACTCGGCACGTAGCTCAGTTGGGCTCCTGCTTCCACTCTAACTGTCCGTCTCAGATACATTTATCCATACACAAGCACAAAGCCAAGAGCAATATGGTTTACACGTGTATGCTTTAATACTAAATAACAGTTTATTTGGGTATATTGAAGTACACATCAAAAGTATATCACATTCTGTATAATTTTGTAACCCTTTTTCCTATATGAACAATTTTCAGCTTCAGTTTGAGATTTCTGGCTAAACTCTTTTACACGGGTTTCCACTATTAAATAAACTATTCATGTTTTTTTCCCCCCCAGTTTGTGGGCATTACAGCTACCTAATGGTATGCACTGGTTTCGGAAAGAAGAAGGTAGCAGGGGAGCAGACATAATGAATGGTATGCGAGGTTATATCGAATGGTACTAAAACTGATTTATGAGGAATCACGTGAAGCGTTGTGGTGATGCGAACAGAACTGGAGGAAATGTCTCCGCTGGACGTGACCAAATGAGGGTCCCCAAGAAATAAATTCATATGAAACTCCTCAAGGCCCAGAAGTCACCCCAGTGAATCACACGGAGGTCATGGCCCTGAATATTTTATTAATAACCCTGAATGTCAGTAGATGTTTTTCTTTTTTCCTGCGCTGACAGTGCAGTGTAGTAGGTAGTCCTTCATTAGGTTATTTTTCTATAATTTTGTTTAACCTATTTCAGCGGAAAAGACATGCGCATAAAATTTGTCCGCATTACAATAAGCTGGGCAACCAGATGTTGAGCTAATTTCTTGAGGAGAAATTTGCCAGGCTGATTGTTAGTTATATGATTCCTTCTTTTTTGGAATGAACTGGACTAAATGCAGTGAAATGGCAATGATCTGACATTTTAGTTTTCCATGCACCTTAAGATCAAAACAGACTTGCGAAAAAACACGCATTACGTTTAGCGGTTTCTACATGAAAAATGTGACAAGACTCCTCAACATATTGGGTCACATATTAATATCTCTGCGTCAAAAGGTCACGCCACAATGAGAAGTGTGGGGGATAAGGACGTTACACTTTTTCATGATGTCATTCTGTGCTGCCTGTGACTTTCACACGTGCCTTATACTCACTTGTAGACTCGAGCATTGTATCTCCTCTCACCAGGAAAGCCAAACATGCCACAGATGACATGGCTGTTCATCGATGTCCAGTCTGCATCACAGAGCTGTTTCCATCTGCCCTCGTCCTTCACCTCCACGTAGCCCTCTGTGACTGGAATGCGCTTGCGGTAAGATGCCAGGATCGCACGGATGCGGACATCCTCCACGTGGATGTTCAAGCTCTGTGGAGAAGCACGGCAGTGTTCAGGAACCAAAACATCCATGCTAGGAATTCATTTACAGCATTCAGATTGTGTTAAAGCGGACACAGAATATGTGAATTACTGTCATTTTCAACAGATTCCATCAAACAAATACTACAAGTGCGTGACTATGGACCCCTGAGACCTTTCAGACGGTGTTGTGAATTCCTTGTGCCCATGCTGCATTTCTCTGACTGAGGCTTGCTTTAAAACTACATACATTTTATTATTTAAATGTATATATTTCAGTGGGTAAAAAAATAGTTGGAATAAAACCATTATATTATCCAACTACCCATCTATTTTATAACTACTCATCCTGGTCAAGACTGTGGGGGGGGGGGGGGCTTCTAGCCCATCAGAGACAGCACAGGACTCCAGGCTGGGAAACACCCTGGATGGGATGCCAGTCCACCACAGACCACATGTACACACATACAGTATAATCATACTATGCTTTGCCATTTAGAGACACCAATTAGCCCAACTGCATGCCTTTGGGCTTCAGGCTAAAAAAAAAAGAGTATCTCGAGGAAATTCCTGCAACATTGCCCTCTCCTGGTGAGGAATGGGTTCCTACCTCAAGTGGAGGCGTTTACGTTTCTCAGGCTCTTGTTCACGAGTGAAGGAAGAAGGGAGTGGAAGATCAACAGACAGATCGGTGCAGCGTTAGCAGTAATGCGGACACTGTACCGTTCTGTCGTGGCGAAGAGGGAGCTGAGCTGGAAGGTGAAGCTTCTGATATGCCAGTCGATCTACGTTCCTACCCTCACCTATGGTCATGAGTTCGGGTAAGTGACCGAAAGAATGAGATCACGGATATAAGCAGCAGAAATGAGGTTCCTCCACAGGGAGTCAGGGCTCAGCTCAGGGTGAGGAGCTCAGACATTCGAGAGGGACGCAAAGTAGAGTCGCTGCTCCTCCACATAGGAAGGAGCCAGTTGAGGGGGTTTGAGCATCTATCTAGGATGCCTCCTGGATGGCTCCCTGGGGAGGTGTTTCAGGCATGTCCAACTGGGAGGAGGTCCTGGGGCAGAACCATATATTATCTCTCAGATAGCCTAGGGACGCCTTGGTGGAGTTGGAGGAGGTGGCTGGTGAGAGGGAGGTCTGAACATCCCTGCTTAGACTGCTGACCCCACAACCCGACCCCGGATAAGCAGAAGAAAATGGATGGATGGATGGATGGATGGATGGATGGATGGATGGTGAAAATCATTCCACAACCCTTCTAGGGTTTTATACAAACTGCCAAAATACACATAGTGTCCACTCTACCCGGTATGCAGTAACTGGGCAGGGTCCATTTCTACCAGGAGACCTACTTTGAGGGGTGTCAGGTCTGTTCAGAGAAGCCCTCTTGCACCCTTGAGGTTTTCCATTCTTTTCTGACCTTTTACCAAGATGTTTTCACCCACAGAACAGCTGCAAACTGGTGGTTTTTTTTTTGTTAATAGCACCATTCCCTGCAAACTCTGGACACTGTAGTGCACGAAAATCCTGGGACCCTCAAGATGCCCCATGGGCTGTATGTATTCAATCGTATCCATATGATCGGCCGTCTGGAAGAGCAGGCTGTTTGTGTTAACGAGCAGGTGTAGCTAGTGAAGCATTTACTGCGTCTGCTTTCTCCATCTTCAGGGCTAAAAACAAGCCCATATATCTGTGCTGTGTGACTTTGGTTGGTGTAGCCTGTACATCTTCGTAGCAAGAGGCCGGGGGCTCATTATCTAAAGTAATCATCTCATTTCCAGAGCCTAATATAAACAGTGTTGGCTTCTGTGCAGGGAATCCCTATGTTGTGGGCCAAACTGCTTGGCTTTCGGTCACTTTTTAGATGAGATGATGATACTTTATCGATCCTCGTAGGGAAATTCTCCTTTTCCTACCCCATCTTGCTCTCCATGACACACAGACCCATGTAGGTGAGAGTTGGCTTGGCAGCGGAGGGCAGCCACCCGTAGCAGCACCCATGGTGTTGGGGGGTAAGTGCCTCGCTCAAGGCCCCACAGACATGACTCTTCTGCTGAGGTCGGGCTCAAACCGGCGACCTTCTGATCATAGGTACAGAGGCCCAGCCCACTAAGCCTCACTCTGCCCCCCATTTTACGCTTATTAAACAGCAACAGTATCTTGTTTTTTGCCTGATAAATTAGCCAACTTAACTTTTGGTTTGTTACTCCACCCTTCTTCATGCCATGATGCCCATATTTACGCTATGCCAACCTCCGTCCCTAAAGTTACACACTACACTTTATGCTCTTACTGCCCACAGTAAGGTTCCGTTTTTCTTTGTCTGTCCCGGAATTCCTCACTTCACCCTTGCCCGGGAGAAAACTTGCAATGTTTATGCTGACTCCGAAATGCTTTGCTCAGCAGAAGTTCTCCAAAAGCACGTCCTTTGCGCTGAAGAGCGGAAGCCAGCCAAAGGACCATAACAGCTCCTTGTAATCAAGAGCGGTTTCCTAGAATTTCCCAATACTCCTAGGAATGCACAGATGCCACAATACGAAACACAACACAAATCTGCAATGAAGAGCGCTGGCACGGCTGCTGTTCTAAAGGCTGTATAAATGGGGATGAGGGAAATGAGAAGACAATAATGGAAACTGGCAATAACAGAGCAACAAAAATGGGTGCAGTAGAGGAATTGTTATTGTTATTTAGATCTTACTGGGAACTGAGGATGGCTGCAATTGCATAAGAATTGTTGTCTCAGAAAATCAGATGTATGTTAGATGCTTGCTGGTTACTGCTCAACTCCTATGATCACAGACCTGAAACGACACGTATTGATATTAATAAACATTCTACTGAAGAAAGTCATGTCAGGTATCCTGCTTATGGACTCTCTAGGGACTTTAACCGAGACCTTAAGAGACAAAATTACTAAACTGGTAGGCTAGCCACTGACCCAGATTATGTAGAACATATAAAAGTCTGTGTTGACAAATAAATTACATTCCTGAATATTGCAAATGACCTAAAAAATTTCCATCATTGCTTCTTCAGATGACCGTGGAATGAAAGGAAAGATCCATAGATGTCCATAGTGATATGCTGAATGCCAGTAACTTAAGAGAATGACCACCTGTTAAAACCACTTGCCTTATACAGTAGTACGTATGAGCACCCTGAAGGATTCGATTACATTTTCTAGCATGACAAAGAAAAATCCTTTACTGCACGAATCTTTATGTGCAAAACAATGGTGTACAGTTGAAAAATTTTAGGGCAACAGAGGAACTTTAACTGCATGACGTATGTATGATATCAGTGCAGCGTCTCTCAAGCTGTCCCGCAGGAAAAGATAAATCCAAGAAACAAGACAATCATAAGCCAGAGGCACTAGGAAACACATACAGGGAACAAATATCTCTCATTTATAGTTTCTGAATTTGCAGAGTGCAGATGTATGAATTCATAGATATTCCAGACGTACGTCCCACGGATAAAACATGCGGCTTTGCGGTCTGATGTGCAAGACAATAATGGCTTGGCCAGAGAAGAATAAGAAAAAAAAAATTGTTCTGTTTTTGTGCATTAAGTCCTAATAGGACAAAAGTCACATAAACAGGTGATCATGGGGGGTAATTTGTCTCCTGTTTAGGGTTCGTCTCCAAACAACACCAGAAACCTGTGTGGATAATGACGCTGTTATTGGAGATCATAAGAGAGGTGGCATCCTTCTGTCATCTTCATGACTCGACGGCTTGGGCTTGAACTCCAGGGAGGGGTGTGAGGCAGCTGGAATAGTTATGTGCAGGGATGGGTCAGAGGGGGCTGGGATAAAGCTCTGGAAAAAGCCGTGAAGCACCGAGAAGAAGCCTTGGTGTTTAAGTGTCTAAACCCTCTTTCCTACTTTACATAACTGTGCTTTTATTGCCAACGGAAACCAGTTCATTTTATAAATATTCAGAATTAGATTCTTTTAAAGCATCTGCCTGTTCATGCTTACAGGCAAGATCCAGTTTTATAAAGTTTTAAAAAATCAAGTTTATAACCATACTACTACTAATCCTATTACTCTTATTACTACTGCTCCTATTGCTACTACCCCTACTACTACTACTCCTACTACTCCTATTACTACTACAACAACTACTACTACATGATTACAACAGCAGCAACCCCCCATCCATTTTCCAGCCACTTATCCTGGTCATAGAGGACATCACTGGACATCATAAAGCTTAATTTGGTTGGGCATGTCACTATGGACATAAAACACGCCTTTATTCCTGAAAGCACAATAAGCTACACGCTAACAAAGCATGCTTGTGTATTATAAAGCACACACAGCTGATGGGGACATGTGTTGTCTGTTACAGAATTCTTAATGTCCAACATAATAGAAATTAAATTCAGTTCAATTCAATTTTACATACTAAGTGGTTCATGATAGAGGGAAAAAAAGAAAGAAAATGCCAGAAAAGAGGCAGAGCGTTGATACCCAAGTGCCTTAGCTGGCTTCCTGTGCTCCCACTGAAAATCCCTTCCACATGTCTGACCTAACGCCACACAGCTTGATACGGCAAGTTCACCATGAAATCTCAGTGCGGGCCACTCATTTAATTTCATTTATTTATTCATAAACCATTTTGTCTCTCTCAACCAAAAGGCTCTATCCTGGAGTATCATTTTAAGCAGGCCTTTAAAACCGCGACTGGAATTTTTTTTCCTCCACAAATTTCTTCAACAAACAGACAAAAATAGAATAAATAAGCAAAGCATAGCAGGCAATTTCCCGGGGTAAGAACAGCCCCCCCCCCCCACCCCCCACCCTGGTTAACTGTGAAAATCACTTACTGTGTCAGCTTTGAAAATCTTGTTTTATCTGCACACAAGCATAATAGACCTGAAATCTTGATATTTTATTCTTCTGCCATTGTAAAAAGATTTATATGCATGAAAGATTTTGTGGCTGAATGTTCAGTGTCAGGGCTTTAAACGCTGTTATTTATTGTTACTTTTCCTCAGGCTGTAAAATTTGGAGAATCATTATAAGAATGTAAAAATAAAAAACAGACTGTTTCTAGGTGCCAAGAAAAACAGTTAAAAAAATATTTGAGACGATTGAGGTTTCAATTATAAAATCTTAATCATAAATAATAATAAATAAATATTTTTCTTGTATTACATGATTTTTTTAAATATTTTATAGAATTCTAAAATCCTAAAATTGTTGGTTATTTGGTAATTCTGTACAAAGAAACATTCTGAATCTCAGAATTTTTTACATATGTACTGTATGCACTGTGAATAAAAATATGAGATTTGTCTCGAAGATTTGCGATAAACGTGTGGAATATTAGCATAATTCTGGGAAGAATAATGGTCAAAGTCAGCCATCTTCTGGCACCCCAAAAATGACAGACACCTGCATCTACTTACTTCTGCTGGCAAGATATCATTCAAGTCTGATAAATTTACAAATAGACACGCTGAAGACCACCATTAGTGCTAGCAGCAGTTTCAGAAAAATGTGAATGCAGTTACAGTGAGTGGGGGCAATTTCGACATGTGCGGCTATTTATAATGTGCTCCTGTCAAATGAAGCCTCAATCAAAAATAAATCTCCCCAGCTGACCCACCTCCAGCCTCAATGTGAAAGCTAAGGGTTCATCAGATGAGATATTTTCGGGAAACGCTGAAGTATTAAGTTGAGCAACGTGATGTAAATATTGATTTTAGTTGCAAAAAAATTCTAACGAGTCTCAGCTATAGCTAACTTAGAAAGGAAAGCTTTGTCAAAATATTCTGAATATCCCTTAAATCTTTAATTAGAATTAGAATTAGAATTTAGTGATCAGTGGTCATTGTTAACACACCACAGCACACAGTGAGCAACAACGAAATCTGTCCTCTGCATTTGACCTATATGTGACTTTTTTGTGACAATAGCAGGGGGCAGCTAATTCAGCGCCCGGGGAGCAGTGCTATAGATCATGACTATTTCAAAAGGGAGTTCCTGTCTATACTTACAGGATGTTCCACTTGTTTGTTTGTCATGGTAAAATATACACAAGCTTTACTGGCATTTATTATACCTGTTTTCTTGTGACAGAATCCTACTGTAACTACCATAACCTTTGAGTGCATTGACACAAGCCTTACTATTTGGAAATGAATGGTATGAATGGGAGGCACACCATTAACAATAGATACAGTGAAATATTCTCATCGTGTCTCATTTATGAGGTACAGAACTGAATTCCTTCTCTCCTTAAGCACATTATTTTGTGAATTGCAAAAAAGCTGGTGGATTCACCTTACATGCCACACAGGACTCCCACAGTTTGTCTTTCCAAGTACCAAGCAAACACCAAGGTTAAAAAAAAGGTTTACAAAAAAAAATATCTGTGACCAAATGGTTGCCTTTAAATACCTGCATTGAAATACTTGGTGCAACTGGCCATGATAAGTATATAAACTCCACAGCTTCCATAAACTCAAATGTATCATAAGTTAATGTAAAAAGACTTGTATGACAGCATCTTATCTTGTACCATTGACAGCATCTTCTTGGAAAGCATTGCAATCTTTCTGTTAGACCATAAAGAAAATGTACCGTCATTCGTGCCGTTAGACTGCTGGATCAGTGACTCATGTTATTAACATTCCTGGAGGATGTGTACATAGGCAGATCTGGTGGACCCCTCTGTGTTTATGGAATCAAGCGCAGCTCATGTCGTTTCTGAGCTTTGGAAAATTTGAGTCTAATCTTTCTCAATGATTACTCCATATGTGGCTGCGAGACGCAGAATTCGTCTAGACTTCCGCAAGTTTATTCTTTGTGTGTGATGAGGAATATTTCTTCCCCAAATTCACCTGAAATAGCTGTCAAACTACTGTCAGTCTTTCATCATTTTATTTCTAATTCTAGGAATCTGCATGCTTCAAATGCCATTAGATTCCTTGGCTTTACACGCTGAGAGAATCCTTATCCTGTTTTTGACTGCTGAGTGAGGCTGCCATAACAGGAAAACCAGACAGATCTCCAGGGGTTCCATGTCTGAAAGTCCAGGAACACATACTGTTTGAGTTTCAACCAAGTGAAGCGGAGGGGTGGGATCCAGAGAAAATGCATCCTGACTTTCGGACATAGTTGTATTACTGCTGCCCAGTTCATGACCTCCGTTTGAAGAACATTTTGTGCTTATATAGCGGAATCACCATGTGCTCAACTGACCCAGCAACAAAGACTGTGAGTAACTGTCACATTTAGATCCCACAGTGGAAAAACTGACAAGAAAATGCAAGTGACGGAAACGTTATACATTGCTTCCTTTTATTGTCTGAGGAAGACATCTGCACCCAATAGTATTCATTTTTATTAGAATACGGGTTATATTCTTTCCTAATGAATATTAACATTGGAATTTTTTGGTGGACCTTCTGAGTGTAAATACTGGAATATAAGCTTTTTTTAATTAAACATATGCATGTAACACAACCTTCACCAGGAGAAAAGGTGGGAAAATTACATGTATTTCTGTTGAATATGTTAAAATGGGCACATAAAAAAAAACATATACCTGAAAAGAAAAATCTTGCTTGGAATAAACATTAATTTAATAAGCATATTGGTCATTTTTGGTCGATTTATGAAAATTCCACCTATATTTTTCTCAAGCTGAGGCTAACCTAGTACTTATAGCCAGCCTCCATAAACATTTGTCCAGCACTGGGTCATAGGGGGTCTGGAGCCTGTCCCAGTAAACATAGAGCAGAAGGCAGGAGACACCCAGGACAGGATGCCAGTCCATCACAGGGCACACATTCTCTTATAATCACAGGCTATGAGCAATTTAGTCACCAGTTCCACAAACTGCACAAACAAGATCATGCAAATTCCACACAAAGGTGGTAGGATTGTAACCAGGGGTGCTGGTAGAGATTTTGGGCCCTTTTTTGGGATTGCCTAACCGTCACTCAGCGGCTCCTAAAATCGTCCTAACTCCACCCCCCCCCCTTATGGCACCCCTGATTTTAACCCCCAACCCAAGAAGTACGAAGTCGCATTGCTAACCATTAAGCCACCATCCTCATAATTATAGTCACATGTTAATTTAAAAATGCTTGAGGCTTCTATCTGTAAACATTCAGCCACTGTACTCCAGTATGATGTTTACAAACAATAGATGTAATACAATAGCTATTTCCCGCGAGATGTATTTACCTCAATGTTGTTGGTGAGGCTATTGACGAACTTAAAGCCGGGAATCCTCTTATCACTGCAGAGCACTCCTACATCTTCTGTATGCTTGCAGTCGGACACCCCAATTCCATTAGAAGAACACTGGGCCAGGGTTTGCTCCTTGCCGGTGCAGTGCACATTGTCAAACCAGATGCGCCCTGGTTAACAAAAGAGCATATTTTCAAAACACTATTCAGTATTCGGAACAGATTCAATTACTGAGTCTTTTCAAATGGCATAATGGATTCTCATATGAATTCTCACACATGATTTAAAATGAGGTTTGATTCAAAATAAATTACACCTATAGTAGAATAAAAGCACAAAGGTCCTTAATAAGAACCCTGTTTTGTGCGGCTTGAAATTCTTTAATTTATTGCCCCCCCCCCAAAAAAAAACAATTACCTTAACGAAATAAGTTAACTGATGAGGAGTCCGTTTCTACACGTCATTCATTTAAAGACACCCAGCAGGCACTGCATAGACTAACAAATTATTATTTTTATAGAGTCAGCTAAGTGGATCTCCCTGAAGCAATGTTACAGGAGATCAAGACAGAGCATCAAGTAATAGGAGCAGAGCTCTGCAGCAGCCCTTAAGGAGGGCACTGGAAAAAGCAGCAGTTCAATCTGCGACGGGAAGTTCCTGCTGGAGGGGACTCTAAAGAGAGACACACAAATACGCAAACCAGTGCAGATGGTACTAATATGGAGTCTGGGCACCAGTCTGCTGCCAGAACTACCCAGTAGCTGGATGTGATACAGGACCAGCAGTGGGACGTCCAGCAGACTGTCAGCACAGCCCAGAACTCCAGAAATCCCTGTGTCCCTGTGTGCTGTGTGCAAGGAGAAGCTTCAGTCCTGCATCGCAATTTAAAGGATCAAATGGGTAGATTTAACGGTAGATGAGACTAAGAGGGTCTCTGAAAGGCATCTGACCTATTTTCAGTCTTTGAAAAAAACTGTAAGTGTTCCTGCACCTTTGATCCATGTTGTGGCTTGTTGCGTTTAAGCAGAACCAAACACCTATGGTTTCACATTTATATTTTGCCATAACTGTAATATAAATATGTATCACCTTGTTGCTTAGCTTGTACTTATAACTAAAATTACGCTACCAGTCAAAAATTTTTGTACACCACAGGTCTTTACCACTTTTCCATTATTTCATAAACTGCAGATTTTTTATTCGTTAAGCTTTGGAAACCGAGTGAATAACTAGAAATGAATAAGAAAGTCAACTTGTTTAATTTTTCTTTATAACATGGAAAGAGTATGTAATAGTACATGTCTGACATCCTATTTACTGGTTGTGTGGTGATTTCAGTGTCAAATTCTAGGCTGTATTTTAACTTTAAATGCACTATTCAACCGGTTCGTCCCACTCGCCGTCAATTAATAGCTCTTTAAATATCTAACACTGGTCTGGTGATCCACATCATATTAGGTGGCTTATTGTAGGTCAGCAGTGAGACATTTTGTGTGTCTGAAACATTGATTACGGATGGCAGATATCAGCTAGCAGACAAAAGACAAGCAACTGTCACTCTGAGAGGAGAAGGTTATGGTCACAGAGTGATAGTCAAGAAACTGAAAATTCCTTTCCGCAGTCGCTTATACATTCAAGAGACACCAACAAACTGGATCCAACCTGGACAAGACGAGGGCTGGTAACAAACAAGTTCATAAGAGTGACAAGTTTACGTGACAGAAGGTTAAGTGCACCAGAAATCAAAGCACAACTGAATGAATGCCACGGCACCAAAACGTCAGCTTCAACTGTGTGCAGAAAACTGAGGAAGGCAGGGTAGAAGGGTTGCATTTCAGCCAGAAAGCCACTTTTGAGGGTGCTTAACAAAAGGAAAAGGTTTGCATGGGCGGAAGAACAGAGGAACTGGTGTGTAGAAGGCTAGTGTGAGGTGCCGCCGACTGAAGAATCGAAGTCTGAAATCTATGGTTTCTCAAGGAGGTGTTATGTGTGCCATTGCACTGGGGAGGGGACGGGATGCTTCCACTGCAGCGTGGAGGAGGCAGTGTGATGGTTTAGGGGCACTTTGCCGAATCAAAAGTTGGAAATCGTTCATAATTTTGAATCAGAAAGGCTCCCGCAGCGACGTGCCATTCCAGCAGGCAGGAGACTCTTTAGTCAGCCATACTTTCCGCAGCAAGACAATGTCCCCAAACACACCTTCAAATTGTGTCACAACTATTTGAAAAGGTAAGAAAAGGAAGGGAGGCTGAAACTCATGGCCTGACCACCACAGTCACCTGACCTGAACCTGATAGAGCTAGTCTGGGACAAACTGGACAGAAAGGTCAACTGGGGCATCACACCTGTAGACAAGGCTCCAGCAGTGCTGGAATGTGCTTAATGACAGTGTTTAATGATTTAATGTCCCTTGTAGGAAGAATGCCTTGAATTTGCTCTGCTACAGGGGGTCACTTTGATGAATCAAAGATATTACATTTTCCTGCTAATAAAGGTACTCAAATGGTGAAAATACTGTAAATTGTTAGCAAATAAGTCAATTTTCAGTGAATATTAAGCGAATAATGCACAAATGTAGAGAATCGAAGTGTGCCTTGCTGGGAAATCTTAACTGCATGTACTAGGAATTTGTTTTGCCAGTATTGGTGCTTACATTCACAGATAACAGAGATAAACAAAGAATATAAATTAAGAAAACTAGATAAGTAGAAATAACCGAACAGACACAACCTCATTTATTTAATGGATGTTTGTACAGTGTAGCAGGAAAACTGTACATTACCATGCGCCATTTAGTGACAAACAGAACAGCCTGGGCAGCCAAGGAAATGTTGAGTCATTACCGAGGTAGGTTAATTACAGTGCTGGGAATGATGTAGCTTTCATTAAAAGCTGCTTCAAAGCTTACTCCCATGTTCCAGTATGACATTTGTGGATCAAAGGAAAGAGCTGATTAAATCAACTTTCGTTTTTCTTTATAGATTTTACATTTTGGAATTTGTCTTCAGCAGCATCTGTATGATGAATGTAAGCTTAATGTCTAATACACAAAATTGCAATTTTTCCATTTTACTTACTTAGCAGACAGTTTCCCTGGGGCTGTCGGGATTATGGACCTTGCTTAAGGGCATGTTGGTGACATCACTCTGCCGACCTTGAGGTTTCAAACAGCAACCTTCCTTTCAGAGGCACAATCCCAGTGCTAATCTACGATGCTTGTACCCTTATAATACACTGCATATTTGCTTGTTTGTAGAGCTGGGTGATATGGTACAAAAAATTATCACTATATTTTTTCCTGTATTGACCGATATGGATAATTATTAATATTATAGTTTCACAATGCTGTTCCATGTAATATTGTAATAATCAAAATAATAATAAAAATAACCCTATTCTGACAAATAGAATGAATACATTGAAATAAACAATATTAGTGAACAAATACTTATTTTCCAACAAATTTTACAGTTTACATACAAAATTCCTTAAAATTATAAAAGGTTATTGATTTTCAAGTATTCAAAGAAACATAGCTCAAATAAGCAAAACCATATAATAATGTAACAATGTGCAAAACTGTATAGTATTGCAAATATGTTAAAGGGCAAACATAAAATAAAACAGGGCAGAACTGACCACAACAAGTATCTTCCTCTATTCTTCCATCCATTTTCCAACCCTCCTATCCTATGGGGTCACGGGGGGCCCAGAGCCTATCCCAGAATCAATGGGCACAACCCAGGACAGGGGGCCATCCACATGCACACACCATTCACACCTATGGGCAATTTAGTAACTCCAATTAGCCTCAGCATGTCTTTAGACTGTGGGGGGAAAACCTGGAGGAAACCCCACGACAACATGGGGAGAACATGCAAACTCCACACACATGTGACCCAGGCGGAGACCGGAACCCAGATCCCAGAGGTGTGAGACAACAGTGCTAACCACTGCACCACCATGCCACCCCTCCTCTATTCTTGGTCTCTTAAAAACTTTTTAAAATTCTGAGGTAGAAAAGTATCTAAACCAAACAAAAAACACTTATTCAAACAAAAATGCCAAATCATGGCTACATTTTTTTTTTGTCCAGCGCTGCTAAACGTCACCACGTGTCACCATGTCACATGGTACAAAATCCTTGCGAGAGCAAGACGACTTGAGACAGACCGTGCAGCAGGAACTGGAACCGCCTCCGTAACAACACAACTTTGCCCTTATTGGCTAAAGATTTTAGTCACACGCATGACGTTTGTATCCCAGGAAGTTCCAGTGCGTTATCTGCTATTTCTCCGGAAAGCACGTAAAGCAGTGAGAACTGGTTTTCAGTTCATTTACCTAGTAAAATAAAGTTTAAATAAGTTACATAAATGCTCTCACAGTACACGTAAGTTAGTGGTTTATTTATTGTTATTTACTGTAAGGTTGCGCTGCTTTATTTGTTTAATCGTCTAGTCTGTGAAGAAGGCATTCAAGTAAGAATTGCATTGAACTCTGTACATGACAATAAAAACTTTGAATCCTTCAAATACATGTATTTGATCTTTTTCTTGGCAGCTATCTTTTTACACAGAACCACCATACCATTTGTATAGATTTATCTACACCCTTCTGGTAGTGCTGCCATTGCAGTCAGGTCTCGCAGACTACAAGTTGTCCGACTTGGCTGCAGTCAGTTTATACTCCACCCCTACAGCCGCCGGCAGATCGGGCTCCACGTCGCATCAGCTGCAGACAGACCTAAGCCCAAGTCGAACGCACCCATTGCTTCTTTAAGGGAGGATGGGCAAAATTACAACGTCGTCGGTGATTGGCTGTTGTGCTGGCGTTCAGTAAACCTCTGCTTGATAGGCCATCGAGTTCTCTGTCTCAGCGCATTCTCTAAAATGGAGCAAACTTAGTTGATCGAGTTTTATAGTCTGTGTGTATCATCGTGATCGTCCTCATTTTTTATCGATAAAAAAAAATAGTGATCGTTTTATCGCCCAGCACTACTTGTTTGCATAATTATTCTGAATGAACAGAGGGAAACGCCTAAGGATTCGTTTTGAAACACAATACGCATCATTCTCACAAACTCATTACCATAACACATCAAGTTTCTCTAATTTCAAGTTTCTCACATTATATTATTGTCTGAACAGTTGTCCCCGTTTTAGTTAATCGGCTGCGGAATAAAACAAAATTCAAAACACTGTATTTCGCTGTAACATTTTCCTTTTTTCGTCGAAGGAATCTCATGTCATGAGAATGACCGTACCAGAGTATCGCCATGCATCCATTTTCAAAATAAAGGGTTTCTTTAAGTTTTAAATAGGTTCACAGTGTAAATGAAGTAATCCAGGTTCCATGTTTAGCTTCTTGCCAAAATCATCATTATCACGGTCGAAACCCCGCTTCCTGCTTGATGAATTTATTATACGTCCTGCATGGCCACGCCTTCTTTTTAAGGTTACGCGCGGTGGGAATGTCCACATTTCTCAGGAGAGAATACATTTTTGGGCGTGTCATTCTAAGACATTCTTTTTATTATGTAATTGCTTGACAGGTGAATCGACCTCAGTGTCCAGTGTTTCCCAACCCGGTCCTCAGGGACCTATAAACAGTCCACATTTTTGCTTCCTCCCACCTCCCGGAACTTGAAAGCCATGAGAACATAAAGGATTATGAACTGGGGAAATGTTTGGAGTTAAACTGCCTGGTTCATGCCGCCTAGTCCTAAACGATTCATGTAAAACAAACCATCACGTAACTGTATACAACAGCTAGCCTACCTTCTCCTTTGCCGTATTTCGAACCCGGGTACCATGACACAGCCTCCGTGTAGCCCAGCTCTCTGCACACGACATGGGCAGCGTGAATGGTGAAGTCATCATCGCAGACGGTGCCCCACTCGCCGTCATAGAAGACCTCCACGCGACCCTCATTGTGCTTGCGCTTTTCCCCTGCCAGACGCAACTGAATCTTCGGGGTGTCACGGGGAAGCTCTGGGGCAGTGTAGTGCTCCTGCTCAGCCTCAGCGTAGGTTTCTGGATAGCCCCATGCCTCATACTGGGCTGCGCACGGCACCCATAGGCACAGCAAGGCGACGAGGCAACATGCACGGGAGCTGCGGCCAGGCATGATAATATTAACTCCACACTGACAGGGGTACCTAAAGGCGAAAAGTGAGAGAAAAATATTCAACTTAATTCCAGAGCTGTCACCCAAATAGGAAAGCAAACTAATCGCAAATCATAACCACGGTGTGAGGTACTGAAATATGTATCACTTTAGTATTTGCAGAGGGGTTAATGTCCCTGTCGACTGAGGTGTAGAGTTTACACGCTTTGGGCGGAGAAAGACCAAAAAATAGGCTTGTTGCATATAAATGACTCTTAGGCGTTATTCTGCCACTGCACTTAAGCGCATTTTTCGCTAAGTCCTCTTAAGGTCTGTATTAAGTCCCGCGCCCCTACATGGCCAAACGTAATATTGCAGTTTTCAGAAGCAGAACACGTAACAAAACTAATCTTTGTTAACATGCATCATACACTTAGAAACAAATGTGACAGTAGAAAACATGCAAATTGCCTTAACATTACGTATGCAGTAAAACTGCATGTTGCTGACTGAATGTCAGCGATTAGCAAACAGCGGAGCTGTGCTCAGGAACTTGTGAATGAACTTGCTAGCCTGTTGCTGGCCTTCTGATTCATTTCAGCGGGCATCCTCAGCCAGTGCATCCTGTGCTGTGTCTAACAGTATGTGGAAGCCTTCAACAACGATAAATCAGAACACCTACTTTTGTTCCAAGGTCAAAATTAAATATGTTTCAGCTAAACGTGGGAGTTTTTATAGCCACTGAGCCTGTATGAAAGGTACAACCAACTGGTGAACTTGACGTTTAATATCATATATTACCACAGCCACTGGTCCTGTTTTTACTTCTTGAGTGTATATCTAAACGATTCTATGAGTTTATGTTCAGCACCCTAGTGTAAGCCAAAGTGTGGAATTCACTCAATATGATCAGTTAAAAAAGCATTATTGCGCCTCATTGCGCCTGAATTTAGACTTAATAGTTAACTTAGGTGGTAGATTATTTCCTTCAAATGTTATGAAGAAATGGCGTAGCTCCTTTTGCCTGAACAAAATACAGCTTTTCGTGGACCTGAGCACTCGCTATACATTTTGTTTATATGAAACTTTCTTTTACATTGGAAAGAAACGCTAAACTTTCTGCATCTGAGCAACGTATGACATCTTCAATATTCCCTGGTGAAATGGACGCTACATGCCTAACAAATAGATATGGCATAAATGTTAGTATTACTAGTAGAGTGAACTCCCACATTGTTGTTTGTTGCTTAATATAGTGCCTTAATTTTATTAATGAGAAATACATTTTATAATAAAAAAACTCTTTCATTCTTCCTGCCTGTTAGGGTAGACACCTGTTTCATACTGATGTTGTCTTCTGCTGTGATTCCAAGACAACCATGTGTGAATTTGTCTCTCCTGGAAAAATGTATGTCCTACAATGTGGGGAATTGTGGCAACTATACAACAAATTGGCAAAAGTGTACTATAAAAGTCGTACAATCAGCAGCTTGATTATGAATATTTCTTCAAGTATTGGTCTAATCACTCTACTAAATCATTAGAAGTAGCATGATATGGCACTGTATTGGTTAAACCCTTTCATTTTCACCCTTGTCCCGAACATATTGTTAACTTGATAACCCCTGTGAGTAATTATTATTAAGGAAAAGAATATGAAAGTAAAAATACCTTGGAACTTCAGTCATTTTTTTCTGAAGGAATCTGTTTCAGAAATACGTCTGCTAGCCTACATCACTCTATGTTCACTCTTAGTGTTAAATAAGTGTGAGTGTGCCCTGAGACAGGTTGGTGCCTCATGCTGGGTTGTTCCCAGCCTTGTGCTCATAGCTACTGGGATAGGCTCTGGACCCCCTATGACCCTGAATAGGACAGGTGGTTGCAGAAAATGACTATGTTCCTTCTGTGTTTGAAAGTGTTGTTTAGCTTATGCTGCAGTACTGCCTACTCTTAGCTCAGCCTAGCTGCCCTTAAGGCTAGTTGACTTCTTGACAGCTATTTGGTGGTACAGTAATGTGCAATTTGCCTCACTTGTATGTCGCATTGCACCAAAGTGCAATGTAGCCTGTAATGCTTTCTGTCCTTATAATGGGACTATATCCTTACAATTTTAGACAAGTGCACCTTGTTAAATTATAATTTTAATGTATGATAATATGTGCCCTCATCCCAAATATAAAATACATACATAGACTGGAACTTACTGAACTTTAACAGTTGAGGGCTCAGTTGCCTCAAAAATTAAATTTAGGTGAAATAGCTGATTATCTTAGAAATCTTTGGGTTCAATGAAGTGCACATAGCATAATTCTTTATACTGGCTTTTAGACAACTGGAAAACATGTAAACAATATTGTCTTCGTAACAACACTACACTTAGTAATCATCCTTTTGCAACAGTTCAATAGTTTGATTAACCCTTTCGGTCCTTTCTGGGCTAGTTATTCTAATACTGTGAGAACCTTAAATAAACCATTGTGTTATTCTAATCATGAACAATACCATTTAATATGTCCAGCGTGTGGACCTTACCCAAGATCCTTCCATGGCCAAAAGTGCGTTCTTGAAAGCATAATACTTAAAGAAATATATTATTGTATCATCACACCCATTTTTTAAAAAAATCTTTTTTTCCAGAAACAAACATTAGGGAATTGGTGTTCACCCACACACCTACAACTCAAATCATTAGCCCCGTAATATGATAATAAAAGCAGCACCAATGTAAAAACCATACCATAAGCCACCTCTATGTAGCATATAAGCTATCAAAATAATTACATCAACTCTTACATTAACTCTTACTTAAACATTAAAGTTTATGGAAGTTTTAATCATGTATCAACACTGGGGCTGTACTCTCAAGGGTCTGCCAATTGTACCCTATAGCTGTAGGTAATTGTACCTTTTAAGGTATAGAAATGGTACAAAGCACATTAATGTACCCCCAATGGTGCAAAAATTTTCCTCTTTGTCCATTTATGTACAGCCCCAGTGACAAGCAAAGGTACAAACTCTTTTTTTTGCACTGTTGCCTCACACTTCTGTCCTCCTTCCCTGTTTTGTGTGTGTGGAGTTTGCATGTTCACCCCATGGCAAAACGCGACCTCTGGATCCCCCCCAGTACAAAAGCATGCTAAACCTAATTGGAGTTGCAAAAATTGTTTGTAGGTGTGAATGTGTGTAAGAGTCCTGTGAGAGGTTGCCACCCCATCCTGGGTAATTGCTTGTCTTGGACCCGTAGCTTCCAGGATAAGCTCCAAACCTCCATGACCCAGTATAGGACAAGTAGGTATAGAAAATTGATGGATGGGTAGATCTAAAGGGGAATCCAAAGCCATATGAAAGCACACCTGGAGATTTATGACCCCATCTGCACACTTACTGAAAGTTCTTTGTCTCCTCTGAAATGGGAATTCTTATACACAAATGCACAACTTCCTGTGACTGCAGAAGTGAAATTCCACAATCTATCTCTGCAGTATAAACTACTTGCATGCTCATTTAATTAAGAACCCTAAATTACTTACATATGACATCAGCCGAACAAAGATCTGGCAAGAGATCATATGTCCTAAGGTCTCAGGCCGAGGAAGTGTTTCTATGGCAACCATACTGTTTTTTTTTTTTTTTTTTTCTCAGAATGTTAGAGATTGTGTGCTTGTCCAGGATCATTCCCTATTATGTAGAGTTTCCTGACTATAACATTAAGCTGTAATAGGCCTACATTAGGCAACTAACGTAAACTTCAATGTTCAAGAGTATGAATCGAAAACTTCAGATTTGACTATTTTATCTTTCCCTCCCATATATAAGGTTCACTTGAGCATATAAAATAAAATAGCATTAAATAAATATGGGATTAGAAGTCAACTCCGACTTAAGAATGACCGCAAAAGTCAACCGCAATACACTATACAAGGCAGTCCCGACTTAAACAGCCGAAGCAATGACAGTGTAATGCACTATGCCGTAAAAGGACGATTATAAAACTGATATAAAGGTATTCATTTTAAATATAATGAAATCTTAAAATCTACATATGGTTTGTATGCCACGTCAATTTACCTTGAGGGAATTTTGACTTGCGTGTCACTGATAAATAAAAGTATAAAGTAATGCATAAACTAACACATTAAAGTGACATCCTTGCTCTGTGCGAAGGAAGAAATTAGTATCTTAACCGAAAATCAGATTTTGAGGATTTAAAAGCAATAGTGAACACTTTCATGGAGTAAACTACAGCACGGAGACGTGATGCCTTCTTGTACGTAACGTAAATGACTAATGTTAATTATAAAACGTATATAAAAAACTATTCGCAAAAATCAAGCTTTATGTTTATTCCCTAGTTACAATTAACTCGCTTTCAAAAATGCACATTTTACTAATTAGGATTTTAATGCAGGAGTCGAATGGAACCGTCTTTTAACTTACTTTGAAAACTGAAGCTTTCCGTCCTCAGGATACAACTCTCTTGCGCTTTTGCCGGGAAAATCCTTAAAAGTGCAATGTCCCTTTTTCCTTCAGTTCAGCTATTCTAACTTTCACCACCTCCAACATCATCAGTAAGTTGTAAGAATAAGACACGCCTTACAGGGCGGCCCTGTCACGCCTACGGCCGCAGTGAGCTCATCCTTAGCTCAACAGCTATACGGGGGGAAAAACATACGCCGATGTCCATCACATAAAGTAAAGATCCTTATCAAACTAGGAGTCCATTGGCTACGCGGTATTCTGAACCATTCTGGTTCAAAGGTCTCGAGGTCTGGAGTCGTAACTCTATGCTATGTAAAAATGTAAAACAACTGTTCACGGTGATTAAATTATGTTGCAATTACGGTAACTATAAATTTGTATGCATTCTTGGTGTATTATTGTTTTTATATAGATTTTTACTCTATCACTTATTAATATCAATTATTAATCTAAGATGAATAATCGTGTTTACATCTCGATCAGCATGTTATAATGTTAGAATAAGTTAAGCGGAGAAAAAAAATGAGTTCAAATAAATATTTCACCACGTGTTTCACATTCTGAATACATATCACATTGTAATATACTGCCACCTTGTGCACACTGAGCACCGGTACCCTGCAGCGACATTTTGAGGAGCAGGTGCTCAAAGCCTTTGACACTTGCGTTAAAGGGCCACTCAGCAGCTGACACGGGCATTAAAAGGGCACTCAGCAGCTGACACGGGCATTAAAGGGGCACTCAGAAGCTTTACTGGGAGATTTTAAATAGTTTGGCCAATAGGGCAGATACTCACCCACCTGCAGCCCTCACCCTCTCCGCTTGCCTGCTGAGCACAGCTGCACTTGTAAAGCACCCACTTACCCACCCTCCCCCATCCATCTTTGAGTAGTTTATCCAGGTCAGGGCAGATGGAGGGGCTGAAACCACATCACATGGCGTAGAGGTACACCTCTATGAAAATGGCATTTCAGCACCGCTATGTCTGGACCTAATATCTGTTGCTAAGCTCTTTAATCGGTTTCTTCATCTGGTTATCTGTTTATCTGGTTATCCATCCACCCATTTTCCACACCAGCTTGACTAATGCAGGGTCATGGTTAGGTAACCCCAATTTACCACAGCAAGGTTTGGGACTGTGGGGGGGAGGGGGGGGGACTAGTGAGCCTGGAAGAAACTCCACAAGGAGAAGAGGAGATCATGCAAACTCCATGCATGGAGACCAGATCCCTGGTGCCAGAAGTGCTAGCTAACAATGCTAACCACAGCGCCACCATTCGATAATTCAAACACCATTGAATTCATTTTGATGATTCAGCATCACCTCTTGTCTGATGAATCTTCTCTGTGGCCGTCGGGACCTTCACCTGCCATGCAGTTTTCAAAGTGCCTGTCTGGATGGTTTGAATTTGCCAAACTCAACAGTGAATCGTGGCAGCTGGTACAGTATTAGTACTGTATTAAGATGTTTCAATTCCTGATAAAAAAGTAAATAATCATCATTATTTACTATAAAGTGATTTTAAAGTATTTCAGGAATATTTTATTATTTACATTTCTAATCATTTAAGTATGTTTAAACTTGTAGTGTGTGAAACATGATGAAGATAATTCAACGAGTACTAATATTTTCCAACAGTAATTATCTTATCATAAACCAATAATAAGGATTTCATATTCAGGCATATGTAACTGAACAGAGGGAAGAACTAACAAACAAATATTTCTTTCATTTTTATTGCATAAAAATTTAAATATACAATTCACTAGAGGTGTGCAAATTAAAAACTTTTAATTGAATACACTTAATACAATGCGATAGTTGTAAAATTTGATCTGGGGTAATTTTGAACAGATATATTGTACTTTAAGAGAAGCATTTCATAAATGTATTCATAAATGTACTGAAGTCAGAAGTGTCACATGTTTACTGATGTATTTCAAGAAGTCATTTTAGAAAATTCGGTAATGCTTTACATTAAGTGCACCTTCATAATGCATTCATAGAACATAGAACATAAGCAGCATGCAAGTACCATATCATCCTAACATTATACAATTACTATGTTTGTTATTATTATGTAATGTTTGTTATTAATGTATATTACAGCTGTTAAGGGATGTTTGGATGTTACGGTATACATACATGATGTTTATGAATGTTTTATGAATACTTAATGAATACATTATGAAGGTCTACTGAACGTTTTATGAATGCACTATAAAAACATTATTAAGGTGCACTCAGTGTAAAGCATTACCAAAAATTCTTTAGAATGCTATTGCCATATGTTATATCAAGTTACATTTGGTTGAAGTTTGTCTTTAGTGAGTTATAATTCGGCTGGTATGGTGGTACGATGGTTTGTATTGTTGCTTCATACCTTTGGAACCATGGTTTGAGTCTCAGCTCCATGTGTGTGGAGCTTGCATGTTCTCCTTGTGTCATCGTGGGTTTTCTTCCAGGTAATCCACTTTTCCCCCACAGGCCTAAAACATGCTGAGGTTAATTGGAGGAATTGCCTGCAGATGTGTGAGTGAATGGTCTGTGTGAACGTGCCCTGCAATGGGTTGGTGCCCGTTGTTCACCGACTTGAGCCCATAGCCTCTGACACAGGCTCCAGATTCCCCATGACCCTAAATAGGACAAGTGGGTACAGAAAATGGATGGATGGAGTTATAATTCATTTCAAAAACTAGCTCTCATTTATCTTATTTGGTCATCATCTTTACCAAAGATAATACAATTGTATTTTGCATTATATAACACATATTTCCATATTAAATTATTATTATCTGATGCAGTAGCCCTTTATACCTTTGTACCTTTATGCTCAAGATTTTGATCGGAAAAATATTATGTATTTGTTGGGATTGTTTGGAAAAATACGTTTTGCCGCTTAAAAAGTTGTTTCTTTTGTAATCAAGAATGGAAGGTGGTTTTGATCTTCTTTATTTCTTTTGTCTAAGTGTGAAATTGTTTAAGAACTGTACTGTAGCTAATTCTCAGTCAACTTTTATATTATACAACACACTATCTATAATCTGTTATGTAATTTCTCCATTAGTAAGTTGGTTGTTGACCTTTCTAACTTTCAAGAAGTCTTATGTTAATTTTTTTCCACAAATGGTTAAACACATGGAATAGTGGTTCTACTACAGATTAAAATTTTGTCTTTGCAATATTGAGAAGTTGAGGGTATGTGTGCATTCTGACCTGTAAGATCGACCTGGTGAATTATTCTCATATGAGGTTTTATGTGCCCTGTGGACAGTAACAAAGTACATTTGCTTGAGATTACTTAAGTACATTTTTCGAGTATCTGTACTTTTTTGTATTTTTTTTTTTTTGGAAACATGACATTTACTCCACTATATTTGAGAGACAAATGTTGTACTTTTGACTTCACTATATTTTTATGAAGTTCCTCTTTACTCATTATGTTGAAGCATAGCTTTGAAATCAGCAGATAAATTATCTTTTAAATAATGTGATATGCCTTATTGTGTTCCTCACATGAGGAATAATAACAGTGGAACGCGTTTTTCTTAAGTTGTCATAAGAGAAAAGTTTTGGAAAGATTTGGAGTATTTTTCATTAACATCTGTTCATAGTGGTGATATAAATCATAATTGCGATGCTATTTGTGTAAAATCATTTGAACCTTTTGATTGTATTTGACAGAAGTAATGCACACAAAGTCCAATATAAAAATCTAAGCTACATTTAAAGTTTTATAGCTGGATTGATTCTACTTACAATCTCAAATGCATACACAACAGGAAGTGCACTTCTCATGTTTTATAATATTTATACCAACGTAGACGTGTTCTAGGCTATATGTTGTCGCTTTTTACCTCTTCATTTCTTTTTACTTTTCTAAGGATGTGTTTTCTTGCGAGTTTCTTGTTCTGCAAAATAGTAGCACGTATTTACTCGAATTCGATTGGCTGACTGTCTAGCCAATTGAATTTATGCTCCCTTTAGTGCGTTAGGTTATGTTTGACGGTTCTTGCAAAATTAGTTTTATTCACCTTTGTTGTACCTCAGCCCTGACAACTAATGGGAATTTCCGCTCTAAAACGTACTTACATTTTGAAAATGTTATGTCGAGGGTTAATTTGGAAATAGCTCACACTCCGCTAAGCAATTTCGGAACAGTTCACGTATCAAAGTACAATGAAACATCATGCACTAAATCGATAGAGATGTGGCATGACACTTCGGTACTTGAGCAATTCATTATGAAGAGCCATAACTGCTCAAAATTATTTATTACCTAATTACTGGAGGAATCTTTCAAGGTGACCGGATACGGATGAGTGCAGAACTATTGCATCTTATTACAATTAAATTGATCAAATTGAACATTTCTTAAAGAATGAACAAGGAAAATTGCAGTCATTTACCATATACGGTAAAATATTTATTTATAAAAGGCATCAAAATCATCAGACCCCGAAAATACAATAAATACAAAGAAAGACGAGGAACTCATCTAACAAAAATTGCATATTAAACACAAAAGAAAAAATATAAAGTTGAAACAATCGAGCTTAATATCTCAGGGTTATACAGTAGACATCCATAGGTGGCTCCCATTGTCTGATTGGATGTTGGAAATATTGGCGCATTTATTCAAATCACATGTAGACTAAACCAGGGTTATAATTACAAGATTATACAAGCCAAAACAATCAATTGTTTACAATGGGAAGAAAAAAGTTGTATTAGTGTCTATTAAAACTGTGCATCACTAGATAACATGTTAATCTGTCTTTACAAAAAGTTCATCTTGCATTAAAAGATACTCACTAAAACACTTTTAAATAAATATTTTACACATTTCGTTGCAAGTTTAACACAATAGTATACAATTTCCTTTGCAGTCTTCGTTGCCTTTACTAATCTTGCCAATTAACATTAACATATCGATGGCCCTACCAAATTGGACTACCTTCTTTGGCGTGCATATTAAACTACAAATAATCTCTAACGCTGTAATTGTATGAAACTGTACATATTAAAATACTCCAAATCGTAACAAACAATACTTATGGAATAATTCGGTACTTTTACGAAGACATGTTGGCCCTTGTAAGAGCCTTTTTGGGTAGCAAAGTCCGTTATTTAAAGTCCGTTTATTTCTTCTTGGGGGCTGCCTTCTTGGTTTTTGCGGCTTTCGGTTTCGTGGCTTTGGGTTTAGCCGCCTTGGCCTTCTTGGGAGCCTTGACCACCTTCTTCACTGGTTTCTTCACTTTCTTCGGGCTCTTCACAGTCTTCTTTGCCGCGGCCGGTTTCTTCGCTTTCTTTGGCGTCTTCTTCACTGCTGGTTTCTTCGCAGTCGCCTTTTTTGGCTTTTTAGCCACAACTGGTTTCTTGGCCGCCGGCTTCTTGACTTTGCTGACTGTCTTTTTCACAGGTTCCTTGGACTCGCCTTTCTTGTTCAATTTGAAGGAACCAGAAGCGCCGACACCCTTGGTTTGCATCAGAGTCCCTTTCTGGACTAAGGATTTCAGTGCCAGTTTGACACGAGAGTTATTCTTCTCCACGTCATAGCCACCAGCGGCCAAAGCCTTCTTGAGGGCTGCTAGTGACACTCCTTTGCGTTCCTTTGACGCGGAAACGGCTTTCAGGATGAGATCGGACACACTGGGGCCGGACTTCTTCGACTTTGATGCCGACTTCTTCTTGGGAGCTTTAGCCGGAGCCGTGGCAGGAGCTGGGGCGACTTCTGCCATTTCTGTGGCGTGTTGCTGCTTTAGCCTTCCCAGTTCAACGTCAGACAGACAATGGTAATACGACACGTAGAAAAGGGCGGAACTTAAATGCCAAGTGAGAACCCTATAGACTCAACCGCCTGTGTAGCAGCTCCGGGTTGTGGAAAATACTCTGGGGTTGTGTTTTCTTCTCAATGAAAATGACGAAATTTTAGGGCAAACGAGCGCTTGTGTAAAAATCAAAACATGGCAATGAAAACCAAACATCGGCATGTTTCAGGTGCATTGCCGTTAGACAAAAAACGTTTATACATTTTCAACAGAAACACGGAAAGTTTGTCGATATCACGAGTAAACCCGGGTACATAGACGCCGCTTCCTCCAGTCTTTCAGTAATAAATTGATCAAACGTTCGTCTAGAAATGGAATAGACATTTTTTCGTCAAAGAAAAGGCCCTGCGTTACATTTGTATAATTGTTTTAAGTTTAAATTATTCATAAAATAGCAATTCAGGCGCTTTATCAACGGAGCAGTTAACACAGTTCATCATAGGTCGCCATTCCATCCTTTCCTAATCAGAATGACGCATTCCTTACTTGATTATTTTAAATAAGTGAATACTTAATAAAATATACACTAGGAATATACTTGCTTCAGTAGTGACGCGTACATAGAGTTATTTGTGGCGAAACGTTTAATTGAAAGAAAATTCTGTTTCTGTAACTTTTACTCATGAACCTAACTGTTATAATACTGTACAGTGGTGACACTTTCCTGGCAATTACATAGTACTATTTATTAGATTCGTATGTTTACATAGGCTAGACATGAAATAATTGTTATAATATTAAACTTCAGTTTGCTGAATGTCATTCAACGAGTCCAAAGATTTTACAAAAATATTACAGCGTTTTCTATATCGTGTTCATTAGTAACGCTTGTTAGTAATTCAATTATTTCATTTATATTTAAGTTAATTCATGGTTAATAAAAGTGCATAAAATGTATTATCCTAGTACAAAATGCCACTATATTGAATTAACCTTTCTACGGAAAACCCTGTATAGGACGTTCTCATATGACGACGTACGTTTTCATTAAGCGACCAACTGAATTGTATTTCCTTTACTGTCACGGACTATCATCATTCGCAAATTTAAAATTCCAGTATCATCGTTTAATTTTCAGCCTTTATATGAATAAAACGTCTTTAATGTGTTCTTGTAATGTAACAAATTGCATTAATCTATCTTATAATGATGGTTGTAGTTATGGTCACCGTATTTTTCTGTTCTCACACCACCGACGAGCTCGACATTTTTAATGTATGCTTGTGTTTTCTTTACACGTATGGAATAGGCTCTGAAAAAATGTGTTTGGGTCAGAGTATAACTTCTGAAGGCGTACGATGTGCGCGCTTGATGTTTCAAGGCATATATGCAGGGGCGTTTCAAGCTATCGAAAAAAATCAGGGGCTAAATCAAGTTTACCTGGGGCTTGGCTTTTTATTTGAAGATTGGCGTTGGGGGTAAAATACTCGGGGCTATATCCCCCAGTAATCACAGCTACGCCCTTACATATAGGACAGCCACTACCTTAACTGTTTTTCGTTTAGCGTGTTTAGTGTAGGTGACGAGATCACGGATAATTTCTAGGAAAACTTCAAGAACAGCCGCAGTTCCTCATACGAGGGGAGTGACAGCTCGCTCGGTATTAACCCTTACATTCCTACGCACTACGACTCTACAATACCTACATACCATTGTTGCACACGTAAGGATAAACAACAGCGTGTTATGGAGTGGACGCGGACCTAATTGAAAGCAACTCGGGTTTTTTTTTTTTTTGGCAAGGATTCATTTGAGTGTGATTGGCTGGTTTGACTACTGCATAATTAACCCTGTATGTCACGTATACCAAAACGCTGTTATTCTCCTCGAAATGTGTGTTGTGGGTGTGTAGTGTATTTATATAGGGATTGTGTATATAGCGATACCGGGACAATAGATATGATCTGTTTATTAGGAGCTTTAAAACTGTGATTTGTCTTCTCGTCCGAAGAATCTTACTAGCAAAAGCAGAATTACCTCATGTCCCGTGATATTTTAAAATCTCCAGGTTTACTTTGAACTGGAAAACTATTTTTCCGTACTCTGAAAAGAGTGCGGAATCTCGCTATCTTGCTAAACACTCTTTGATCGTCTGTTTTCTTTACGGTTTATAACGCATATTTTATCAAGAAATGTAATTTATGTTTTGGAACTTTTGAAACTAAAAGCACACGATGTATTTATTAAACTATCGTATGTTGCAAGGTCTTCAGGTAATACTGGTTGCTGATTCTCCCATGAAGTGATAGGTATAACTGCTCATAATGTATTCGAGGGACACGTAGCTCGCAAAACTTTTTTGTTTCCTAGCTGATCTTTAGGTACATATATTCTGATCAGTTTTAGTAGGTTGCTGTAGTACAGGGCATTTCATATCTAAATTAACTTTTCAGTAGGAATGGACAGATTCATACGTAAATATCCATAGCTGGATACTCAAACGTTACTCATTTGGTATCGATTATAACTTACAAGTACCAAAATTTTTTTTTTGGTCGTCGAAATGTTATCACATCACTTGAGCAGAAACCCACAATTTTTTAAATCAAGAATATATATATATATTATATATATATAAGGGCCTGTTTTTTATTAACAAGATTATACGTATGTGTATCGTTTTGGTAGTAGGCCTATTTAAATTAATACTTTATTTTGTCCCACGTGTGTATACAGATATTTAGCATATAATAACTAAATAAAAGTCTCTCATATGGGTGTTATTTAATAACATTATTGTAGGCGTAGTATCCTTACTAATACGTTCTACTTTAGCAATTCTAATGGCGATGATAGTCTACGTTTCTTCATGCAAATAAAGAACATCCACAAAGTTGTTTTATTGGTCTGTAGAATGAGTCAGTCTCTCTTTTCTCTCTTTAATAACTATCCCAGGAAGGCTTGTCTTCAGGGCGTTTCCCAAATATCACAAGCTAGCTATAAGCCAATTCAAATTGTAGCATTTCTTAAACAGGGAAGTGAAACAAATGAATGAATCATTTATTATCATTTATTAAGGGGCACAAATATCACTGACTCAAAAAGAAATGTATAGACTATAATATATGTAGATTTATAATTGAAATATGATATACACGGCTGCTACAATGGAATACAATTGATTGGTATGATTTCCTTCGATACAGAACATCAACATGAATGAAGGCTACTAAAACAAAGTAGATAAGGCTGGCAAATATCCATTTTGGCGATGATGCACTCTATACACTGTTCCTGCAGTGCTTGCAATAATATTTTCTTTGGTGAAAAACACTGTGTTCCACAAACAGGAGATACATAATTCAGTAAGGAGAATGAACATTTCATTCCATGTAGTTGCATCAGCTCTCTTCTTGAATCAATGGCTGGGAATAAAGTTAAACAAAAAGTCAGAAATGTTTTCTGATTGACTGTTCAAATGACAGGACTAGAGGTATACCTAAATTCTACACGGGAGCTATTATAGAAAGTTAAAAATCTCAAACTGCAAAAGTGTTTTTTGCAACACACACACCCTAAAATACAGTAAATCATTGTGAGAATATTTTGGTGTTATTATACTTACCCTAAAACTGTCCTCTTCTCTCCCTAGGTCTGGTCGTTGCCAGTCTGGATTGGACAGTATTTTATAGACAACTAATCCAAATGCTACAATCAGGATTCCTAGTGAGTTGGCAAACACGGCCTCTGGTGGCAGCTTGGAATATGGCTGCGTCTGATTGGTGTTTCCTTTACTGGAAAGGGAACCAATAGTATTCAATTTAATACCAACCTGAAGAAGACTTCACATGGGGATTGCTTATCTGTGATAACTCAACATGAAGCTACTTAAAATGAAATAACATAAAATGAGATGACAATAAAGCAGCAGAAAACATTGTGATAATCACAGTTGCCAAAAATTATTAACTACATGCTGTTCAATTAAAAACTGAAGAAGATTTTAGTGTAAACAAGCAGCATATCGGTTCAGTATGTAGCACTCACACCTAAGGCCTGGGGGTTCGAATCACACCTCTACTACTGCATGTATTCCAGTTTCCTCCCATAGTCCAAAGATATAATTAGGTTAATTGGCACCTTTAAATTACCCATAGTGTACAATTGTAAGTGTGCCTGTCCTGCAATGTACAGGTATCTCTATAGATACCATTACCTATAGCATTATCAAGATGGATGGATGCACTAATGTAGGTGGTTGCTTAACAAATATTAATATAAAAAACTGAGGACTCACAGGACGAAGAAAAGCTTCTCATTAATGCCAGAAATGCAGGATGCAATGGCCAGGAAAAAGATGGTGCTGCCCATCCAAACATGTATAGGCTTGAGGAGCTTGCGGAAGGCTAGTGGAGACCATGGCAGTAGGAAGGCGGCTAGACCCAGAACCCACTGAGAACAGACAATGTGCAAAGAGAGTCACATCATACTATTTACAGCAATTCATGGACTATAAATGATAAAGCGGTAAGAAGTGCAACAGATGGTGTGTTACATTCTGCATGGCGTTTTAATGTAATATGCACTGAGAATTCAATGAAGGAAACCAAATCTTTCTATAGTCTTAAGAAACATTATGGACCACTACAGACCAGTATACTCGAAGCCGGGATTTTTACAAAGGCTGTCTTAACAGTGTTACCGATTAGCTTTTAAGCTAATGCAGTGCAAAAGCAGAAATCTTATACTGCAGATGTACCTGAGCAGTGAAGAGGGCTGTAGTGCAGATGCCCAGCCAACTGTGCAGTGAGTATAGGTTGGGGGTGGAGCCTGCATTGTGGTAGTCAAAGACTGCACAAAGACCCAGGACAGACAGGACAAAGGCTAGGAACAGCAAGCCAGCATGCAGGAACTTCCAAGGCTGTTTGCTTTGCCTCCAGGTCAGTGGGACACGATATACAACTGCGGCTAAAATGCGGCAAAAGAAAAAATAAATATTCATAAATCCATGACGTATATACCCCGATGAACCAAAACACTGTCACCACCCCTACAGGACGCGACTAATGTTTACCATCTCGTAAAAACAGTCCATGCCAAGGTGTGAGATATATTAGATGTTAAGGTCGACATGTTGTGTGCAGAGGAAATGGGCAGGGATGATGATCTGAGAGACTTCGGAAAGGACCAAATTATGGCCATGCAATTGCGTCCGAGCAACTTCGAGACGGCCAGACCTATGGGGGTGCTCAAGGTGAGCCATAGCGAGTGCCTACTTAGACTGGTTTAAGGATGTAAAATCATGAGCCAAGCAAGTTGTGAACGAAGGCAATCACATCTGGTACAAATCAACCCAAAGGGTTACCATGGCAAAAATTTTGATGAGGGTCATGGGAAAAGTGTGTCATGATGCACAGTGCATCAAGCGTAGCCAGAGCCAAGTCAGAGTGCCAAGGCTAACCCATAAGGAGGAGAGGTTTTACAAGAAAGTTTACAAGGCAGTCAACAGTATTCACTGCATGTGTGGGTGGTCAAAATGTTTTCGCTCGTCGGTGTAAATATACCATAAACACAATGTATCAATTAAAAAAGATAGATAGATAGATAGATTCAGATATATGAAAGGAATGAACTACAAAGCATTTAGGATTTAAAGATAAACAACAAAAAAAAATGTCACATCTGTTCGGAAACCGTTTCAGAAATAAAGTAGGGAAGTGAAAACAATACTTAACCTCATGTGCTTCTTCGGTCATCTTCTACCCACAGTGACACTGTCTGAGTGCATGGAAAGCACCATGTTCCACACTCACTGTGACAAGCGTGGATAATTCCATTACTTACCATTCCCGTACAACACCACGAGGCCGGTCACCATCAGAACCGGATGCCAGTTGAACTGCAGTCCTGAGCCGTCCCAGGCAAATCCCCCACGCCATTTGTAGTTCCAGTAAGACACAAACACCACAGAGAGAATTCCAAGGCACAGGCAAAGCAGGTAGCTGAGATAGAACAGCAGAGATCTCATCCTGGCCCTAGGGAAATGTTTCATAAAACATCATATTGGTAATGTGACAAAACACGGATGATCAAACAAAATCCATCACCATCATTCGGGGAGATTTCAAATAAATACTTCAAAATTTTCTACCAGGCACCAAACTTCAGACATCCTGCATGCATATTCTTTAGCAATCCCTAGTGAATACTACAGACTGATCAAGTGTTTCTAAAACTCCTCCAACTACCACAAACATACAGCAGCAAATCAAACACATGGACACACACTGAAAGTTGAAGAGAGATGTTTTTTTTTCTGGAATTATAGTTGGTAGCAGCAATTTTGTGATCTGATTTTTTCTTCCTAATAATTCCAACCACTTCATGTTGATGATATTTTTTCAATACATAATCCTTTCTAAGAAGTTACAGTATACTGGTCATCGGTAGCTATATATCTTTGTAGAAGCTCATTTATTACACAGCTCCTGTGAAACATTGCCCAAAAATGTGTAATTTTGTGTGATAGAGTATGAAATGATACAAATGTCATGTAATCATAGAAAAATGAGACTGGATTGCAAAAAAACCTGAAGCAAAGAGTACTCACTCAGTAACTTATGTTCCAATGTCACAACGTCTTTAGAGAGCTGCTCTTAGTACTGAAAAGCTTCACTGGTATTAATAACCCCTACTCCTTTCAGTGCCTGCACTGGTTTCTGCAATCAGTTCCTATCTCTTTTAACCTGTTTCTTTCACTTCTTCATTTCCTTACTGGTGCACAGAGGAAGTCAGGTGACTACAGGGGGTGCCACCTTAAACTCATTGCGAGTCCTGAGATTTATTGTCTTGAAATTCTAGAAGCACCATTTCAGAATTGCATGTCAACACTGCAGTCACTACAACACAAACAGTAAAAATATGGCTGCTTGATAGATTATCTAGAAGTAGCCTGGATTACAAAGAATTCCAAATGTAGGATAATATGAAATGACATTTTATCACTGGGTAAAATAATGAACAGCACATATTAAGCACAAAACTTTATGAAACAATTTGTAAATGACAAATGAAACATCAAACCATCTGTTCTGCACATATTTTGTGGGTTGATTCCTGCCTTCAGTTCTATATACCAATTTGCATATTCTTTTTGCATCTGTGTGAGTTTCCTCCCATAGTTCAAAAACAGGCACTTGCACAATTTGATGTTTCGGTACCATTTTACAATAAGACTCCCTTTTGCCGGTTGTAAATGGTAGTAACTCATTAATAAAAAAAACTGTTATAACTTGTTTAAAAATGCCTATTAATAATTTAAAAAGTGTTACAACCAAATTAGTAACCATATTATAAACCATTTAAAAACCCTTTATATGGGTAGCCTTATTGTAAAGTGGCACCGATGTTTCCGTATTGTCCATCACGTGTGCTACACCAGACCGGAATTATATCCAAGGTGTGTCCTGTGCCACTAAGATAAGATCCCAACACACTCTGACCTTGTACAAGAGGTCATGGAATCTAGATAAATGAATTCAAGTCATATTTTCAAATTATGCCCTATATTTACAAAGCCTTATACTATGAGAATTTTAAACATTTAGTCAGCTTATTTATACTTTTCTCACAGGATTGTTTATACACGGTTAGATTCTGCAAGCTTCTGAGAAATGGTTAAGCTATGACAAGTAAATTCCATAAAGCAAGCTGATGATTTTATGCAAAGTCATGCAGCAGGCTGTAAAAAGTACAGGTTGAGGGTTTCAGAGCAGGCTAGAGATAAAGGACATTAACCTGTAACTCAGAGGTTGGTTTGTACATTCAACCAGGGGCCCTTAGTGTAGAACCATAAGGCAAGATAGCAAGTCTGCATTTATCATACAATTTAGCATTCATGAAACTGAAGCACCTGTAATTTAGGTACAATATACTTATGTAAAAGTGAACACACTTACGATACATTAAAAACTATACAATGTAAAAAATGTATTTGCTTAGTTTGCCTGAATGACATTTCAGCTTTACTGGTGCAATTTTTAGTTTGCTTTGTTCTGCTTCAATGCAGACTGCATTTCAGCAGTAAGACAATAGTAAATGTAAAAGGAGGGAAGTTTGATTTTATTTTTTTCATCCAGTAGGAGATATCAGCTTTGCTCCTCGCATGGTTTCTGATTTCCCAGGGACCAGAATCTGCCAAATATAAGGTACAAAGATGGAGAGAAAAGAAAAGCAGTTTCAAAAAATCTTTAACTATGGAAAGTTTTCTGCAGCCCTGGCACAAGACCGAGCAACTTCTACTTTTCAAACTGAGGAATGAGAACTGCACTTTCAATTCACTCTCTTTTAATCCGCTTCTTTCATGAAAAATAACCTGAAGTGTACTTAAAGTGTTGCCTAAAATTTGTGAAGTGTTTTGAGGGACTTTTAAAAAAATTCCAAGATGAAGTTCAATTCAGCCAAATAGCCGTTCTAATAAAAAGTTACAGCTCGTAAGAAAATACTCTGAATGATCTTTTTTTGCTACCCATTATGTAGAAAAGGTGAGGTATCTCAAAGGGAAGCGTGTGTGTGTATTTTAATAAAAACCATTTTTGAGCTCTGGAAGGTTTGTGTAATTCACATGCTAAATTTCAGCAAAATCAAAACTAACGATTCAAAGGTCATTTGTTAAATTAAAATGGAATGACCCAGTAACAACTTGCATCCATCAACCTCAATCACACCATGCGCCGTATCTAATCCGAAAAATGTTATTACTGGGGATCGTACAGTGTGGTTGACCGAGGAAATCAGCAATAAGTGCTGTTTTGGGGCAAGAAACTCTGAAATTGGATATCAGGCTTAATTTTCTATTAGAAATAGAAAGAGATATATTTATTAAATTCTCTACCCCATGTTCTTCTCCAGGAGACATTGCAAAAAGCTTTGTCTGGAAGGTCAGACAACAGCATTTGATTATTAAAAATTGTTTTGGTGCCATGTCACCAAGACTTTCAGTCTAAAGTGTGACTTTGCATGTTTTAAGGGAATGTAATTCCTCCACTTTTGTATGAGAGCTGATTTTTACCAAAAGTGAGTCAATACAGAACCTTAGATAATAATCTAGAGCATTGTTCCTAACAATATGGGGATCTAAGAAAAATAGGAAATACAAGTCACTCATAATTCTGAATTCTGTAGGCCTATGAAAGGCAGGGGAATTGCATCCACCAGTTACAACATGTGTATTTTAAGAGTAACTCTCCGACACAGAATAGTAGCAAAGTCCTACTGAATATATTTCACATCCCTTTGCAAAAATTTCTTAATGTAGTTGACATTAATTTTTTTTTTTGAATGTGTAGGTATAGTCACTTTTGCCACAAAACAGGCTGTCCTGACTTATCAGTATAACAGAAAAACTCAAACACTGGTCCTCATAGTATTTAACCATCAACCCGCAAAGCAGTATTGACCTTTGTGGTTAACAAGATTCTAATGACTGGACCATACGAGATTCTCCTGAGTGATGACTTTTTTCAAGTACCGCCCCCCCCCCCCCTTTTTTTTGTCTTGCATGTAAAGTTTAAATTGTAAAGATTATTTTAGATTATTGTCTTACAAATTCAATCAAGTTTTGTGGCTGGAATCCGATTAGGTACACAACGATCTGAACTTAACGCACCTGTACAGTACTTCCTCCTGACATCAGCCAGAAAACCTGCTCTTCTGTTTTAAATATTTTTATACTTCCCTTTTCAGTTAAGAACGTAAGCTTTTTATGTGCAATATTACTTCCAAGTTTTTGTGTTGGTATTATTATTTACAACCATAACCAGGATAAATTAAATACTAACTCAAACTTACGGACTGTATGGTTTAAACAAACTAACTACAAATATTTAATAATACAACACTATACATAAATGTAATTTTACATATTTTGTGCTTTCGGAAGGGGGGAGGGGATAACGTCAGCGAAAAAAATCTAGCTAGTTGTAAATGCTAGTCGTCCTAAAGCTACAGAGTTTATCCGCCTACAGAGTTTGCCCTCCCTGACATGAATCCCCGTCGTAGACGTGATCATTCGACTAGTTCATTACCAGCTTGCTAGTAAGGAAGCTTACGGCCGCCACATATCATCTAAGCTAGCAAACACCGCTAACTAGACTGAATGCATCAGACGGGACAATGACAATCCCTCCTTACAGCTTCAGTTTTATGCAAGTGAAATATTTCCGACGTGCGCACAAACCTTAAAAGAGATAAATTAATTGAAAGCGTCCGGATGTATATTTACCTTCCGCGTAGAGCACACAGATCTGTCAGGCCACTGATTAGTAAAACGAAAGCACTCGGGTCAGCCCCGCTTCTCCATGCTCTTTATTTACAGCATGGCCAACCAACATGGCTGATGCCGTTGTCCTCAAACGTGGCGTCTCATGCCAAAAACCCTCACGGTCGTATAACATTTTCGTCTTCTGCCACTTGCTAGTGCCTCTTTATGCAGTCTTCCCCATTATTTATCTTTATTGACAATTGACATATAAACATTTGCTTATTATTACCTCAGGTGCTTCTACGCTGGACCGTTTTGAAAGAATTTGTACTTAATTCTCTCCGTTCAAGATATTTTGCGAGTTACGTCTGTCTGTTATTATCTGGTTACATTTAATATCCACTTTGATTTGGCTGCACGAAACTAGGGAAAAATCTGTATCTTTAGTATCTTTAGCATTATTTACATCATGCATTGTCATCATAATGCGACGTTTTCTCAGGAGCAAGACAATTTCATAATGCTTCATTTTGTAACGTCACATAATTTTGTCTTAATATAATCATTTCGGAATTCACGCCAGGAGGCAGCATTGAACGACAGCATTCTCAAAATTCCCGTTATGCGTTTGGTCCCACTCAACATATGTTTTGTATTGACCAGAATATCTTCATGTGACACAAGACCTTCAAAGACTTTTTGAAATGAAATACGTACGTATGTACAAAGGTAACACCATGATGTATCGTATAGAAATATATCTTATACTACATAAGAATTCAAGGTTGACTGAATGATACAAAAGCCTTATCTTGGATTTCAATATTAAAAACTTGAGAGCTTGTCTATAAAAAATAAGTGCCTTGCTTCTCCTGACTGTCAGCAGGAGAACTTTATAATCTATCCATTGTATTTTACGATGTGGTTGTGGTATTTAACTGTGTATCTTACTGCAGTTTTCCCAATATCTACCAGTAAGTATTTAAAAAATGGTCCCACAACCCTTTAGGAGGGGGTCAACACAGAAGACTCTTCTTCTATGGCCAAAAACCACACGGCTTAGAACAAACTTCAGTTCAACTGGACTGTATCTGCGCTTTGGCTGTGACTGCATTTTTGTAGCTATGATGAACAGAAATATTCTGATATACTGGGCTTACACTGTAGAAAAAGAGTGGCCATTAAATACTTCTGAGGAAAACTTTCTCAGCAGAATGAGCAGCTGGTGCACAGATCCATCGATAAGAGAGATATTTTCTCTAGTTTTTTTTTACAGAAGAGTTTTAGCGTACAGCTGCTATTACATGTATGCTGTTCTCAAAATAAGAAGGGTAATTTCTGTTACCTTTATATTTATATTGCGTGTAACTTGTTTAACATATTGGCTCAATAATAAATCAATAAAGCAATTTCTTTTGACCAGTTCTAAAGGAAAACATTAGTACTGCTAAAAAAGAACACCAACAAGATCCTTTATTAGGATATTTGTTCACCACAAACTGCTAGAACATTGCCTTTAATGAACCTTGGTATCAATTCTACTAGAGTTTGTAACCACACTAGTGGGAGGTCACTATGCACTTGGAAAAAAATCCATAATTTGGTGGAAACCGCTGTCTACACGATTGTCGGTAATTACTCTGTTAGTCGAGATATACTGAATAGGAGAACCATGGCACATGATACTTTTTTTCAAATCCCCAAGTTTAGGTTTAAGCCTCGTGAATATAGGCATTGTCTACTTTGGTGATTTACAACCATAAAGAGAGACATGCTTCACCACAGGATGATCATGACAATTTTTCTATATTTATTGGAATTCCCCATTGACCTCCAAGTGCTTCAGTGAACCTAAGCTATACAATGCATGTTAGTTAGCAGACCATTCAGCATAAGAAAATAGAAAACAGAGGTTGAGAGTAAACGCATGACACATGTGTACCCATCCATTAGTTAGGGACAGGATACTGAATGACATCTTCCTCCAACTGCTCTGAATTTAAAACAATATTTGCATATTAATATTTTAGCTTCTCATGCATTTACAATTATAATTGTTATGCATAATGAAGTGTCTTTACCCTTGACACATACAAACCATTGAATTGTTTACAATGTTTCTCTGTGTATCCATTGCAACACTTTACTTACAATGTTATGTTTATGTAGTAATTAACCTTGACCATAATGTCCTTGGGATTACACATGGTGCGTGCTTGTGCCTTAATGAGGTGATTCAATTTCTACCTTTTTTGTCTTGCATTTCAAACTAGTGCTCAGACACCATGGTGGAATACACACCAACTGGCCACTTCTTTAGGTACACCTGATTGACTGCTCATTGAAGCAAATATCTGATCAGCCAATCATATGTGAAGCAGCACAGTGTATAAAATCATGCAGATATAGGTCAGGAGCTTCATTTAATGTTCACATCAAACATCGGAATGAGGAAGAAAGCTGATTTAAGTGACTGAACGTGGCATGGTTGTTTGTGCCAGACAGGCTGGTATGAGTATTTCAGAAACTGCTGTTCTACTGAGATTTTCATGCACATCTCTAGGGTTTACAGAAATAAAATAACCTAAAAATAAAAACATCCTGTGAGGTTCTCTTGGTGAAAATGCCTTGTTGATGGCGTAGGTCAGAAGAATGGCCAGACTGGTTCAATTAATAGAAAGGCAATAGTATATCAAATGACCACTCATTACAAACAAGGTATGCAGAAGAGCATCTCTGAATGCACAACACGTCAGCCTTGATGCAGTAGGGCTACAGCAACAGATGACCACCTTGGGTACCACTCCTGTCAGCTAAGAACCGGAAACTGAGGCCATGGGGCGGTGTTGCCCTAATGGTTAGGGGAGTGCATGTGGGATTGAAAGATTGCTGGTCTCAAGCACTGCTCCTCGGGCGCTGAATTAGCTATCCTCTTCTATGTGACATACGAGTTAAATGCAGAGGACGTGTTTTGTTGCTGTGGTGTGTTAACAATGACAACTAATCGCTTTCTTTCTTTTCACAGACATTGGGCACAGGTTCACCAAAATTGGACAGTGGAAGATTTGGAAAACATTACCTGGTCAGAAGAGTCTCAATCTCCGCTGTGACATTCAGATGGTAGGGTCAGAATTTGGCGTGAACAGGGTAAAAACATGGATACATCCTGCCTTGTATCAACAACTCAGGCTGGTGGTGGTGGTATAATGCTGTGGGGTATATTTTTTGGCACATTTTGAGCCCCTTAGTACCAACTGACCATTGTTTAAATACCACAGCCTGCTTGAGTATTGTTGCTTACCATATCCATCCATCCATCCCTTTATGAGCACGGTGTTCCCAGCTTCTAATGGCTAGAATCAAAAACAATTAAGGAAGAAGCACATAATAAAATATATTTTGGTGGAGAACCTCTCCTGGTCTCTCAACACCAGCTCCATAACCAGGAAAGCCCAGCAGCGTCTCTACTTTCTGCAAAAGCTGAGGAAAGCCCATCTCCCCCCACCCATTCTCACCACCATCTACAGAGGGACTATCGAAAGCATCGTGAACAGCTGCACCACTGTCTGGTATGGAAACTGCACCGTATCGGATCGCAAGACCCTGCAGCGGATAGTGAGAACAGCTGAGAAGATCATTGGAGCCTCTCTTCCCTCTATCACAGACACCTATCGCACCTGCTGCATCCACAAACCCACCAGCATTGTGAGGACCCCACACACCCCTCACACACACTCTCCAGCATTGTGAGGACCCCACACACCCCTCACACACACTCACCAGCATTGTGAGGACCCCACACACTCCTCACACACACTCTCCAGCATTGTGGAGGACCCCACACACTCCTCACCCTCCTGCCTTCTGGCAAGAGGTACCGGAGTATTCGGACCCTCACTGCCAGATTGTGCAACAGCTTCTTCCCCCAAGCCGTCAGACTTCTGAACAATCAGAGACCGGACTGATACACACACACACCTTTACACAGTCCACTACCTCAATAACTTTTTGCACAACCTATTGCACTGTTGCTCTTTACACTTCGCCTGTGTCATGTCTTTTATTTATTCTACTGCACTGTCTTGTGTTGCACTGTTTTTGCAATGTCTGCACTTTTTGCACACTTGCCCTTTATGTAGTCCAGTGTCGACGTAATGTTATATGTAGCACCGTGGTCCTGGAGGAACGCTGTCTCGTTTCACTATGTACTGTACATGGTTGAAATGACAATAAAACGCCACTTGACTTGAGTGAAGAAAATGCCATGGGAAGCTGAAGAGAAACAGCAAGATGAAACAGCATCATCTGGTGGTGAAACTGAGGATGTAGCTACACAAACCGAAATGGAACCTGAGACGCTTCTACTCAGTCTGGGGAAGGTAAGAAGAAAAAATTTTGAGGATGAATCTAGTGCACCTGAGGAGCAAACTGAGGGTGAAACAGCAAAGCCAGCTCCTGGAGGTGAACCAGGAGAAGATGCTGAATGAGACTCCTCCAATCCGAAGCAGACAGCAAAAATCCACCTGCTGAAGGTAAAAGAGGAGGAACAGAATGAGCAGCGTGAAGATAATGCCGCATCTATCAAGGCAGAAGGATCCTTTATTAGGAAAATTCCAGAATGAAATAACATTGCCTTCTGGGGAAAGTGAGGGTGACAATGAGTGAACCAAAACACCTCACCCTGGGTCTCCCATTTCCTTCCAAGTCTTTTGATGAGAAAGAAAAGATGAGGCATTTTTATTTCATTGATGGTAAGATGAAAAGAGCTGATGACCTACCACCCTTGAAGTCCCCAAAACATCAAACTAATAATGTTGTTACAAATAAAGGTAACAGTAATGATATAGAAAACAAAAATAGTCATTTTCACTACATTGATATTTAGATGAAAAAGTAGGAAATTCAGAACCAGAAAATCCAGCTTTTGTTTGGGTGAAACTAAAAATTCCCTGAAGACTGACCTTCCAGTCTACACAGAAAACAGAAGTGATTGCATTACTTATTACTTACTTATTATTACTTATGTTTTGAGCACTACAAGAAAACAGTAAATCTCTTTTCAAATTATTGTGTAGCTCCTAGTTATAACTTAGGAAGGCTAACCTTAATGGCATGGAACTGAAACCAGAAGCTGTAAACTGGATGGAGTTAAATAACAAAACTGTTGAAGAGGCATGGGAATCTTTTTAAAAGCACATTATCGCAAGTGCAAGAGGAATATTTCTAGCAAAACTAAATCTTGGAAACTGCAAGCAAGTTGGTTTATTACTGAAATTAAGAATAAAGTCAGGAGGAAAAGGGCTCTGTTCCACAAATGGAAAATAACTAATGATTTCGGAATAAAGAAGGAGTGTCTAAGTCTACAGGTTGAGTTAGAAAATAATGTTAAATGGAACATTGAAAGTAAGGCTGCATTAGCGGCTAAGGACAACATGAAAAGTTTCTTCCAATATTTTAACGCCAAAAGCAGAAATCACCAATCTGCAGGATAGTAAGGCTCTTATAATTGAAAATGAAATTTGATTGATTTGATTATGAGTTTAATGATTGTTTAATGATTGGTATTCATTGTAGAGGACACAAGTATCATGTGAACTCTTCCTAATCCAGTTTCATCTATGACCAATATCTATATAACTGAAGCGGATTTGCTACAAAGCCTAGCTAAGCTGAAAATAAATAAATCGCAGGGCCCTGATGGAATCTTACCTATAGTTTAAATAGAGATGAGGGATATTTTTTGTCGACTTTACGATTTCAGAAATCCTTATCTGCTAGTGTGGAACCTTCGGATTGAAAGAATGCTAATATAACGGCCATATTAAATAAAGGGAACAGAAGTAGGGGGCGGCACAGTGGTGCAATGGTGAGCACTGCTGTCAAATAGCAAGAAAGTCCTGGGTTCAGCCCCGGGTCTTTTCTGTATGACGGTCCAAAAGTGTGCAGGATAGGTTGATTGGTGAGTCTAAAATGGCCCTGTAGTTGTGTATGTGCCCTGCAGTGTGTTGGCGACTGCCCAGGGTTGGTTCCTGCCTGTGCTCATTGTTCCTGAGATAGACTCCAGTCCCGCCCCCCCACAACCCCAGTTTCAGAAGATGGGTGGATGGGATTTTTTTTTTTCCTGTGTTATGTGCTTTTTATGTTACTCCTGTCTTTCTTAGCCTCTCTCCCACTGCTGTGTTTTTTTTTTTTTTTTTTCTTTCCTCCTTTTTAATCTCTCTCCCTACCCATTTTCTTCACTTATTTTCTTCCTAATTTA
>JAODJW010000040.1:14580303-14591829 GCA_026777045.1 Hyperopisus bebe
AGTAATCTAATTAGGGAGTTGCAACGAAAACCCGCATATACACCGGCCCTTTGCGGATAAGATTGGCCACCCCTGCTTTAGGTATTTCCTGCACATTCGTCATTTAGAACCTGGTTTTATTGCAGAATGATTTCAGATGATACTTTTTTATTGATTCCTGTGGGGAAATTCTGAATAGTTTGAATAGGGGACTTTCTGATCACAGGTACACAGGCTTAACCCACTGAGTCATGTGTTGCCCCACCTTTTTAAGTTGATACTTTTTAATTGATACTACAATTGATAATTGTATCATATTAAAAGTATGCTGGGAATAAGTTTGTCCAAATCACAGTACATGTGCATTGAGTGTAAAGAGCATTAGGAAAAACTTCCTAATATTGAATTGCATCCTGCTTTGCCTTCAGAGAAGCCTGACATCATTCTGGGTGATGGACTACAGAAGGTGAGGCAAATACTCCATTGAGATGCCAGTTTGTTTTGACTCCAGTGCTTCTCACTTTGGTGTTAAGTTGGCTGATGGAATATTCCAGATAAACACGGGACATGGTTGAGGTTAACGTTTTACTTTTTAAAATTTTTTATATGCTCAGTTTACATAATTCTGTTATAATGAGGTCAAATGAATTGCTGGAGCTAAGTGTGTAGTTTTTTAAAATGGGTGTAAAGATGATCATCACTTTATTATTCCCCATGGAGAAATTGTCTTTTTATGTCTCCTTCAACTTACTTTTTTTGTAAGCAAGCTGTCCACAAAGGGCAGCCACTCATGGCAGTACCCTGGGAGCTGGGGGTTAAGGGTCTTGCTTAAGGATCTGCAGAGGCTGGGTTTGAACCTGCAACCTTGTGATTACAAGCACCCAGACTTCGCCCGCTGAGCCACACACTGTTACAATCTTACAAGAATAATATAGCATGCAAAGAAAAACAAATAAATGCATTAAAATAAAATTAACAAATGTCTGTACACTCTCAAATAAATTTCTTACAAGTTTGAAAAACTTGTCTTAAAAGTTTTATAAATTTTGAGAATTTTTATGTGCTGTTATCCACATTGTTCTATGCCAACTATAAATATTTTATTGGCTTTTATAATAGTACTTGATATTTAATTATACAATATTTCAGTCTATTTTAAGCTGGTATGGAAAATGGAAGGATACATACATCAATGGGTGGACGAATGGATAGATTTTAAGATAGACTTTGGAACATCCATCCATTCATCTATTTTCCAACTGCCCATTTTGGTGAGGGTCACGGGTTTTTGTTAAATTATCTTAATACTAATATAGGATAATGCTACAGCATTTTAAAGAACCGAAATAAGGAACTTAAGTTTTTCAGTTGTAAATTGATTTATGTTTCTTTACTTCAACTTCTTGCAACATTTGTGGAAAAAAATCCCTATCACACGGAATGCAATACTTATCAGAGTTTGAAAGCCTTTCACAGTGAGTGTCAGTTAGAGTCTATCTAACAAAGCAGTTGTCTGCAGGCCTGCGATATCTAGTGTTGCATTGCTGCTGAGTCACTGTTCATGAACAGTTAAAAATAGGAAGGAGGATTCCTGATATTATTCACCGGTCATGACTGAGCTTGTTATTTCCCATTTCATTTAAGCTGCTTCTTGCATTTGACCTGCTTCTTGCCCCTCTTGCAATACCCTTTAGTGTCAAGAATAACAGCACTGCCGTGGGCACCTCATATTCAGCTGGTTTGTGGATATTCTTGCTCTGTTCTTACTTTTTCCTCTTTTTTGCAGCTAATGAAACTATGTTCAGTTTGAGAAAGGCATAGATGTTCTTGTGACCCCGGGGCATTTTGAATGAATCTGGAAAGACATTCATGTTTCAGAATCAAGCAAAAACTTTTGAGAAATGTTAAGGCCTTTCTTTCCTTTTAATAAAGCAAGACTCTTTCAAATATGATGCATTAAAGAACCCAAGTTATTAACAATAGCTAACAAAGATTCTTTAAAGGAACATTTAATTTTAGTTCCATGCTATTTTTATTGGCTGGATGTTTCAATGATGACAAAGTCTTATGATCAACTGCTTTGTCATACAACACGAAGGTCCAGCAAAACTGAACAAAGAATAAGTTATTTCAGTGGGCGCAAATTTCAGGACTTGGCTAAATTGTTTACCATGCTAATTGGATCATTACATTACAACTGAGGCCACAGTTTGAAAAGACAGGGTGTAGGGCTGTATCTGAAGACTTACTGTGTACATCCTACTGTGCACATTCTTTCCTGCTGTGTCATTGCTTGGCACACTTCTTCCTGTGGGAGTTTGGGGTGGCAGGAATAGTACAGCAGTATGCTGCTTGCCACCAATGTTTACATTACTATTTACTGATGACATTCATTGGGAATGTTCATGTCACCCATTGGTAGGTGAAGGACAAGTCAACAGTCTGTGAAAGCATTTATCCCCATTATTTGTGGAAAATGGTCATTACTACAGCATGACTTTAACACACAACCTTTAAAAGACACAATAAGCTGAAGAGATTCCCCTCTCCTTTCACTGCTGAGAAGCAAAACAACTTTTTCTAAAGTGGAGGGTGAGTTCTAACTGTTCCCGGGAGCTTGTCTTATCATCCGCCACCACAATTGGCTGTGTGTATCTATTCAGCACATGAGCTTCCTGTTTATTTTGTCATGGACTGAATAACATGTAAAAAGTGGGAGGTTGGCCAACCTCTCATCTCATTCGATGATAACTCACCAATGACTGCATTAGTATTAGTTGAGAGACTATCGGTCAATGGTGCAAAATCAGTGACATTCAACAAATCTTACAACAGGCACTTTACAGTCTTACAACAAAACATATTAAAAAAAACTAGTTTCAAATTGCAGATGATCCCAAAATCTGGGATATATTTAAAAATGTAATAAGGTAAGACTAGTTTAAATATTGCATTTAAAGGCTATGAAAGAAATGAAATTACTAGGGAACTTTGATAATTTATCAGTTGCACAGAGTGACACACATTAAATCATGATGATGTCCCTTCAGCAGTAACCCCAAAGTTGCAACGTTTCATAAACTGTACATAATGTCATACGATACCCTGTATAATTTAATATTTAAATTAATATATTAAAGGCTGTTTTAAAGGGTACATTGTACACTCTAAAATAAACTAGAACACATGGCGACAGGGCCAAATATCTGACTTCATGAAGATAAGGACATTTTTTGTACTGTTATTATCATAATATTCTGATGGCTCATTAGCGCCATCATGTGTAAACTTTCGTTGTTGTTAAATAGAAAAACATCCCTGTGTGAACGGCAGACCTGTGAAGCCTTGAATCTGCTCAAGAAAAGTGGAAAAAGAAGCAGACATTCTTCCAGCTACGGGGGAAAAACACAAACATTGTGCGATCACACAGACAATAACTAAAACTAAACACTAAATATGCTCTGAATGCATTTAAGGAGGAACATGAAACAGGACCAGTGGTAAAACAACACTGGGCAATTGGCAGGACATCCTTCCTGAACAACCCAGCATGTAGTGCTGTCAGTTTTGAATGTAAAGTTTAAATAAAACAGTGTATTTTACTATGATAGTCACAAGCAATGGCAAACTCCAAATATTGACTGAAAATGTTGTTCAACTGTACATTTATTTCCAAAATATGAACTTTAACTGTACAGAAAATATTGAACATGTCCATAAGCTTAAATTCAATACACCACACAGCTGCCTTGGCAATATCAAATATGTATGTTCAGCACTAAAAATGCTCTAGCAACGTCTTCAGTTATATATTTGTAAATATGGTTCAATGTTGTCGTCTTGTTCCCAGACCCATGTATACTGTACAATGTTCAATATTTACAGTAGTACAAGGCACAACAATAGTGACGTAAAGGAAAGACCATGCAAGATGTGGATAGATGGGTGTTTGTAAATGTAGAAGCAAACTGTAATATGCGTGTGTCTATGTAGCTATACACACACACACACACACACACACACACACAGTACTAGTCAAAATTTTTGACATGCCAACGTACCGACAAAAGAGAGTGCTAGTGTTGCATCACATGACCCAGGCACCTGACCTAAATGCAGTAGAAATGATGATGCGGCAGTTTGAGCCGGGAAGGTAAAGCGGCCAATGAGTGGTCAGCACATGTATATGTGGGACCTCCTTCAGGACAGCTGGAAAAGCAGGAGGCCACCTCATAAAAATGGCTTAGAGGAGAATGTAGGGACATCCAGTCCCTGGAGCAATTGGGGTTAAGGGCCTTGCTGGATGGCCAATGGTCGGATTACTCTGCTGACCCAGGATTGCAACCAGCGACCTTGAGTCCCAAACCACAGAACTCTCCCCCCAAACCATACTTTTGTCCATACATGTTATATTAAGGTGCTGTTGTTAGAATTGTTATAAAATGTAGAGCATAGTACAAATAAACCTTTCTATGGGTATAGGTGTGTCCAAACTTGACTGGTACTGCATATGTATGTATATGCATGTGTGTGTGTGTGTGTGTGTATGTATATATATATATATATATATAAGTATCCTCCTGAGACTCCACCCATTCATTTATGTCCATTGTAGTGGACATTTTGTTTTTGCATCTATCTTTTCACTGATGTAAGGAAACATGTTTATTCCTGTTGTAAACTAAATAAGACATGCTTTGAAATTAAAAATAAATTTGAAAAAAAACTAAATTGTAAGATGTCTTATTTCCTCCAAGGACAAATAACCTAAAATTGAAGGACACTTTTTTCCTTGGGTCTCAGGAGGATATATATATATATATATATAGTGCCGGAATAAATAAAGAGACCACTCTATATTTAAGAAAAAAAATCTGCATTTGTAAATTCTGGTTTAATCTTGGTTCTGTGGGCAGATGGCTACAAGGCAGGTTGCTCTCAGTCTCAAAATTTCTAAGACAGTAGTACCCAAGAATAAGGTGAAGCAGGAGACACTAGGTACGACCAGAAACCAGCCAGGTAAAGGGCGGAAGTGACTTTTTTAACGGCAGAGATGATTGCCAAGTTATCTGACCGTTTCTCATGATCCGCAGCATGACATCACGTGACCTTCAAAAGGAATGGGAAACATTAAGTGCAGGTGTGAAGTGGACTGCTAGGACAGTGTGTAACAGGCCCCTAGGAGCTGGACTGAAGTCCCATAATTTGGGAAATGGGCGAAACAAATAACTGTGCTGTGGTCTCTCAATTTTTTTCCAGAGCTGTATATGCATACACATATTTAATAGACTCGGACACACAGAAAAAGAAACAGGTTTGCAAATCATGTCATCAATGTCATCAAACACATACACAGATGCATAGTTACAGCACAGTGAGGGACAGTGTGTAACACAGTGACTAACTTGCCTAACAGTGACATTAACTGCTATATGGGAACTGCTATGAAACCTGGACCAGAGTGATGTATTACAATGTATATTAACCTGTATTTGTATATTTCGCTACATAAATGGGCAAAATCACTTTGGATAAAAGCATTCTTCACTGTAAAATTAAGGTAATCATTAAACAAGAAAAAATGAACTGTCATAAAGTAGAAACAAAAACAGAGATTTCACAAGCCACCATTCCTTGTACCCCAGTACTGGTTCATAAAATGACTATGTGAACTGTTTTATTAATTAACCTTTGTTAAAATACAACATATGAGAATATAATCAACCTAAATTTAAATCTGTGATGTGTGCACGTGCATGCGTGTATGTGTGTGAGAATGAGAGATAAATAAAAGAATGCAAAAGAAAATCACACCATCATATTTTTAGCTGTCAATAATGTTTTTTATACAGCAGTCCATTTTTACAGGAATTATGCAGAAACCTACCGAGACTCACTGCTGAATATTTCATGGTGCCTTAAGAGAAGATTAAGTGGGGGGACTGATTAAAGGGAGATGGTCAGGACACAGCGTCTCGCTGGTAGTTTAAATAAGCAAAACATTTAATGATACTCAACATGTAGGCAGTCACAGTTTTTAATCACTTCAGTAACTTGGAAAAAAACAGCAGCTTTTGAATAGTAACATATCAAGTCTATATGGTCTTTGCTAGACCTTAATGGACACATAATGACCAAGTTAAATTAAATTCATTCCTGGTTATATGACAGAAACTATTTAGGTCCTGAGCAGTTTATGTGATTAAAACTATTTAATCCTATAAACTGCAGAAATATATATATATATATATATATCAAAGTTTAATATATTCTTTAAAAGTTAAGTCACAATATGAACAATATTTGTAGCAGTCATAACCCAATACATTATCGTCCAGCAGCCTTTCCCACCAACTTATCTTCAAAAATAATAGTCTGAAAGGTTTTCTACAATACCAAGTCTTTCAAAATGTTTAGTGCTTTGAAAGCAACATCCACTGTGAATAACCACTACAGAGACCACCTGTTGATTAATCATTACCCTTTCTTTTTTGAAAGCCTTTCCAAAACCACTGGAAATAGCTATTACTGATTCCACTCAGAAGCATACACAGCATGGTCCATTCACATGGATTAGGAACACCTTAGTTTACAGGGGCAAAAGTACCTTGCTGTATCCCTATGGATGGACCTTTATCACCATTCTTTTCAGTTTTGTCTGTTGTTAATTACTTGTGGTTTTGACAGCTAGCCTGTTGTTCCTCTATTGTTCGGGAAACAGAGGTTGATTCCGTACAGGTGGTAGGAGGGTTTTCCTTTTCAGTGTCAGGTGAAATGGTTTGGGAGTCTTCTTTTTGGTAACAAAAGGCCACAGCCACACCTGGAAACGTGACTGTGAATCCCTAATCGCTGTGTCTTTTCTACTGATCCCCACAGCACTGGCTAGCCTCGTGTACGCCACTCAAGCCCTTGACACGTCGGAGGTCGAGCTGTTTTCTTTAAGTGACACATGTGCTGCTCATTGTACTTCAATTGGGAGCTTTAAGTGGGAAAGTCTGGGACACCTTAGAAAACACAACAGATGTGTCCTAAGATATTAATGGGTAAAAGAGACAACATGAAACAAAAAAGTGCACAATGCCATTGACTTGCACAGAGTATTTTTCACATCCTCATACTTCTTGGGGTAGGAAATGATGAGTGCTGTCACATTGTAGACTGCAAATTGAAATAAACATCTTCTGTTCACAGGCTCGACTGGAATCTTTGCTGAAACATTTTCCCAATTACCAATATCACAATGCTCCCTTCTACAAACTTATATGCTAGAATGAAAGCTGTCACATATTTTATTTGACGTTAAGTTCCCATCGTGCCGTTTTAAATGATCCCCTTTGGCAGACAGATTTCGCTACACAAACAGGACCTAACAGCACAGAGGATTCTGTTAAGGCCAAACAACAGCAGCACACAAGAGGTTACAGTCGTTTGCAAGCCACAGAGAGCCAAAAAAACCCAAAACATTCCATCCCCACTTCAGATTGTTTAGGTCCGTCACATCCGAAAGCATAAAGATTTTCCTAAAAGGCAACCCTTGCGTCTCGATGTTGTCTGGTGCAAATGAACCCCTGTGGAGGACGGAGCGATTCAGTTTGAAAATATTTATGGCAGAGCATGTTGCACAATGTAGTTTAGAAGATAATAATAGTGAAAAAGGAAACAAAAACCCAATCAAACAAAGCCAAAGAAAATTAGAGAACAGAAAAGAAAATATTTCACATGTATGAAGGGAGACATGAGAGCATGGTTAGGAAGTCCAGTCAAGGCAGAAACATAGCGGCTGCATGGTGGTACAATCCTTATTTTCCCATACGGGGAAAGAAACAAACATCTGTTCAATTTCGTGAAACTCATCCGATAATAATTCAAATTGTTTCACATTTCATTCGCATTGGAAATGCATTAGGTGTCTTCAATGATGATGTTTCTCTTTCGGCCCCAGCTGGAATTCAGCTAGAAAGGGCGGGCGGCGTGTCTTCTGTTAGCAGTTTGCAGACTGCGTCATCCGTCTGCCTTCCCAGTACACTGGCTTTCCCAGTTGCTACTACGAAAAGTCTGACTTTGGTTCCTCTGGGGTTTTCACTGGGCTTTTGGAGTGAATCTTGCCAATTTCCTCCAGTGCACTGGCTAGTGAGTCCAGATCACTGTTATCCTGGTGCTGCGCTTCCCACAGGTTCAGAATAACTGCAGAAGGGCTCTGTTGTTTGGCAAAATAGGACAGATTTCTGTAATGCAACACAAAGAAGAAAAACATCAATGGTCATATTGTGAATAATTCATTTAACTTCTGAATTCTAATATAGGTAAATCACGTTCGCACAGTGGGACAATACATTGCAAAATGAATAATGTATTAAATACACAAAAATTTACTAAAGACTTGAATCTTAAATGAAACTAAATATATGTACATTATTGCAATATCAAAAGCTGCTCATTTTACTTATAGCCATTGGAGGGCACCAGAGTGTTTCATCTCATTAAAAGGCTTATTCTACATGGTGAGACACCCTCAGACCCAAGTCAATGAATTAAAAATCAGCTTAACAAACGTTCAGACACTCTCATTATGTACAAGCAGCAGGTCTGGCTGAGCTGCAGCACAAGGTTCAAAATCCTCAAAAATCCCTCAATTACTGCTGCTTGTTTCCCCGCACGAATATAGCAAAAGATATAGTGAACATGGCATTCATCGCTAATCACAAAGCGACAGAATTCCCCAATGTCTTCCCTTATCTCTCACAAATGTCTGCAGACACGTTCATAACCTGAAATTGTGACTCATGGAACTGGAGAACAGAGAGCTCTAAGATACTGCGTGACAACACCAAAAATTCTCGAAATCAAAAATATACATTATGTAACAATAAATCTTACAGATATACAGAATTATACTAAATGTCACAGGACACATATAGTTAGAAAAAAAAGTGTAACATTTTACTTGAGGGGGCACAAATAAGTTAGTAACTCAGTTACTACTCAATGTTTAGCAAATAAAGTAAAATAGTTCCTGCATTAAATACATGAACTGTCATAATTAACAAATGTTGATTAAACATAGGATCAGTATGTAACTAACACTTAGTTACTGGTTAATTAATGCATTAAGTAAGAGTGTACAACTGCATTATTTGTGCACCCTCAAGTAAACTGCTACCAAAATAAGTAACACATTGGCTTGCTTTTGGCCTTAATTATCCTTTTAATCTACAGGTATCATGGAAATGATCTATTTTATTTTTGCTAGAAGCAGTAGTATTATGTTTTACTCCACTGCAGCATAGACCCTTCACTACAGCCAAAGTTACGATGTTATTTGCTACAAAGTAAAACACACCAGTGTATTTAATAACCACAGCATGTAGTGTGACTTCTAGTTACACAGAATACACAAATATCTAGAATCATTAAGGTAGGAATTAAGTGTTTTCTGTCACACACTCAGGGTTTTGATATAATTAAATCTGCAGCATTGTTGCAAAGAACAGCATAAGAATATGCATGCTATTCATAATGCAGGTCATTGGTGGCTTCCTTGTATTAGAGTTTGACTCAGATTAGGGACAAATAGCTAACAAAAAGGTCAAACCCATACCTGTGATTATTGATGCTCACCAGCTGGCCCACGGCTGGCCTCCTTACAAACAAACCTATCAGGGGAGACTCATGTATCCTTGCAATGATGTAGCCCAGTCGTGGTGTTTCTGCCCTTTTCAAAATTCACACTGTGACTTTTGTGTTTTAATTTACCCTTCATATGTTTAATATAGTGAACTTCATTTTACTTTGCGATTCTGAGACTATAGAATAGACCATTACACAGGTAGTGTAACAAGGTTAGTGCAAGTATAAGGCTTTAAAAGGAAAGGGGAAAGAAAAATCTACTAATATTTGAATAGCACTTCAATATGTATTTTTCCAATTTTCTGGCAAACTACTAGTCATGCTGTTCCGAAGAAGGAATGTATGGCAGCTTAACTCCCACTTAAATACTGAATGATTTTTATTTATTTGCAACAGTCTGCCTATCAAACGCTGATCAACTGTCACCGATTCCACCATCTCGTAAACAAGTAAGAATACTTTTAGTGCCATTTCCACATATTTTCCATCTTGTACTGAATGAAGTGAGTGGGCTGAACAATCACTAGGGAACAAGCAGAGTGACTATAATTGGGCTTTTAACATCTTGGTTGCCTTGGAAATACACGTCTCAAGGCTGGACCAGGTGCTCTCACCTCTCAATGTGGAGCTTCCGGGCTAAGAGCTGCCAGTCTTTGCCTTTGGCGTTGGCAGTGTCGAAGGTGGCACAGATTCTCTGTCGGATGGAGTAAGGGATTTTGAAAGCTTTGGGGCCAGTCTGGGAGGTGACTGTGCAGTCAGAGTGTGTGAAGAAGGGTACTTGCTCCTTTTCTGCCTGGGAAGCCAAAGACAATATGGAGTAGCAATAGAGAAGAGAGATGCAAAAATCTTGCAACTGAATCAAGTATTTGCAAGCACAGTTCATTTCACACAACATTTCTATGCTCTCTGTACAGAGTCTTTCCCATTTTTTGCTGCAGTTATCAGAATCTTTTGTAGTTTTCCCATGCTAAAAATTTCAGTGAATCAAGTATGCATGAGTGGCACAGATACTTTACGTGCCAGAGACAAAAATAAAGCGTCTTAGAATAGCCACCCGACAGCAAAGAATTTAGCCAACATGGGTCTGGCCAAGGTCCAGAGAACACCTCACCTCTGCCACCAATGTGTAAACCTGGAGGATCTGCTCGTCCCCTTTGACCTGACGCACGCTGATCTTGCAGGACAGCTGCGTGGTGCTGGGGCTGTATCTCTCCAGGGAGAAGGCACAGTGCAAGGGCTGCTGGTTGCTGCACCATACATGTGAGAAGGAAAATTCCTGCAGCGGAGTACAAGGAACACAGAGGCTTGTTGAACCGGTGGGCCTTTCCATGTGACAAAGGAATCGCTTCCCTGTCATAGATATGGTGCATAGCGTATCGTAAAACAACACCGCAAAGTGAAGTCCGATCTTTAAAGGCCTAATGCACATGAGAGATGTGGGGGAGTTTTCCTGTCCACCGTAACACTCAGCACTGCAATCTAGCTCTTCCTGAGGTTCATTAACCTTTTCTGTTTCTGGACCCTTCCTGGGGTACATGAAAACCAATGCAAAATCCAAGGTAATTCTGATAATGGACATCTCTCCAGGAATAAGAACTACATAGCTGGAAAACAGGTGCAAGGAAAATGATTTCCTTTGATGTGTAATTAATTTAGGCAGCAGAAAGAGGCCGTGACACCCCCCCATCATCTTTCCTATCTCCACGGTGACCTGCACAGAAAGCCCAGTGGAGGTGAGGGGGACATTAGATTAAAAAAGAGCTTTTTGTGTGCTATTACAGGACTGGGCGCCAAGCTTTTTCCAGTAGTGCAGTATTAAAATGGGAAACATTTCTTAGCAGTAAAAGCTGACTACATATAGAGCTCCAGAAATCAAGAGACCACTCTCTCTCTCTCTCTCTCTCTCTCTCTCTCTCTCTC
>JAODJW010000040.1:14599299-14616416 GCA_026777045.1 Hyperopisus bebe
CAGCCAGCTACAGCCTGACCTACCAGCCAGCTACAGCCTGACTACACAGCCAGCTACAGCCTGACCTACCAGCCAGCTACAGCCTGACTACACAGCCAGCTACAGCCTGACTACACAGCCAGCTACAGCCTGACAACCCAGCCAGCTACAGCCTGACTACACAGCCAGCTACAGCCTGACCTACCAGCCAACATCATCTATCCATTTTCTGCTAATGCTAATACGGCTGAATTCTGCTTTTGCACCTCCAAGTCAATTTTTTTTTTGTTAAAACAGTACTTTCATCACAAATAAAGTCCAATTTCCTCCCTCCAATTCATGCTTTCCTTCCTGTCTGAAGTAGCCCTTACAAATACATATTACAATGAATCACTGCTGGTACAATAAAAAAAAAAAAAATTCCATTGAAAATTCAAACACAGATAATACATGCATACAGCTGAGGAGGAGGTAAAAACAAGAGCATTAACATTTATATATTTAAAATAATTAAGTAGTAGCCAACAAATTCATACAATTATAGCTGCCTCCATCTTAATGTCATGTCTATATTATGTTTGTATGTCTTAGCATTTAAATTCGATTACATATTTTTTTAAATTTGCACTATGATCAACCAGAATATTATAGCTCACTGTACGACTCCACGCATCATATATCTGAAGCTGCCATAAATGACATTTTGACTTTAGACGCTTCCACATCATAATGTTTTTCAGAGTAAAGCACATTAAAAGATACAACAGGAAATGGAAATTCTTCAAGGTATAATACTTTCCCAGGAGGTTCACCAAGAGCCACATGATTTACAATCTGAAGTTTGGGGCACTGTTAAAGTAATCTGTCTCCTAAGCTATTGTTTGCTTTGCATATTGAGCAGTTTATGCTGACTAACTTCCAGCCGTTATCTTTAATGTCCATCGCTTCTGATGATGGTGAGGAATGAAATAGGAGCAATTAATGAGGGAAATTAACAAAGGTGGTGTTCTGTCATGAAAATCAAAACAGCAAAACAAAAGCTCGCAGCTGTTCCGTTTCTGCAGTCATTACAGAGGCAGAATGAGAGACGTTCACCTGGAAACACAAACGCATTCATTAAAAACAGGCCAATGATAAATAGAGGTTGCTGCATGTGTTAAATGGAGGAGCATCAAGGATTGTAGAGAGAACGTGACATTTTACGATATACAGAAACTGCCCATTTAAATGTAATGTTAGTAAACAGTGATCTGGACTTGAAATTTTATTGTAGCTACTGTACTTATAAGGCATTTTATACTAAGTGTGACTTCATCCATTTGCTCTAACCAGTGTGATATTTAAAAGTATACTTCAGCCTGTATGTTGGGGGAATCTAAAAAAATGTCTTTCAAGACGTTTTTAAAAAGGAGAACGAGTGCAAATGAGGTATAATGTGTTAATCTGCTAACATTGAATAGATGGTTATGTGTGTAATACATCTATAAAAAACTATATAAAGAAAACATTCCTTCAGGTTTAAAAACCAGACAAAATATCTATTTCAAATCAATTATACACAGCAGATGGCTGTAATACGGGTATTGACTGAAATGGAAATAATGCACAATATAAAACAACATTAATATTATATTAACGTATTGGAACTAGGAAGCACTCATATTACACTGCAGTGCATGGCATGGGAATGCGTGTGCGAACGATGGTACTTTCTCTGGCATGAAGTCTAGACAGCGAATGAGCCAGAGTCATTATTCTGTTACTGACGAACCTCCCTGTAAGGTTATAAAAATGGGCATTGGTGAAGCTGAAGAGGACGAGTGCTACATACAGCTGAAAATGGGATGTCGATTTATGCTGTACCATGAACAACCCTCAAATTTACATTTCCGTAATTGCCACTGGTAATTTACTGGTGTTTACGTTTACTAAATGCATGCGCATATCCCCCTCCAGATGTACGCTCTTCCTCTTCTACAAAAGCACTTGAAAGTTATCAAATGGATACATGCACATTCTTCATTTCCATTATTTGTATTTTTGTTGTAGCTTCTTTTGTGTCAAGTCATGTGTATTGTGCTCTTCTGATAGGTTCCTAACTCCATTATTTAAACTGTCTGGGGTTGACTCACCCATATGGATCTCAAGGCATGTTTGACTGTTCTGAGTGGCAGCTGAACTTAATAATGTCCCATGTTTACCTGGCCTGCTTTTTACACAGGATGGCCCAACCTGCATCTCTCATTTTCTTAATGACATTGGTATACACAGAGCATTACATAAAGTCATTAATGTCCATGGAAAAGAAACATTTTCAGCCATGCGGTGTCTCTCTATAAACAGATCCGAAGATTATTTAACTGCATTTCAAAAAGGGCAACATAAAGTCAGATTCATTTGGAAGCCTGTAATCTCGACAGCTCACTCATTGTCTCTGGTAGAGTGTAAGGACTGTCCCGGGGGGGGTTACATATGTCTACAGTAAAGCAGGTCGCAGGTGCTGCTACGGACCTGTTTCATTGATTCACAGAGTGCAAAATGTTCTGCTCGTGCTTTGCAATGACCAGAGCAGAGCCTTCAGGGAATCTGCCACACACAGTCTTTCTACACAGGTTTTAGCTGTTTTTCTGAGATGAAAAGTCTTTGGAAAAAAAAAAAAAACAGTGATGAACCAAGCTTGAAGAAGGACATGTTTTCTTTGGCCCAGCAACATGCATCCAATCGATCGATTGTAGCCTGGTGTCTTAAAAGTTGGATTTATTGAAATAACAAACAGATGAAGCTTATGGTTCACTGGGAGACAAAATGATATTACGAGGGCAGGTGTCTGAATTGATGATTTTGGTGTTGAAAGGTTATCAATGGTGCAACATTTCCAATAGGCTCCTGCAACTATTGTAATGATAAATTGACCTTAAATATTTGGAAGGACCCTAAGCATGTAATCTAGCCATTGCAAAATGCTTTAGGGGTGTTGGTCTGACTGATTGTGGAAGATCTATAATATATTACAACTGCGACAGAGAAAGTTCTTCAGTACAGACGGTCTAGCTGAAAGAGAAGAAAGAACTCAATTTCCAGCAGGCACCTGTGCTTTGAATGGGCTGTGAGTGACAGTGCTCAAGCCAACAGCCCAAGAAGCCAAGGAAGATGGAAGTCTGGAGGCAAATGCGCCTCGCTTATCTAGGGGAAGCAGGCATTCAGAAGGACAAACTGATAGGCTGTGTGGCCATCAAACCGACTGGCCATTTCAAAATATGCTGGACTTGGCAAGAAATTCTAAATCATCTGCAGTCATTATTTGTAAGTAGACTGAACCGTCAGATTTCATGCATCAAGTGAAAGTTGTATGAGAACTGCATAGGGTATAATTGTAAATTGATTTGTTTCACTTTTAAGCAAAAGTTTAAATGAAAATTAAATGCAGTTATATATTTTGTTGCCTCCTCATTGATCTACTAAACTTTAACTTTGGAGGAAGTGACTATAAGCTTTGAACAAAACATCAAATATATTAGACCAGACTCCATTAAAACAGCTTGTTTTACTGCAGTCAGTTCAGCCTCTGTTGAGTTAAATCAACTTTACATCCCTCTGACAGACACCAAGCCGATGCCTGGGCTGTTACCATAACATAAACAACAGACAATTCTGGCTGTCTAAACAAAGAGATATTAGATACCGGATTCGGGATATATCTGAAGAGGGTATTAAAAATGTCTTTTATAAATCAAAGTCAAATATAAATCAGTAGCTAAGGACACTGACTTGCAACCTAATTGTTTCTTATTTAAGTTCCCAAAAGATAGAATTTGAAGTATTTTAGAGAAAGTACTTAACATTAATCTGACCTAGTGAAAATATCCAACTATATGCATTGTTAAATGTTGCCTTGGTTAGAAAAATAGTCAAGCAGTTAAAATATTCCGTTTTAAAAACTATTATTATTTGACATCTGCTACATCTGAATTATTACCTTTCATTCTCACTTTAAAAGTATTTATTAAAATCGCATAGCGTTTAGTAGTTATTCAGTTTTTGATATATACAGTTTTACTATAAAAAGGAAAAACATATAGTATGTACTAGCAATTTTGATCAAGGTGTTTTTCTTAATCACACATTTCATAAACTAAAAACATGCTTAACAATCCTGAGGAAGAAAATATATATTTAGTAGGTTCTTTCCATCCAAAGGAGTGAGTGAAAGTATAACATAGACTAATGTAAGCTGACTTTGAGTCCTACACACAAGCACTTTGCAACCTTAGCTGCCACCTGCAAGGCTATCTGAGTAATGGGCACCCAGTTCATGACATGTCAAAGACTCCTGTGGGGAGTCCAAGATGGGCCCAGAAACCTGCTGGGCCCCGTCTGTCAGAAAGAAGGAAGCAGAAAGAGAGAGAGTGAGAGAGGGAGAGAGAGAGATGGCAATGTGGGCTGCCTGGCAGAGCTGGACTCATGACACAGACTCACCTGGACTCCTCTGTATTCACCATCATGTACATTTCCCAAGAGCCGTCTTCTGCGGCTGCTCCGTGCGGCACCAGTAGGCTGACTCCTGGAAAAGAGAGAATAAAACAAACAGGGGAGGAACAAAAATCAGCATGAGGCACACAGGAAAGACAAGAAGTAGTGTCCCCCTTTTATACTCTTAGTATAAGAGTGCCAGTCACGTCACCTCATACCATAAAGACAAAGCCATCTACTAGTTATAATCTGTTGCTGCTATCGTAAAATAATTATTAGTAACTTCCTGGTGTAAAATTAACAGTTATGCACAAACAACATAAGCAAAAATTGTTCCATGAAGGCTTTTCCTATAAATATTTTCTTTTGAATTTCCTATGAACCTTTTTATTCATTATTTTTTTTTTTGATTGTGTAACCAACTCGTCACTGCTAGGAAGCCCTATACAGTCAAAAAAAGAGACCAGATTGAAAGACAATGATCATAGACCACTTGGTATAGCATTATTAAAGTCATTTTATCCTTTTACACAAACTTCCAGCAACTGTCAGGACTGCATAGTTCCTTATTTTATTTTTTATAGTCTGTTGCAGCTTAAATACTTCTCTGTTCATATACCCCTGTGCTCAGATTTCTCTACTTGTCACCCTGACACCAGGTTACTATTGTGTTATACTTAAGACAGAGGAGAGGAGGGTGAATATACAGGGCTGGGGTGACGTCAGATGACGTCAGAAACTCTTTTCAACCATAATGAGTTACAAACCCTTGTTCTCTCGCCAGGCCCCTGACCGGATGCTCAGCATAAGACAGTCATCCCGCAGCTTTTATCCAGCCCTGAGGCCAACATCACTTTTTGCTTTCCTTGCCCTTTCCCTGTTCCTCCTTTCCACCCCCTCCCTTTCTTTGCTGTAAAATCCATTACTCCAAAAAAAAAAAAGTCACCATTTTTCGCCCAATCCCCACGTTGCATGGATCTGTTTGCCGTGGTGCAGAAACCTGAAAGAAGAACTGCTCATATTACTGCCCGTGTCTGCATCTAAATTGCTAGCTGGGTGGTAAGGGCCGCTTGTGGCCACGTGGAGAATTGGGGGCTTGCACTGTGAGATGTGGCGGACTGATCGGGGGGGGGGGGGGGTGCACTCCAGATTTATCGCATTAATCTCCTTAAACCTTGGAGAGAGCTGGAACTGGTATGGCGTGGTAGCTGCGGTGGAAGTCATTAGAGAAGACCGGACCTACTTGAAGCAGTACAGCGTTCCGGTTCCCTATGAGGCCCAGCGGACTCCGAAGCACACAGCTTCAGCTATAACACCAGCAGGATTTGTGGTGTGGGTTCTCTGTCTTACTTGGTCACACAGAACACCACATACAGCCCTCGCTGGGCAGAGTAGTTAAGACCCATCTGTATTGTGTGCTTAAGCAGAAGACAAGTTTTGAATGAACTAGCTATAATTCTGGGTATGGGCATAACCAAGGAGTCCGACAGAAACTCATTACCATCCTCATTATGCTGGTTCCCAGTGGATCAGTTCATCTGATGCCTACACCTTGCCCCATATTGAGGACCTGCTGGATTAGCTGGAAATTACTTATTTTTATGCGACACTGCATTTCACCAAGGTCTACTGGCTGATTCCCCCGATTTTGAGAAACTTGCATCAATTTAGCGAGATTCTGAGGAGATTTCAAGGGTCATTGACCTGGCCAATTTTCAGCACTTGTATGGGCCACACACTTTGTCCCAGTGTTGCTCATGCTGCAGAAAATCATTATTTATAACAATGAATGGCCACAGCATTCACGACATTTGAGAGCCATCTTCCAGTCATTGCAGCAGAAAAGCCTCACTGCAGCCTTGGTAAAGTATACTGCTGGAAAAAGGAGGGGTTCATCATGGAGAGCAGACAAGTCAATATGACCACTGCTATTGCCACCTGTTTGTAACCCAAGGTTATGAAGTAGGCAAGGTCATTTCAGGGGCTGGCAAACTACTACTGGTGCTTTTTCACCAACTTTCGCCGCCTTCTTGGTCATTAAAGCTACACTCTAGTCCCCTATTGATGTTTCCTGGCTTCTCTTGGCCCTTTATTATTTTACAGGATGATGCTTGGGAATTGAGAGAAGGTGGTGGAAGGGAAGTAGCCAGTTCTTCATACCAGCAGGAAGCCATCAGCTTGCAAGGCTAAAGATAGATCCTTCTACTTCCTACATAGCTGATTCTGCCTCCTACAATGGTGCATCGACTTCTGTTCAGACCATACACCCCCCACTGACTCCACTGCATGAAGGATACTGATGCCTGGAGCACTTCCAGGTGATCCACAGGCTGGGGAGCGACCAAGTCTCTGTTGATTTCCTCTCCCAAGAAGGAGGAGTGATGAGTGCTGATAAGGACCATCCTTGACTAGAGTCTGACAATGGAGGAGTTTAAGATGGGATAGCGTAGATATATGGGGGGGGGGGGGCAGGCTTACAAGCCCCTTTAATGTATTCATTTATAAAACAATTGAAGAACCTTTTCTCTTTCACCACATCCTGACCACATACACAGCCCACCTGCCCTGACAGCCCAGCTAATATTACTGTCTGAAATAAATATATCGGGGGGGGTGGAGTTAAAGTAATCTCTACACAGCTTGCTAGAAAATTCATTTAAATATACTCTGTAAAATTGCATATGGCATATAACAGTGGGAGAACCCTTCCAGGACCCATTAAATTGTCACTGTGACATTGCCTGTGATGATGCTCCAAAGGATGACTTATTCCTGCATTGGAAAAGGCCACAAGCCACAAAGGCCATATGTCTGTAACCGTTGGAGGTCCCGTGTTTGTTAGTACTGAGCCTGTTTTTTTCTGTGCCTGTGTGAGTGTCTGCAGATGTTCGGATGTCACTGTGAACCTTGAAAGAAATCAGACAGCATTCTGGATCACTATTACTGTATGAGCCTTCACTGTGACCCTGCACTGAATAAGTGGTTATGGAAGATAGACGGACAGTATGACCTGTGTTACTCAAGTAGGGGAGCTAGACAACCAAAACTGAATTAACAAGGCAGAGAAGGAACCTTGCTTAAGTCATATACATCAGTTGTTTGTGACTTAATGATGTTAGATAATACCCATCTCAACTCTTCAGCTGTGACAGTGAAAACATCTTCACATTGCTGTTATGGGACTGCAGGAGCTGTTCTCATGTGGGGCAGAGGAGACTTCAATCACAAGTACTCCAAGGAGATAGTAGCTGAGCTTTTCTGATGGATTTGTGGGTCATGCCAGCAGTGGTGGCAGGATATCTGAGGGCTGACCCCAGAGCTCTGTGGGTGAGTTGGGAACTACAGACAGCTCTCTTCACAAGCCAGGTCCAGCTCAGTCAATTCATCATGGAATGTGGATTTGCAAATGGCATTTTCCATGACATTATCCCCTTTTACTAAGAATATTAGTTCACTACATTACAGTTTTCTGGTAAAAATTATAATAGGCTCATGAAACGAAAAACATTCCAACGTAAGTTGATACGAAGACACGCGGTTGTTGACCTTTTCTGTGTCTTAAAAAGTTTTGCTGCTAAGCAACAGCTCAGGTTCCCGATGCCCTCTGCGTCTCTCTCTGTTTCTTTGCATTCCTCAAACAGCCTCTCACCTGTGTTTGGCACTACCAGCCGCCCGCCCAGATGCCCAAACACGCCCGTGGTCCTCAGTTGTGTCTTGGCAGGGGTCACCGGGGCATTAGGGGTGAGGAGGCCTGGCTTCTGGCTGTCCATGCTGCTGTAGTCTCGGTCCAGGCCCCGGGGGAAGGTCTCAGGATGCGCTTTGACATGGTACTCGGCACGATCGGCCACTCCCAGCGACACCATGAAAGAGCTCTGAACCTTGACCTTGATGTCAGGTAGGGGGTCAAAGAGCTCCTTGTCCATCAAGTCCTGGAAACATATGGGGCTGCTGTAGGTGCGGCCCACTGTCAGATCTGGCTGCATGGAGGAGTTGAGCAGAAGTGGGTTTCCTGGAGAGAAAAAAAAAATCACAGCCTGACTTATTCAATATTAAGAAATATATGCATGTATAAATACTGGAAACTGCATCACAATTTGTCTGTATCGTAAGACCGTTATATAGCAGTCATAATTTCATCTAAAAAATTGAGAAAATTATTAATTGAATAATATTAGAAATAATACCCAGAAAGAAACGATCCAAAGCACTCATTTTCAAGCATCAATAGAGCAGACTTAGCATGATAGTAAACAGATTACAAAGTATGTGAATAACTTTATAAGAAAAAAATAATGAAACATAATAAACCTGATATATATATTTAAAAAAAAAGATCACGGAAGAACCATTAAGATAATCTTGGCACACCGATAGTAACATCCAGCATCAGCAACAATCATAAAAAAGGCTTCCGAGGTTAATTACTCACAGCTGAATCAGCTTAACATTTCAGAGTCACGGTCACTTCAGTGTAACTACACTGTCGACTAACACAAATGGGCCATCAGGACCACCAGGCGTGTTTCTCTGTAGCTGGAGATGAATATGGGGGTGGTTGGGAATTCAGTAACCCCTCTTTAAATGGAAAGGTTTGGCCAGCTACTGGCACAGAGCCAGGCTGGTCATAGAGGGGGGTCCCCAGCACCACGTGCCTCCCCCAGGGACTTTCTGTGCTGTGCCCATCTGGCAGCCCCCAGAAAACTTCTTGCCAAGATAACATTGGTGTCACAGAGTCCTTGCTGTCCAGCTGTTACCTGGTGAGGGCTAGCCTGCAGTAGGTGCAGCGCTGTTTTTAATATAAGAAACTTGTTCATCACCATAATACCTGCCCCTTCTTAACATTCAGAATGTTTACATGCTTGGCCCCTGAACGCGTAAACTGCTGAGTACTGTAATATCTGTACCAGTAAGTTATTTGCTTAAACTGAGGGCAGCAAGCAGTAACAGATCAGACCAAAATTCCAGTACAACTCGCAGCTCTGTTATACCCTTAAGAAAGGTACTAATTATGTAAAAATGTATATGGGACATGCTATAAAAATTTTAATAAAAGTGCCTATTGAGCAATGGAATGTCAAGCTTGTGGTTAGCGATGTTTTTAGTCAGAACTGGTAAAGCAAAATAATGGGTAACACTTTGTTGAGGGGACACAAATAATGTAGCAGTGCACTCTTACTTAATGTATTAAATACCCAAAAACTAACTGTTAATTTCATACCGATCCCATGTTCATTAATCAGTCCTAACAGTTCATGTACTTCATGCAGTTACTATATTTGTTCATGATTTGTACTTCAGTTGTTACTAAGTTTCTTATGCCCCCTGAAGTGTAACCAAATTATGAAATGAGAATATGCTGAAATGCGATATTAAAGGTTCACATGTGAGAAAAAAAATACAGGGTGATGTATAAGATATTGTATCTTAAATAACAATGTAAAATGCATCTTTCTATCTTGCAAAAGAATTATGTACAATTTGCAATGCGCTCTCCGACAAAAACAGCGTGAAATTGCATTTTATGATTCATACTTAGGTACTCTGTTTTTTTGCTTTCAGTAGTTAGAGTAAAATTGCTATAATCTCGTCTTTATGATTATAAGCGTTCGTGTGTACATGCAAGCATTTCATTCTAAAAGTATCAGGATTCAATACAGTCTTTTCAAGTATCCCCACATCTCTATTTTAGAGACTCACTCATCATGACATGTTTTATTTTTCCATTTAATTTTACTGCTTATCTCTGATGTCCACCCCTCCCCCACCCCCCCATACACGAACGAGGCTGCTTTCCACAAATAAGACTTGTACAGTAATCAGTTGTTACTGGCAGACCTTTTACCTGTCTTATTAAAATACGACGAGCAGCTTAGACTGAGTGTATTGTATCTCCAATGCCTAAAACCATACAGACCGATGGAGTTGCTGCTATACATTTATCAGCAAACATAGCTGTTTATAAATTAGGCTGTTAAGCAAATGACTTTTGGTACTTTTAATACCACTGAGGAAGGGAATAACCATGAGATGCTTCTTTATATTACATGCAGTTAAAATGAAAGCATAAAACCTTAAGGTATTTAAATTGCGGACATGAAATCACCACAAAGAAAAGCGAAAATACGGGTTAATCTTTATCCTTAGAGGAAGATCTAAGGACAGGCCATAAGTAGCTGGCAGAGAATTATGTAATGGGGCTATACAAAATTGGAAAGACAAAAGTTAATGAAATGGACCTCACATTAGACACCTTCAGGGATTCTTTTGAAATTAGACATCTGATTAGAAATCACTCAAGACGAGGATATTGGAGCTGACACTAATGCAGAAAGATAGAGGAAAAACCCACAGCTTGATTAAGAATCCTGGTTCCTGCCTTCTACAGTATTCATGGAGCAAGCTATGACAAGGATATTACTTATATGCTTATTTTATAGAAATTGCATAGTGCTTGGTGAATGCTGATCACTCCAGTACACAGAGGTCCATCTAGCCCAAGCTGAAAGAAAATCTGATGCACCGTTATTTTTAATTTTTTTTTTTTTTACCATGCTCAGTTTACGAAAAGCCAGTTCTCCTGTAAAAACAAACAAATAAGTATATCTGAAAATGCTACTTTCCAGGTTTCCGTTATGGTTTCCAGTGTCTCGTGCAAATACTTCACTGTATATTCCAGACAGCTAAACATTCCTGGTAAACAAAACCACAAAACGGCCCTACTATTTATGAGAGCAAGGAAACTCTGTGACCTCTGTGTCCTTGTCAACATGAGATGAGCTTCCTGCATTGTTATAAGGGGTCTTGCAGCTGCCTGATAGATTGTGGAACCTAATTCATTGTAGGTGATGCTTGTGGGGCGGGGTAGCCTCCTGAAAAGCTGGCCTATTTAAATAGAATTGATAGCCTGACAGGTGGATCATGGCTGGGCTTGTGGTCCCTGCCAGTGCAGCGGAGCCTGGGTTTGACTGACTTCGCAGGCCTTGGGAGCTAAAGACAAGGTGAACAGGAAGCACGGCAGGACTCCACTGACGCGGCCCTTTTACAGTGCTGTCGGGAAAAATGGGCAGGATTTATCACCCTATGCTGCGATGGGAATCACTTCTGCTAACCCAGAAGTGTCACGCGCAGAAATATGGATGCCCATAGCGGAGAAAGGCCAGAACGCAAGGCCACAGCCTCCGCAGCGACGGGAGCTATTAAAGTGCATGACAAAAACGAAAGTGATGCTCTGGCTCCCTCACATTTATCCATCAACATCAGTCAGCTCCACACAAGGGGAAGGTGTGCATGTGTATCTAACGTGTGGTCTAAAGGAAGACGGAGAAAGTCCTCGCCGTGGATTGATCTTCTGTCCAGGCTGTAACGGAGGGCCTGATCCATAGACAAAGAAGGATGGGCAGTGGTATTATGGGTAACTTTGTAACACTCTGACACTATGTGCAAATAACAGGTATGTATATAATACAATTAATTCTAAGGAAAAATGTAGATGGGTATAGTCACCCGGCACCTTCATACGTACAGTGTCGCGTGTTGCGTTACCACAACATAAAGCAATGCTCTTACCCTGTCTGGCGGTTTTGAAGTTAAATGATTGGAACCCTCCCGTGAGCGCTGAAGAATCGATGACATCTACTCCATACTCGCTCTGGTTCTTCCTGTACAGTGTGACGGCAACCACAAGGATGCACACGGCGATGACCCCAGCGGCCAGCCCTGAGTAAAGCGCTACGTCGTTAGTGCCCTCCATACCTATAAGACAGAAAGCATTCATAGTTATTGGTCAGGCTGTACACTCGCTGTACCGTAGTGAACTTTTCTCAAAGTGTGCAGGATGGCAGATGAAAAAATGAAATGAAAAATCAATTAACAGAAGGCGTCTATGTGTCATTTATACGAAAAAGTACCTTTCTCATTTTGTTTTTTTTACTTTATTTTATCAAAACAATTGCTATTTACTGTGTGTATAATGACTGTATGCTGTATAAGGTGTGAGTGTAGCTCAGAAGATAGACATTTGATTTGAAGATCTGGAGAAGAATGAGGGAGAGTATGGGTGGCACATTTTGAATGACTGCCTTCCAGTTCAAGTGTATTTTTTTGTTTTCCCACATTTAATTTAGGGACAAAGTCTCAATTTATAGTACCACTGTACCACTGTTGGGGATCTGAACATCGTCCCTGCGTCGTCTTTGTGCGTTAGAAGGTGTTTCTCAGGCTACTCTGTTATCTGCCCTCCCTCAGTCCTAAGACGTGACGTCAGGTGAACTGGTATCTCTGAATTGCCTGTGGGATGTGTGTGTGTGTGTGTGTGTGTGTGTGTGTGTCCTGCCGTGGACTAACATCCCATCCAGGGTGTGTCCTTCACTTGTGCATTGGAATATGCTCCAGGTTCCCCCACAAAAGTATACAGGACGAGTAGGTAGGACATGGGTGGGTTGATGGATGGATGGATGGATGGATATTTCATTTTGTAAACCAGTTCCTCTTCCTGCTTATTTATTACACTTTCCTCAGATATAAGTTCCAACACTATTTAAATCCAGCTTTGAAGGCTGAAAGGTTGTGATCTTTTCCGGCTAAGGGTGCCAATAATACACAATACAGCCACACTGTGCTCCCCCCATCCAACAAGTACCAAATATGGTAATCAATCTTTAAAAATCCTCCACTGTGCTGTTTCCCCTGACAAGCACCAGGGTGAGAAACTGATGCGTCACAGCAACATAGCTGTGAACACCAAGACAAGTTCTCCCTTGAAAACTTTAATTACTGACGCGATGATGTGCCAGATTTACACACCAAGTGCATCTGTTGAGCTGGCACATCTCCCTCTTGTTCCCCAGTAAACTGTAGCCCAAAGAGGGTTATGCACACAAACCCGCCGCCAGGGTAGACAGGCCAATTCCTTAACAAATACAAGCCTGTGAAAACGTTTTATCAGCAAGCAGCGCCTCCCGGATGTGTGATAATCTTTGAGATCAATACTTTATAAAGATAATTAAATTAGCGGAAAGACCTACTGCATACGGTTTAATACCTGCCTACTGAATACTCACTCTTTAAAAGTATTTTCTATAGCTGTATATGAGGTTTTAATCACATAAGTTTAATTATGATGTTGCGTGACCGAGCTGCAAAAAATAGCTTGGTTATCAAGGACATTGTCCTACTCCTCTCTGCACATTTACTCACAGAAGCAGAGAGTACTTGCACTTTATGGTACAAAGAACAACGCATAGAGATTATGTAAAGCTCTCTTATTGACTGACAAGCTCGCTCGCTGTCTAGCTTCTTGTGAGAACAGTTTCCCTTCAGTCAGTATGGTCCCTGTTTATTGCAGCAACCTCACGGCACAGATCAGAGGTGTAAGCAAAGTGCTAATGAAATACAAGTGAACCAATAAAACAGTGCTTGCTGCAGCATATGATTTCAAAGGTGTCAGGACAATGGCTTGCCACTGTCACTGGGAATTATCGGGACACCTAATGCAATTTGATGAAATTAGTTCATTTGCAATAATTACACCCCATTAATTTCCCTACATTTCCGGCGTGTGGAGTCTCTCTTTTTAATGAAATGCTTGAAAATTGCATATTTGAAAAAAGCCTAATATGAAACATGTTCTTTTACTGGAAAGACTAAGATGATAATAATATTATACAAAGGCTGACAAGTCAAAAGGAGGTATATTGATTGGATGAATGTGTGAATTACTGCAATGGTTGTACAGCACTAAGTGTGTACTGTAAAAACTTTTGAGGTTAAGAATAAAACACTCAGATATGTGACAATTTTTGCTTTAGATTTGATTGATTTTGAAAGTTTTTCTTTGTTTGAACTTTGCTAGGCCTGAAATACTCTTTGTAATTGAATGCCGTGCGGAGAATCTTTCACAAAGGCCCTGCCCTTGAGAAACACAGTTCTTGTCATTTTCCTGATCGTGATGGAATTTCTCCTTAGACAGAGATCTGTTAGAAAATGAAAAGCTGAAAGCGAAGCCTGCAGCTACTAGCCCGCGGACAACTTCTAAGAATACAATGGATCACTGGTTGGTGAAGAAAAGTAAAGATAAGACAGAAGGCAGACTGAAGGCTAAATTGGCAAACAAATCCTCGAAAGTCTGTCTATAATATATTACATTGTATCCATAGCAATGAGTGCCATGGTACGGAAATGAACACTGGCTAACATTTCTTAAAAACTGCAATGATTATTCAGAATGGCTAATCTTTTATAAGAGGGTAATTATCCATCATAATTGGGGGAAATAAGTACTATTGCCATATAGCTCTACCCTGGCAACCAAGTCCTGGCTGTGAAATCTAAAATTGTGGATTACGTTCATATTCTAGTTTTATTTCTGGGGCAAACATCAGATCACTGTGATACTCATCAAGTATTTAAAAACTTAAATACCACCAAAAAATATCAACTGACTTGACCTACTGGAAATTTCAAATATTCCACTAGGCGCTCCACAATATCAACAAATCAACAGATACAAAGTAACCTCATGGGCTTATTGTGAAATGCTCCCCACCAGACACTTCCGTTCCCTAGGAAACAATTCTGGTAAAACTGCAGGGAACTAAACACAAAAACCTGGTTTAGAGTCATGCATTTAGCTAAAGATTCATTTAAAGGAATCACAGTTTTACAAAAATCCTGTAACTCAGAGCACAGAGTAGGGTTAGCAGTAATTGCACCTTAACGTGATATCTTACACATGGAATGGAACAGTCTGAAGAAACTTCTTGACAATATTTGTGATTTTTCTCGAATTTGGGGAGTTCCTTTAGCTTACTTAAATGTAAAATTAAGTCATTTTATTATGTACACTGATGATACAGATACTCTTTGTAAAGATTTTCTATCCACTAATGCATGAATAATGAGTAACAAAATACTCAAATAACTGTATGTCATTACTATAAACTGTATATGTGTAAATAATTGTTTAATACAATATATATACAATAGTCCTAAATATTTTACATTAGTTACTAATTTCAATCACATGCCTTCTGTTAAACTGGTGAGACGTTGCTTATAAAGTGATGCTGACAAAAATGTTTTTAACGGTTTTCAACAGGTGCACCTTTTTCTGAAGTACAGTCATTGTAGAAATACAAGTAACATTAACGGAGCAACCTGGTTTTCAATCTCACCATGTCCACTAAATGCCAGCTTCTGTCGACCTAAGAAGTAAAATACACCGATCAGCCTTTTCAGAATCTCATGGTTTTTCTTCGCGATGTCTTTCTGTTTAGCTAACTGGAGACGCACACCTCTGTCCATCAAACTCAGGGGCAGTTCTGGGGTGCGGTGGGGCCATCCTTGCTGTCACGGGGCACTGTGCCCCACCTAAATATGTATACTACTTGTGTCTGAAATAAATGTATTATTATTATTATTATTATTATTATTTACATTTATATACATGGACTAAAAATTTGTGCGCTGGGAACAGGTAAAATACAAACGCATGCACATTTTTGTGATGGACTCCTAACGCGGGTGTACGAGGTGGTTGAGTCACTTCAGTTTGTGAAAAGTGGAATAAATGACAGAAAGCAAGACAATCTAAAGAAGAAATCAGAGTGAGCTGCATATTTCTAAAAACAAAACTGTAAAATGTAACTGCAATGCACTGCATAAATACCATTGGTTTTCAAAATTGTCTTTTGCTTCTTAATCCTGGACATCTAGTGTAATTAATTTTTGGAGGACATTTAGGTCAAATGCATCTGGCCCCCCGAATAGAGCAACTGGCCTCAGTGCCCCCCCCAGTTTGAAATGGTCTAGAATAGCCACTGATCAAACTACCAGTTCTCACTAGGGTTGGTGCTTTCGATCTGAAGAAATAATGAAGTCTACCCCCACTTCTGCGGGTCCACCACGATAAAATTTGTAGGTGGGAGGGATCGATTGCATGGTTGAAAAATGTGGGACAAACTGGATACAGGATTTTATTTTTCAATACGGAGCAATTGCACAAATAAAAGAGCAGGTGCAAAGCTCAAATCCTCAAATTTCCCAAAAGATTAAATTGCCTAACAGCTTTGACATGTTCCTTTTGCACATTAAAAAACCATTCTTATTTACAGTATATACTCAGAATTAGCTACAGTCAACAAGAAGAATATTATAATGATATTTGGCTCTTTCACTTAGAGTATATCAATTCCTTGTCCACAAACCAAAAAGGAACACTGGAGAACAAGTGGAGATGGGCGAACCCATGTTTTAAATGGCTAAACATGAGTAAATCATCTTTGTGCTGAGAAAACACATATTTTATGTCATCTGAATGTTCTGTTTTGATTATCTTTTCATTTTGTGATGAAAATCTGCTTCCCTCGTTGTCGTAAAGAAACCACCATTGGTTAACACACATGGGAATGATGCCCAAAGTGTAACTCAGGCAGTTTTGTCCGATAATTTTTCATTACATTTGTCCTGCCTTAAACCACACACAGAAAAGAGAAACATTTTACTGATGCCAGGATGTTTTTTGTTAGTGCTTCTCCACATCCTTTGTAACACCCATCTCCAGTCTTACACTCACAATCCCCATTCATTCCTGTGATCCATCCACTTTCTGTAACTGGAGAAGCGGCAGACACAAACACATACATACATGACCCAGTTAATCCACTGCGTTC